>JBBCBC010000023.1:8209217-8929036 GCA_037126765.1 Stenogyne calaminthoides | reverse complement strand
GGAATGATGAAGCCCTCACAGGAACAATTTTCAGACAAAAAAAGATTGGAAATGTGAGGTAAAAAAAGAAGAAGGAAAGAGAAAAGGGTTTAAGGTGGAGAAGCGAGGTATATATATAAATATTGGTTCAATTTGAAAAAATCGACTGCAGAATCTGAAAACTGAACTATGGCCTAATAAGATCTTAATAGTCCGGGCCCTTGTTGAATCAAAATAATCTTACAGGGGGGTATTATTGTGTTCAATATAATAATTCATGATTAATCGAACACGTAAGAGCGACACATGTAATATCTATTAAAATAATCATGCTCAATGGATAAGTAGTCGCTACTCAGATCAGGAAAGAGGAATTAAAAGAGCCAAGTCGAAAAGACTCCAGACGGCTGAAAGGCTCAGATATCCCCGAGGTTCAAGATGCTCGCGGCCAGACATCCCGAAAAGGCTCGATATCCCCGATGTTCAAGATGCTCGCTATTCAGACATCCTGAAAGGCTCAGATATCCTGAGGTTCAAGATCTTCGCGGCTTCGAATATCCTGAAAGGCCGTATATATCCGAAGGTCAAGATGCTCTCACTCGTGACATCCCGAGGTTGATAAGCTGCTCGCAGCTGGGAATATCCTAAAAGGCTCAGATATCCTGAAGGTCAGTATGCTCGCAACCTAGACATCCTGAAAGGCTCAGATATCCTGAGGGTCAAGATGTAATGCCAGCTCAGATATCTTGAAAGGCTCAGATATCCTGAGGGTCAAGATCTTTCACTTCGACCAGAGATCCCGAAACCTCGGATATCCCGAGGTCGAGATGCTTTCGTAGGACAACTTTTCAAGACTCGGGTATCTCGAGGCGGTTCGAGTGCTCGACACTCGAGATATCAAGACCCGAACATCCGAGGCAGGGCTTTCGAGGAGGACAATATTCCAAAGATAAACCGACATGGTTAAAGGGCGAACAAAAGCATCCAACCGAGCAAAGATTAATTTGGGCGACCAAAAGAGTGTCCCATATCAAGTAAGCTCCAAGATCAATCTAGAAGACTAAGTTGGGAACGTGGCAATATCATCCGATTCATGCATGCCCCAAAGTCTCCAAATTTCATGCTTGCCAATCCAAATCATGCTCAAAGTGCTATAAAAAAAGGAAGAAAAAAGAAGAAAAAAAGGTTGAAGAAAAATTTCCCTTTAAAGAGTCATACCCACATTTGAGAGGTGAGGAACGTGAAAAAAATTCGAGTGATCATTTATTCATACTAGAAACCCTAGCACTCATAGGTTAACTCTCCAAATTATCTTCATTTGTAGTGATTCATCTTCACAAGGTGTATCAAATATTGTGCGTAAAGCTCGCAATACCACATCCTGCTTGGTATGCCCTGAGTAGTCATTTCATTTAACCTGGTCAACAAATTCATCTTATTTACAAATTTATCGCATAAGTGCATGTTTTGTTTGCAGTTGTTATCAAATTAGCCACATAATACTCTCGATAAGAAAGCATTTCATGACATAAATATTAGGTCCCATTAAAACACTAAATTAATAATTCATAAATATTACGATATTATAAATATTATGGTAATTTGCTAAAATGTGAATCTATTGTTACTTGATTTTTTCTTAAAATTTAAATCTAATTGATTTCATCCCTAATTTTTTTAATTGAGTGTTATGAATTATTTTATTTCCATATTGAGATTTATATAGTATATGTTTCATTCATCATGCATGAATATATTTAATTGGCTATAATAGTTATTAAGTGCAACGAATTAATGTAAACATATATATTTAAGTAATTCCAATGAATTGATACATGCGTCATGAATATAATAGTTAATTGTATACAATAAATTGATATTGTACATGAATATATTTAATTAGTTACAAAGAATTGGTTGATGCATGAATATAATCAATGAAACATACATAAATTCATTTATTTTCAATACATATGTACTAAATTTCATCAATTAAAAAATCTCTTTTTTTGATTAATAAAATATTAATTTATCGGTATATTAATATCTCTATAAATTAATAAAATCTCATGGTTCCAAAGTTATTAATTTATAGAGATTTTACTGTATATCCTTGAAATATTCTAACATTCATCATCTACACTAAAAAATTGTAATAATTCCATTCCATAATCATAATGTTACTGATTGCAAGAAAATCACCTTACCTAATAATTAAGTGACTGCATTTAAAATGATATAATAAATGTGATAATGCAAAAGTAAAAGAAATTTGCTTCTAATTATAGGTGCAAATGATCTACATATTGAGCCCAAAAATTGGAGTTTATACAGGTTGGTTTCCATCTCCAAGATGACAATGCTTAGTTGGGTGTACTGATGTAAGTCAAATGATTTGAGAATAGATAATCTTCATTTTTCTATTCAAAATGACGGTATATGTTTAAGCTCTGATTCCTGATAATTACTAATGAAATTGCTTATGTTGTGATTTTAAATAATGTAGTAAAGCTGCTTATTTATTTAGACCATGAGCAATTAGTGGTACATCCACGGCAAGCACCAACTTTATAAATAAAAAAAGTGAAGTGTTGAAGACTAAATTTTGTTGACTCAAACGGATGGGCCTGTAATTGAATTATTACACATTCATTTGACTATTTCCAGGAAACCTACAACTCTTTTCATCATCAATCATTTGAACAATTTCGGCTTGACTTCAAATTTTAATTATATATACAAATGTGTCTTAATTACTTTTTGCTTCATATATAGGAAAATCTTTGGCTGGAATTCAAGCTTTACGATATAAGACAAACTGGATTCGTAGAGAGAGAAGAAGTAAGGTCAATTTGTATTCATTTTAAAGAAAATTAAATTTTATGATAAGAACACACCCAGAAATGTGCATGCATTGTGACGTTTTTATTCTTGATTTAATTGTTATCTTATGAATTCTTTCTTTTTTCCCCATCTTTTCTAAAGAGTTCACTTCCTACACTCATTTGTTATCCTTTTGATACATTTAGACAACAAATGCAATGACATGAAGGGGGACCTCCTCTGGATGCATTTCTAGGTAACTTTTTAACAGCAATTAGATATGCCATGTGCTTGGTTCAGGAGTGGAAATAACAAATTTATTCAATCCTAAATACTTATTTGAACTATCGGATATATATTGTTGAACAGGGTCTTATCTTTTTTATTAGGTCTTGCTTATATTCAAGAGCAGTAATCTTTTGAAATTTTGTTTAGGCCTTGATTGGGAAGGAAGAAGGACATTAAGGGTGCTGTAAAACATTTGCTCTCTGCAAGCCAAATGTCTTTTTATATGATAAACTGCTTTATTTAATACTCCCTCGTCCTAAGATAATTGCAACACATAAATTGGACCGCAAACCAAGTAAAGTGAAATAAAGCGGGTTTGATGTGAAATAAAATAAGGATGTTGTGAGTGTATTAATATTATATTTATTTTTCATTTTGGGAGTGTTAATGTTGGGACATCCAAATAAAATAAGTATTGCAGTAATCACGGGACGGTGAGAGTAATATGTTTCAACTCCAAAGACTTAATTCATTGTAGCTGAATCTTACCGGAGAGTAGAATGGCTAAAAAACTGTTACACATGAAGACTGTGCCTCTGAAAGTTTGTAAAAACAAATTTCATCCTCACCATTTTTTTCGTTTCCATATGCAGGTAGTTCTTATTACAGATTCATTCGGTCGACTGACATCATTATCTGCAAACATGAAAGAAAAATTAAGTGATTATTTGGGAAGATATACAGGTGGAGTAGAAAATGAAAAAACTGGACATTAATTCTAAATTGTAACGTGCTTCTTTAACTTCATTAATGCTCTGTCATGCAAAAAAAAATGGCGAGTTTAAAGTTTTGATAGTAGTGTTTAGGGCTTATATACTATACACAGAAGGTGAGAGTGTGTACAATGGATACCTTGAAAATATCAGCTGCAAAAGGAACGGTCGTGTCTGACACAATTCTAATTAAAAAATTAAGTATTGATGAGTTCAAATTACGTTTATGTTGTTGCTAATCACACGCTTTTACAGCCGTTGTAGTACACGACTATTCACTCGCCCGGTAAGATAATCTTTCAATTTTGCAGCTACTGCTGCTTTTTTATATATTTACATATTTCCTTCTAAATTACTTTAATATTTACTATTATCGTTTTTCCTAATTTTATTGCATTTTTATTGCATGTTAAATTTTTTTAAATTGTCTCCTTTAATTACTCTCGAACATAATAACATATAATTACCCATAATTGAAATTAATCTAAAAAAAAAACAAGATTTTTAATAATTGCCTGTAATTCTTAGTCCGTCTTTATTTATTTTTATTTTTTAAAGTTTAGGGTTCGTTGTTTATGGTTCACGGTTCATGGTTTAGTATCGGCGTAATGCCTTAAAATATGTGAGTCTCGGATTGATGGTTTCTATCTTTTCGTGTCATGATTGATAGTTTTTATCTTCCGTGTCTCGAACCAATAGGAAAACATCTTTCAAACCTTAAATTGATAGATTTATCATCTTTCAGTACTCGAATTGATAAAACTCCTAATTTTATTAATGATCACAAAGATAAAATATCATTAGTCAAAATTATATTTCTAAGATGTTAAAGAGATTCTACTATCTCGATGATTACGGTGTCATTCCTAAATCAACACTCTTTGTCCTAAGTTAGTCTCGATTAGTATTTTCTTTTAAAAATATGGTTACCGAGCTTCATCACAAATCAACCCAAGATCGTTTTTTACAATCCAAGGTCTAATGTTAATTGTATATTAACTAATTCATAGTAATTGGACTCAATGATGGACCTACATGTCCTTGTTATATACTTATACTATATGTATATAATGACTTAAATGAGTTTTTAAAGTGTTATAATTAGTTAATCATGCAAATATTTCATCTAAAAAAAATTTGTAGATCCGTTATGTATATGCACCATCACTATTTTTAAAAAAATAAAATATTTTTTAAGATAGTAATAGTGTATAACCCAGATATGCATAATCGTGACACTAAAAAATAAAATTATTTTTGAACTCGGGTTCACAGGAAAATCTACTTGTTATATTATATATTTTTGTGTCCCCGTCATGAAAATTTTCTAGATCCATCCATAATTGGACTAATCAATTTAATATTATATCCTATAAAAGAATCATACAAATAAGTAAATAAATCGAGTTTTATCACAACCAACCTAATGTCATTTTACAATTCAACTAATAATGTCAATTAATAATTTAATTAAAAATTATTCAACTAACAATTTAAGTCTAACGTCAATAGCTCATGCAACTAATTTATGGTAATTTGACTAATCAATTTAAATCAAATATCATGTAATATTATCATACAAATAAGTATAAATATTATACATTTTCATATATACAATACTTCTCTCTTTTTTAGATTGCTCAAAATCCAAAAAGACCATCTTTTATCGCATACTCAAAATAACAATAAAGTAACTATACATTTCATGTTACCCCTTACAAACATCACTAAATTACATCACATGACACTAATAATTATATACAAAATTAACTTATTTTTTATTTTATTTACTAAAATTGACAAAATATTCTTATTAAAAAGTTATTTTATTACCTTCAAGTATTAATAAATAATACATATTTCTGCATGCATATCGAGATCGACATTATATGCGTTGGGCAGGCGGAGGAGCTCTTTGAGTGAGCATTTGATTAAACAAAAAATGAGTAGAAAATCAAAATGTAGAAAGTGGACCTACTGCGATAAGAATCTGAATTTATGTACAATTATCCCGCTTAAATCCAGAAAGCCATACGTGTGGTTACATTGCATCTGACAAGTCAAAAGAGGAGAGATTTGTAAAGGCGATGTAGTTACATTTTATTTAATACAATAAATACTCTAATTGCACAACATTTTATTCAATCACAAAATGTGCAACTCGGCAACTTAATATACTGAAAGATGCAACTTGCTTACAATAAACCGTGCAACTATATTTTCATATTAATAGTTGCACGGTTCAGTGTAAACAAGTTGCATATTTCAGTACAACATGTGATATGATTCTAAAATGTACTATGAGTGTTCGATGCACTACAAGACTTAGCCTTAATATAATCAAGTAAGCAACAAACTCTTTGTTATAATTCGCAGAGTTGTTTCAAGTGAATTATTAAAATGACTATAATCTTTTCTCGCGTGTTTCGAGATTTTTAGTGCTTTGACAAAAAAAAAAATTACACATTAAATACGAAGTATGCATTAGGAGTTCTTATAAATGTTTATTGCATGTTATAATTGTAGAGTTTTCCAAAATATATATTATTATACTTTTAAAAATAAATATGCAACCATAATCGTGCATTGCATGGTTAAGTTTAATAAAAGACATTCGCAATATCGAGTTATTATTGTACTCAAGTTCGAGATATATCGAATTGGTTCAGTTTAAAATTTATTTTATATTTTTTAATCAATTTATGCGTAGTAGCAAACCTTATAGAATCTTTTATAGTGCGATCAGTTGTAATGTTCCTTTTTTGATATTTCACTTTTTACCTCCAACAAGTTTATGTGGGATGGATGGGAAGTCCATTAACGATACCAAATGAGTATACATTTTAATTTATAAAAGGGTGCAGTTAGTAACAACCTAATTTTTGCTCAATTACTATTCATTATAGCACATTGTCACAACTGTAAAATTGGTATATTAAGCTAAAACCCTGGTGTTGATAGTCGCGCCCTCTATAAATTTTATTACATATGAAATTGTGTACCTTCATTTTTTCTTCTTCACTTAATTTATTGTCTCCAAGTCCTCAGCTGTATAATTATCTCTAGTTACTTTCAATTTCTGTTCAGTTCTATGATATAATTGTTTTTTGCATTAATTTCAATGAATATCACAATTCTGAAATGTAAGATCGACTTTTTTTTTCCTTAAAAGATTTTTTATTTTTAACTTAGTTCAGTTTGTAAATTTATAGATATTTGTTCGCTCAATTTATAATTAAAGTGGATCGAAGGATTTGAGATCCTACATATTGAATATACCGATTTTAGATGTTGAATACTGTATCAAGATTTACTTCTATAAATAATTTTTTTTTAATAACTCGAACATGTAGGCATAAATTGTTTGTGAATTTATTTTTAAATGTTGATGTTGCACGGATGTTGTTCCAGATGTTGGACAACATTCTGCACAACATCTTAAATTTGTCTTTTCTCCTAACACCCACTGCTTTTATTAGATGTGTTTTTCTATGTTTCCTACATTGCGTGTTGAAGACAATTTGGATATTGTCAAGTTTGGTTGTAATCGATGGAGTAAGAATAGAAAGATCATGGGTGGTTATACCAAGATCATGGAGATAGTGGAGGAGATCTTCAGGATGTCCACACCAAGTGGATAGGACAATGCAGTTAATGGTCAGAATGTCTATAAATAGATCGATCGGCCGACATTCAAGTTTGAGTTAAAGTGAAATCTCATTTGCTCTACTCCAAACTTAAGAGAGTAACATCCGAGACACATCTGAGACACAACCGAGAGAACAACTGAGTGATTATTTCTTGTAGGAGTTTGAGGGTCGTTGTTATTCTATTCAGATCGGGTCTAGGAATACAATCTCTCATCAAGATTGTGTTTATCTTATTAGATCAAGTTTTAGGTTGAATAAGATCATTAGTTACTTGATTGAATAGATTGAGTTTTGGTGTGTGGTTTTTCACTACACCTTTTAGGATCTTGTAAGAGATTCGTGTGTATCTCACTACTTGTTATAGTGATGTTTTTAACCATGAGATTCGTATAGTCTGATTATAGACTATACACAATTTTGGAAATCCTTTGCACTGCGTTTTTATACTTCCACTGTCATATGTTGTTTTATATGTTTCACAACATTTTCAACAACACTCTGAAAAATACACGCAAGATATAGTTCTTGTTAAGGCCGGATATAGTTCGCAAGAAAGCTCGACATTGAAAGAGTCACCCCGCCAAACTCCCAAACAATCGGAATATGGAGTCAATACTACTCAGAAAATGTTGAGAAGAAGTGGTTTTGCTGACAAGAGCACTAAGATTGGCTTAGGGTACATGCCACAAAGTCCAATCCGCATTGCAATCAACAGAGCGAATACAAACTGCATCACCGAAGGAGAAGCTTGCTCAATGGAAGATATGTTTGAGGAAGGTGTCGCAGAAATGGAGTGAGTTTCAATCTTCAAAAGGTTGGGATCACTGAATGAGCGTCGAAAATTGAGATTTGTCTTCGAAAGATTGGGGCAGAAATCGAGACCTGTCTTCGAGAGATTAGGGCAGAAAATGGGAACTGTCTTCGAGAGATTGGGGCCATTAAATAATCGCCGAGAGTTGGGGTCTGTCTTCAAAAGATTAGGGCCATCTGAAAGAAACGCTCGTCGAAAAGTGAGAATTGTCAAATTTTCAAGCACTCAGAGACTTCTGAGCTTGTATCCATCTTGCATGAAATGAAAAACCACCTTGATCGTATCATGTGGAGAAGAGCTAAAAGGGAAAATGCAAACAATCATCCATACTCAAGACAAGGAAGGTGATGAAGAGAGTGTAGCTTCATCTAATTTCGTTTATGCTTATAGCATTCGACATTCAGTGCCTTACAATAGAGAAAGAGCTCTACAAAAGGGAGTTACGTGGATGATCAGAAATGGGTACATTACTGGTGTCAACAACATGCAAACAATCCCAATTAGAGGAAGTGATGGTCGAGTGAGATCACGTGTTGATTTCAAGAATCGAGAAGAACACAACGAAGATGTGACAACTGCAAATCACATCACCACATATGAAGATGACACTTAACACGAGCCCTATAAACGGAAAATTTCAAACGCTACTACGCGTAAATCAAGTCAGTTTGTTCCATGACGCACGAGCCTAAACTGCATGTCACTCCTGGTCCGCACGAGTATAAACTATGTACGACAACCACCAAAGGTAGTTACACGTGGTTAAACTGTTAACTCGGGTATTTTAAGTGGTT
Source organism: Stenogyne calaminthoides (assembly GCA_037126765.1). Lineage (NCBI taxonomy): Eukaryota > Viridiplantae > Streptophyta > Magnoliopsida > Lamiales > Lamiaceae > Stenogyne > Stenogyne calaminthoides. Next base: position 8,919,978 of record JBBCBC010000023.1, on the reverse strand, counting down.
AAATTATTAAATCCCTACTTTGTCTACAAAGAAGAAAAAATAGTCACTACCCCGGCGCGACGAAGATAAATCAGATATCGACACCCCCTCAAAATCAATCTATATCCCGTTGAACTAGTTTTGATTTGATTCTCTTTAAAGGGGTACGTATGCAGCTTAGTACCTTTCTAAGTTCAGTCATAGTTCAAAGTGTCTTATTCAAATGGGTTGCTTGATATATATATTGGAGGCATTAAATGGATATTAAAAAAAAAAACACGAAAAGAGAAAGGGGGCAAGCAAGCGCGAAGTTAATGAGTTGTTGGTCCAATTTTATTATCCTCTGAATTTATTAATTGGACATTAACGGGCTTTCATTAATATGCTAAGCCAAATAATATAATTGCAAAATGATTGGTAATTAGTAGCCCAAATAATAACCCATCACACAAAAAGGCCCAAAGAAATCCCTTTTCCTCCAAAATGCCCAACTTCCATCCTCTGCATCATCTTTACGCAGAAAAGAAAGAATCCAACGCCTCCTCACACCGTCAAATTCTCGTAGCCCCTCTGCAAATTGCAAATTCCAGCCACCAAATCACCAAGATGAGCCTTGGTTGCCTGTCTCTTCATGATCGGAGAATTACCAAAACCACCTGGAGTCGCATAGCCTCTGCCGCCCTCCGCATTTTGCCGCCGAAGCTCCGCCAACGTGTTTCCGCTGAAAAAACAGAAATCACATTCGTCGCTTGAACCGAAGAGTGATGTCATAAAATCTGCAGCCCAGGTTGAAAACTCGTCGTGGTTGGTCGTCTCTGTCATGCCATTGTGCACAAGTTCGTTGTGGTTGAAAATCCCTTGAGTCGAACCAAAACCAAACCATCGAAACAGGGCCTGCCCTAAATCGAACCAAATTACACCATTAAACCATCGAAAACAAGGCCTGCCCTGAGTCGAACCAAAACCGAACCATCGAAACAGGGCCTGCCCCGAGTCGAACCAAAACCGTCGCCAATAAATTGCATCAAAAACAGAGCCTGCCCTGAAACGATGAATTTCGGACACTTGTGCAGGTTGAGTCGTTGAGGAAAAGTCAGTAGCTACTGTCGGAATGTGATGATATTGCGGAAAGAAGTGTCAGGTTGCCGCTGGGATGTTATGATACATCATGTAAGTGATAGACTCTTCGCAGGTAGCTTACAATTTCAAATAAGAAAAGGAATAGCAAAGTAATCGTGAGACACATAGAGCAATAAGGATTAGAATGTTACCTTTGAAAAACCTTGATGCCTGTTGTACTTTGATGCTTGATGTGCTCTGAAAAAAAACACGTGAAAAAAAAAGAAAAAAAAAAGGAAAAAATTACAGATTAATCGCTCTGCTTTTGCTCAAGATGAAAAAAAAATAAAGAGCCTAAAGTCCCTTTATATAGAGCTTGAATTCCAAAATCGAAGAGGATTTGAAAGATTTAATATCATGAAAAGATTTATATTTTGTGAGATCTTAAAAAATCGAATCTTGAGATTCGTATCTTATAGATTATAACGAAATCTAAAGCAAAAGATATTCAATATCTTTGGATAATATGTATTATATATATATATATATATTTATCCATATCTATTAAGTCGATCTTATATAGAAATTTAGACTTAACAAATTGGTCCAACAAAAAAATCGCAATTCGTCCACATTGAATTAAATCTCGTGAACAAAGTGCGAGGGGGCATTTGTAAACAAATAAATTTAATCACGAATTAAATTGCGATACGTGAAAATTAAATGCTAAAAATCAATTGAATTTATTATTTATTGGGAATATATAATTAATTCCTAAAATAAATAAATAAATAATTGATGATGAAATTGGGCTTCTAAAGTCCAATAAATCGAATTGGGCCTCTAAAATCCAGTAAATTAAATTAGGCCTCTAAAGTTCAATAAATAAATAATTGGACCTCTAAAGTCCAATAAATAAATAATTGAGCCTCTAAAGTCCAATAAATAAATAATTGGGCCTCTAAAGTCCAATAAATTAAAATTGGATTAAAGTTCAATAAATTAAATTTTTTCAAATTCCAAAACTCAAAGGAGGCTATCGAGATAATTCTAGAAAAGTTTATGACATCAAGAACAACAGATCGTTTCGTCAAATTTAGGGCAAAGGCCACATTCCACACCTATAAATAGGGTCTCATTCCTCTCATTTGACACACGACACACAAAATATTGAATATGAAGAATTGTAAGTCCTAATGACCGAAGTTTTGTGATTCAAAGTAATTCTTCAAGGCGTTCTTCAAGTTCTTCAAGGCATTCTTCAAGGAAGTTCTTCGAGTTCTTCGTGTCCCTCGAGTGTCCCTCGGAAGTCCCTCGAAATCAAACAAGAACGGTATTCGATCCAACATCACGGTACAAAGCCTCTTGTATCCGCGTTCTTCTCGTCCCTCGGAAATCAAGCAAGAACGGTCTTCGATCCAACATCACGATTGCAAAGCCTCTTGGATAAAGGCGTTCTTCTCAAAAAGTCCCTCGAAAATCAATCAAGAACGATCTTCGATCAAGATCACGGTCTTTAAGCCTCTTGGATCCGCTGTTCTTACCACAAGTCCTCGAAAAGTCCCTTTAATCCAAGGTCAAGGTGCGAAGCCCCTTGCATTAATATTACAAAGTCCCGAAATTCAAGCCACGGATAAGATTCGACTGCGGATCCGACTCCGAAAATCTTGGAAGAAAGCCAAAGTCAAGATCGAAGAGAGAATCAGATGATCAACTTAGTAGATTCAGATTCTAATTTATATTCAACACAAGAAATTATCTTTGTAATTCCTTTTTCGTGTTTATTCATATTTCTAAATACGAAAATTTATGTTTACAGATACTTTTTAAATACATAAATAAATAATACCATCAGCAAAAGCCATCTCTACATCTTCCATTGTGATCAAGCCCTTTTGCACTGCCTCCTTTTGGTCCTGTTTTCACATTAACAGTACTTCAATCAAAATAAACCAAATCTACAAACCGTAGAGTGGTCATACAAATATACATGCGCAAAAATTACAAACCCTGCGCGATTTTTTGAGGAGCTTGCACTGGCGCTTGCCGGAGATGGATTGACTATGCTTGAGCCATCTCTTTGCTCCGCTGGCAAAATTTCTGATTAAAAGCATCATGAAAAACGTAATTTTGATAAAATAAATTAATACAATTAAAAAAAATTGCCATAAGAAATAGGGCTAGATTCGTACCTGAAGTTCATGTGAATTGCCAGCCTATGCCGTCGATCCCGTGCTTAATCCGTGTCTGCGTAAATTATCCAACAATCACCACATCTAAAAGCAATTCGTGCAGTTTCTCGGCAGCAACTCCGTACGAGGAGGAGGTTGCTTCGATGTAGAGAAGTGTATTGGGAAATCAGAGAGACAATTTCATAATATGACTTAGAAATGCACGGAAAGTGAACAGAGAAGCATTTCCGTGGACAATAAATACCTAAAACCAAAAACACTTTATTTTCCAAAAAAACACCTCATTTTCATGACATATCAAATTTTGACACGTGTCAAGAGAAGACACATGCCACTTGTCAAAAGCTTGTGAGGTGCAATCCTCCTATTATATAATAAGATTATATTGTTTGCTTTAATTTCTTTGATTATCACAATTATGTAATGTTTGAAATTGGCTCTTTTTTTTCCTTAAATGATTTTTTATTTTTAACTCAATTCAGTTGTAGATTTACTTTTACAAATAAATATTTTATTTAATGACTTGAACATGTAGGCATAAGTTGCTTGTGAAGTTTATTTTTTAATGTACAATAGAAAAATAAATAAATTATAAAAGAACTAAAATTTTGAAACATGTAAGAATAGTTTATAGACATTTTGATAACTCATTTGAAATAACTCTGCAAATAACAAAGAGTTTCTTGTTTACATGATCATATTCAATTATTTCAAAAAAATATTCTTAAAAAAAAAACACACATAAAAAATAAAATAAAATCCTTGAAATCATTTTCTTCAAAATTAAAACGTGATTTATTTACTAAATCGGGATATCATATTGCTTGCACAAAAGGAAATCTGTTCTAATTACATAACAAATCTTTCAATTCAGTTTAATTACAAATTAAAACGAACTTATAATCTGAGTTCTTATAAATGTTTCTCACACGTTATCATTGTAGAGTTTTCCAAAATCTATATTACTAGTACTTTTAAAATAATTATGCAACTATAACAGTGCATCGCACGAGTTCAATTACTAGAATAACCCTAATACACACACCTACTTTCCTACTCCTACCATATCGTTATTTTTCTCTGACTCACTCATTGTCTTTCCTACTTTTCGTTCACATAATCTTTATCACAATAATAAAACAATATTGTTGGGGTTATACGTGAAAGTATGCTTTTACGTAATAACGAACTCATGTAACTCTTATTTACTGAATATAAAATGTTTCATCATTGTTGCTTTAAATATAAATGAATGTTAATTATTTATTGCAAACCGTTCAAATATTAATACAATATTACATTGTAGTTGATGTGGTGATACCCGATCACAGAAGATCTCATTAACAATTCCTTGTAAATAAAAGTACACCTTCAAAACCTAGATGAGATTGAACACCCCATTGGTAGAGGTTGAAGTGCAAAGCTCAGATTGACTTGTCTTGACCAAAAGATTGCACTAGCACATTATGATGTGCTGAAGAGGACCTACAAAGAGGATATATTCTTCCGTTTTGACTGAAGGAATGAAGAATTAGACCTCAGTTGTTATTAATTTCTTAACCTCGGTCACTTAAATAGAATTGTGTGTAATTGATATTTATTGCTTCGACCTGTGTTGAGTTTAGAGTCAAATAGTGATCCTATACTTTGCATTTTGGGCAATATTATTAATTATATGACAATTGCTAAGACTTAATACAGAGCAACGTGTGCAAGCAAGTCTTGTGTGATTTGTCCCCTTGGTGGGCTCAAAATTTTTATCATACCAAATCTTGCAAGTGAAAATTTATTTCCGGTATGGATAATAAAGTTGAGTTGTCTTTACTCCAAGGACAAAGATATTAATTAATATAAAGTTTTTTAGTGACTTAATTAATTAATGGATTAAATAATCTTAAACACGGGAAATAATAACCGGGAGCCATATTGTCGTAATATGGATTAAGATGGATAGTTCAATATTAATTTTATAGTGGAGTAAATTAATATTAATGGGCTTGAATAATATTTTGGCTTAATATTAAAGTTCCATAGCCCATTGTACGTCCAATCTTGTTGGTCCCGGTGTAAACGAGTCTTACACGTGTATGGGGGGGGAATACACGTGTTCAGTGTTTTTAAAACTTTTTCATACTGAGGTCAGCTTGGGTCGATATAGTCTCAAGATTAGGTTCGAGAAGACAGACGCTCTCGAGTCAAAGTTCATCGAGATCTGATCCCGAATTTTCGTGATACCTCAGATAATCCCAACCGAAGTCCCGAGTGTCGAGATCCTGAGTTGTTGGATCGATAACTAACTTCATCAATCCTCGTAAGAGAGTTCGGTTTGATAACTATCTGTTTAACTTAGCACAGTCGTCGGAATGGTTGGCCCTTAGACTATACTCGTTTTAAGCTTTCTAAAAAACCTTCCCTTTATGAAATAGTGATTAGGCTGTGATTCACTTATGCAACTTCAAAGGATTGATTCCAATCAATATCGGTGAAAAGTATGCTTTCAAAACAAGTCAATGCAACAAATTAAGCACAGATAAGGAAAGCAATAAAGAACACAACAATTATAGTGGTTCGAGACTCAAGCTCCTACGCCCCTCTCCCCTCGACTCTTCAGAGAAATTCACTATCAACCGAGCTTTCGACTATCTCGTGGTTTACTTACTCAACTCGCGCCGAAGTTTTTCGACTACTCACTGTAGTTTACTTACTCAACCCGACCTTGAAGTTTTTCGACTACCTCCGTAGTTTACTTACTCAATCACACACAAGTTTTCAGACTACCCTCAGAGCTTACTAACTTTTCCTCTAGAGTTTTTCGACTACTCCGCGTAGTTTACTAACTCTTTTACAACTCTTTCTCACCAACAAACACACTCCAACTACCTTCTCAAGGGTTTGGGGTTTTCGGTGGGTTTCAACTAGGATGAGATATCCTTTACAATGAAGCACAATGCAAAGTGGTTAGGATATCTCGATTAAGCTTTTGATAAATCTTATCAAGCTAGGCTTAGTATAGTGAGCTCTCTTCAATATCGAAGCACTTGGGAAATTCTAAGTTTTTCGAAAGTGCTTTAACTTTTGCAAGAATAAGTTTGAGCTCTTGAAAGGCGTGATAAATTCTCGTTACCTTACAATGTGAGGGTCACCAAAAGATTTATAGGCATACACCAAGGTCACTTTTGAAAACTATCCGTTGAGAGATAACCGTGAGTTCCCTCTTGTGGTGTGTAAAACGGCTATATTTAGGGTTTGAAACTCCCTAACACAATTTTAGGCAATAGATAGTTTTTTTCATGTAGCCGGTCTTCACTTTTTGCGATCTGGAACTTTTGTACATCCGACATCTTTTTTCGTGAGACTTTGTCATTTGTCGATTGTCGGTATGGTACGATGTTGTCTTCCTCTTTTGACTTTTGTCTCCGGTTAAAGGTAGACACTTTCAACGGCTCTTTTTGGTTACAAACTCGAGTTTGATATAACCTTAACAACACCGACTTAGTTCCTTTTGTGCTGATTTGAATGTCTTGGCAATATCGCTTCTTAAGGAATCGCGATCTTCTCAAGATTGCATCCTTCGATAGATATTATCAAGTGCCTCGGAACACTCGAGTTCAAATCGAGCATTCAAGATATATTATCGAGTCTTGCGAATTATCGTGCCTTCGAGACTCTTGATCTTGGGTTCTTGATCTTTCATGTCTTCGGTGTCTTGAGTCTTGTGGTCTTCTCGAATCTTTGTAGTTTATCTCGACCGATGTAATCGAGTCTTCGTCTTGAAGTCTTCGAGTTCAAGATATCATATCGAGTCTTCAAAGATCTCGGTTTCATCCGAAACTTTGGATACTTGTAAACATCTTGAGTTCTTGAGTCTTTGAACCTATCCTAAACTATATCTGCTGACTATACATTTTGCAGATAACATCCTGAATACTCTAAAACTGAATCCTGACTCAACTATCGAGATTATTCTGAACATGTCATACTTTTAGGGGTTTTGGGATCTTAATCAAAATCATATATCTTTATTAAATTCATCTCCCAACAATTTCCCCCTTTTTGATGATGCCAAAACCTATCTTGTTACAAACATATAACCTATACTCGTGTTTTTTTATCCTATTACAAGATTGGTTGTCTCCCAACATTTTCTTAAATCAGAGAATCTCCCAACAATTTCAGAGTTTCTCAGCAGTTTAATCATTCAGCAATTTCTTCAGTAATGAATCTCTTTAAATAGTTCATTACCACATACTTAAACAATTTTTCAAATTTCAGACAATTTCCCCCATATCATCGTACATTCAGGCATATCAAAATAAAAGACATGTAAATAAGATAATGAGATATTATCTTTTGAGCATAATGATAAATCTTCATTGATGATGAGTATACCATTTACAGATTACAATGAGTTTATCAACAAAATCAAAAAGACAAAAAATTAAAGATTACAGAATCTTCTGAGTCTTCAGTCTTCAGATTTGGCTCTTCAGTCTTCTGCTCTTCAGTTTGCTTCATTCTCAACTTCATCAGTGGGCACCTCCAGATCGAACATTCCGAAGAATCTCTTCTTCAGCTCATTTCTTTCCTTGATGATGTCTGGACTATTTCCCGTTAGACCCAACTGACCAGCATACTGAGCAATCTCTTGAGTAATGGCCTTCTCATTCACTAAGTCATTATCAAGTCTTGGAGGAGAATAGGAATATGGACCAGGGGCTACTATCTGTACTTCTCCTTCATCCTCAAGGTTAATCCACTCAGAGATACTTTGGATAGAAGGTAAGGAGATACTCAATGAATGCTTCATTCGAGCATGAGTCTTCCTCTCCATTCCCTCGAGAACATCATAATTGAACCGAAGGTTCTTCGATTTCTTCCCACATATCGTTGAGTTTAATGGCCATCCATTTATCAACGGGGGCCACTTTTAGCGCTTTTGATGTTCTTTTTCCTCTTGCTCGCAAACTTCCCGAATTCACCCAGCCGCTTCGCTCCCGCCTATCTTTTTTACGATCACAGATGCTCCCGAGATCGAGGCAGCAACTTTCTTAGCTTGTTCCATTTGGAGTGTCTTGAGCATTTCTAGTATTGAAGACTTTCATCCGAGGTTGAGACTCGATTCTTCTTTCTCTTCATCATCATCGAATTTCTTTCTCGGATTGGCTTAGAGCCTTCGCGACGCTTTGCTTTCAGTTGAACAACGCCCAAGGCTTTCTCTTCATAGGCAATTCGATTAGCGATCGGCTTGTTCCAACCTTTGCTCTAGCAAGTTTTTTTTTTGACACATCAAGCATGGTTTGCTTAGAAACTTCGAGTGTAGGCGTGCTTTTCATCATCGAGCAAACTTTAACTTCTCGAAGTTTCGACTTCTTTTAAGGCTTTGGCTAAATTATACATTTCAAAGATCTTTTTGAGCCTTCTTCTCCAAAGTACGTGCCATGAACTTTTAAGGAGGTCTTCACCTTCCTTTTCCCCTTTCGCACCGTAATTTGGAAGGAGTCCGGAGAGGCTTTGTGTCCATGTGATATTGCTCTTTGCTCACACTGGCCGAATCTCTCCCCGCTATCCGATCTTGTTCGTCTTCGACCTCCTTAGATGGTTCTTGGCCACGAGAGAATTCTTCAGATAAGTGGGCAACCGCCGAAGAGTGCTTCCTTGAACATCTCTGTCATCTTGGTCATGAGTATTGAGCTCATTTCCTCAACAGCCAGACTTGATTAGCACCTCATTCTTTTCTCGCGGTTTCACCTCTAGGAAATTAGAACTCTTCCGGTGTTTACGCCCGGTTCATCACTTAACTTCGGCCTTGACTCCCTCCGAACTTCTCATTCAGCTTTTCTTCCATGGAGGTCATCGGGTGGTCGAGTGTTTTTAATTTGCACCAGCTCAAGAGTGACTAATACTTTCCATCTTTTGAGCTTGATTTGGCAACGTCTCTTCCATCCCGAGCAATTTTGATCATCATTGGCTCAACCTTCTCAAGTTTTCTCCATCAAGGAGTAGAGATCAATCTCAGAATCTTACGCACCCTCGCGTGTCCTCGATCATCTCACGTGCCTCGGCCGTCACGAGCTCCGGTCTCCAATCGAGCCTCGGTCATTTATCGAACAATTGAGTTAAAGATAGGACTTTTCGTTAACTTTGGCATAATTGTTAATAGTGCAAAAGGTACGAAGAGTTCTAACCGATCCGAGGTTGACCAATTCGAGTTGATCAAGAACGAAGTCTCTTTTCCATCCGAGGCGCTTCTCAACATCTCCTGTTGGTCCCCATCTCCATCTTTAGATTTGTCTCCTCCGCCGGAACTCAACCGATTGCTCTCCTTTCAAACCAACTTCTTCTCGAACCAAACTCATCAAAATCGGAGTTTTTCATCCCGAGCTTTGTCTTCCGAACCCCCGAGAAGTTGGTCGGAAAGGCCGTCTCCTCATTCCACGGTCTTCCCCTCCCGAACGCAAAGCAATATCAAGCATCTCTCGGGAAGAGTCCGATTGAGGATGAATCTGATCCGCCCTTAATCGGAAGAAAACATCTTGCAGATCGGGGTATGAAGCCGAGCTCGAGTGGTAGCGTCAAGAATGAACCGTTCCCCTTGATCCTCCACTCGCCTTCTTCTTGACTTCTCCCTTCTTCCATCTTGGGCTCTCTCGGGTTCGGTTGAAACATCCGCTAAGGGATCAAAGTAGATCACTCAGAGCTCATCAAGAATATTCGCTCCCGAGCCTCAGCAGAGATCCGAAGTTTGTGCGGTCAGGTCCTCGGTTTGCATCCGAGAGGGTTCCGAGGCCTAAGTTGGCATATCCTTAGTTTGAACTGAGTTGGCTCGTCTGGCACATGCGAGCCCGCACATCTTCAGATTGACTCGAAATGGCTCTTCCGTCTCGAGAGCACACATCCGAGGTAGGTACCTCTCGAGGTCCGACTCCTTTAAAAATTTCTTGAGAAATTTTATCTCGAATGAGCGATGTCTCGAGCACCTCGAGAAGACACCGCTCCTCGGCCCGATCCTCGTCCTCGAGATAACCCGAGCCAACACTTGTAATGGTGAACTCCGAGTGGTTTGGCTCGGTTGAATCTCGTCGGAATCACTTTCATCTTCATTGGTGAGAACCACCAATCTTCTGCGTTTTGGAGCAAGATCCTTCAGTTTCAACATCTTTGCTCCCCGCTCCATCTTTTGCCTCCAACAAAACCTTCCCCCTAGTTTGTTGGGTCTCTTTTCAAAGAAATGAAGGTGATTCTACCATCTTTCTCTCTTCCCCGATGACCGCTTCTTTTGCAAAGAATGGGTTTAAAGAGAATTTTGGACTTAGGAATGGGGTCGAATTGGCGAAGATATCCTCCCTCCTCTCGCACATCTCCAAAATGTAAGCAATTTTGGTGGCATGGTGGATCTTGCCTTTTATTGAGATCGCCCCGTCAACCTTCTTCAAAACTTTGGTCTGCTCACTCACGGTCTGAATCAGAAATTTCAGCCAATTGAAGTCGGTGGTGGGTGAGGCCTCTATCGCCGCCATCGATCGAGCCGGTACTTGACCGCTTCAAAACTCCCCGCAAGACTCATGATGCTTTTACTCACAATATCCATCAATACACGATATTGTGGCTTTAAGTGCCTCTTATGCAATGTCGCCTCAAACTTAACAGGATTCTCAGCAATCCTATCTAAGTATTCCTGCTCTCTACCCGACATATACATCGTAGGATCCTCTCCTCTATCACAGAGCTCAAAAACATCATTCAGATTTTTCGGGGTTATGTACAAATCCCTTTCAAAATCGACGTATTTGGACGAATGCTCTAAGTGTGATACAGTAATCGAAGAATGCATACAGTCCTCTTCATCTACCTTCAAGTTATAGATGAATTCGATTACCTCTTTCGCAAACTCCCTGTCCGGTTTGGCGATTAGTCAGAAGTGAGTTTAGCCAGTCGAATCATATGCAGAGCCTCCTCTTCTGGCTTTGAGTTGGTTGTGCTTTCGAGTGAAACAACGAACTCGTACCACGGCTTGTTGGTTTCGGCTAATCTGTCGAACAAGGTTGGAGCCATTTTAGAGATGATTTGAGAAATGAAGCTTTAGGGTTTAGGAATTTCTGGGCAAGGGGATTTATTTGCAGAGGATTTGGAAGCGAAGGGTTTAATAAAATTTTGGCTTGAAAAGGCTTCTCGGGGTATATATAGCTTTTGAGATCGGGAATCGTGTTGGTTAGGTGAGAAAAAAAACAACGGTTGAGATTAATCTCCGATTAATCAGGTATACGAACCGACGATCTCCGAAAAGTAAGCCGCTAAAACATCCTCATTGGTCATTAATGTAGCAGAGCATTAAATAAATGTTGACCTTCTTCGGAATTTAAAACTATCCCGCCCAAAAACATTCCTCAGGTGTTTTGTATTTATTGCGAATGATTTCTGAGCTTCACTTAAGCAATAAATGAGTTGCATGAGTCATTACTTCTTCAGACTAATTTTCCTCTATCAGTCTTACTGAGTACTGACCTTGATAAACTGTCAGTATAATACCGAAAATCTTGAAATGGTTCTGTTTTGCTCTCTCGAGTACTCACCTTCAAAGAAATCTAAGTTTCCCCGAGAGGAGACTCTTCAAGATTTCCATTTTATCCTAAGCTTCTCAGTAGAGTCTGAGAAAACTTCATGCTTCTGAAAACCTTCAATTTTTCAGATTTTACTCTATACACCTGGTTCTAACATCCCTAATTCAACTGAAAGTTCCTGGAATCTTGATTCAGCCAAAGGTTTAGTCAAGATATCACTCTGCATATCGTGTGAATTTTCTCCATCCTTATGTCCTTCTTCTCGACATGATCTCTGATGAAGTGATGTCTGATATCCACATGCTTGCATCTGGTGTGCAATACCGGATTTTGTGAAATAGCAATGGCACTATTATTGTCACAAAATATTGGTACTTCATTGGCTACAACTTTATAATCCCTTAATTGTTGTCTGAGCCAAAGAATCGAGCCTGCCTTCCTTCCTGACCATATATTGATTTCTTAGTACTTGTTCTACTGAGGTCTGTTTCTTCGAAAACCAAGATATCAGCTTACTTCCTAGAAATTGACAAGTTCCTGAGGTGGACTTCCTGTCAATTCTGCAACCTCCATAATCAGCATCTGAGTAACCACTTAACTCAAGGTTATCATCAGCTGGATACCATAATCCTCTATTCACTGTGCCTTTAAGATACTTCAGTATCTTTTTGGCAGCCTCCATGTGACTAGCCTTAGGATTAGCTTGGTATCTTGCACATATCCCAACAGCAAATGTTATATCCGGCCTACTTGCTGTGAGATAGAGCAATGATCCAATGATTCCTCTATAATCAGTATGACTCACTGATTTGCCTTCAGAATCAGGATCCATCTTGTAGTTAGTATTCATGGGAATCCTAACTGTGTTGCAATTCTGTACACCATATTTAGCAATCAGATCTCTGGTGTATTTTGCCTGGTTGATGAATATTCCTTCCTTTGATTGTTTCACTTGAAGACCTAGAAAGAAATTCATCTCTCCCATCATTGACATCTCAAATTTGCCTTTCATCAGTGTTGAAAACTTTTCACACAGCTGATGGTTTGGAGATCCAAAAATGATGTCATCAACATATATCTGAACCAGTAAGATATCTTCCCCATCTTCTATCCTGAACAGAGTTCTATCAACTGTCCCTTTGACAAAACCATGGTCAGTAAGAAACTGAGAAAGAGTATCATACCATGCTCTGGGTGCTTGCTTAAGACCGTACAAAGCTTTTCTGAGCCTGTAAACTTGGTCATTCTGTTTGAAACCAGGAGGTTGTTCCACATAAACCTCTTCTTTAAGACACACCGTTCGTAAATGCACTTTTCACATCCATTTGATGGATCGTGGAACTTCATGTGGGCAGCATATGCAAGAAACAATCGATGGCTTCTAGTCTTGCAACCGGTGCAAAGGTTTCATCATAATCCAAGCCTTCTTCTTGGGAATAGCCTTGTGCAACTAAATTTTGCCTTGTTTTCTTACAATGTTGTTGTTTTCATCTCTTTTATTCTTGAAAAACCCACTTGGTTCCAATGACATTGTGCCTTTTACGGTCTATCTACCGGCTCCCATACTTCATTTCTTGAGAATTGATTAAGCTCATCTTGCATAGCAAAGAATCCAATGAGAATCTTGTAGAGCTTCACCAATCTCGATGAGGTTCTTTTTCTCTAATAGGAAGCAGTAAGAATAGTGCACTCTCACCATGGAACCTTCTTGTTTTAACACCTTGATTAAATCACCATTAATCGACTTGTAGGATGACTATCTAACCATTTCCTTCTTGATGTTCATGTTTCAATAGTATCCTCAACATTTGAAATGTTAGGTTCGGGGTTAAATCATAAACTCGAGGAACAACAAAAACGAGGAGAAAGGAATCATCTTCCTCGGGGAAATTCTATTGAGAACATTGTCGAGACATTTGTTCCCCTTTGGTTGATAGATTCAGAATTTGCCTCAATTTGTGACTACATCTTCATTGGCATTACATACCGAGTCCGAGGCGGTGTCTGCTCAGATTGGTCACCTTTGGAGTGTTGGTTTTCTGAGTCTCACCATCCTCGAAGTTCCATCCTCGAACTTCTTTATCTGAGTCCGAGTCACCAATCATAGATAGTGGTGACTTCTTCTTTTCGTGTTCAAATTGGATGATTTATCTTTTCGTTTCAGGGCTTAATCTGGTGATCCTCTTGGTCATTTTCCATTTCATTTGCATCATGTTCTGTTTCTTCCGAACACAAGTAGATTCATCAAAAACAACATGAGGTGTTTCCTCCACAATAAGAGTCCCTGATTTGTAAACTCGAAAGTTTTCTTGACTTGAGAATATCCTAAGAATATTCCTTCATCGCTTTTTACTATCAAATGTTTTCAACTGGTCTTTACCTTTATTGTGTATGAAACACTTTCAACCAAAACACCGAAAAGAAAGAAACAAGAGGCTTCCTTTCATTCCAAAGCTCATAGGGTGTTTTGCCTTGACTCTTGGTCGGCATGGATCTATTCCGAGAGTAGCATCGCGGTGTTGATGACTTCAAATTTCAAAATCTTTTAGGAATATCAACCAAACTATCATTGTCCTTGCGACTTCTTTTTCAGAGTTTTGTTCCTTCTTTTAGGAATATCGAACTTCTTTCAAAGCAACACCATTTTGTTGAGGGGTCCTTGCAGCTGATGTTTCATGTAAAATTCCATTCTCTCGCACAATAATCGGATATGATATGATTTATAAACTCGGTTCCTTTGTCGGATCGATTTTGACCACACTCGATTTTTTTCTCATTCTTGAGCCTTTTGATGAATTCGGCAGCTTTTATTCGAGTCTCTTTCTTCTTTCGAGTAAGAATATGACCCAAGTATATCTTGAGTAGTCATCAACTACTACCAATGTGTATTTCCCGCCATTAGTGCTCACAGGTGTTATAGGACCAAAGAGATCCATATGCAATAACTGAAGTATTCTTTCAGTAGTGTTGTGCTCAGATATATCACACGTCAGCATCACCAGATTTATCACGTCGGCGGGGACAATTATCACATTTCAAAGAAAGGTCCCACCGAGACCGGCGAGGTCCCACCGAGACCCGCGTGATTTGTCGCGGCTTACGATATGTTTTGTCATGCTTTATGCACATGACTTGTCGTGCTTATCGATTTGTCGTGCTTAACGACTTGTCGTGCTTATTGATTTGTCGTGCTTAACGACTTGTCGTGCTTATTGATTTGTCGTGCTTAACGATTTGTCGTGCTTATGATTTGTCGTCTTTGGTCCTCTTTATATAAAGGACCTCACCAGTTCATTGTAAAGGGACGTATTAACCTTTGGAATGTTTCATTCCACTTATATACCTACACCCGCATTTCAGGGAAGAACTACGGTTCTTCCGCAAGATGTTCTTGTTCGATTAATCACTTTGTTTGTGAGTTGTTACCAAATTAGCCACATAATACTCTCTCAAAAAACGACTTCGCAACAATTGGTATTTAGAAGGAGGGTGTGCAATTGAAAAAATTCATCCCAAGAACAACGTCGAATTTTCGAATGAAAATCAAGAAATCACAAGAACACAAATCAAAAAAAAAATAAATCTGAGTGAGACGGACAGGAGGAGAGGAAGAGGAAGGTGGAGGGAAGGTGCGCCGCCGCCCGACCGCCTCGCACCGTCGCCCTCGGCTCATGGCAGCTTGACACCGAAACCCCTATCCCAAAATCAAAATTCCCAAACAAAATCCAATAGAAACCAATTTATACATACATACACACAGAAAGGAGATCACCGGACCACCTGGCCGGCCGTCATCTCACTCGCTTCAAACCAACCAAGGGTAGCCTCGGCCAACACCGCATCAACACCGGAACAACCGGCGGCACCACCTCTACGCTTTTTCCGCCAAGCGATTTTTCAAGAATCGCGCGCCACCACTATTTTGAACTCCAGCAGACTTCGCGTAGGCTTCATTCTCGACGACTTTGCCACAAGACTGCTGGGCCTTCCTAAAGCCGCTGAAAGCGTTCTCGGGCGCCTTAAAATGCATCAAGACGATCCGGTATCCGCCGCATGGGGCCTCCGACTGGCACCCACCGGCGATTTCGCGAAGCACCGGCGTGTCGCCACGATCCCATCACCCGGGGGCGCCCGCCGCTTAAACCGTATGAAGCCATGAAATGGCACCATCGTGGTAATGTTGACGCGTTGAACAATTACAGATGTTGGACGCGTGGGGGCTTAAGGGTTAACCTCATCTGGTGAATAACAAGGTATCAGTCTGTTCTAATCTTATAATTTGGACCCAGAGCCCATGGAAGGTTAATAAGTTGGATGGGCCTTGCTTTGAAACGGCCATATTGTGTTATTAGCTTATTTAATAAGCCCACTCCATCTTGGGCCTATGTTTTGAAATTTTGGAATTAAAAAGGGTGATCGTTTTTAAAAATTCTTGAGCCCAAGTTTAATTAAAAATGGGCCCAAGTAGTTGCACCAAGTAATTCTGGCTGAGCAAAATGATTGGGCCGAATTTCATTAAGTTTTTGGGCCCAATTTTTTACTTTTAATTATTGAGCCCAAGCTTATTTAATGTCGTGGGCTTTGGGTAGATTAAATTTGATTATTGTATGGGCTGGGTAATTTGGTGACCATTTGGGGACTGGGTTGTTGGTTTTATTTGTGGGCCCGATTTTTTTCGCCCAAGTAAAAAAAAAAAAAAAAAAAAGGCGGCGCCTTGGATTCGGGAGAAAAAAAAATTAGGCGAGCACCGGAGTCTCGCGAGCTACTCAAAGAATCTACGGGTAGTCCTTTTACCCACCCCACCTGGGTTTATTATATTTATGTCCTCGTGGCTTTTCATTCTTTTCGTTTATTATCATTTAATTTGGCGGTGGCTTTCTTGAAGAGGTCGTGACCTAAAGCCGGACGACCAACAAAGACGAGCGAGCCAGTCTATGTTCACCGACGAGCTAATTCAGATTGATCGATTCATGACAAAAAAAAAAAGCGAGTAATGGGTACTGTAGAATCGCATAAAAGACTAGTACTTTACGGATGCAGAAGACGGCGGTGTGAAATACGTGGTCATGACTAAATAAGGCGGCCCGAAAATGAAGTGATCGCGACCTAAATAAGACGATCGCGCACTAAGAAAGGGGGTTCATAAAGTAACCCATCCTGGTCGGCGCCCTAAATAAGACGATCAACCCGATTGCAAGCGTCGATAAGACAATCAAAAACGAAAGAGTCGGGAGCGGACGCCGAAAAACCCAATGTTCAAATCATTCAGAAGAAAATGGGCACTACCGCCAAATTACAAAAAGCCAACATGCGATTATGCCTTTACTCGGCGAGCGGGGTAATATCTGCTTTAGCGACGATTATTATTATGCTTTATTCGGGTGGCAATCCGCCCGGCACCAAGGATGATGCACGCTTTCTTCCGGTGACAGCAATAATTTTAAGCATGGCGATTATGCCCGCCTAGGCGGTAATAGCCTTCTCGATGACGACCGGCCGTATCGCCGGCGAACTTCCGCTTAACTTCGGCGATGTCGATCCGCCGTTTTAGCGAAAAGCATTCTCCGCCTTCTCGGCGATAAGATCGTCGGCTTTGACGGCCGGGGATGACCCAACCTCCTCGGCCGGCTTTCCTTCAGGCCGGCGATGTCAATCCGCCGTTTTTAGCCCATTCTCGCGCTTCCGGCGATGAGATCGTTAAGGCACCAGCGGCGGACGACCCGACCCGCCTCGCCGGCGTCGGCTTTCCGCCCAGGCCGGCGATGTCGATCCGCCCGTTTTGCGAAAGCATTCTCCGCCTTCCGGCGTGAGATCGTCGGCTTTTCGCGGCGGCGACCAGCCCGCACTCACCGGCGTCGGCTTTTCCGCTAATTGGCGATGTCCGGTCGCCGTTTTGGCATTCTCCGCGCTACCGGCGATGAGAGATCGTCGGCTTACCGCGGCGGCGAGAGGCCCCGCCTCCCTTAGCGTCGGCTTTCCGCTAACTTCAGCGATGTCGATCGCCGTTTTGCGAAAAGCATTCTCCGCCTTCTCGGCGATAGAATCGTCGGCTTTTCGCGGCGGCAACCAGCCCGTACTCTCAGCGTCGGCTTTCCGCCTTCTTCGGCGATGTCGATCCCGCCCGTTTTAGTAACATTCTCCGCGCTTCCGGCGATGAGATCGTCGGCTTTTCGCGGAACGACCCGGCCATGCCTCCGCCGATTGTCGATTTTCGCTAACTTCGGCGATGTCGATCCGGCCGATTTTAGCGAAATTTCTCAGCGCCACCGGCGATGAGATGCGTCGGCTTCGCGCGGCAGCGACCAGCCAGCGCCGCCGGCGTCGAATTTCTGGCTAACTTTCGGCGATGTCGATCCATTAATTTTAGCGTGAAGTATTTTTCGCCTTCCGGCGATGAGATGTTAGCTCATTGATTACGGCGTGACGTTATCTCTATCGGCATTAATTTGCTTGCCTTCGCCGACTTTGGGCTACCGTGAGACCACACGGTCGGTCAGACGATTTATCACGGAGTAAAAGGTCGCAAAGCCTTTCGGCGAAAAGTGGTCGACGGCGGCGCAAAATTTACTCCTGCTCATCGCCTGAGCGATCTACGGGCGAGGAAGTCATATTTGCTTTCGACCGTAAGTGGTCGACGGCAATATGAAACTACCACAAGCTCCGCCGAGCATCTGGGCTCTCTCGCGAGCCATCTCGGAAGACACTGCTCATCTCGAAAGTAGGATCCCATCTAGCTCTCTAACGAGCCATCTCAGAAGACCTACTCATCTCAAGTAGGATCCCATCTAGCTCTCTAACGAGCCATCTCAGAAGACCTGTTCATCTCGAGTAGGATCCCATCCGGCTTTCTCTGACGAGCCACCCCTGAAAACCATTTTCCCACGGGCATGAAAAAGACTTCAGATAACGGGCTCTCCCCCAAAGTCTGAAAGAGGAAAAAGACTTTCGTCAACGGGGCTCCCCCCAAAATCGAAAGCAGAAAAAGACTTCGTCTGTGGGGCTCTCCCCAAAGTACGAAACCTGAAAAAAAGGCATATCTGTGGGGCTCCCCAAAGCACGAAAGCCTTAAAAGACTTCGATAACGGGCTCTCCCCGAAAAATCTGAAGCACAGAAAAGACTCAGACGGAGGGCTCCCCCAAAGCACGAGCACAGAAAAAAGACTTCAGATAACGGGGCTCTCCCCAAGCACGAGAAACGTAAAAAGACTTCAGATAACGGGCTCTCCCCGGCACGAAAGCAGAAAAGACTTCTGCATAACGGGCCCTCGGCACGAAGCCACGGAAAAAGACTTCGTCTGTGGGGTTAAGCCTCGGCAAGTCTGAGCCGTGATTAGATCGACTGATCAGATCAGGGAAGAAGGATTCAGACATCCCGGCGACTCGGACAAACTCGGTGGGTCAAGATGCTCAATGCTCGCATATGCCGGGGCTCGTGACATCGAACGATCAAGATCTCACACGACACCGAAAGCAAGCCTCGGAGGCAAACAATGCGACCGCGGATGCAACAAAAGATAAACTGGTCGGTCGAGACATGAAACAAGATCGCTCTCCAACAACGCCATGGCCCAGATCTTGGGGCTATTGTTGCTTTCGGATATATCACACGCCAAGATCACAGATTTATCACACGCCGCCAGGATTTAATTATCACATTTCAGCAGGTCCCACCGAGACCAGCAGGTCCCACCGAGACCACGTGATTTGTCGTGCTTACGCATATGTTTTGTCATGCTTTATGCACATGACTTGTCGTGCTTATCAATTTGTCGTGCTTAACGACTTGTCTTGCTTATTGATTTGTCGTGGCTTAACGACTTGTCGCGGCTTATTGATTTGTGTAGGCTTAACGATTTGTCGTGCTTATGATTTGTCGTCTTTGGTCCTCTTTATATAAAGGACCCTCGCAGTTCATTGTAAAGGGGACGCATTAATCGGAATGTTTCCTCATTCCACTTATATACCTACACCCACATTTCAGGGAAGAACTACGGTTCTTCCCGCAGTGTTCTTGTTCGATTAATCACTTTGTTTGTGAGTTGTTACCAAATTAGCCACATAATACTCTCCACAAAAAACGACTCGCAACAAGTAGAAACTTCAACTTTGCTTTTAAATGATGCTTTAACTTGTTTTCCTTTCTGGCACGCATCACAAATGTGTTCCTTCTTGAACACTTCATTAGGCAACCCTCTCACAAGAGCTAATCTTGCAAGCTTGTTCGTGGTTTTGAAGTTTAGGTGATTCATTCTTTTATGTCATAACCAACTGGCATCTGTGGAACTTTTAGCAACTAAACATGTATCTTTAGGAGTTGAACTCCAATCAGCAAGATACACATTCCCTTTTCTTGTACCAGTCAGTAATACTTTCTGTGATGTATCATCTTTCACAAAACATAAGTTCTTGGAGAACTCAACATTGAAACCCTTATCACGTAATTGGCTAATTGACAACAAGTTATGCTTCAATCCGGATACATATGAAACACCATGGATATGAATCGAAGTCGATTTCCAAAGTTCCATATCCTTGATCTCATCCCTTGAGTTATCTCCAAAAGTGATCTGTGGGCCTCTTTGTTCAACATAGTCACCGAGCATCTTCTTGAATCTGTCATATGTCTTGAGCATCCACCGTCAAGATACCATACATCGGGGAGCTTTTTTCGTCTCTGCTTCATCGATTGCCATGTGATCTTTCATCGCCTTAGTGCCCTTGTTTTCCTCCCCGAAAAACAGATCAATTCTTAGGTACCCAATTTGTGTAGGGTCCCTACGAGGTTAGTTTACCTTTCGAGAATCCAAATCACCGACAACTCTAATCACTTTAGAGTGGCTAATTTGTCTTCCATAAATATCAACATATACATCCACTACTCACGGGTGTCTTAGCAGTTTTTGTATATGTGTGCTAGCTTTAGCATGAACATGGGCTTTTGAATTCTTCTTTGGTTCAGCCCCGGTTCGAGATGCTTAGGCTTTTGTCTGGGGTCTAAATCTTTGTTGACTTGGGTTGGATAACCTTTACCCTTAGGCAAGTGAGGTTCAGGTTATCGTATTGAAAACTGGTTTTTTCGATTATCTCGAGGACTTGGTCTCTTAGGTTGAGAATGTCTATTTGAGTGTTTCTCATCGAGAGGATTCCCTCGATGGTTCGATTGTGGAGCCTTCGGGGTTTGCATTCTTAGCCGAGGCTTTGAAGTACTTGCGCAAAACTTTCCAATCGGATTTTCGGGTTTTCTAGCCTTCACCGAGGTTTGGGCTTTCTAACCCGATCATTCAGATTTTTCTTGAGACCATAGGTCTTTTTCCCTTGTCTACAACCTTGGGCATTACTCGGCTTGAAGTGTAGGTGCATGGTTTTACAAAGATAGTCTTCTTGCTACTAGATCGCGACGATTCGGATGACCTTGTGAGGTTCCCCTGGAATGTATCCCAATCCAGTTTTATAGTGGCGGATCTCGATAATTACGAATTTCATCTATTACATTAGATGCTTTTATTCAATAGAGTTAACTTCTTACCGTGCACTATCCTCACATTCTCAGAGTTTTATGCTTCGTAGAGAGGTCATTGAACTCGGTTTCGATTAAATTTGAATCTCTTCAATGGATTTTCTAGCTTTTAGTTAGGGACATTATCATCTTCTCTTTCTCTCGAGAGTTGTACTTTCGAACATCCATTCATCAAGTAGCTCCCATTAATTGAGAAGTGATTTCAATATTGCTAGAGTCTTTCCATTTTAGATTTTTCGACTTCGGTTCCTTATTCCGCTCTTGAGTTCTATTTAGATCCTTGTAAAAACAAAGATAGTCCTTCATCGATTCTCAAAGGAATCCATCAAGTCAAAATGATGGCGTTTTCGATTGGAACTTGAAAACTCTTGTGCTAGTGTAGGAGCAACAACGAGAGAAAGAAGAGCTTACCTCCTCAATGGCCATCGGGAGCCGGATGTCATCACTTTCACCGCCTCGAGAATATCTCATCCGAAGAGCTAGATCCTCCTCGAGTTTTCTTCTTCTTCGCAACCATGGCCTTTTTGCTAGAGAACTTCCGATCTCTTTTTAGCTTGCCTTTCTCTTCTCTCCTTAGCACTCAAACTGGACAATCATCTTTGGAAGTGACCTTTCTTTCCGCAATTATAGCATCTGTTGGCATCATCATCCTCATTTTTTTCTTCTTTGGACTTGGAGTCCTTTCTCTTGGATGAAGATCCTTGAATTTTCGTGTCTTTCTTCTTCCCGGTTGATCATCCTCGGGGTTTCTTCGGTACACTGTGGTTCTGTAATAGTTTTGTATTTTCCAAATCTATTATTAAGTCTGTTAAACCTCCTTGCCATCGCTAGCTTTTCCTCAAGCTCATCCCGATTTTTGGCATGGGGGTTCTCGAACTCTCTAGTTTTTCTGTGTTTTATCTTTGGCTTTTAAAGCCACATTCTTACTCGATGAAGAATCATCTTTCTTTGTCAAACCTTTTTGGATTTCTTATCAATTACAAATTCATAGGCTTTTAGCTCGAGAGAAGACTTGTTGGTAAGGCATTGAACTAATGTTCTTGGTGTTTTCAATCACCTTTGCATGAATATCCCATTTCTTAGATGACATCTAAGAATTTTCAATGCAACTTCTCTCTCGTGGATATTTCTTTCCAAGTGCATTTAGATCATTCATGATCTTTAGTGAATCGACTTCCAATTTGTCTATTGATTCACCATCATCCATTTCAAAACTATCAAACTTTCCAATTGCCAACGAAAGTTTGTTTTTTTTATATAATATGTGCCTTGGCACATAATGACTAGTGTATCCCAAATCTCTTTAGAAAATATTATAGTGAGAGATCATTCCCATCGCACCATCATCAATTAGATTTGTATAGTGTGTCTTTTTGCAATGTAGTCTAGATTGACTAACTTTCTCTCCTCGAGTCGGTTGGTCATCGGACTTAGGAAATCTGCTCTAGGATCAATTCTCTCATCTTACATTTCCTCTGGGATTTACCATCAGAACCTGGAATGGTCCTTGAGAGACCACTCTCCACATCACGCTCATGTTTGAATATCTGATGAGCCGCATTCTCGATCTCCATAGGTCATAGTTCTCCTCCGAGAACATGAGAAGTTTTTAGAAGACATTTTTCCGATCTTTTGAAAAGAAAAAAAAATTTCAGCAAATAAGATCAGTTCAGATAGACCACAAGTATTTTTGAACATAAAACTTTGGTCAACACAGCAGGTGGTCAAGTTGAACCAACGCTCCGATACCACTTGTTGGTCGGTGTAACGAGTCTTACACGCGTGTATGGGGAATACACGTGTTGGTGTGTTTTAAAACTTTTTTCTTCGAGGTCACTTTTTGGGTCGATAGTCACGAAGATTAGGTTCGAGAAGCACAGATCGCTCTCGAGTCAAAGTCATCTGAGACAGTGATCCTGAATCGCCAGATACCTCGAGATAATCCCAACTGAGTCCTGAGTGTCAGAGATCCTGAGTTGCTTGGATCGATAACTAACTTCATGAATCCTCGTAAGAGAGTTCAGTTTGATAACTATCTCGTTTCTAAAAGCTGCTCACCAAAATTGCATGAATGGTTGGCCCTTAGATTATACTCGTTTTAAGCTTTGCTGAAAACCTTCCCTTTATGAAATAGTGATTAGGCTGTGATTCACTTATGCAACTTCAGTGGATTGATTCCAACTGAATATCAGTGAAAAGTATGCTTTCAAAACAAGTCAATAAAACAGTTAAGTACAGATAAGGAAAGCAATAAAGAACACAACAATTATAGTGGTTCAGAGACTCAAGCTCCTACGTCCACTCTCCCTGACTCTTCAGAGAAATTCACTATCAACTTCTGAGCTTTCTGACTACCTCGTAGTTTACTTACTCAACTCGGCCCTGAGTTTTCTGACTACTCCGCGTAGTTTACTTACTCAACCCGACCTTGAGTTTTCTGACTACCTCCGTAGTTTACTTACTCAATCACACACAAGTTTTCAGACTACCCCTGTAGCTTACTAACTTTTCCTCTAGAGTTTTCTGACTACTCCGCGTAGTTTACTAACTCTTTACAACTCTTTCTCACCAACAAACACACTCCAACTACCTTCTCAAGGGTTTGGGGTTTCTCGGTGGGTTTCCAACTAGGATGAGATATCCTTTACAATGAAGCACAATGCAAAGGGTTAGGATATCTCGACTAAGCTTTGGATAAATCTTATCAAGCTAGGCTTAGTATAGTGAGCTCTCTTCAATATCGAAGCACTTGGGAAATTCTAAGTTTTTCGAGTGCTTTAACTTTTGCAAGAATAAGTTTGAGCTCTTGAGTTGCGTATAAATTTCCCGTAACCTTACAATGTAGAGGGTCACCAGTATTTATAGGCATACACCAAGGTCACTTTTGAAAACTATCCGTTGGAGAGATAGCTTCGTGAGTTCCCTCTTGTGGTGTGTGAAACGGCTATATTTAGGGTTTGAAACTCCCTAACACGTTTTAAGCAATAGTTTTTTTCATGTAGCCGGTCTTCACTTTTTGCGATCGGAACTTTTGTACATCGACATCTTTTTTCAGAGACACATCATTTGTCGATTGTCGAAGATGGTACGATGTTGTCTTCCTCTTTTTGACTTTTGTCTCGGTTAAAAGGTAGACACTTTCAACGGCTCTTTTGGTTACAAACTCTGAGTTTGATATAACCTTAACAACACTTCTGACTTAGTTCCTTTTGTCTGCATTTGAATGTCTTGGCAATATCTAACTTCTTAAGGAATCACGATCTTCTCAGTATTGCATCCTTCAGATAGATATTATCAGTGCCTCGGAACACTCAGGTTCAAACTGAGCATTCAGTATATTATTTGAGTCTTGATAATTCTTGTGCCTTGAGACTCTTGATCTTCAGTTCTTCTGTCTTCTGTGTCTTCAGAGTCTTCTGAGTCTTCAGGGTCTTCTGAATCTTTGTAGTTTATACTGACTGATGTACTGAGTCTTCGTGCTGAGTCTTCAGTTACTCAGTATCATACTGAGTCTTCAGTATCTCAGTTTCATCCTGAAACTTTGGATACTTCAGAAACATACTGAGTTCTTCAGAGTCTTCAGAACCTATCCTAAACTATATCTGCTGACTATACATTTTGCAGATAACATCCTGAATACTCTAAAACTGAATCCTGACTCAACTATCAAGATTATTCTGAACATGTCATACTTTTAGGGGTTTTGGGATCTTAATCAAAATCATATATCTTTATTAAATTCATCTCCCAACAAATCTTAATTCTCTTAAAGGCCCCTCAAATAGTCCAATATAAGTCTAATTAATGAAAAAGAGAAGAAAATATTATTGCCCTATTTTTCCTAAATTTTTTCGAAAATTATGGGACAAGAAAAGGAAAGATTTTCTTGATTTTATTGAAAAGATTTTTATGAAAAAAGATAAGTATTCATGCAATACAAGATTATCCCATAAATTCAAGAAATAAAATCTTGTCTTCTTGTGTATTGAATTTTTCAAAAATTATAGTAATAAGGGAAGAATTTTTTTTTTGTGATTATATGGAAAATAGAATATATGAGATATATTCAAAATTGTATCTTGAGAAGATACAAAGAAATTTCTTATACTTATCTTTTACACTCAAAAAATCGGTCACCCCATTATTATAAATAGGGGATGATTTTTTTTCCCCAACACAATTACATGTGCTGGAAAAATTATAAATCCACAAAGGTGGTGCAATAGTTTTAATTTTCTCCTTTATTAAAATCGTTCGTGAGATTCTTTCCACCGGATTACGTTCGTGGACGTGGGATATATTTGAGAAGGCACTTTTGGTTGATCCATCGTCTCAACGATTGTCACTCCAAGAGGTATGTAATCTCGTAACTCCTAAATTTTCGTAAGCTTAAGATTTAAGTGAATTACATGTACGCATGTTGTTGTTGTTTATTTAATTATTATGTTGAATTAATTTAGGATTGATTCATGTTAGTAATTAATTGATTAATTTAAATATGTATTTAAATACGTCTCGAATAGATTCGGGCGCCCTTAATTTCCACAAATACATCATCATCATTCAAAAGTATTGATTAACTATAACATTCCATATACATCGGCCACATCATATACAAACCAAACACAGACTTACTATTCACATGATTTGCTCTATCAAACACAACAATGAGGAGTGAATTTGTAAATTATGTTAAGTTCAATAAAAGGAATGCAGCATATCGAGTCATTCTTGAACTCAAGCTCGAGATATATCGAATTTGGTTCAGTTTAAAATTTATTTTATATTCTTTAATCAATTTTTGCGTAGTAGTCAACCTTATCAACTCTTTTACATCGACAGGTTGTAATGGCCCTTTTTTGATATTTCATTTTTTACCTCAAACAACCGATGGATGGAAAGGAAGGAAAGTAAATTAATGTATATCAAATGAGTATGTTTTTTAATTTATAAAAAAGGTCTGGTTAGTAACTACCGAATTTTTCCTCAATTACTATTCATTATAGCAAATTGTCACATCTTTTAAGTTGGTATATTGAGTTAAAACCCTAATTTCGATAGTCGCGCCGCCCTATAAAATCTACAATGCATATGGAATTGTGTACCTTCATCTTTTCTTCTTCACTTAATTTATTGCCTGCATCACACTCTCAGTATTTCTCATCTGTAATTGCATTTGAATCATCAAGTTTTTAGCGAATATGTTGCTATTTCTCGGCTCAGACCTCTCTAGTCCTCAGGTGTGTAATTCTCTCCAGTTACTTCCAATTTCTTTTAAGTTATATGATACAACTTTTATTATCATTATTGTTCTTTGATTTAATTTCTTTGAACAGTTCTAAAATGTTAGATTGACTCTTTTATTTTCTTAAATGATTTTTTTTTAAACTCAGTTCAGTTATAAATTTACTTTTACAAATAAATATTTTTTTTAATGACTTGCACATGTTGCCATAAATTGCTTGTGAGGTTTTATTTTTAAATATATAAAGATTATTTGTTCGTTTTAATTTGTAATTAAAGTGGATCGAAGTATTTGTTAAGTAATTGGAACGAATTTCCTTTTGTGCAAGCAATGTGATATCTCGACTTAGTAAAATAAATCATGTTTTAATATTGAAGAAAATTGTTTTCAAGGATTTTGTTTTATTTTCTGTGTGTGTGGTTTTTTTATATTTATTTGAAATAATTGAATATAATCCAGTAAACAACAAACTCTTTGTTATTTGCAGAGTTGTTTCAAGTGAGTTGTCAAAATGTCTAAAAAAAATTCTCCAATGTTTCAAAATTTTCAATTCTTTTATAGTTTATTTATTTTCAAATTGTACATTAAATATGAATAATGAATTCAGAGTTCTTATAAATGATTCTCACACGCTATCATTGTAGAGGAGAAAAAAAGTTTTTTGGTCCCATAACTTATCTACTGTCCATTTTTCGTCCCAAAAAATTAACTGTCCAATTTTAGTCCCATAACTAAATTGATTGTCCAATTTTGGTCCCATTTTTGCTGAAAAAATGC
Organism: Stenogyne calaminthoides; assembly: GCA_037126765.1. Lineage (NCBI taxonomy): Eukaryota > Viridiplantae > Streptophyta > Magnoliopsida > Lamiales > Lamiaceae > Stenogyne > Stenogyne calaminthoides. The sequence continues at coordinate 8,892,651 of JBBCBC010000023.1, read as the reverse complement.
GAATAACGCCGTTTTGATGGCGTGTAAGTCACGTGTTGATAAAATTTGGGGGTTCAATATATTACATGAACGCTTACTGTTTATTTCTTTTTTATTTTTTTACGTTTTTCAATCAATTAAACTACGCATGTGTAAATAATCCAATAAATCTAATCAAAACTAAAATTTCAAATCTGTAAATGTAAGAACAACTAAATTTTACCGGCACGTGACTTGTATACCGAAAAATGTCATTTTTCCAATTTTTCGGTGAAAATGGGACCAAAATTGGACAATCCATTTAGTTATGGGACTAAAATTGGACATTAATTTTTTTTGGGACGAAAAAAGGACAGTGCATAAGTTATGGGACCCAAAAACTTTTTTTCTCCATTGTTGAGTTTTTCAAACTCTATATTATTATTACTTTTAAAATAATTGTGCAACCATAATCGTGCATCGCACTGGTTCAATTACTAGTTTAACCCTAATACATGCACCTAGTTTCTCTTACTCACTCATTATCTTTCATACTTTTCTTTCACATAATCTTTATCTAACAAGAATAAAACAATACATCATCGTCACTCTAAAGTATTGGTTAACTATAATGTTCCATATACCCCTACCACATCCAATACAAACCAAACATAGACTTATTATTCACAGAATTTGCCCCATCAAACACAACCTTGAGGAGTAACTATGTAAATTCTATTAAAGTTCAATAAAAGGCATGCGGCATATCGAGTCATTGTTGAACTCAAGCTCGAGATATACTGAATTTGGTTCAGTTTTAAAATTTATTATATATTTTTTAATCAATTTCTTCTAGTAGCCAACCTTATCAACTCTTTTATAGCGCGACCAGCTGTAATGGTCTTTTTTGATAATCCACTTTTTAACTCCAACAACCGACGAATGGATTAACAGTGAATTTAATTAATGGATGCTAAATGAGTATGCTTTTTTAATTTATAAAAAGGGTCTGCTTAGTAACAACCGGATTTTTGCACAATTACTATTCATTATAGTACATTGTCACAGCTGTAAAGTTGGTATATTGAGTTAAAACCCTGGAGTCGATAGTCGTCCCCTCTATAAAATCTACAATACATATGGAATTGTGTACATTTATCTTTTCTTCTTCACTTAATTTACTGTCTACAACACACTCAGCTCGCGGGATTTCACATATGTAATTGCATTTGAATCATCAAGTTTTTAGCAGATCTGTTGCTATTTTTTGGCTCAGACCTCTCTATTCTTCAGGTGTGTAATTTACTTCCCATTTCTTTTAAGTTATATGATACAATTTTTATTATCATTATTGTTCTTTGATTTAATTTCTTTGAACAGTTCTGAAATGTTAGATTGACTCTTTTTATTTTCTTAAATGATTTTTTTTTAAACTTAGTTCAGTTATAAATTTACTTTTACAAACAAATATTTTTTTAATGACTTGAACATGTTGCCATAAATTGCTTGTGAGGTTTTATTTTTAAATATATAAAGATTATTTGTTCGTTTTAATTTGTAATTAAAGTGGATCGAATGATTTGTTAAGTAATTGGAACGAATTTCCTTTTGTGCAAGCAATGTTATATCTCGACTTAGTAAAATAAATCATGTTTTAATATTGAAGAAAATTGTTTTCAAGGGTTTTGTTTTATTTTCTGTGTGTGTGGTTTTTTTATAATTATTTGAAATAATTGAATATAATCCTATAAACAACAAACTCTTTGTTATTTGCAGAGTTATTTCAAGTGAGTTGTCAAAATGTCTAAAAAAATTCTCCAATGTTTCAAAATTTTCAATTCTTTTATAATTTATTTATTTTCAAATTGTACATTAAATATGAATAATGAATTCAGAGTTCTTATAAATGATTCTCACACGCTATCATTGTAGAGGAGAGAAAAAGTTTTTTGGTCTCATAACTTATTTACTGTCCATTTTTCGTCCCAAAAAATTAACTGTCCAATTTTAGTCCCATAACTAAATCGATTGTCCAATTTTGGTCTCATTTTTTGCGAAAAAAATCACGAATAACGCCGCTTTTGATGGCGTGTAAGTCACGTGTTGATAAAATTTGGGGGTTCACTATATGACGTGAACGCTTACTATTTATTTCTTCTTTATTTTTTTACGTTTTTCAATCAATTAAACTACGCATGTGTAAATAATCCAATAAATCTAATCAAAACTAAAATTTCAAATCTGTAAATGTAAGAACAACTAAATTTTACCGGCACGTGACTTGTATAAGACCGAAAAATGTCATTTTTCCAATTTTTCGGTGAATATGGGACCAAAATTGGACAATCCATTTAGTTATGAGACTAAAATTGGACATTAAATTTTTTTGGGACGAAAAATGGACAGTGCATAAGTTATGGGACCAAAAAACTTTTTTTCTCCATTGAAGAGTTTTTCAAACTCTATATTACTATTACTTTTAAAATAATTGTACAACCATAATCGTGCATCGCACTGGTTCAATTACTAGTTCAACCCTAATACACGCACCTAGTTTCTCTTACTCACTCATTATCTTTCCTACTTTTCTTTCACATAATCTTTATCTAACAAGAATAAAACAACACATCATCGTCACTCTAAAGTATTGGTTAACTATAATGTTCCATATACCCCTACCACATCCTAAACAAACCAAACATAGACTTATTATTCACAGAATTTTCCCCATCAAACACAGCCTTGAGGAGTGACTTTGTAAATTCTATTATAGTTCAATTAAAGGCATGCAGCATATCGAGTCATTGTTGAACTCAAGCTCGAGATATGCTGAATTTGGTTCAGTTTAAAACAAGCTCGAGATATACTGAATTTGGTTCAGTTTAAAATTTATTATATATTTTTTAATCAATTTCTTCTAGTAGCCAACCTTATCAACTCTTTTACAGCGCGACCATCTGTAATGGTCTTTTTTGATAATCCACTTTTTAACTCCAACAACCGACGAATGGATTGACAGTGAATTTAATTAATGGATGCTAAATGAGTATGCTTTTTTAATTTATAAAAAGGGTCTGCTTAGTAACAACCGGATTTTTGCACAATTACTATTCATTATAGTACATTGTCACAGCTGTAAAGTTGGTATATTGAGTTAAAACACTGGAGTTGATAGTCGTCCCCTCTATAAAATCTACAATACATATGGAATTGTGTACCTTTATCTTTTCTTCTTCACTTAATTTACTGTCTACAACACACTCAGCTCGCGGGATTTCACATCTGTAATTGCATTTGAATCATCAAGTTTTTAGCAAATTTGTTGCTATTTTTTAGCTCAGACCTCTCTAGTCCTCAGGTGTGTAATTCTCTCCAGTTACTTTCCATTTTTGTTCAATTCTATGATACAATTATTATTATCATTGTTGTTGTTTGCTTTAATTTTTTTGATTATTACAGTTCTGAAATGCTAGATTGACTCCCATTTTTTTTCTTTAAATGATTTTTTTTATTTTTAACTTAGTTTAGTTGTAAATACTATATGTCACGCATATTCAGTGACATGGAAATTGGTCTAGGGGGCCACAGACCGACCCGATTTCATGGTAATCAGTTATGTTAGGCATTCTGGACATTAATCCCCCTACCTTGGCTGACTAGGAGCTCCTAGGCGGTGCCTAGATGGCCAAATTGGGCTAGATTATTTTCAAATTTTTTTTCTATTATAAATGATGTCATTTTATAGATTTTTTAAATAATCATAATGTTTTTCACCAACATCTAAATTTATTAGAAATAAATAAAATGAAAATCGAAGGATTTACTCACAATGTTCTAATTATATTACCTCAAAAAAAAATCTTTTCTTAATAACTAAAATAAAATTTTATTATTATATTTTGAATCAAATTAGAACTAAAGAAAATATATATTAAGTGAAATGTGTATTTAAAATGAAATCATAAACTAAATTTTAAAAAAAAAACCGACTAGTCGGAACCTAGGCAGCTCAGGCGCTAGGTTACCCAAATTCATCGGACTAGCGATTTTGGACTTCTGCACCCTTGCATATATTAAATTCTCTGCTAATATTTTGAATTAACATGGGTTTGGCTTGAATTTTGTCTCATCTGCTTTTTTCATGAGTATTGATTTACAAATATCTGAGTTCTCTTACCTATTAATATTATTAAGGCTAATTATTAATTGTTATTTTTGTGATTAATTTTGGAAAAATAAGAAAATATCACATTTGATTCATTTTTTTTATCAGTAACAGTGTGTTATATTTCTTCACTCTCATGTTTAATTATCTATATATACTTTTGTAATTATATTGTTTTGAATCTTGATGTAAATAGTTTGGGAAACTGTACAATTTTCTGCATTTTGATGGATTAGTCCAATTGGATAACAAAAAATTATATACACCATTATGCTAACTAACCTTTTGGCTTGACATGCCCCTAGAAGCAAAGGGAGCCTAAACAACTTGGCTAAGAATTCTTTTGCCTTTATCTTCGAGAAGAGAAACTATGTCTGCTAGTGGTTGTTTGTCAGGTGCTAATTGTGTTGTTTCTATATGTTTATTTTGTTCTAATTGTGTACATATTAATATGTTGACAATATGTTTGCAACTTGAAAAACAATTTTGATTAATTTTGATGTTTTTTTTTTTTTTCATTTTAAACAAGCGTCGATCTTTTTGGTCTTTTTAACAAGATCATGTTTATTTTGTATAATTAATTCTTCTTTCTCAGAATATATTTAGCAAAGTTTAGGGCCTTTGATAATTCTATTGCATTCTTTCAACTACTCCTACAAAATCTGGACTGTTACTCTTGCATGCTTTTGTTGTTATATCTGAGGGTTCCATCTCCCTTTCCTTGAAGTTGTTCTCAAGGATTTGCGATCTATATCATATGGTATCAAGGAATTTAATGTTGCCATTTTTTTTTAACTTTATGTTATTTGTGCTATGTGGAATGCTTGTAATATTGATACTTTTATTGAGAAAAGGGATAAAACTAAAAGATATTGCAGTAATTTATTCTTGGAATACTTCTACGAACAAGATTTCTCAGGTTACCTATGATTTGTATATTATTATTGCTTCTTATTATAGTTTTGCTGTAGAATTTTGGAATATTTTTTTCCTTGAACAGGAAAACAACTACTATTGTAGAAAGACTTAATTATAAAGTTACGTGAGTAAAGTCTCATTCTTGAACTTTAATCATCTGCTAAACTACTGTTCAAATGTGTGTGTTTTTTTTTTTAATTTCCTTCTTGTTGTTAAATTTCTTAGTCTATTTGAAAAGCACAGACAATGTTATTTTATGTTTATTTATATGTAGTCTCTATTTGGTACACTTGAATCTACAATATAGTGAGATTTAAAAGTGTCATTTTAAATTAAGTTTTATATTTGTTCTAGTTGTGTTGTCCTTTTGTCGTTGTTGTTTTAAATTAAGCCTTTAAAAGAAAGTTGACTCAAAGACCACATGAAAAAAACTTTCCCAATAATAACAACCTAAGGAAAACATGTATTTTCTTTGGAACCGTAGTCTTCTCTTGCTTGTTCTTCATTCATTACCCCAAATCTAATAATATGATTAATTAATTGTAGTTTCAAAAACGATAGGGAATATATTAGTAGTACCAACCCGAAGGAGGAGGGATAAATGAAATTACGGGTAAAATATGCAACAATTAGTTGATGTGTTTAATTAGATTTACAGCCACTTAAAGAAAATTGACTTCAAGAGTTAATTTTGTTTGGAGGGGAGGGGAATACTGAACAAACATGTGCTTGTTTAAGTGTTTCTTAGTTCCTGTTTTTTATCCATTAAAATCATGTATTGATACAATAGATGATTTTCGATTAATGTCATCAATCAATAACAGATATATGATTTACTCATTCATTCATTTAGATGGTTATTATCACACTATTTAAAGTGTTATTCACTTATTCTGATCCCCTATGTTTCATCAACTCAAAAGTAATTCCTCACAATCGTGCAATTGTTTGGTACGTGATAATTTTCCACTATTACTTATAATACTAAGTTTTTTAAAAGTTTTTTCCCTCTGTTTTATTCAATGCAATGTTCATATAATATTTATTTCCATGATTGGATTGCTTCCAATGTGAATGCATACTACTGTTTGAAGCTTTGATGTTTATTTGCTCATTTTCTTCTCAGCTTCGCATATTTAATGACCTTGCTTCATGTACTAGGATTTGTAGGTTCCCTTAATTATGTCTTTATAGCAAATACTCTATGCAACGTGCAACTCATGTACATTTCTTCATGGTGTTAGTCTTTTACTAAGGTATCAGTTGTTCAGTATTAATTGTTTTCATTGAACAGTATTAGTTGTGCGCCAATTGCACAGTGCAACTGGTGCACCCGAGTGTTACTCCTTTATTTGTAATTAGAAGCTCCTTTTTTTAAAAATGTTTTAACAGTGTAATTAATACTTGTAACATATTTATTCTCTATTGGCAGTTATCTAGAATCTAAGGTTGTTAATTAAGGAGAGAACATGCAGCCAGTCATTAGAAGTTGCCAACATTTACTTTCCATCTATTGAGACTTTTGTCATCAAGTGCCACAAATGTAGTCAATGGAGAATAATTCCGGCACAGAAAAAGTACGAGGAAATTAGAGCACATATAATTGAACTTCCTTTCATTTGTGAATCTGGGCGAGAATGGAGAGCCGACATATCATGTGACAATCCACCAGATATAACGGAGGACGGAAGTCTTGTAGGAGTGGTCCCATGTGAATTTTTCGTCTTTAGTCCCATATTCCTTTTTGGTACTTTTTTTTTTTCATAAATGGTCCCATTCAATATTGAAGAATGAATGGACATAGGAAGTCTTAAGCTAAAACTGGAAAACTTCTTATTTTTATATCAAGTTGTTGGAATAATTATTATGACGAAAGGATAAATATCTGAACTATAACTCTCTTCTTTATTTGTCAATAATGAAAACCAACCTTGTTTAGCACTTCTTTATTGCGCCAAACACCCCAATGATTTGCAAAATCGGTGTCAAATCCCCTTGTGCTTTAAAAATTTTGTGGACCCCCCTTGTGATTTTATAAATATGGTGCAAAACTCCATTTTAGTTTTTTAATATGGCGTGAAACCCCTCATTTTTGTTGAGATAATGGAAAATGCATTACACGTTCATTTTTTAGGGTTATTTTTTCACCTTTTTTTGTTGGAAAATGAAAAAATTACCCTCCATTAACTATATTAAATGTGATTTTAGTGTCAAGTCTTCATATTTTTATAATTAAATAACTACTCCCTCCGTCCCACATTAGTTTTCACACTTTCCTTTTTGGTTTGTCCCATATCAGTTTTCACATCCTAAAATGGACATCTTTTACACAAGTTTTACTCACAAAACACACACTTATTTACCTACATGTCATTACTTTATGCAAAAAACACATTTTCCTTGGTTTGCGGTCCCAGATCATTGTGAAAACTGATCTGAGACTGAGGAAGTATATAAAAACTTTAAATTGTAAAAATATGAAGGCTTGACGTCAAATCCCCCTTTAATATAAGTCAATGAAGGGTTAATTATGTCATTTTCCAACAAAAATGATTGAAAAAATACTAAAAAGCGAGTGTTTAATACACTTTCCATTATATCAACAAAAATGGGAGTTTCGCACTATATTTATAAAACCACAAGGAGATTTCACATAATTTTTAAAGCATCGGCGATTTTTCAAACCACATGGGGGGTTTGACACAATTTACTAGAATACTTTCTTGAATCCATCTCTGTGCACAGTAGAATACTTTTATTTGAGATGTCCTCTTATATAATTGTCTCACGTGAGACATTTCACGACCTATACAACTTAAGTTTTGTCAGTTGAAAGTAATTTGAGTGTTATGTATTTTCGTTCTTGGATAGTCTTGAACTTCATCTCATAGAATGAGATTCATAAAACAAGAATGCGGCATTTGCGATTTAGTTAATTTTTGCAATTCATTTACTAACAGAGACACCAACGAAGAAATGTTGTAAAAAGAGGAAACGGAAATGGAAAAGGAGTGTAAAAACATCTCACAAATGCAAAAAAGGCAAAGGGAGAATTTCTATGGTGACGTCTCAACTACCATCGACGTCATGTCCGAATGTGTACACTAGTAGTACCAAAATAAAAATGTGCAGATAACATCATTAATATATACTCCACCAGCACATGAGGAATATGCATGTTTACTGTTTGGTTTATGTTTTAACGACGAGTTATTTTATTAGTATTTAAAATAATAAAATAATTTTAAAGAAATCGTATGATAGAGAAGGGTAAGACTATCATACTTCACCTTAAAAGTCAACTTATTATTTTAAATAATAATAAATAAATTTTTTTCGAAAAGAAAATAATAATAAACAATTAACTAGCTAAAACACGCACTAATACACATTTGGGCTTGAACAACTGTTAAAAATGACCTTGGACAGCGGTTATAAGGGTTGTCCAAGTAACAGCTGTTTAAGATTAGACAGCTGTTAAAAAACCGTTGTCTAAATACAAGGGATTAGACAACGGTTTTTAACCGCAGTGCAAGAGGCACCTTTGGACAACGGTTTCCAACCGCTCTCCAAGCTTCTGAATTGGACAGCGATTTTCAACCGCTGTTCAAGCTATTTTTTTTTTATTATATTAGTTAGACAACGGTTTATAACCGCTGTCCAAGTAGATATTTTTTTTATAATTAATATATATTTTAAAAATCCTGTTTATACAAAACCAAAAACCAAAACTTATACAACTATAATATATATACGTCCAATACCAAAACATCAAATAAATAAACATACACATCATGAAATAAATAAACATACACATTCATACGTCCAATATACACCAAAAATATGAAATATCATCACAAATATATAAGTTAATTACATGCTACCAAAAGTTATACAACTTTAATTATAAATATACAAAAATCGATTGTAAAATACCCCATCCAATCTCTTTTCCATTTCTCCATTCTTTTGTCGTTGTAAGTCTTGAGCGGACGTTGATAGACAAACTGCAAACAACGATCAATCAATATAGTTAGATATATAGTATATGAATTTTTATTCAATCAATAATAATTTAAATAAAAATGATAAATTAACTTACATTGTTAGGATTAATAGTCGTTTGAGAAGCGAGGATTATATCTTCAATATAACAACACACAAAATGTCCACAATGGGCATCATCTCGTTGCCTCGGAACCTGTTATGATTTGCAATTATAAGCACGTATTACAATTATGACTATTTTCTATTAATTTGATAACTTACTAAATTAAATTTACCTTAATATTTGTCCATCTCACTTTATTTAAATTAGATCTTGAGCCTTGATTCGGAAGGCGACTTCGATACATCATCATCACACTATTATTATTATAATTAGAAAATAAAAATATATTAAATATGCATAATTTTAAAAGTAAAACAAATCATTATATTAGAATGTTAAATATGAACTTACGCTTCCATGTATGACGTGAGATCATGGCGATTTGCAGCCACCCCATTCACAGCTGGGTTCATAAAAAATACAATTAATGTATTCATATTTATGGCGGCCAACACCCAATGGTCCCTATATTATATTAAGAATATTAAAATTAATTACAAATTTAGCAAATGTGCAAATATCATATTATGAATACAAATTTTAACGAAATGTTTATTGTATTCACCCCACATTTATTGGCCAAAAAATGAGATGTTCTCTCCCAGTATGACTCAGCATATGTTCGACTATCCCCTCCATGCCCTGTGCCCTATCACCCATTAAGCAAGACACTTGGGGGAGACGAAGGAAAACATTCCACATGCTCGGGCATCTCTAGAGAGATATACCTCACCCAAATATCTTTAACCAACATATATGCGCTAATTAATATTTTAAAAAAAATAAACTATATAGAAAGTCAATACTGATAATTAATAAACACATACTTGAGGTAAAAGGCTATGGTGGTTGCACTCAACCACTCGTCGTTCAAGACTTCAAGCACATGCTCATGAACGATGTATTCTTCAAAAGAATTCCGATGAAAGTGAGCACTCATCGGAATTGTGAGGGTATCAAAGGTATTGGACTCCACCATCGTGCTCACCATAGTTTGTACGGCGCAGTCGTGATCTAAGTCTCCAGGCATTGGATAACCAAGTCTGCGCGCACCAATAGTGGAGTCCCTCGTTCTCTCCCTTTGACTGTCTACGACACCTCTTGATTTCTCTCTAGCCTTTTGTGGTGATTTCTGTTTAGGCTTTTGTGTTGTCGGCATATTCTACAATCAATTTTTAACATTATTTAGAACAAAAAATAAGATAATAAACTTTAATAACATATATTTTACCTTCATGATGTGAGAGACCAAGTTGCTCGACCATTCGATGAAGTGCCCTTAATTATTCATTTGTGACAACATCGTCTATTGGTTTTGGCACATGTGAATCTTCTTCTCCGAGTACGGGTACATCAAGTGTGACCCTCACGAAACCAGGAGTGATGGGACAACCATGAATCATTCAATGGGAGTTGTTGTGCAACGATCCTGTGGCCACCAACCGAGTGGGATCCTCCAAATAAAGGTAGCAAAAGGTCGTTGGCTGTTCGAATAAGATATTTAGTTAGAAAATTTTAATACACTAGTCTTAAATTAAAACTGTTGGGATATTTTAGTTTTGATGAATTATGCCAAAACATTATCAACTTGTGTTTTTTGAAGCTGATCTACGAGATAACAAGTTGAGGGGAACGAGAGAAAAACGAGGGGGAACTCACAAAATCGATTTAAGATGATCGAGATCGATTTAGGTCGCATTTAGACCGATCGAGATTAGATGAGTAAGATGAGTTCCGAGTTAAGCGATGTCCGAGCAAAAAACGGAAGAAAAGAAAAAGCCGGTGATCGGAAGATCGGATGACGGATGACTCGATCGGATGATCGGAAGAACGGATGAGTGATATGGTGATCGGAAGAGCGACAAAAGTCGATCGAAAGAAACCGACCAAAAGATCAAAGAGAAGGTTGCGGATCGAAGAGGAGGGCGGATGAGATCGATCGAGATCGGACGTGATCGAGATCGATATGAAGATGAAGCGGATGATCAAAATCGGGACGTGATTGAGATCGACAAAGCTAAACCGAATGCTAACCTAATATGCTAACCTCGATGTATTAATCGGTGCAGATAAACCGATATGCCGACTGATGTCAGATCGATCCGATATGAGCCGATCCGATCAAAGTAGAAGAAATCGATATCGAAACCGTAAACTGCGATACCAGATCAGAAGAGAAGTCATCAGAAGAGAATCATCTGAAGTCATATTCATCGAGAATCTTAACGCCATCGATGATCGCTAGTTCGAAAAGCTAGTGACCGCGAGGGTCGATTGTTCGAAGACAGAAGAATCAACTCGGCCGACTGGTGAGTGTCAAGCCCCGACGGACAAGGTCCGGCCAAGAGAAGTCCGCTGAATCAAGAATCCTGAAGACTCAGATAGAATGAAGACTCAGTATGTCTGAAGACACCGAGACTCAGAGAATCCTGAATGATTCCAAGGCGAGGAATCGAGGAATATAGCCATTAGAATCACTGACGTGGACCAATGAGAGGAAGACAACCAGCCTGAAGAAGCTGTTGTACTTACAAGAATAGTATGGATTTGAATGTGATTCTCTCCAACGGTAACATTCAAATCCACACTATAAATACAAGATCTTCCATCAAATTAAGTGTGGATGCGTGGAGAATATAACACGAGATGCTACAGAGCCAAAGAGAGTTATACCCAAAGCATTCCCACCCTAGAACACAAGTCTGTAGATATACATATATATTCAAAGAGTGTTCTAGAAGCCAACCTAAGCAACCCACGATGTATCTTAAGCTTAGAGAGATTTTCCCAACCTTAGCATTGAGGCTAAATCATTGTAAGGGAAAATCTCACCATAGTTGGAGACAACACCAAAACCAAACCCCATGGTGAAGTGAGGTAGTTGTTAGGCAATCCCGAGTGAGGGTGATAAGTCCCGTTGGAGTGTGAACTCGTTAAACATCTGTAGGCAATCCCGTGGAGGGTGATAAGTCCCGAGGCGAACCCGAGAGAGGGTTATAAGTCCAGTTCGAGTGTGAGCTCGATAAATATCTATTGGCAATCCCGTGGAGGGTGATAAGTTCCGTTGAAGGAATTTCCCTAGAGAGGGAGAGTGGATGTAGGACTGGTTGTCCGAACCACTATATATTGCTGTGTTCTTTACTGCTTTATGTTTATACTTGTCATATGCATTTGATTATAAGCAAAACAACACACATGAGCTCCAAAGTTTAAAAAATTGGAAACACTCTGCCCTCACCCCTGTTTTATATGCATCGCACGAAATGTTTTGCTTCCGCACGCGCTAAATGGGTTTTCAAATCGGGACCAACAAAAACAAATGCGAGACATGTACATCTGATAACTGAGAGATGTTTTGAAGTGCCTCAATAAAGTCGTCCCTAGCATCAGCCAAAAACATAGCATCAACGACACTATTTTCACAGCTTGCTCCACTCGACGACATTCCGTGACTCGATCTTCTCTCAGACCTCAAACGTTCCACATCTTTAGTCAACTTGGCAACATGTTCCGAAAGTATACCCACCATATTCATGGCTTGAAGAGCAGGTGTCATCGTTAATGATGTCTTCGTCACGTCATATCCAAAACTCCGTAAGCGGTCGGGATGCTCTTGGCGACCTATAGCCCATCCAAGCAGATCATCACTATCGATAATGCGGATGTCGTCAGGCGTCATGGTTTGAGATATACGCTCCTGAATCACAAAAAAATATTATTTAATTATTTGTTTAGAAATAATAGTTTGTAATTGAAAGATAAATTAATGGATAGATTACAGCTTCATCGATGATACGCTGTTCACTAGAATTGGGAATACTCCCGTCTCGAGTCTTTCTGGTACTCTGAAATAACTCGAAACGGGTAACAACAAACTCACTCTCTCCAACTTTCCTTCTTTCTTCTTTCTACGATAGTGATGAAAGTGTCCCTTTATTAGATATATTAAAAGTGAATATATAAAAAATATTAAAAGTTAGGATTTTGATCTCATCATATCTTCTCTTATGCGTGCATAACCTTTGTTCGATCCACGATATCGAGCCTCCATCGCCTTGGCTTGTTGGCGATTTTTCTTACTTCGATTCTACAGTGTAATAGAAATACGATAAACACTGAAAAGCATAGGGCATTAGGAATTGAGGAAAATGACATTGATCAATTTTACCTGGAAATCATCATCCATAGTTCTACACACAAACTCCTCCCAGTACGGGGCCACCTTAGGGCTATTCTGATAGGCCGAAGGCGGACTAGCCGAGTAAAGACCAGTATCCGGATCTCGTGTGTTACTTCTCAGTCAAGCCTGAAAATTCTTGGCCATTACTCCAGCTTCCGACAGTATTTGCTTCTTCTTGGAATGGTCAAGGCCGATGAATGCAGTCTATACGCATATAATATAACAATTTAGTAAATTTAAGTAATCATACAACAACTTTCAATAGCATATAATTAACATACCAAAAGTTCGTCCCATAATCTTTCCTTCAAAGGTGTCAGTTTGTCGCTACGCCAGCCTTTGGTTGGCAGCACGATAGGGATTACGCTCCTGACTGCAGCTCCAAGGTAGAAGGACAACTTCTCACTTTCTTTTTCTATTGTCTGCCCATACTCATTGAACGATAACTGCAATAACATAGTATTTAATTAGGTTCAACGATCAATCAATATAATTACAATTTCAACTGTTCAATTGTAATAAAATTACCTGAAGTGTTTACCCTTTGCTACGAGCTCTCTTAATAGAAGACATCGTGACTATACCCCTCGTGCGCTTCTCCCCAGAGCTGCTAGTGGTGGGGGCATCAGTGTTACCCTGTCTCAAGTCATCAGTATGCTGTCGATTATATGCGCCATGATCTCCATCAGAATATCCATCATAATCTCTATCATCATCTCCGTCATCTCCGGGATGTTGCAAATAAGACATGATCCTGTAAAGCAAAAGAAACAACATTTAATAAACAAAAAACAAACAATAATCAATAAAGCAGAAGAAAAAACATTTAATAAAGCAGAATAAACAACATTTAATAAAGCAGAAGAAACAACATTCAATAAAGTTGTACATTTCTTTTTAGCACTTGTTTTTCTTTTTCGTTTTTTGGTTGACTTTTCTCGTTCATGACCATAAATGTTAACAAGATCCGGATTTCCATATTCATCCTCATCTCTAATTATTCTCTGGTACGGACGTGGATTTGCAGGATCATCGAAAGAGGGTACAGAATGAGTGAAGTTCTGAAAAGGATCATCGATTGTGTCAACATCTTCATCGATATGGTCGCTAATCTGGAAACTATTGTTAAATTTGTTTGACATAACCTCAATGGACCATTTCTTATTAACTGGGTCGTGGATATAGAAAATTTATTGACCTTGATTGGCCATTATGTAAGGGTCATCTCTGTATCCCACATTCTTCAAATCAATGCGTACGAACCCAGAACTTTCAACTTGGACCCCGTTAGGGATCCTCACCCAACTACACTCGAAGATTGGTTGGCGGTGAGCAACATAGTCGAGTTCCCAAATGTTGAGAATTTGTCCAAAGTAAGTAGTAATCGATTGATCCCCTGCAGTTGCAGTAATGGACACTCCACTATTCTGCATTGTACTTGTGGCATCATGATCTCTGGTATAAAATGTGTATCCGTTAACAAGATAACACTTGTATGAATACACATGTCTATCAGGCATTCTGGATAACCACTTAACTCTTTCATTAACTGATTCTTTATCCTGTGACAACATATTTGCTACATAACCATTGAACTAGTCAACAAATGTGTGATTGTGCTCAACTTCAATCCATGATCTATCTCTGGTGGAATTTCTCTCAGCAAGTGCTTGCATGTGCAGGTCAATAAAAGGAAGCACGTCTACCGTGTTGTGAAGTACGCACAAGTGCATCAGTGTTAGAGCCTCCATACTAACACTTATAGGTTGACCACCGGTAATGCCTTCACCTTCTATCCTATTGGTGTACCGGGTAATTGGAAGTCCAATTGCATCGACATTCGGAAATTCAGACCAGTACTCGACTGCTTCTTCTACTAAATAGCGTTCTGCAATGCATCCCTCAGGCCTGGACATATTCATCTCATATCATTTGAGCATTTTCATATATCTCTCTACACCATACATCCATCGCATACAAGCAAGACCACACATCCTTGTCTCGTGTACCAAATGAACTGTTAGGTGAATATCAAAAAATGATGGAGGGACATACATCTCAAGCTCACAGAGCGTCCCCACAATATGTCTCTAAAAACCAAGCAATTTTCTAGGATCTATGACCTTGCTACTCATTGCCTTGAAGAACCAACATAACTTTGTTATGGTTATGAACACATTTTCAGGCAAGATAGAATGTATTGCAATGGGCAAGAAAGTCTCCATGATGACATGATAGTCATGTGATTTCAGATTCATCAGTCTCACGCCATCGTCTGATACAAGTCTCTGTATGTTGGACGAATAACCCTCTGGTACTTTCACATCCTTTAGTGTCTGAAGTAACTCTTTTCTCTCATTGTTGGACAAGGTGTGTGCAGCAGGAGGTAAGAACGGTTTACCACTTTCTCTAGGCACAGGTTTTAGTTCTGCTCTTATTCCCATATCAATCATATCCATTCTTGCATTGTAACCATCCTTGGACTTCTTATCAGCTAGCAGAGTATTGAGCAAGCTGGCACAAACGTTCTTCTCAACATGCATTAGATCAATGAAGTGTCTAACATACAGCTCTTTCCAATAGGGCAATTGAAAGAAAATTGATTCCTTCTTCCAACTGTTAGTGGGGACACTCTTTGCGAAGCTCTTTCAGTACTGTGTGTTGATATTCTTCATGTCATTCAATACATTCGAACCTGACAATAAACGTGGTGCTTCACCTGTCTCGATTGTGCCATCGAATGCATCAACGATTGTTCTGTACTTATGCGTTAGGTCCAACCACCTCCTATGTCCCATATAAACGGTCTTCCTACAGTGAATCAAGCGAATGTGATGTGTCTTCTTGGTACAACAAGGACATGCATCGGCCCCCTTCACACTATATCCAATAGATTCCCGTAAGTGGAAAAGTCATTGATAGTTCCAAACAGCATGACCTTCAACTTGAAATTCTCCTTTCTACAAGCATCATACACATCGACACCCTCATCCCACAGGAGCTTCAAGTCCTCTATCAAAGGAGCCAGATATACATCTATGTCGTTACCAGGTTGTTTTGGGTCCTGATATCAACATAGACAACATCATGTAAGTGCGCTTCATGCACAACTCGGGTGAAAGGTTATAAACTAACAGAATCATTGGCCATGTACTGTGGTTGGTACTTTGGATACCGAACGGATTCATTCCGTCAGTTGAGAGTGCAAGACGCAAGTGTCATGGCTCGTTGCTAAATTCTAGATGCCTGACATCTAATGTCTTCCACTAGGGTGAATCAGCAGGGTGTCTTAGCATTCCATCTTTGATCCTATCTTCATGATGCCAAGTTAAATTGTTAGCATCCACAACGCTACTATAAATTCTCCTGAATCTTGGTATTATTGGAAAGTACCACATCACCTTCGCGGGAGATTTATTTTTCTTATATCGCTTCTCCCCACAGTTGGGACATTCATCGAGGTCTGCATACTCCTTCCGAAATAAGATACAATCACCCGGACAAGCATGAATTTTCTGATATGTTAACCCGATGGACTTGCGTATTTGTTTAGCATCATATGTTCTCTTAGGCAGTACATTTCCATCAGGTAATAGACCACTAATTTCTTCCAGCATATTTGTGAAGCACGCATTAGATAACTGGTGAGCTGTTTTTAAGTTTAACAATATCAACACAGCTGACAGTTTTGTTGTCTTCTTACACCCAGACCAAAGGGGTAATCCAGCAGAATTTCTTAACTTCTCTGACATATAAGGGTGATCTCGCAGATCATCGTCATCCTCACTCGATGTATCAACACTCGGTACATCTTCTAAACTATCTTCATCCACTGTATCTTCAAACCTAAAGTCAGTTCCTAGGTTGCTTGAGCTAAATATATCTCTTGTCTCACCATGAGATGTCCAAACGGTATATGCTTTATCAATACCGTGAATTATCAAGTGGACGAACAAATTTTCTCGACCACTAACAGTTTTTCCACTAATTAATTTCCAAAAAGGACATGGAATGTACCGATGGTCGGTGCAGTGTCTAATTGCATGATTATAAAACTCTTCCACCCCATTCCTAAACTCCTCTGATAATCGATGTGCTCGAACTCACTTTCGATCCATATAGAACTAGAAAAGACAATATGATTGCAAAAGAGATGAGTTCACCCTAAGATAAGTAAATTTATGCATATCCTAATGTATAAAAACCTAACATAATTTGTTGTTAATGAAACCTAATATTGCGAGTCATTTTTTATGGAGAATATTATGTGTCTAATTTGATAACAACTCACAAACAAAATAAGTACGTGTACAATATACTGTAAATAATAGGAATTTGTTGACCCAGTTCGTCAAGAAATGACTACTCTGGGGGCATTCAAGCGGGGATGTCATATTGCGAGGTTTTTACATACGATTACACCATACTTCTCATGGGGAAAACTTCTATGAAAGAAGATGATTTGGAGAGTAAGTGTGTGAGTGCTAGAGATTTTTCTCAACGTATGAGAGTACTTGGGAATTTTTTCTGAACCTAACCACTCTGGGAAATTTTTGTGAACCGAATCTCTTGTTCTTTTTTTTTCTTCTATTTATAGTACTTTGACAAGCATGAAATTTGGTTTGGCAAGCATAATTTTGGAGACTTCGTGTCTTGCAAGAACTCATGTGATCTTGCCACGTTTTCAACCGTCTTTCTGGTTGACCTTTGCATTTACTTGTTTATAAGGCACTCTTTTGGTCGTTCAAATCAATCTTTTGCTCATTGATTGCCTGATTTCGCCCTTTGACCATATCAATATTATATCGAATCTTGTCCTCATCGAGCATATCGAGCCTTGGGTTATCGAGGGCGGGTTACCTGAGCCTTCCGGGTTATCGAGCCCGGGTTATCGAGCCTTGAGTTATCCGAGCCTTCGGGTTACTCGGGCTTACTCTGTTGACTCTTGAATTCGGACATCGACCCTCGAGTCACTTGACTCAAAGCTATCGATTTCTTCTTGCACGATCGTCATTTCGGTGATCGGATCGACATATCTTCGGGATCATCTCGGGATAGCATCGAGGTCATCATGCAGTTGGCGAAGTTGCGAGCACACTTGCTTGGTCAGCAAGTTGGCGAGCAAACCTGTTTGCTCGGCAAGCTGGCGAACATGCTTGTTTGGTCGGCAAGCTGGTGAGTACATTTGTCCATCGAGCATGGTTATTTTTAATAGTATTAATACACGTGTCCCTCTGATGTGTACGAATAAATTGAATAATTGTATCGAACACAACAATACCCCCCAGCCGGGCCGCTTTGTATTCATCGTGGGGGCCCGACTGTTGGATATATTGAGTGGGCCAATTGTAAGTGTCGCTTCGTCTTCTGTGTCAGAACCCTCTTTTTTGAATTTTTCAAAATTTCTCGCAGCATCTATAAATACTTATTTTGCCGCCTCAGTTCCTTTTCTTTCTCTTCATCTTATCTTCTTTCTCTCTTCACATTCCTTCTCGTCTAAAATTTTTGGCAAGAGCTTGATTATTTTGTCAAAGGATTTCTTTCAGGTAACTATTTCGTACGCTCTTTAACTTCAATTATGACTTCTCATTCAAGTTCTTCTTCCTCCTCTTTTCGTTCGATCTCCCGTAGTGGTGCTAATGCGCCGGAGATGAATGCCTCAGGTTCTGGATCCCATTGGCAAGTTCGACAACCATTTGCCATTCTTTCATCGGATTCCGATGATGCCCTAAGTGAATTCGATAGGGATTTAGCCCGTACCGATTTTTTAGATGATTCGGGTGAAGATTCTTTGTCCCAACCCCAAATTGGGTTTAGGGTTGTATATAGTCATGATGTAAATAGGGATGATGACTATGTGAGGGAGGAAATCCTGATGGTTGAGAATGTTGATGAGTCGAACAGAGGATTCGACGGCTAGCAGAACACGGAGCTCGACATCCCTGTTGGTCTTCCTCATAGCCCAACATATAGCGAGTATAGTGCTCGTTATGATTTTGATTGGCTTGAACAACCTCATAGGACCAGGGTTGAGAATGAATATTCGGCGAGCAAAATTGCAAGCGTAATTGATGTAGATATGCTCGCCCAATTGTATAGGAATTATGAAACCCCAAAAGATGTGTTTTTCTGGGCGCCTGGTCCCGATGAGCGAGCAGACCAGCCTCCTGAGGGTTGTATTGTTGTGAATTTAGACACAATGGAAGCGGGTCTTCGATTCCCACTTCATCCGGCTATCACTCGTTTGCTCGTAGAATGGAACATCACCATTACACAGCTGAAGCCGAATGGGTGGCACGTGATTATGAGTTTCTTAACTCTGTTCTGCAAAACGAAGCCCGTGTATTATCCAACAGCAGTAGAACTCTCTCGATTAGTGCATTTATCGCGACCCAAAGGTGAACATGGATGGTTGTTCATGCAGGCGAATGCCAAATGTAAGGTCGTCGAGGATGTGCCGAACAAAATTACTAATTGGAAAGAAAAGTTTTGGTTCGTCGGGGGTGATTGGAAAAGCCCAGCTTCTGGATGTGAACCAAATGCTCGCTTAGATATCCCCACAGATTTTGGGATCTGCCGAAGTAAGTATTTTTGTGCTTTTGCTCTTCACCATGAACTGATTTTAACTTATTTTCAATTTCAGGAGTTCAAGCAGCAACGGACAAAGAGACCAACGACGGTTATTTCAAGAAGATCCGCAAATCGATCTCGAGCCTTACCGGAACGATCGGTGAAGACTTTGAATACTTAGATCAAAGGAAGAAGGGAGGCTTATGCGTGCCCCTCACCATTTAGTTCTTGCCATCAATCCATTTGGTAGGATTGTTTTTTGTATTTGCAAATGTGTTGTACCCTTTGTTCGCGGTTTCTCTTTCTTTTTAATGAATTCTTTTTGTCTACGACTTTTCCTCGCCATCTTTATTCTTTGTAAGCACCTCCGAAAGCATCTTGAAATGGCTCAAACTAAGAGACCTCAAGAGCTTTCTCGAATTCAATCCAGAGAGATGCCCAATGAGCAAAAGAGAGGCGAAAGGAAGAGTGAGAAAGGCGAGTAGACCAGTAGTGCGGGCCGGGCGAGTCGAGGATGGCGAAGAGGACAACTTCGTTTGGTCAGAAGCAGAGCCCAGCGACCAAGCTCCTTGCCAAAGAGATCGAGGAGGGAACCTGACGAGCAAAATCCGATAGCTCAGACGAGCATCGATGTCATTGAGGCGACCCCCACAGCTGAAGAGACCAGAATGGCTGCCTCGGGTGCGTCAATAATCGCACAAATCGTCGAAATGGAGGTCGGTACATCTTCTCCACCTCCTCGGGACCCGAACACGGACCCTTATGAGTTCAGCTCCGTTCTCCGAAGACAAATCATTTTTGGGATGGGACCACGCTTTCGAGGTGAGCGAATGCACGTTTGCTCGCTTGTTGGAGTATTTCTTTGTTCCACCTAATTTGGTCTCTTAATCACATTTATTTGCTCGGGTGGACATGCAGGTTGAACAGATTGGCGCCTCTGATTCCAAAATTAAAAGATTATTACTGCTCTCCAAGTGTTCACAATGTTCCTGGCCTTCCCGAGCATGTCCAGAAAGCGTGCGAGAATCCCATCCGGGCATGGACTACTGAGCTCGAAGAGGCAACTAAGGGTCCAACACCTTTGGAAACCATGCGACTTGGCCTAGTGCACCATGGCCAATCTTTGGTTGTCCTTGAGAAAGCTTACGCTGAGTCTGCCAATCTTCATGCCAACTACGTGGCTCTTATTAAAAGTTTCGAAGAGAAGGTGGTCGAGCTGACCAAAACTCAAGATGAAATGAAGTTGGCTCAGGGACAAGTATCCTCAGCCCAAGCAGATGCTCGCAAAGCTCAAGAGGATTCTCGTCAAGCTCGGGAAGATGATCGCCAGGCTAGAGAGGAGTTAGGCCTTGCTCGGGAGGAGCTGCACCGCAATCGGGAAGAGGTGGCCGGCATTAGGAGAGTTCAGGACGAGCTGAATGTTGAGCTCCGGAAACTCCGAACAGACATCGAGGCTGCAGAATGCGAGAAAACTCTGCTCGCCCAACAACTCCTTACTGCTGAAGAGACCAACACTCGTCTGGGTCTTGAAAATTTAAAATTGCATACTGAGGAGTATGTTGATTCCATGTCGAATTTCTCTTATATATGCGCCTTTGTCGATGCCATCTGTTCTGCTAGACAAACACTTAGTGCCGACCAGATTGCCCCGCTCGTAGCCTATCTTGAGAAGTACCTGATCGACAACCCCCCGGATCGCAACCTTCCAATATCTTATTTGGCTGATCTGTGCGATTTCTGTAATCTTCCAGATGGGATCGAGATTGATGATCCTATTTTGGATGAGGAAGATGATTCAGACGCAAATGTTGAAGGTATTGTCAATCAAGCTTGTCGAGCCGAGCACGGGTTTGATCAGATGCAGAGCGAACAAAGTGGTCCTCCCAAAGACGAGCAGAATGTACTACCTGGCGAGCAGACGAGGCACGATGATGCTGGAGGAGCTGCTCCTGAAGGGGCCGAGCAGACGAGGCAGGATTTGTTCGATACATCGCTTCTGCCCACCCCCAATAATGAATTTGTTCCTTAATTTTGCTTTTAGCTTTGCTGAACAATTTCTTCTGAACTATTGTGTAATTTTTGTTTTCTTCTTTCTTGTTTGAACAATTTTACTGTTGAATGGTTGAATTTGCTTGTTGAACAATTTCTTCTAACCTGATCGTCGAGGATGAATTTTGATCCTGATGAACGGTTGATGTTTGTCTTGTTTCCTAGTTTATGCCTCTTTTCTTCTGAATGAATTTGAACATGATCTGTGTCTATGTTCCACCCTGACTTCTTTGGTTTTTTGATTGTCTTATTGAGATGCAATTAGGTTGATCGTCTTATTTAGCTGCGACCAGATGGGTTAACTTATATGAAACCCCCCTTTCTTGTTTCGTGATCGTCTTATTTAGGTGCGATCACTATTCTTACTCGGGTCATCTTATTTAGCTGCGACCCCGTACTCATCACTCGCTTTACTGCGGGTATCTGTAAGCACGAGTCATCTTATTTAGTTGCGACTGTGTACCCATCACTCGCTTTGCTGCGGGTATCTAAGTACGAATTGTTTCGTCAGGTGAACATAAGCTTCGGCTCGTTCGTCTTTGTTCGGTAGGTGCGACCTCTGATAGGCTTCAACTAGAAAAACTTAACAAACGAAAATGTTTTTGCAACACGTTGTATTCTATTACAACCTTTACATTTGAAGAAGAATGTCTATTACACATAACTATAGACATCAGCCTATGGTTTTGAATTTAAACCTTATCTCGAAATAGACATGAGCTGACCTCATCTCGTCCGCGGAATTGATGTTGACAACCATGAGGCGGATCAGCATGTCTACTCCTCTTTAAGTAACATGCTCGAGCAACAGCAGCATCAGCGTTTGCCCCTCCTGGACAAGCTGTGATTATGCGGGCTGCCGAGGACAAGAGCATGTGGCGAGCACGCCTGCTCGCCTATATTAGGCGCGAGCAAAAGCCTCTGCTCGCACCTTTTTGTCCCCTTCTGTAGATGCCTGAGCATCAGCATTCGCGTGTCATTTCGAGCGGATACCACGACATCCCACCCCCTCGGAAGAGATTTTGGGGATGCGTAGGGGACTAGTGATTTACTACTGCATAAGCAGTGAGCAATGTGGAGTGGCAACCATGATTCTGCGGAGCATCTTGAGTCCATAACGAGCGCCAACCTGTGCTCGGAGTGTTTTATGGGGTATAAAGCTCGTACTAGAGCAAGCGCCAGGACGGATGATCGATTCAGCAGAATGATTGCTGAATCGAGTGTCGAAAACTTCGTCTGGAGGCATACCAAACCAACTTTCTCTCGATAACTGAATTTTCTTCTACTATGTTTGCAGTATTTTTTCTTTTTTCTCTTGTTTTTCTTCCACATTTTTCAGCTATCAATACACCTATTTATACTACCATCCCAAACAGGTGCTGGCATAGCTAGTTGGTGTTTGCCTTCTTGTTTTAAATCCTCATTTTGACATCTGTCCTTGTCTTTGTCAGTTCTTATTCAAGGATTGACATATACCTCTTTTGGTTGCCACCACTTCTCAACTTGTTTCGACACGTATCTTCTATCTTTTAATAGTGCTGGCTATAATTTCTTCTAGAAGATTCATGAATTTGTGTCGAACATGGTATGTTCTTTCTTCATGTTTGTCCTGCTCGTCTTAGCTGAATGGCTGATTATGCTAGGCCAGTTATGCTCGTTGAGCCGAACGGCTGATTATGCTCGGCCAGTTGTGCTCGTTTTAGCTGAATAGCTGATTATGCTCGGCCAGTTGTGCTCGTCGTTACTGATAATATTTTTTCAGATTTGACGCATTCCATGAATAGGACAATGGAACTCCATTCAGGTCTTCCAAATCATATGCCCTGTTTAACAACCGTTCTGTAACTCTGAATGGACCTTCCCATGCTCGACCGAACACACCACTTGGCACCCCCGTTGCTCGTCTTAGAACCAGCTCGCCCACGTTGAACCTGCGTGTTCGGACGTTGGAGTTGTAGAACTTTTTTGATCTTTTTTTATACATGGCTTTCTTGAAATCAGCCTCCATCCTTCTTTCTCCCAACAGGTCTGCACTTAGGGCGAGCGCCTGGTCGTTGATGTGCTCTCCAAAAGTCATTGTCCGATGGCTCAGAATCTTTATTTCTGTGGGTATAACAGATTCCGCACCAAATGTCAGGGCAAAAGGGGTTTCCGCAGTTGATGTTCTGAAAGTAGTTCGATAGGCCCATAATATTTCGGGCAACTCTTCAGCCCATCCTCCCCCTTGGAATTATCAAGTCTAGCCTTGAGGATATGCTTGATAATTTTATTGATACCTTCTACTTGTCCATTTGACTGGGGGTAATACGGAGTAGAGTAATGCTTTTTTATGCCCCAGCGAGCACAATTTTGTCGGAATTCACTCCCATCGAACTATTTGCCATTATCTGTTACCAATGATTGGGGAAGCCCAAAACGACAAATGATATTTTTCCAAACAAAATTCCACATTCTTTGTTCGGTGGCTTTAACAATAGCTTCAGCTTCCACCTATTTGGTGTAGTAATCAACGGCAACCACGACATATTTTACTCCCGATGTGCCAGTAGGAAACGGGCCGATCAAGTCGATTCCCCATTTAGCAAATGGCCACGGGATGTAAACTGGCACTAGTTCTTCAGGTGGGCTATGGATAAGTGGGGCATGTACCTGACACTTGTGACACGCGCGAGCATACGCGAGCGAATCTTTTTTGAGGGTCGGCCAGTAATAACCTTGTCTGATAGTTTTATGTGCCAGGACAAGTCCACCTGTATGGTTTCCGCATACTCCATCATGAATTTGTTCCAGTATCACATGACCCTCTTCAGGAGTAATACATTTTAACAATGGAAGTGAGAAACTTCTTTTGTATAAATGCTCGTCTAGGATAGTATATCCAGCAGCTTGTAATCTGAGGCGAGTAGCTTGTGCTTTATTTTCGAGGAGAAGTCATTTCTGTAAGTAACTTAAAATTGGAGTCATCCAGGTTTCTTGCTCGCCTGTCACATGGGCGACCATAACTCTGGGAATTGATGGCGAACAAGTTATGACGATCACAATGTCCGTCGTGCTCGTCACTCCTTCTGCCGTTGCCAATCGTGCCAAGGCATCAGCGAACAAATTATCCAATCGTGGTAATTATTCTATGTAAACTTATTCGAATTGTTCAAGCAACTCATTTGCTAGTTGTTGATATTGTGCCATCTGTTCGCCTCGGGCCTCGTACTCGCCTAATACTTGGTATACGATTATTTGAGAATTGCTATAAATCATCAGCTTTTGAATTCCCATTTTCATAGCCATGTGTAATCCAGTGATCAAAGCTTCATACTCGGCTTCGTTATTCGTGGCTGGGAAATCAAAACGGATGGTCGTTGTGAAAGTTTGTCGAGTTGGGCTGATGAGAACCACGCCCGCTCCGGCTCTTGAACTTGTTGATGAGCCATCTACATACATGTGCCATGGTTGGTCGACACCTCTTTCGGGTATTTGCGGGTATGTCAGTTCAACCATGAAATCGGCCATAGCCTGGCCCTTCATTGCTGTTCGTGGGGCGAACGTAATGCCAAATTGGCCTAACTTCACCGCCCATTTGAGTAATCTGCCCGTTGTGTCTGGTCGGTGGAGAACTTGTCTCAATGAGAATGTGGTCAACAGCTCAATGAGTGATCGAAAAAGCATGGTCGCAGTTTTCGAACACTCATAACGAGAGCATACGCGAGCTTTTCCAGTGGAGGGTACCAGAGCTCTGCTTCTTTGAGCACCTGACTTACATAATAAATAGGAAAATGTATCGCTCCCCCTGTCCGAATGAGCACAGTGCTAATTGCATGCTCGGATGCAACAAGATACAGATAAAGTTGTTCGCCTGGAACAGGCTTAGATAATGTTTGTGTATCTGCTAGGTATCGTTTTAATGACTCGAATGCATTTTGGCAATGCTCTATCCACTGGAATTTCCCTTTCTTTAATGCGTCAAAGAAAGGTTTGCATTTGTCTCCACTTCGTGATATAAACCGGCTTACAGAAGCCAATCGTCCAGTTAATTTTTGGACTTCTTTCACACTCCTGGGGGCCTGCATGTCGAGCATGGCTTGAATCTTTGATGGGTTCGCTTCAATCCCCCGTTGATTGACCATATGCCCAAGGAATTTTCCTGAATGAACCCCAAAGCTGCATTTCTTCGGATTTAACTTCATGTTGTACTCCTTGAGAATATCAAACGTTTGTGTGAGATGGGTGATGTGGTCTTCCTTGTGATCGCTTTTTACCACAATGTCATCAATGTACACCTCAACTGTTCGACCTATGTGTTCGTCAAATATTTTGTTCACCAAACGTTGATACGTTGCTCCAGCATTCTTTAATCCGAACGACATGCATTGCTAACAATACATATTCTTTTTGTTGTAGAAAGCTGTACACTTTTGATCATCCGGATGCATGGGTATTTGGTGATACCCAGCAAATGCATCCATGAAGGTCATGAGCTCATGTCCTGCTGTGTTATCGACCAAATAATCGATATGTGGCATCGGGAAATTATCTCTCGGGCATGCCTTGTTTAAGTCAGTGAAATCTATGCATAGCCTCCAAGTTCCATTATATTTGCGGACGAGCACAGGGTTTGCAAGCCATCTTGGGCATTTTACTTCTCGAATCAATTTATTATCGAGCAATTTTTTGATTTCACTATCCATAGCTGCATACTTCTCCGGATTGAATTTTCTGCGCTTCTGGATTATTGGAATTTGTGTTGGGTCAATGTTAAGAGAGTGACATGCATGTTTAGGATCAATGCCAACCAAGTCCTCGTGTGACCAAGCGAACACATCCAAGTTTGCTCGAAGATACGAGATCATCTCTGTTCGAAATGGTTCCGATAATTCCGAACCAATAAACACTTCTAATTCCGGTCTGTTCGGGTCGATATTGACAGACTCTAATTGTTCAACAGGCATTGCTCGCCTCTTTTTTAGCTTCCATCGAGGATCTTCGATCGACCCCCGGTGTTCGTCATCTACCTCCATAGGTTCAAAACCTACACGAGGTTCTAAGTCCGGTAGCTTGTTTGGTGGATCAATGTTCATTAAATCTGGAACATGGGCTATCATCCCAGGTTCTATGTCCGCCCGTGGAGATGTGCTCGTCAAAAGGGGGTATCTTGGCAACATATTCGCCTGTTGGCTTGATTCTCCGGTCTCCCATGTTTGCTCCATCATGTTAATGATATTTTACTTTTCTGGCGCACATGACAGCAAACAATCTCGAGCTTTTTTCTGGTCGCCTTTTACGCTACCCGTTCCCTCTTGAGTTGGAAATTTAACACAGTAGTAATAAGTTGAACAGGCAGCTTTAAATTCCTGAATAAACGGGCGACCTAGAAACCCATTATAAGTAGATGGAGCATCGACGATTACAAAATCTAGCATTCTAGTTCGTCAGATATCTGGATTTAAAGTTGACTCTAACTCAACTCCTAACCTGATCATACCATAGGGTCGGGTTATAGATTCCCCGAAACCCATGATGGTGTGATCACATGGTTCTATATAACTACTCAGGTCCCCAACTTGCTTCTCCATTTGGTGCAGAGTGTTGACGAACAAAATGTTCGCATACACTCCGGTATCGATCAGGAGGCGATGCACCTTCAAACTGAGAATAAAGAGCGCTGATGGTCAGAGAGTCATTGTGGGGGGTGATTATGCCGTCGAGATCGTCTTGAGAGAACATGATTTGGTGAGAGAGTGGCGTCTTAGCTGATGTGCTTTCGCCACCTTCACCGATGGATGCTTTGCATGGCACGATCTCCATCTTCTTTTTCGTCTGTTCGATAATGTCGATTGCCGATAGCATCCACCTCTTGGACCATAATCGACTTAATCATGTGGATTTCTTGACTCTCCGACCTCTACTCATGGTAGATGCCCCTCTTTTGGGTAATTTCGACCTCTTCACGGATTCCTCGGGATCATTGTCGGATCTTCTTCGGGCCTTTACGCTTACCCCCACGATCACCTATTTTTTCGTTCGGAGTCTCGCCGGCTTTTTGAGGAACGCATAAGGCGATTCTCTTCATATAACTTCCAAAGTTGATTTAAGTAAATCGCGACATTCTTCGATATTATGTCCGATGTACTCATGATAAGCGCAAAACTTGGAAGATTAAGCCGATTTTTATCCATTATGATTCTTCGTGGCTTATCTAACATGTCCCGATCTTTAATTTGATTAAATATTGTTTATCTTTGAAAACGCCTGTAAGGCTTCCGAGGGGGCATGTGCTTCTCGCTCCCTCTTCAAATGGTTTAAAGATCCCGGGGTTTATACCCCCTCATTCATTACTTTTTTTACCAAAAACTTTTTTTGTTGTTTCTTCGACCCTAATCGTGATTGGGCGAAAGCGAGATCTCGTGATGGCTATAATCTTGGTCGCCGCTTCGGAATTCGGCATATGTGTTCGCCAATCGATGCATGGCTTTCCACATATCCGTATTCAGGGTCGCCTCCGACCACCGTGAGGATCTTGGCATCCTCTTCAACTGGGGCTCCATTGTACAAACATTTGTCAAATCTTTCGACGTATGCTCGATTTGACTCACCCTTTAGCTTGGAGAAATGTGCCAACCTTTATTTTGGTGCTGGGCGAGCACACATGGATGAGAAATGGGACAGGAATTTCTGTCCCAGCTGGGCGAAAGACGTGATGGACACAGCGGGCAGAGTAGAAAACCATCTGTGGGCGCGGTCGCCCAATGTCATGGGGAATGATCGGCACTGCGTCGCGTCGGTGGCGCCCATGGCAATCATAAAGTCTGAATATTTGCTGAGGTGAACATGCGGGTCAGACTCAGCATCGAACATAGGGATTGGTGGTTGGATCTTTGCTACTTTTTCTTGTATTTCGGCTGCCATGATCTCCTGTGTTAATGGCGAGCAGGGCATTGTGCTCGCCCGAGGGAGTCCTTTCGTTGCGCCCAGGTCGGCCTGTAAACCTTCGATTGCTTTTTGCATTTCTGCAAATTTCGTGGAACTGACAGACTTGGATCGGGGCTGTGTCCCATCATGAGGACCCGGGGAGTCATGCTCATGATGGGGCAGTCCCCCTTTCCAAGTTCGTCCTTGACTACCCAATCGATGATGGATAGACAATTTAGTTCCAGCCAATTTTTTTGGGGACGGAGGCGATCATGAGGATATGAGGAGCGGCATGTTCGCTTCGGTTGTTCCCTCCCGGGATCCTGTCGCCTATGATTGTCGATTCGGTCTTTAACGGAGAGCCTCAAACGTCCAAACGCTGATGGTCTGATTTTTGTGAGGCTGATGCTGAGCCTCTTTCTGAGCGTGAGGTCGGCTTTGTCCCGACCTCTCCATATGAGTATTCCTAGATTGAGGCATTATATTTCTTTTTTCTGCCTCGGCTATCTATGGGATTGTGTATGGGTTGGTTTTTCCTACCCTCCTTCTAGCGTCAGTTGTTGCGAGTCGTTTTTTATGGAGAATATTATGTGGCTAATTTGATAACAACTCACAAACAAAATAAGTACGTGTACAATATACTGTGAATAATAGGAATTTGTTGACCCAGTTCGTCAAGAAATGACTACTCTGGGGGCATTCCAAGCCAGAGATGTCATATTGCGAGGTTTACATACACAGTACACCATACTTCTCATGGGGGAAACTTCTATGAAAGAAGATGATTTGGAGAGTAAGTGTGTGAGTGCTAGGGATTTTTCTCAACGTATGAGAGTACTTGAGAATTTTTTCTGAACCTAACCACTCTGGGAAATTTTTGTGAATCCGTCTCTTGTTATTTTTTCTTCTATTTATAGTACTTTGACAAGCATGAGCTGGTTTGGCAAGCATGAGTTGGAGACTTCATGTCTTGCAAGAACTCATGTGATGCTGCCACGTTTTCAACTTCGTCTTCCTGGTTGACCTTTGCATTTACTTGTTTATAAGACACTCTTTTGGTCGTCCAAATCAATATTTTGCTCGACTGATTGCCCTGTTCGCCCCTTTGACCATATCAATATTATACCGGAATACTATCCTCATCGAGCATATCTGATCCTTCAGGTTATCTGAGCCTTCAGGTTATCTGAGGCTTCAGGTTACCTGAGGCTTCAGGTTATCTGAGCCTTCAGGTTATCTGAGCCTTCAGGTTACTCAGGCTTACTGTGTTAAGCTCTTCTGAATTCAGACATCCTGACCCTCAGTCCTTGACTCAAAGTTATCGATTTCTTCTTGATCCGATCGGATCTCGACCGATCGATCAACATATCTTCAGGATCATCTCAGGATAGCATCAGGTCATCATGTCGATTTGGCGAAATCATGAGCACACTTGCTTTGGTCAAGTTGGAAAGCAAAACTGTTTTTTCTAAAAGTGGCGAACAAGCTTGTTTGGTCGGCAAGCTGGTGAGTACATTTGTCCATCGAGCATGGTTATTTTTAATAGTATTAATACATGTGTCCCTCTGATGTGTACGAATAAATTGAATAATTGTATCGAACACAACACCTACATTCTTACTTATATTACTTATTCTTTATTTTTATCCCATCTCAAAAATATATCCCAATCCTAATTTATGCCTAAATCCTACACACATGCATTTGATCAAACACTTGGAGTGCATCATGAAATTCATCTCTAAATTAGCATAAAAAATCACCAACCAACTCAAAAATATATCTCAATCCTAATTTATGCTTAAATCCTTCACACATGCATTTGATCAAACACTTGGAGTGCATCATGAAATTCATCTCTAAATTAGCATAAAAAATCATCAACCAACTCAAAAATATATCTCAATCCTAATTTATGCTTAAATCCTACACACATGCATTTGATCAAACACTTGAAGTGCATCATGAAATTCATCTATAAATTAGCATAAAAAATCACCAACCAATTCAAAAATATATCTCATTCCTAATTTATGTTTAAATTCTACACACATGCATTTGATCAAACACTTGGAGTGCATCACAAAATTCATCTCTAAATTAGCATAAAAAATCACAAATTAGCTAAACCAAGTCAATTAATCCTAACATATAACAACAATTAAAACCAAGCCAAGCCAATTATTCTAACACTAACAACAATTAATCCTAGCATATATATATATATACATATATATATAAAGAAAATTACATACCTATAAAGGCGGAGGACGGCGGCGGCGGCGGTAGGGTAGGAGGAGGAGGAGGGCGACGACGGCGGCGACAACGACGATAACGACGCGAGAGGAGGAGGAGAAAAATGGAGGAGGAGAGGAGAAAAATGGAGAAATCGAGTATGCAGAATGGAGGCTGCTGGACGCGTATATACATATAGGGTTTCGGGGTTTGGAGAGCGGTTTTGAACCGCTGTCCAATCTTTACCTTGGAGAGCGGTTCTAAACCGCTTTCTAAGGGTTTTGCAATGCTGTCCAATCTTTACCTTGGAGAGCGGTTTAGAACCGCTATCTAATTTTTTTTTATAAAAATCGCTCTACAAGCTCGATTTTGGAGAGCTCTTTTTAAAAGGGCTGTCCAAGTGGAGCTGTGCAAGCTTAAATGTGTAGTAGTGACGAGAATATAGTGAATGCAATTTCATGTGGGACGGAGGTAGTAATAAATGTGTAAGTAGCAAGACATCCATGTTATTACTTATGCATCTTGAGATTTAAATTGAAAATGAATGATAAAATGTACTTCATACTTGTCGAATTCAATTGAACATTTGTTAAAAATATTAATTCCAAATTTATATTGAACATTGCCTAAAGTAACAATAGAGCAACTCAATAAAACTTTAACTATTCCCTCTAATTATTTTAATATTACATCACGTGTATTATTTTTTTCACACTAAAGTTAATTTTATCTCTTTTTATTTACAACACATGTCTTTACTTTATCGTTTAATCTTTAACAAAAAGCAACTTATATTAATAAATAATTATGATATTAAATTTCGTGCAAATAGTCAAAGTTCAATTGATTTTGGGATGGAGGAAGTAAGATGTTAGATGTATAGCATTCATCAAGCGTTTAAAAAGTCGGTAAGAATCCATGACTCGTCGAGGAGCCCTTTTAAAGTGTATAAAGTGATCCATCATTGAAATTAGGAGTATTATAATTCAAAGGTAAAAGTGTAATTGCATAAGCATTGCAAATATATATGTGCATCAGTGCATGTAATTGCGAGTTAAAAAGGTATTCTCAAGGTTCATTTGGTTCGCGGTATATTATACCTGGATAAACGGCTTAATATATCTTAAATAATTGATTGTTTGATTTACTGGATTTGGCCCATAACACATCATAGGAAAATAGTGTTATTTCTCTAGATAGCTTGTAGTTGTTTAGAAGACTCAAGATTTAATTCAAACCCATAAACCAATAATAATAAAATAATAAATTTTTACTATTAAAAAGATATTATTTTAAAAGTTGCATGCACTCCTATGACATCAACACAAACCAAAGTATCAAACACATATTTACAATTCACGAGGCTTCATTTAAATGGAGAAATTTGATTTGAGAATGTATTTAAAATGAGTTGATTTATGAATTTATTGATTTCAAATTCATAAATTTCAAATCGCTTATTTGGATTCAAAGTAGATTTAGGAATCCTTTGACAAAATTAATTCAAAAACTAAGAATTTTTATTTTTCATTCATTATTTAATAAATAATAAAATTACAATTTCTCTATCCTCACCCGCTTACATCTCTTAAAAAAATATTAATTTTTATTTTAAAAAATAAAAAATAAAAATAATACAATTTAATTCTTTTAAAAAAAATCTTCAAAAAATAATTTTTTTATTCTTGAAAACAAAAAATATTTTTAAAAAATTAATTTTATTTTGATTTCTTTTTATGAATCCATAGATTTCATTTTACATTCAAACATAACAAAAGATTTAACAATAAATTTACAAATCTATAGGTCTCCATATAAATAGAGTCTGAAATGACTATATCTATTTTTCCCCAACCTCCCATCAAAAATTAGTTAGTTACCTCAGAATATCATTATTCACACGGTTTACACTAAGGTACGATCTTTTTAAATTTTATTTTTGACAAATAGCAAAAGAAATATTTATTTTTGTGAGGACCCGAACGTTCAAAACTTTTATAGGGCAAAGACCAGAGCCGGCACTCGGCATGTGTGGGCCATGCCACGGCACAGGGCCCTACAATTATATATAATTTTTTATTTTATATATATCAAAATATAAATATAAAAAATAAATTGTGTTAAATTTTAATGAAAGGGTGTGTCTTTTTATAAGTCTTAGGTCTTGAGATCAATACCTTGTAAGTGTCTCTTCTTCTTAAAAATTTGTCCATGAAAGTACTTTTAATTTTAGATTATGCATAATTAAATTTTGTTTAGTATACTATATGTGTTTGATTACAAAATGTACTATATTATTATTATCCTATGCATTTCTTTTTACTTTTTATTACTTTCTGGTCTATTTCTTAAAATTTCTTTTATGCACTTTATGCATGATAATTTTTTTTTGATGAAAGTACTTTTAATTTTAGATTATACATAATTAAACTTTTTTTTATGTTATTCTTATAAATTAATTATTTCATATGTATATTATATTTAATATTAAATTGAAAATTTAGTCACTATTATCATGGAAATATCTATGAACATTAGATGATATTTTAATTATATATATATATAAATCATTATATTTATTTAACTATTATTTTTTTTATACAAATATGAAGAGTTCAAATATTTTTTCGCACTGGGCCCCATAAAGCGTAGGACCGGTCATGGCAAAGACCCTGAACTTTCAAATTATAACAAAGAAAAGACATCGGGCAAATTCACTAATCAAAACAATCACATTTAAGTTGACTAAAGTACCTCCGAATTTGCCTACAAATTTGTTTGAAGTTCTTTTCTTTACAATAATTTGAAAGTTCAATATCTGTTCGTCCCTTGATTTTATTTTGGATTGGGAACAAGGTGTAGGATAACGCAGTAGGCCGCGTTACACTGGAATAAACTACATCCACTATATAAACGCCACGAAGACGGATAATATAGAGGATAAAAAAATCCGGCATCCAAGCTGCTGCATTCATGGAGGCCTCTGCCCAATTCTCGACCGTTGCTTCCCGCCATTTTCCCCCTTCTTCCTCGCTCTCAATCCACAAATTGCCGCTCACTAGCTCCGTATTTCCCCGGAGCTCCTCTTCCCGGACCTGCTCCGCTCAATCCCTCGCTTTTTCCGCCGGAAATTATTTCACGGTGAGTTCCTCTGATCAATTGACTTGCCTATAATAATCGTCGTCTAATTTTGTTGATTTTATTTTGGTTCAATGTAGAGAGAAGTATGGGGAAGGGTAAATTCCAAGAGCAGTGTCGTTCAGATAAGGGAAATGCGAGGCGTTGTGAGGGCGGAGATGTTTGGGCAACTCACTAGCGGCCTCGAAGCTGCTTGGAACAAGCTCAAGGGAGAAGGTTTGTGATTTTTCTTTCGAGTTTTATGTTTTTTGATTCATGCCAACTTTAACAATTCAGCGTGAGACTCAGTGACTGTTTGCAAACTCTATTGAATGAGTAGAAGCACTTTTTATTTCAAAAAGCTGTGTCTAACATCTTTTAAAATAAGTGCTTCTCAGCCACTTTTTAGAGTTTAAGAACAGTTAATCAACAAATCCTGTTTATACATGGACTCTGTTCTAAATGAGGTGATTTTAATCTTTGTTCTTTAGTGTTGACTGTAAACAACGTATTATAATGAATGCACATGTTGGTACAGTTATAGACTTGAATGTATAGCTCATAGGAATTTGATTGATCAAGTAAATAAACTTAGTCTTACATCGGAATTATGTACTTGAATCGATAAAGTTTGATGGTTTAAACTTTGTGGGCAACTTTCGTGATCAGCATGTTTTTGGAGAATGCATCATGATTCATATATAGATTTCAGAGTAGCTTACTGGAAGAACTTGAATTTATTTCCTGTCTGTTAAATAAAACTAATGGTACACTCGTTTTAGTTTTTACTAATATTCTCATAATAATAAAGCTAAAATATTGGCACTACTAAACATTAATGGAAGACCCACTAATCAAATAACTGAAGACACACCAACAACAACTGAAACTAATGGTAACTAAGTCTTGTAACGATATGCTTAGGAGCTGCCTTATGCAACAGTTTTCTAGTTGTAAGCTTGTATAGCTTACGACCTCAGCTAACAGTGCTTCTACAAAGCATCTATGTCGTATCTGATATCCTTTGGCACTTCCATTTTAGCGCATAATAAAATTTGGAATAACCCTTAAATCTTATACATCAAGAACCCGCTCCATATTGAATAGATTTAACTTAAAATATTTGAGCTTAAGTTGATCACTTTTGTCACACTTCATATTACATAATTATGTCAAACACAAGCTAAATATTCTCGTGAGGATCTAATGAAACACAAGCTTAAGTTATTCACTTTTGTCCATGTTTTCACGTTTCCTTTTCATTTGAAAAAGCCATTTGCAGGAATTCTTCGTACTTTACTAACTTATTTCTGCATTATACGCAATACAGAGGTTTTGACCAAGGAAAACATTGTGGAACCTATGAGAGACATCAGGAGAGCTCTTTTGGAAGCAGATGTAAGTATTACTGTATACAATTTGCAGTCTGATTTCTAATTTGTGTCCCATATATGTTTAGTTTCAATTGGCAGGTCAGCCTTCCTGTTGTTAGAAGATTTGTTCAGGCCGTAAGCGATCAAGCAGTTGGTACTGGAGTGATCCGAGGAGTAAAACCAGATCAGCAATTAGTTAAGGTATGCCGTTACAATTGCTATACAGGCACCTAACACATCATATTTAGAACTTTCTGGCTTTCTGCAGTTTTGAAGCCTTAGCATCCCTCATATTGAAGCATCTTCACTATAGTTTGTGTGGTGTGTTTTGGAGGTTCTTACGGTATCTGCCATTTAAGAGGATTGTTAAGAACTTTTATATTGAAATAAAGGAAAAGTCTTGTAATCACCAGGTGCACCGTCCAACTCAAGTGCATTTTTAAACGGTATTAGTTGTTTTCACTGAACAGTATTAAATGTTTTCATATGTTAGTTGTGCACCAATTGCGCTGCGACTGGTGTGCAAGAGAGTCATTTAAGAGAGGTACCTCATCTAGACATTGCAGCAGTCTCTCCCTATGTAAAATGTCCTATTTGATGATTGTGTCTAATTCCTATGAGATGCATGTAAAGTTAGATCTAGGATCAACTTGTTTTTCCTTAACAGACTGACCATGCCACATCAAAGTTGAATCGATAATTGCCAGTAGCTAATGTATCACAAGTGTAGTTTATAAAATGATTGATTAAATTATGTGATGCATTGGCTATTTTGACATGCCCAAATGCACTATTGAGTAGAAGTGCTATTCAATTATACAAATCAGTTCTACTTGCGAAATGGGCCGGTCTGTTGAATGCTGATTATATTTGCTGCCTATAGGTAGACTGTTGACCTTTATTACTTTTCTACAATCAATGCAGATAGTTTCAGATGAGCTAGTAAAGCTAATGGGAGGAGAAGTTTCTGAGCTGGTTTTCAAAAAAAACAAATCCAACTGTAATTTTGTTGGCCGGGTTGCAAGGTGTTGGAAAAACAACAGTCAGTGCAAAGCTAGCTTTGTACCTTAAAAAGCTGGTGCTCGTCTTGACTCCATATTTCTGTACTAAGAGCTCATTTGGCTAATCTTATAAGCTCCTTAAACCAGCTTATAATTTGTAATTTGTTTAGGAACTTATAAACTCTCTAAAAAAAAAATCGGAAAAAAGATGTTTAATAAAATAAGCTTTTTACAGCTTATAAGTTCCAAAACCCCAATTTATTTTTCTAAAACATTTTAAGCTATACTTAACTAATACATTTTTTTAAAGAACATAACACCACCCCCCCTTCTTATATTAGCCAAAAAACACTTTAACAACTTATAAGCTACTTAAAAATAACATCGTCTAAACTCTTGAAACAACTTATAAGATGTTAGAGCTTATAAGATGTCTAAAAAAAGCTTAGCCAAACTGGCCCTAAGGCCTCTCTTCCACTCTGAATTCTGTTGTTCAAAATTATGTGTGACCTGGCAGGGAAAGAGCTGCATGTTAATTGCTGGGGATGTGTATAGACCTGCCGCTATTGACCAGCTTGTTATTCTAGGTGAACAGGTAGTTCTCTGAAAGTTGGTTCTTTAATTCCAGTTTTAGTCTAATATCGAAGATTTTGTCTATGATTAATATCATCATTATCTGTTACATGGAAATAGTAAATCTGAAAATGAGAATAAGGTTTATTATTATTATTTTTTTTTTATTTTTTTTTTTATTATTATTTCGCTTTTTATAGACCTATAATTAGCTCAGCTTAGTTTTGGTATACTTAGCGATTAGATCTTTGTGTTGGATGTATAAATTCTTGCATGGTATGGGCCTACAAGCTTACCCTTTGTGAATAGGTAAACTTATGTAATAAAAAAAAATTAGGATAGATTGCAAGCAGTATTCTTAAAGTCTTGATTGGTTTATACATGATCTGAGCAAATATATTAGTAACTTATTTTATCCATTGTCTGAAGGAGTCTTTCCTGTTTTTAATGATCACATCATTTTTGTTTGTGAATCTCGTAAATACGCAGACGATGTATCTTATTTTTGTCACTGGAAAAATATTCTGCAAAACATTGCAAGCTAATTTCAAATAATTGGTTTGTTGTCTCGTATATTTATATCATGCTCTTGACTTCATTTGTTACTCACGTATAAACTTTAAGCAGGTTGGAGTGCCTGTTTATGCAGCAGGAACAGAAATTAAACCTGCAGAAATAGCAAAGCAAGGTTTGCAAGAAGCCAGGAATAAGAAAGTAGATGTAGTCATAATGGATACTGCAGGAAGACTTCAGGTGAGATTAGTCGCCAACGTATGAGTAAAAGTATTCAAGTTACACATTAAGCTGTAAATGGGATTTTTCTTCTCTTCAGATAGATAAAGGAATGATGGATGAACTAAAAGAAGTTAAAAAAGTATTAAATCCCAACGAAATATTGCTTGTTGTCGATGCAATGACTGGCCAAGAAGCTGCGGTATGTATGCTTCACATAGCCTTTAACATAATTTATTATTTGTTAAAAATCGAGCAACCATCCTAGTGGAAGCATAAAGCAGAGTATATTCCCTATTCATTATGTCAAAAATATTGCAGCGATCTTTTAGATAACTTTACTAATGCATTTGCTTTCTTCATGTCATGTTGATGATTAGTAAAGTCATGCTTTAATAATTATTTATCTGATTGAAGAATTTTCATCTTTGCTTATCATATAATTTTCTGATACTTAGCATTGGTCACGACATTCAATGTCGAAATTGGAATTACTGGTGCCATTTTAACAAAGCTGGATGGAGATTCTAGAGGTGGTGCAGCCTTGAGCGTTAGAGAGGTCAGACAACTGAACCTTCTTGAATTTCCTTTTTGTATATTGTATCTCCTTGCTCTCTGAATGAATATATCTATGTAAAGCAAGGGCAAGTTGGGTAACTAAACTTTCTAAGAGATGTTACTTTAGTTTAGACTTAGCTTATACTTGGACCCTGATGATTATATGATAAAAGGATTTCACATGTGAGTTGTCCCACATCGAAATATTGAAAGAAGTGAGACTAGCTTATAAACCTAGTGGGCTACTCCTCCTATCACCAATTGGTTTTAGGATGGAACCTCGCTAGGGGCGTGGCTAGTCTCCTTCACCAATTTGGGTGCATGTGGGACCGCATATGGCGCCCCCCGATTTCTACAGACCCTATTGCATTTGTTGATGAGTTAAGAAGAATACGTAACGATTCTAAAAATATGCAACGAAAATATTCCAAAACATTACTTGAATGCTTGATATCATTCGCCACCAATGCTGTAGTCATGCAAATGTGAATAGTAAGGTACTTGGAACTGAATGTTTATTTGTAAATAGATATGTGAGTGAAATATTCCAAAAAATAGTAAGGTACTTGCAATTGAATTTGTATTTGCAAATATATATGCCAGTGAATATTCCAAATGTAACAAGTACGTGATATCATTTTCCATCACTGTTGTAGTCATGCAAGTGTGTTAGCCTGACTTCTACATATGTTATGCAGAGATGCGCTCCATGAATTTAATTTGAGTGTTGTGAGTAAACTATAGCAAGTACTTTGGAGAATTTTGATTATTTTATAAAGTTTAAACTGTAATGGGAAATTGTACCTTAGGTATCGGGGAAGCCAATCAAGCTTGTTGGAAGAGGCGAGCGTATGGAAGACCTTGAACCTTTCTATCCAGACCGCATGGCAGGACGCATCTTAGGAATGGGTGATGTTTTATCATTTGTGGAAAAAGCCCAAGAAGTAGTGAGTACCAATCTACCAATATTTGAAATTGTTAATATGTAGTCGTCCTAAAAAAAAACTATTTAACGCCTTGTGATAAAATGAGTAGATGCGCCAAGAAGATGCTGAAGATTTGCAGAAGAAGATAATGAGTGCCAAATTCGATTTCAATGATTTCTTAAAGCAAACCCGCGCTGTTGCACGTATGGGCTCGATGTCTCGTGTTATTGGGATGATGCCGGGCATGGGCAAGGTATAAAACAATGGCAAAAGTTCATTTTTGTCCCTTAACTTGCACCAGTGTTATTTTAGTCCTCTTAACTTTTTCGAATTTGAAATTCGTCCCTTAAGTTTACCAAATTCAAGTTTTTGTCCTTTTGTCAGTTAAAAGGATGAAAATGTTGAATTTCGTTAACCTGTTTTAACCGGTAAGAGGATGGAGAGCTGAATTTGGTAAACTCAGCAGACTATTTTCAAAATTGAAAAAGTTAGCGGATTAAAACCAAAATTGGTGAAAGTTAAAGAACAAAATATTATCTCTACCCAAACAACAATGACATGATGCATTACTTTTAAAAAACTTTAGTATATGTTCATCTAATGCTTAAAAATGTTGAAAGATGATAGAAAAACCTAAGATACATTTCAGAATCATAATCAATCTCTACATACAGGTTACTCCTGCACAAATTCGAGAGGCAGAAAAGAATGTGAAAGTAATGGAATCGATGATCGAAGTGATGACCCCAGGTTATTACCTCTCTCTCTCTCTCTCTCTCTATCTCTCTCTATCTCTCTCTCTCAACTAACAAATTTGCAGGACAGTTGTTCCTTCAACATTATTTTCCTAGCCGTTACTGTCTGCGCTGTTGCTTTTATTATCCTTTTTAGTTCCACCAAACTCACATCTGGGGATGCATAAGATTATTTTAGCGTCTATTAACATATGTTTAACTCATCTCCTCTTAATTTTTTGTTCAATTGGCACAACAGATTTTTGCAAAACCTACACGGAAAACATGAACTTTACTTCTGATTCATGTATCTTATAGATTGTTAATTTGTCAGTATAGGCTGTATAGCTTACTGATGGTTTCGAATGTAAATGTTTTACTATTTTCTCCCGGGAAAATAATTCTATGCACCAGTTGCACGTGCAACTCAAGTGCACTTTTAGATTGTATTAGTTGTTCTACCAAAAGGTATTAATTGGTCAGTATTAGCTGTTTTTGCTAAACAATATTAATTGTTTTCATTGAACAGTACTATTGACATAATTGTGCACCATTTGCATGGTTCAACTGGTGCACCCAAGTGAAACTGTTTCACCTATTTCATACATGAATTTAACTGAATTTCATGACCACTTTTATAAAATAAATACGTAGTTCAGATCCTAGTTTACGTTCTAGTGCACACTGCCTCTGATCTGATTTTAATCATCTGTATGTAGAGGAAAGAGAAAAACCGGAACTGTTGGCTGAATCACGTGAAAGGAGGAAAAGAATTGCTCAAGATTCTGGCAAAACAGAGCAACAGGTACACATGGAGGGATGCACTTGATAGCCAAAAATGGGTTCACTGTTTCTCTCTTTCCCATATTTAGCTTCAAGTGTTAAAAGCAACAATACTATCACTTTTCAGGTGAGTCAACTCGTTGCTCAACTTTTCCAAATGAGAGTAAAAATGAAGAACTTGATGGGTGTAATGGAAGGTGGATCGCTTCCTTCATTGAGCAATCTCCAGGAGGCCATGAAGGTCGATGAAAAGGTACGCTGGCTTTTATTCGTTTTAATACAAAGTTTCTATGTTTTATTTGCCACTATTTTGCTTATTATGAGAGGAACATATAAAACATCTTAAATTAAAATGTGTTTTTCATAGGCTAATATTTTGGCAATAAACGTTTCATATTCAGGCTCCCCCTGGTACAGCGAGGAGGAAGAAAAGAGCAGAATCGAGGAAGCAATTTGCAGACTCATCGCCAAGGGGTAGTCCTCGTGGTTTTGGAGCCAAAAATTAAACCACTGTTAGTTCCCAATTCAGTTATCTAAAATTCCCACATTTCAGATATTTAAAATAAAAAATTCTTGCATATTTATCCTCCCTTTTATCCATAAATAGCAGTCGATTGCTTTTGCAGGAGGCAACAGATGAACGCAATGCTAACAACCATGTTGTATCCACCATCTAAAGACGATCTCCCATAAGCCGCGAGAACTTGGCTTCTCCAAGTTTTTATTTATTTTCCAGGTAGAACAAAGTTCAATTTGAAAGGTTGTATGTGCTTTGAGCCTTTGAAGAATTTGTGTAGTTTTGCCAGGAATATTGAGTGAGTATTGCTCATCTTATATTTTTGCTGAGTATGAATCCAGGCATTTTACTTTGCAGATAATGGACTTGCACCCACTTCTTAATGAGAAACTTATGTGTAAATAAACATTAAATAACTAAACATTCTCGATAAATTCGCATTTACAAAATTAATTTGATCACTTGATTTGAAATGAGGCTCTATTGAGCTAATATCATTAGAAAATTACAACTTACAGTTTGATTTTTTTAAAAATAAGTGATGGTTTGTAAAGTATGAGACGGTCACCGGAATGCAGACTCACTCATGCTTTGGGGTCTTATCGAGTTTTTCTACGTTATATTGTTGGACATTTCTTGTGTCACATGCTTTAATGTGCTCTACAGTATAACACACTATTACAAATATTATAACACCCAATGCACTGTCCGGTATTGTCAGACAGTGTAGCATGAAATGAACCGTTTTTGACACATTTAAACCTACCAAAGGCGATAACTACAAGCTTATGGGCTGATGGCCTTGAAGGATGCTTTAGAACGACAGCACATTATGTATGCCGTCCGTCTTGGGAGTGGAATCATGATTATCTTTCCTGCTTCTCATCAAATCCTTCTTCATTGCATCCAAATTTTGAATAGATTGGCTGTTAGCTTTTAACTTCTAGTGCACGGATTCTTAAAAAATTAACAATATGCAGTATCGGATTCGCCTGGGGTGGGATTCGCACCCGATTCGCCACTTGGTGAATCCCATTTTTTTTTATTTTTTTTACTATCGGATACGCGTATCGAATATGTATCGGGATTTTTTTGTAAAATTTATTAAATTTTGAGGTTTTTTTTTTAAATTTTTTTTTGAAACTTAT
Source organism: Stenogyne calaminthoides (assembly GCA_037126765.1). NCBI lineage: Eukaryota > Viridiplantae > Streptophyta > Magnoliopsida > Lamiales > Lamiaceae > Stenogyne > Stenogyne calaminthoides. The sequence continues at coordinate 8,850,100 of JBBCBC010000023.1, read as the reverse complement.
TAATAATTTGAAGGACACACTCTAAAACTTATTAAATATTAAAATTTATTAAACTAAAAATTTGAAAATTTACGAATTCCCGCATCCGAATTGTATCGTATTTGCACCCCGCACCCGTACCCGTACCCGTGCAACACAGCTTTTAACTAATTCAGCACAAATACATCTTGAGTAGGAGTTGAGTGGGCGGCATGTGAGTGACCTATGAAGTACAAGCCAATTGGTGGTTGTTTGTATCACATACAATCTTCAACTCCCAATGATCGTCTAAATCAAATTGGTTATCTTGCAACATAAATTGGCAATCACACTTTCTTTTGCAAGTGCAAAAAAATTTGTACTTTAGAGTAATAACTCTCCACTTTGTATATTAGACTGATGACCCTGTTTGTCTCAATACTCTTTTTATCATTTGCCACTTTGCCTTCTTTTTCTTTACTAACCTCCAATTCACCAACACTCACAACATTCAAAGAAAGACTTCATCGTAAACAAATAACCATAATCAACTACCAATTCATTAAATTTGAGTTTTGAACGCAACAACAATCAAATATTAAAATTTAGAATATAAAATTTTAAAATTGGTACAAGTTTTACTTTTTCATGGTGCCGTAAAAATATTTAGATTCAAAATGATTCTTGAGTCACATTTTTATAAAAGAAATACTAATTGACATTTTTTCAAAATGAATAAATAGAAAGGTTAATAACAAATAACAATTTGTACTTTTTTTTTTACAAATTGCAAGTTGTACTATTTTATAAAAATAAAATGCAGTCTGTATTAGTAAAAACTGACAGATTTCAACCTCGATTCATTTTTTTTGAAATCTTTCGTCGAATATCTTCATTTGACATTTCTTAAAATATTTTTTGCATTGTGGTATATATGACATATCATCTGTAGGCTATATTTAGCCGAAATGTTTCAAAAAAAAATATATTAACCACTTTTTATTAAAATTAATACAGATTGTATTTATTAAAAAAATAATACAAATTATAATTTATAAAAAGTACAATAATATAGAATATAATTTGTAATTAACCTAAATAAAAGTGGCGTACCCCCAAATTTCCAGTTTCTTCTATCCGGTTTCAACGCATTGTTTTTTTCTTTTCTTTTTTTTTTTAACCGTGGTGACTGGTGAGGTAGTAATTTAGTAGGCAGTATAAATACGGTGACCGCGCGCATTTCATTATCAAATCAAATCAAATCAAATCAGAGCGCGTGTTCTTCCTCCCAGGCCCAGCTTCTCTCCAAATTGAGTATTTCAAAAATGGAGGACGAAACAGGAGAAAAATCCAGCTTCATCGTCGGCATTATTGAGAATAGAGCAAAAGAGGTATACGTATCCCCTTTCTCTCTCTAAATAGCCGACTAACTATTATATGCCGAGAATGTTATGATATTGCATGTGCAACAGCGTCGATCTTATTGCTATTGCAGACTATTTGATTTTTACTTTTCTGAAAGAGCTTCTTATTGCACCGATGCTTCTGTCTAGGATAGTCGTTCACTTGCTTGATTGATCTGATATACAATCCAATGATCTGATTGGTGTTTGCAAACCATAGAAACAGCTTCTAAAATTCACTTATTTTCAGAAGCTGTGAGGAGAAACTTTTGAAAATAAGTAATTCTTCTTCCTTTGCTTGTGTTTGCAAACACCACCTAACTACGAGAGTACTGTGGGAGTGAATATATTCAAAATCATGTATGAAAGAATCTGGGGTTTTGGATACACAGAGTATCATTGCTTTTATGGATACAATCCAATGCACAGTTCTACGTGCTTGAATAACTACATGTCCGTGTATAAGTGAATATACATCCAAATTCCAAAATCATGTATGAAAGAATCTGGGGTTTTGGACACACTGAGTAACATTGGTTTTATGGTGAATTTTGTTTTGATGAGTTCAATTGAGCTTACAACTATGTCTCTATGATTATTGTGCAGTTTTAAATAGTTGATGTCATTTGATGCTGGTCTTATCTGAAATTTATTTGTGGTAACTTTTGAATGTGGATAACATGAGTTATTCTACTAGAGTTTACTATGGGTGCACTCAGTGAAGCTTAAATTTCCCTCTAAATGAAGAAATTCACGGGAGATAATTTGAACCAGGCATCTGATTCTTATGATTGCTTATATGATAACTGTGTAGTTGCATAAAATTGATTTTGTAGATGCACGTGTTACTGCAAAGTTACATGACTGTGATACTCTAGTGCACTCGTATTTGTGTATATTCAACAGAAATTTGCTCTATCAGTAATGGATCAAAATATGTAAGAATCTTATTCGGGTGCAAAGCATAGCTCATGACTTGAAGCAAGAGAGTTTCGATTTGTGAATTTAATGACTGTGGAGTACATATGGAATCTGTTATCTGTTCTTACATTCAAAAGTTTCCCATTTCGCTGTTAATATGGGACAGATAATTTTAAGACAGTTTTAGTTTAGGAATTTAGGATATAAGTGGCATATGCAGATATGCTAGTTATGTTAAAGGCCTTCTGGTTGAACTTCCTTGACATGTCTAGAACACCATTCAACCTAGATTCTTTAAATACTTTCACACTTTTATTAACTTAATTATTTGAAAAATGCATTCATATGTCTTGTAAACATGTTAAGCACTTAATGACTATCAAGCTATCTAACTTTCAGGTTGGAGTGGCTGCATTTGATTTTAGATCAGCTTCATTTGATCTTTCTCAGTATATTGAGACCAGCAGCTCCTACCAGAACACAAAGACGCTACTGAACTTTTACGATCCTATGGTAATTATTGTCACACCTGCTAAGATGGCTCCTGACGGCATGGTTGGAGTCTCTGAGCTGGTTGATAGATTTTGCTCTTCAACCACAAAGGTAATCTCCATGCGTGTTTAGATTGTGTTGTTCTTAGTGCCTCATAAAGTAAAATTAATGTAATTTTACATCTGCAGGTTATAATGGCTCGTGGCTGCTTTGATGACACCAGGGTAGCCACAAAGCTGCGAATTTATTTCTTTCCTTATGCATTCACAGTTCATGCATAACATAAGTTGTTGAAATATTCTTATAAGGGAGCTGCACTGGTGAAAAGCCTGGCTGCTAATGAACCATCTGCTCTGGGTTTGGATAGTTATTCCAAGCAATATTATCTTTGCTTGGCTGCTGCTGCTGCAACCATCAAGTGGTACTTCCTCACTCTAGATTTCTCTGAATTCAAAATTGTAATTTCTTCACCTGATTTTGAAACAGAAAGTTTGAAAACAAGAAAGATGGTAATCATGCTCTAAGGTATGGATCTAGTCTCTGCTGTAAAGGGACAGTTTATGGTTAATCAGTTTTCTTGTGAATGCATAAGGAGTAAAGACTAGATATAATCATTTAGATAATAACGTTATAGTAAACCAAATGGTTTTCGGGGCTCGTCCAGCATGTTTTATCTTCAACAAGGAGCCCTCTATAAACCTTTTCCACGCTGTCAGTTGACAGGGTTGAATGTTTCAGAACATGTTGTATCCCAGATCTTGACACACCTTTACTTCTATTTCATCAATTGATTTTTCTCTGCACTATTGTTGCCATCTGAAATTTAGCTCAAGGTCTTTGAGCATTCCTATGTTTTAAATATCCTTGGCTGGCTTCTTTTGTTCTTGACACTTACTTTTATAGTTTAACAGTTTAATGGTTTGAATGGATCTAATTTTACCTGCAGATGGAAGTAATTCTTGTTGGTATATGCTGTACTAACTTTCAAATTTAACCAGTTACAAGAGAAAGTACAATCAACAATATTTTTCTAATTGCTGAGATTCATTAAATAAATTCCTGACAGTATTCTTGACAGCACTATATTTGTTACCTTTTCTTGAACTGCTAAAATATTTTTCATTCTTCAAAAACTTATGTGGCTATGCACAGGATAGAGGCAGAGAAAGGGTTGATCATCACTAACCACTCACTATCTGTAAGTACTTGTCCTCCATTTCTTTTCTTCTTTTTTTTCTGTAATTCACTACATGTTATGTTCTTATTATAATATTAACTCATGTAGGTCAAAATGATCATACCATGGTACATCTTTGTGCTCAGTTCTCTCCTCAATTATATGTTAATATACACGAAAAAACCTCTGACATTATTAACATTGTCAATGCGACTACTTAATGCCCAAGTAGCGCACAGTGTGGCGATTAATACTATTGTTGGTAGAGTAAATCATCTAACATTACACTCTCTATGAACCATTTTCATTTAAGCATTTACATATAAAGTTTTGAAATCTGATTTTTATATCTCCTTATTAGTTTAAATGACAGGTAGTATTGACATAAGAGAAGTTACTAAATCTATATATGCTATTATGTATCGACATTAGACATAAAAATGAATGTTAGCTCAAAATATTATTACATCTACAACTCAGTTTTTTATGTGGGTAAAATAAAGACTCTGGTGGCTTGCAGTATCTCTAGAAGCAGAATATCTTGGAGGATTGCTGCTTATAATGTACAAAGTCATTTACGAAAGGCGTGTATCTTCTTTTTTCTGAGTTTGAAACCCATCAATTTGACACGGGCCATATCTGAGAGTTGAAATTTTTTATGGATCTCTACCTATTTAATCTCGATATGCACAATCCAACCTTTTACAAGAACTGAGTTTGAGGAGTGTACTTCAGTAAGTGAAAAACCATTTTAGGAAGTTCTATATATGTATAGGCATCAACAGGATTATACGAGTATTTAAATGTTAACACACAGTTTGTGTTGTCCAACATGTTTAGCTGTAATCCCTCTCTTTTCTTCTTGAGGTTCTTAGTAGAACTTTTGCTCTTTTTGATCCAATATATCTGCTACATGCATTATCGTAGAAATGAGCTAGTATCTATGTGATCCTGTAAGTGTAACGTACATATATTTGGATTTACATTTTCTGTACTGAATTTCTTACTTAATCATTTTGCACCCAATTTTTACTTTGATTTCTACAGGTTACTTTTAATGGATCATTTGACCACATGAATATAGATGCTACTAGGTATACTTATACTTGGGAAGATTACCTCAGTGCTTTAATTCATTAATATTTTTACAAGTGCAAAATATTAGCTTTAGAGGGAAGAAAATGTTCGGGAACTTATAGAGGAGTTATTCTCTTGAAAAATGATTGCCTTGCACATCATTTATTGATTTATTTGCCAGCAAAGTTGTAATGTAGTCTGATAGCAGTGTCCAGAACCTGGAAATCATTGAGCCAATGCACTCCAGTCTTTGGGGCTCTAGCAACAAGAAGAGAAGTCTGTTTCACATGCTCAAGACAACACGTACTGTGGGAGGGTATGCATATTAGCTTTCATAACTACTAGTTGTATGCCTCCTCATTGTTAAAATGACATGTTCTATTTATTTCGCTAAAAAATTTCATGAGTCGTAGCTATGGTTCACCCGACTTATCTTTGAAAATATATTGATAAGGTTCTATTTTGTTTTCTTGGAAAGAGATAAGTTTCTGCTTTTCGAGCTGCTGTGCTTTAAGCTGATGCGTGTTTTGGGTTTTAAGTGACTTTTTTAATGACCAGTTTTGTAAATCGAGGAAAATATTGAAATCCTGATAAATAGTAAGGTGTGTGTTTGTTTTGGGTTTTTGAGTTGGATGAGATATCTTTATGTCAAATCATTGTGTAAGAGTGGATGTAGTTGTATTACTATATTATTGATTTATTGTTGAGTGTGATTGAAATGATTTGATGATATGAATTATGATTTAAATATATTAAAGTGTAATGAGAGAATTGATTGTATTGGAAAGTGTAATAATCGGTTAGGTGTTGTAGTGGTAGTTTTTTAAACCGATTTTAAAAATCCCAAACTAGAACTGGTTTTTAATTTCAAAACTCAAATCCTGGATTTTAAAACTCAAAACAAACATCCTTTGTGAGAGACACAATAGCATTTTAAAGTGTAAAGTTAGGCCACTCATATAAAAACCAGGTCATATAGGATACTGTTCATACATAGTTTTAGTTTGCGTAAATATTTAGCCCTATAAAGAAAATCACTTGTACAATTCCTATTCTGTAATGAATTGGCACATGTAAATTTAGTAAAATGTATGTTTTACATATACAGGAAAGTGGAAACTATATAAGACAGTAAAGCTCTCAAAGCCTTACTATGAAAGGCTATTCCTCTGTACTAAGGGAGATTTAAAAAACATAATGGACTCATGTAAACAGGTTTGCCACGTTTTTTACAATCAGAAATCTTAAATATATTGATGTATGCAGGACAAGACTTCTGCAGCCAATCTTTTGCAGCCTCTTAAAGACGTTGAGACTATCAATGCCCGGCTTGATTGCCTTGTAAGTTTTAGTATGAAATCCTCAAAACTCAACATGATTGCTAGATATTTTCCTTCATCGTAGCAATATAATTCACAAGTGTGTTCTTACATTAGAATAAGATTTCAAGTAGACGCCTCTTCAAATTTGGCAGCACAGCTTTTGTTGTAATCCATGTTTTCCTGCTACAGCATCTAATTTCTGAAAACACATGTAGTAAATGTAAAAAAAAATTCCCTTGGAACATTGCTAGTTACAGATCACATGATTTACTAAGTTTTCTCTACCTTCGGATACTATTATTTATGTATCCATGGTTTACTGAATCAATCTGGAAACTGTGGCTTATAAAATTCTTCGAAATTAAAGACATTAAGTAGAATAATTTTAGTAATAAGTGCAACTCTAGGTTCTGGATGTCATGGCCGATAGGGCTGGTCGCGTCTTTACATGATTCTCTTGCAGTATTGTGCTGTTCTATCATATAGTTCTTTTAGCTCTCTGAAAAATATATCAGTTCAATGAGCAGAGAGACTGCTTTCTCATAGCCAACATCTCATATTAGCTCCTTAATTACAATGCCAATTGTTTCACAGTTTGAGAGTACTAGCATGCGCTTTTCTATTGTGGATCTGAGAAGTGTTCTAGTATAACCAAACCTCTTTTTCTAATTAATCTCTCTACAAGTAGTCAAATCTAAAAAGTTAACCACTTTTTAATCCTCATGTGGACTAAGAAAAATGATTAAACTGCTCAGAAAAAAAAATACTGTGCCATTGATTCCCCAAACCTCAAAATTCAAATTCATTAACTGCAACCTTGTTTATAATTCAGGCGCTTACAAAAAAAGAAATCACCTTCACGTGGGGCCAAAATTCAGTTTCTAAAACGTGGCAAGTGAATTTTTAAACAAATTGGTGTCTGTGTGGTAGACTTAATATTGGATCCCTTTTTTTGTTAATATTAGATATGTCATTGAAATCTGAACCACCTCATCAGAAAATTTAGCTGATAGAGAAAAGATGTTTAAATTCAGAGTCTTCCGCATATTATTCTATCTTACAAAAAAATATGAGTAGCTTTAAGTATACTGTGTTGGTTGAATGTGATGTCAGGATGAGTTGATGGGGAATGAGCAGCTGTTTTTTGGCTTGTCCCAGGCTCTACGTAAGTTTCCAAAAGAAACTGGTAAGTAATTACTGGATAAAGATGATTGGACAAATTTATTTGTTATTCTTGTTGACATAGTTCTTTGGCACAATAATGAAATCTCATAATCTGTCCAGATAAGGTTCTTTGCCACTTCTGCTTTAAGCAAAAGAAAGTTACTAATGGAGTCATGGCTATTGACAGTTCCAGAAAGAGCCAAATCTTGATATCAAGCATCATTGTTCTCAAAACGGCTCTTGATGCCTTACCATTACTTTCAAGGCATGCGTTAACCTTCTCAGTTTGTGGTTTCAGTTTTAAATGGATGAACATCTTATTTTCAGTTATTCTAGGTGCTTAAAGATGCCAATTGTTATCTACTCAAAAACATCTACAAGTCCATATGTGAGAATGAAAAATTTGCTTCCATGAGGAAAAGGTAAAACTCCTAGCTATCTGCTTTTATGCTGTAAGTGTTTATCTTTGTCTTAATGCTCATTATCAATGATCTTTCCTCTTCTGGTGGAGGAACATGTAATATATTATTCTTAAGGCAATTATCATTAACATGGCAAAGATCTTATATTTTCCAGTTTCCATGTCAAATCTTATTTGCCAACAAATCCACAAAGCTCTTCAGCTTTACGTGTTGTAGCTTGAAACCAAATGAAGAAGAATTATCAGTAAAGTTGATTTTTTTGGTTTGTTGGAGAAATAGATGACTTTGTATCAGTAGAGATTCCATTAAATATATGCTGTGCGTACTTATGCAACCTGAAAGTGAACATCCTTTTAGTGTGTTGCTGGAACATGATAGCATATTCATATTGCCCTTTGAAAAAAAATTGAAATTTAAACAAAATTATAATATCACATAAGAAATGCTATGCGTACTTTAATCGAACATGATAGCATATTTATATCAGCCATCTCTTTGTCTACTTGAATTGGATATTTTGAATACTATGGGTACATAAGAAATATATTGAATCAATTCTTTTTAATGAGTCAACTAGATTGTAACTTTGAATGTGGAACACGAATGAATATTTGTGACCAATGTGGATATAATTTGAAAATGAGTAGTTCAGAAAGAATCGAAGTGTCAATCGACCCTGCTGCGAGATGGCTAGATGTAAGGAATGATTAAGCATTTTCATTGTATATGCCCGTAGATTTCTCGTCTTTTGTTCTATCTAAGTATCTATAATGATAAATAATGGAATAATACTAGGATAAGAGCCTCGTCCGCCCTATGAGCTGACTCCTGCCCTATTGTGGTATAAATGAAAAGGTATATGGTGAGATTAGCCCAACACCGTAAGCAAGCAATTGGACAGAAACTCTCAATTGTGACACAACTAGTTTATTTTTACTTATTTACTATAATTTTTTTTTTATAACTTGTAAGATAAAAAATGGAATTTCAATAATTTATTTCTCTTCTTTTTTATCTTTAAAATAGAAAATTTCCCAACCTCTTTACAAGAAGTGAAATAAATGAAATATATGTGTGTGTATATATATATAGAATGGAAAAATAATATTTATTCATTTGGCTATAGTGTACTTTACAGTTCATGCACATCAACGATGAAACTGACTTAGTGTTTATATGAAAAGTTATTGAATATTTTAACTTAATTGCTACTTATCTAAGCTAGAGAAGTTATAATAGCCTTTTGGTCTGAAGTCTGAACATATGGAAGCCAATGTTCTTTTTTACTTCAATATGTTGACTGTTCAATGATCCATCACAGCTTTTATCGGCCACTAGTCTAGCGACCATTAGATGAGTCTATTACCTTAGAGTTACACTTGTGTGCACCAGTTGCACCGTCCAACTGGTGCACAACTAATACTGTTCAACAGTAACAACTAATCTTGTTTAGTGAAAACAATTAATACTGACCAACTAGTTTTGTTCAATGGAAACAGCTAATACTGTTTAATGAAAACAGCTAATACTGTTCAGAGAACAACTAATATTGTTCAATGAATATAACTATACTGTTCATTGAAAATAACTAATACTATTCAGTGAAAAGAACTAATACCATTTAAAAATACGCACCAGTTGCATGGTGCAACTGGTATATACAAGAATTTGCCATAACTTTATTACCTTGCAATTTCGTGTCAGTTGAATAAATGCATAGTATGTAATATGAATGGTGATACATGTCCGTTTCAGGATAGGAGAGGTGATTGATGAAGATATTCTTCATGCACGTGTTCCATTTGTTGCCCGAACGCAACAGTGTTTTGCTGTCAAGGCAGGAATAGATGGACTTCTGGATATTGCACGGAGGTCTTTCTGTGACACCAGTGAAGGTTTATTTGCATGACGAACGGATGAATTTCGTCTACAAGTATTGCTCCACTCCATCATTCTAATCAACAGTTTTTGCAGCGATATACAACTTGGCAAACAAGTATAGGGAGAATTTAAAGCTACCAAATCTGAAAATTCCATATAACAGCAGGCAAGGTTTTTACTTTAGCATACCTCAGAAGGACATACAGGGAAAACTTCCCAGCAATTTTATCCAGGTTAAAGAAATTTATACCTGTGTTCTTTGAAGACCTCGTTCAACCATTTTCCCTTACATTCTCCTTATGGACTATTAGCAGGTCATAAAACATGGAAACAACATACACTGCTCTTCTTTGGAACTGGCTTCTGTGAGTAGATTTATCACTTTTCTCGTCATAGTGCCAACTTCTGATTATCACCTATATTTAATATTTGTAAAAGAGATATTAGTAGTAGTAGGGAATTCATGTATCCTGTATATTATTGAGGTAGAAGACTCCCTATTTATATTGCGAGAAAGATCTAGGGTTACAATCTAAAAGAAGGAAAAATAAATAACAATCTACGCACTAAACTTAGAACAACTAAACTAGGAAACACATTTACTATAAAATCAGAACATACAACAGACATAATAATAACATAATCTTCAACATTATTTAATGTTTAGTATTTTAAAAATCAAATGTATCGTCCAAGTACATATCTCATTAAAAATTGAGCAAATGACAGTAATATAGTAACTCACCCACTTACCTGGTTTTTGGTATGCTTTCTATCATAAATTTATTTTATTTGACTGAAATAGTTGCTCTTTGTTGTTGTTCTTGTTGATAGGTAAGATATAATTTGTGAATACGTTAAGTTTGGTGGGATAGGAAAATTATTTTTGCTACTCTAAAAAGGTATCATAAAATGAGTAAGAAGAGATTGTGATGAATGTTACAAAAATATTATGCCATACCGTGGTTCCGATCATTTAAAAATGGGAACGCTAGGACTTATTATCCTATGTGACACATATGGTGGGAGAATCAGGAAACCTGCAGTTGATTAGAATAAGTTGGTAGAGTTGCCAATTTTCTTTTGCAATAACTAAATAAGCCTTTAATCGAAAATACGTGGACTGGCTTTTGTGAATCATCTCATGAAAATGTATATTTTAAGTGCTGAAAACTGTTGTGAAACCAAACTTTTATGCACAAAATCATTTTGGTATTAGACTATTATTAACTCATGAAGGAACTCTTTTAGAAAAAAAAACGAAATTCAGTGAAAGCGATATAGAGTATGTTTAGGTTTTATATGTTAATACTGTATCATACAAGCGTAGTTTTGAGAATTATATAGTGATATTTTTTGTGGGCCTACGTAGGGTAGGTGGGTTGAATATCATATGCTATATTCCAGCAAAAAAAAAAATGGCCATTCTGAAATCTATGCAGGAAATGTTTCAACCTTTATCGAAAGTTTTATCTAATTCATGTCTATTACATGGTTTTTAATATTTATAGCACGTGATCATCATTTGATGAGTCATGTTGGCTCATTGGAATAGAAAAGCAAGTTATGGCATATTAGAAAATTCTGAAACTATTTGTAACTACTTTAAATAAAAATATACGATTCCAAATGTAGCAGATATCATACAAAATTAACTAAGGGGAAGTTAAATTGAACAAACACAATTACCAGAATTTTCATAGCCCTTCTTGTTCTCTATGATGCTATAAGTGATTAAAAAACAGATGATCCACGTGCTAATAAGATTGTGTATTCCAAAATTGAGTAATTGTGCATTACAATCTATACTCTTGATACTGGACATTAATTAGGATTTAGAGAATCATAAATCCTGATGCATAAATCAGTTCTTATACTTTGGTACCTCTATTTCCCACTATCTGTTCCTAGATCCAAACCCTTGCTTGCTTTTACTCTTTTTTTTGTTTTTTGTTTTTGCAGTTGAATGTTTCCTTTTTTTTGGTTTGCAGTTGAATGTAAGGAACAAGTCTGCAGCTAAAGAGTGCTATATCCGAACAGAATCTTGCCTGGAAGGTTTGTCTAAACGTAACTGACTAAATTGCATCTCTAGGGGTACGTACATTTTATATACTGCTACGGTAAATAAAAAAGCCTTCTTTACAAATACTGTCCACAAATTTAGTCCAATTACATAACGAGTGGAACAGATTTTCGCCATTTTATCTCAAGCAATTATTTTCAGTTCACAAAAGTTACATGGCCTGTATAACATTATTTACTTATATATAATTTTAGTGCACCTGAGTGCTGGTTGAATTATGCTTTAGATAGTTTTCTTCCCATTGTGATTAAAGTTTACAAATCATTGGTACTTCTTTTTCGATTCAAAACACACCTTTTCTGGTGTAAGAAACCAGGACGGCAATCTGAAGTGGTACTTTCATATATGGTGTCTGCATTTTATCTTGTAAAAGTCATGACTACTTAAATTTAGAACCAATTAATCTGAAGTGGGACTTTCATATATGGTTTCTGCATTTCATCTTGAACAGTTAACTGCATTTGTTTTGAATTCAAATTTTTCATGGCCCACACAACTTTTATTCAGTTTTATTTCAGTACAGTGTCTGTGATTGAATCTTGCTTCATAACGTTTTCTTTTTCCTTTTTTCTCCAATTATGCTTGCAGCACGAGTGCTTTATTTTTTAGTTCCCATAAATGTTGCTAGACACGTGGTACTGAAAAATTAAACCCCAAGTTACCATGCCTCTACATTTTGTCAAGTTTCTGATCTGAAAGATGTGCATATCATTTTTGGGACTGCTAGAAATTCAAAGACATAGGATGGTTGAATGAAGCATGATTCCTAGGATATCAGTCCACATTAGGAGATCAAGGCTCACCTATATGGTCATTTATTGAGTGCAACCATAGCACTTCTTTCTGTTGCCTTTTTTATTGTAATCAAGATTAGTAGGAAAGCGAAGAAAAAAGACAAGTATGAATCAAGAGAGAGAATCTCATGATTGGAATTGATTACACTGCTATGCAGTACTGCATACATACTGATAAGTATACTGCTCCTAAGTTTCTTTCAGAGTAGCTAATGCCATAATCATGATTAAATCCTTTCATTTATACCTCTATTATTTCAATAACTCTTAAAAGAAAACAACACAGCTAGGAAATATCACAGCAGCTTTAATAACAAAAAGCAACATTGCTAGGAGTAAATCTGTAAATGTCGCTTTCCTAACTCTTCCCTTTGACTCAACGGAGAACCTATATGCATACCCTTGAGTCAAAATATCATCTATGTTGAATACATTGATAAGGATTTCACATGTGAGTTGTCCCACATTGAAATATTGAAAGAAGTGAGACAAGCTTATAAGCCTAGTGAGATACTCCTCCTATCACCAATTGGTTTTAGGATGGAATCTCACTACGGGCGTGGCTAGTCCCCTTCACTATATGGTGCGCTTCAGTGTGTGGGACGCAACTTGGCGCCCCAATTTCTACAATCTACATGTGACTTTTGTCCCTAATCAAATTAATCATCAGGTCAAAATTAACTCATTGCCAGTAATTGTTGGAAAATATTATAACTAATACCCTTGATCAATTTATTAACATGAAGCACTAATGGATGTCATACGAGGATGTCTTTGTGCTGACTCTTCTTGCTGAGGTCCTATGCCTTCTTGATTTGATAGTCAATTCATTTGCTCATACAATATCCACAAAGACTGTTGACAAATATACTAGACCTCAGTTTACAGGTAAATATCATTCTTACATAGACTGGTACTAGTTCATCACTTCAAGAATTTGATAATAGTGATTGCAAAATGTCCACATATTTCTTGCAGATGATGGTCCATTGGCAATTGATTCAGGAAGACACCCCATCCTTGAAAACATTCACAATGAGTTTGTTGTAAGTTCATATTCTGATAAAGGCAACACATTTTTTTCTTGCTTGGAAGCTTTGCGAAGTTTCCAACTCTTACAAAACACGAGTATTCATTTGAAATCATTTTCGAATTTGCTTGTGCAGGCCAACAACATCTTTCTTTCTGAAGCATCAAATATGGTTATTGTTACGGGTCCAAACATGTAAGAAAATGCAGTCCTGAAAATTTTCTTTTGGCATGGCCTTTCAATTGTCCCAAGTTTGATGGTTTGAAGCTCCTTCTCTTAAAAGAAATTGTTGATCCACCAAACTGTAAACCTCAACCGTTGACGATCTGAAATGGTTAAAATGAACTTATAGATATAGCTGTGAACTGTATGAAATTGGGGAGAAAACAGTATCAGTTAGTTTAGGTGGGGGCTAAAGAGTGGCAGATAATTAATTTAGAATTGTTACCAGGACAAACTAAGACCTATCTGATTTCGTAAGAGACTTGCAGTTACAGACTCTACAATTAAGATTCAGATATTATATATTGCTTTAATCAAGAAGGTTTACGAAGCTTTGATCTGAAGACAATTTTCTGTTGGCATTTCTAGAGGGAATCATTCCCCTTGAGCCGCTTCATAGTTGATGCCGCTTAAGATAAGTGTGGCTAGCCCAGGCCATAACCACTTTTAGTTGATTAAGCATAAGTTAAATCTTTGGTTTTTCTGCATAACTTAATCATTATTTTTACCTATAGGAGTGGGAAGAGTACTTTTCTTCAGCAAGTTTGCTTGGTAGTCATCCTTGCTCAAATTGGCAGTTATATCCCTGCTCGGTTTGCAACACTCAGAGTAGTTGATCGAATATTTACTAGGATGGGAACTATGGACAGTGTTGAGTCAAATTCGAGCACGGTAATCTTGCAAATTAATCTTTATGTTGTTTTCATCATGAATCTAATGAAGTATTACATCCCCTTCCCCCATTCCACCAAGACATACTCCTGCAAACTCATTTGGTTGACAACTTGACATGGAGAGAGTAATAAATAGGATGACAAAAAGGGTATAGTAAAAATGAGATAAATGCTAAGCTCTTGACAAGTAAATGGCTCTAGAAAATGAGATGAATGATATCGTTGCTTATGTTATTCATTATGCAGTTTATGACGGAGATGAAAGAAACGGCTTTTATCCTGCAAAATGCTTCTCATAGGTATATTAGATAAGCAGTATCTGATTGTTAATGTTTGGACTGGTTTCTTCAGTGATTAGCTTTCTATGGTGTATGCAGAAGTCTGATTGTTGTGGATGAATTGGGGAGAGCAACATCTTCCTCTGATGGGTTTGCAATTGCGTGGAGTTGCTGCGAGCATCTACTCGCTTTAAGAGCGTAAATTTTTCACCACTTTCTCTGTCTTATAGTATTTTTTAATTGATGAAATAGTTGTGAGTAACACTTGGGTGCACCAATTGCAAGGTTCAACTAATTTTGTTCAATAGAAACAACTAATATTGTTAAAGTGAAAACAACTATTACTGACGAACTGATACATTTTAGTAAAATAACTAATACCATAAAAATACACTTGAGTTGCACGATGCACTTGCATATAGAAGTATTTGCCAATAATTGTAGTACGCTGCCTGTTTCTAGCACTGTCTAGAAAAAGATTATCACTTTCTTTAGGTGTTCAAGTTGAACTGGTTGTATTGCTGACTTTCTTTTGTTTTAGATGGCAAAAATTGTGTGAGACCGCCTCCAAAGTGAGACGGTTCAAAGTAGCACATCATTACCCATTTATTCCAAAGTGTTAAAGCGTCATTCCCAAATTATGCTCAGTCTCATGCAAAATCTATCGTTTTAGATACATTTATGTTGATAACATATGATTTATTTGTACGTTTTATAAGGCTTTGATGACCCTGATTTTTCTGTGCATTAATGACTAATGATGAGATCAATTTGTGAGGTTGTTACGATCCCACATCGGTTCCACATGAAAGTGTGGAAGGGTATATAAGTGGGAGTCAATCCTTAACCTTTGACCATGGTCTTGGGTTAAGTTAGGGCTCCCTAGCTTATATTCCTAACAATTGGCGCCTTCTATGAGAAAAACTCGGGCGGGCTGCAGAATGGGGCTATCCGATGGTGGGCCTGGGGTTGCCACCTCGGATGTGGGCCCAAGGGGGGTTGCCACCCGGAGTGTGCCGTCCGTGGACGTCCGGCTTTAAGGGGGTCGATTATTACGATCCCACATTGATTCCACATGAAAGTGTGGAAGGGTATATAAGGGAGTCAATCCTTAACTTTTAACCATGGTTTTGGGTTAAGTTAGGGCTCCCTAGCTTATATTCCTAACAGAGGTAGATTAAATGGCAAGTGTTACTTTGTTGTTGTACTAGTATTCATAAGCTTTATTATGTGTAAGTCGTCATTGACAAAACATTTTGATTAGGTTTATAAGAAAGATCTTGTAAGCTCTTACATTTTATATGATATAATTTGGAACTAATAAGATGCTGTGACTTACTTTAAAACTAAAGTTTGGGAGTATAAGGATTTAAAGGATTAAAAAAAAGAAGGATACTGCGCATAAGATATTTCCAATATCAAATTTATATCAATCAATACTTAAAAGATATTCCTATTTCTTCCAATTATCTTCTCCATAAGTCCATTCGTAAGATTGGATAGACAGTCCCTCCCCCTTCCCCGAAGAAGAAACAAGAAGCTCAACGTAGTACTACATAATCGAACTTGTTTTCTTTTGGTTTCAGGTACGCTATATTTGCTACCCATATGGAAAACTTGTCGGAGTTGGCTACAATTTATCCAAATGTGAAAATTGTTCACTTCGATGTTGAGATTATGAATAAGCGCATGGATTTCAAGGTAAGATGCTGCAGCAGTTGAACAGTTTTCTCTGATAGATTGTACCTTCTAATGTCAACTGTCTTTCCCAGTTTCAACTGAAAGATGGACCACGGCACGTAGCACACTATGGCCTCATGCTAGCAGAAGTAGCTGGATTACCAAGTTCAGTGATAGAGTCCGCCAAAAGCATCACATCAATGATTACCCAAAGGGTATTTTTCTAAACCAATGCATCTCATTCTATTTGATGCTTATAACAAGTAAATACTTTTAAGTACCAGTTGGACCGTGCAACTCAAGTGCATTTTTGAATGGTTTGATTTTTTATTTTTTTACTAAAAAGGTATTAGTTGGTCGGTATTTGCTGTTTTCAATGAACAGTATTTGTTGTGTATCAGTTGCATGGTGCAACTGGTGCACCCATGTTTTATTCTGGTACAAAATATGGAAGTTGTTGGTTTACATCTGCTTCTTTCACTTTCATAAAATCATAAGCCTATTTTAGTAGTGCTACTAAAGGAATCTTGATCTCATCAAGCAACTTAAAAGAGTAAACGACTCAACATAATACTGAAGTTTGTCAATTATGCCCTTGGAATGTATTTTTCCTTATCTATTTAATGTTGGCTCCTAAAAGATCAGAAAAAATAATCATGCTTGGATCACTCTCCTTTTAATCGTCATTATCATCAATATTATTATTACTGCAATATCTTAACCTTCAAATTTCATTAATGTTACAAGCTTTTATATCCTAAAACCACATAGTGGAATCCAGCTCTGTTGTCATCTGGTTATTTGATTAATCTAACTGTATCTTGTTCAGTTTTGATTAATTTTCTTCACGTGCTATTATATGTGTGTAGGAAGTGAATCGAATCGAGGTGAATTTCCAACAGCACCATGATCTTCAGATGGCGTACCGAGTTGCTCAGCGACTTGTATGCCTGAAATACTCTAATCAAGATGGTGATTCTATTCGGGAAGCATTGCAAAATCTTAAACAAAGTTGTATGCGTGGAGGGCTTTAAAGCTTCTATATAACCCCCAGGATTTATGTTTCTATATTTAGGAAATGTTACACGGTGCAATTTTTGAACATGAGCGTTTGTGATTCTTTTTTTAAAAAACATCTCTTCCGTATGTATCTTTATAATTACACAGTGGGTGTAAATAATAGTATCTCAGTATCTCATTAAGACTAAAATGTTCATGATTTGGTCCTTTCGCTTGCCCATATAGTAATATGATATCGCATGCAGTATATTATATGACCAACAATGTCATACAGCTTGTCTTTCACAGTATTATAGTTTAATGTAATACTATACAAGCAAGCAAATAACAAGCAATATTGTCTTATTTATTCACATCTTCTTCCACAAAATCTCCATTAATTTACTACCTCTACTCTAACATCCCCATCCACAACTATTCTAGCATTCTGTGGCTGATTCTATTTCACAGATCAAGAAATAATGGCAACACAAAAATACAATATTCCAAGCAATTTACTGATTCGAGAAAGCAGCCATCGCAAACACCGTTTTCACTTATCATTTTGGTGGTTGTCGGGTGAAAGCTATGAATTTTTGTCAATGGAAAATCTGCAGAGAGGAAAATGGAAGCGTGCGAAGGTTGCAACAAAAAAAAAATATAAAAAAGAACGCATAAATAAATATATAGTGTGTCTCTTATCACTGCTGTCAAAGACAAAGACATTTCATAGTGTATTTAAAAACTTACAATTTATTGCCTTTGAAATGTTTCAAGACTGACAAGTCGCAAGGTTCAACTCAACAAGTTGTTGAGTTTAAAATACACTATTTGAATGCACGGTTCACTGGTGCATACACAAGACCTAGCCATTAAATATTTTAGTTAGTATATAGTAGCATTTTTCTGTGTTCGAGCGTGTGCAACATTTTTTCCGTACAAGGCCAAATGTGTGAGGTTTTTTTGGGAGATGGGTCAAATTGATGTTTAATTGGAGCTCCATCTCATCATAACAATTTCAGATTTCTATTTATTTAAAAAAAAAAAAAAGAACAGATGGTTTTTGAGATGCAAGTAACATAAAAGCACAGTTACGAGTTTCTGAGTCTTAACACTTGACATCACCCAAGGAATTGAAAAGATATTTTAAAGAGCTGATACAAACAGAATCCATCACACTAAAATTAAATTACTCTGATACAAAACACTGTCTAATAATATTGCCCTGGAACCTTTTTTTTAACATGGCCAGAATGTGAGTAACAGAAAAGTGAAGAGACCTGCAGGAAAACAATTCAACTACATCAGAAACCGCATTATACAGATGATCTTATGCGTCTACGTAGTTATAGGTTCAGAAATTAGGACCAGCATTTTGACACTGGCTGGAGATATGGAGCCGGAGGCTTAGGCAGTAAGTGATTTAACGTAACACCCTAAATAGTAATATTTTAGGTTGATCAACGGGAAATTACAGCATGAGTGTGTGCTAATTTTTCAGAAAATTGAAATTTTACGGAAGCAATTGAGTTTAGCTGCCTTACTTGTCATACAGATCTTGACATGTTCATAACAGAAACTGAAAAGGCTCATCTTGAAACCAACACACACTATTACTACTTATTAGGATTTTGAAATACACTTGAATTCAAAATAGAGATTTCAAAATCCACTAAAGCAAAACATACTCCAGAGTTTTCTACTCACTTTGTCCTCTGCACAATGTTTTATTTAAGGACTGACCTGACAGGAAAAGCTAACCTTTCTAGAAGAACCAAGATGTCTGATTCTTAAGGCTGAAGGAAAAATTATAGTTTCTTTTTACTAGAGACACCCACTTTTCTGCTTGAAGGCTTTAAAGTTGGGAAGCACAAAGTATGTTTTATTAATATATCATCAGATTCTATTATATGAGTGACACTACATTTCATCAGATTTATAATTTCTGCGGAACTTAAAATCTAGAAGGAATGGTGATATTTTAAAAGAGGCCTAAAATGAATAATGAACCTGATCATGCATGATGCACAATTAGATGTGTTAACGAGTTGTGCATAACTGTGTTTCAATTCAATGGTGCAGAGAGACCTTGGCAACACAATGTGCAACAAGCAAGTTTCGATCACTAGTAAACTTTAGCCCCAATTGCGAGCAACAAATCTTACAATCTATTCTGTCAACAACAAATTCTCCTTTAGAAAAGCAATCATGGCTTTAGTCTTATTTGGAGAGAAGAGAACTCAGCAAAATGAGATATAAACCCATTAACCCTGATGATAATGAAAGTCTGCTACTAAATTCCCCTCGTTCAGCTACAAAGGGTATAAAATAACCAGAATATCTCACTTAAAGCATTTCTGCAGCCAAATTTACAGGAAAGTATTTTCAGAAGGAAGAGGAAAGGGGTACTAAGTGGAACGTCCATGTTGAATTCTATCACCTCACATGATTCCTTCAGTCCACCCACAAAAAAAAAAGCATCACAAGTAAACCAGAACTATCTCCTAGGTCATGCTTTGATACCTTAACAATTGTAGCAAACAAAGATTATGTAAAAGCGGTAGCATATCTGGAGATCTGACAATTGGCAAAACAAATTTTCACCGTTCCAACAACACCTCAATTACCAAATACCAAGTCGTACATTTTCCAACATGCCTTATGAAAATCTTCTTCAAAATCAAAATTAACTACAACCAAAAACGCTAATCATTAACTCAAGTTACTCAACAAGTCTAAATTTAGATCAAAACTGACTCATCATATGAGAGAAATACATCTCGACATCACTCTGTAATCTAAATTCATCTAGACATCAATATGTCATGTAAATGCATCGATATCACTACATCACCAAACTGCTTATCCATAACAGAGCAAAATTTATTGTTAGGTAGTCTTTTCTATTTCTCTTTCATCTTAGACATCAGTATCCCTCATTTTTTTATGAATAGTACCTAACCCAGCACTCATATACTTGATTAAGACAAACCTTTAATTGAAGTACAATTTCTTCTGAACAAATCCACTTAGTTGAATTACTTGGATGCTGAGGCCTGAGGAGAATGGGAATGGGGATGCTAGTACTACGGCATGACTTTCATTCCTCACAACTTTGCCAGGATTGGTGATTCTCATAAAATGGGATATTAAGGGAGTGCTTTTGCAAACTCAAGTGGAGGGGGCCGAATCACTTTTAAAGATGTCACCTCATAGTTTTAGCTTTTGAGAAGTGATTCTAAGTTTTAAATAGAGGTTGCAATCACCCCATAAATCACTATTCACACAATCAATCATTCCTTGATACAAAACACCTTCCACCATTCCTTCTTGAAGCCCACCCACCAAGCATACATAAGCCACTAAGTGTGCATATTTAATGAGCAAATACCAAACACAACACATCAAGGGTTACATAGGCCAATAAATGTGCATATTTAACGAGCAAATACCAAACAGAACCGATAAAGTTCCAAGTTTGAATATAATAATGGCAACAATCATATTCAAATGCAAATTGACAACTAATAGAATCAATACTTACCATGCAAGCCCCACTAAGCAGCCCGAGAAGGAATCATCCCAGCCTTCCTAGCATAAGCAAAAATCCCACCCGCCTCAATGACAGGACCAGCATCTCCAATCGGCTTCAACTTATACTCTTTTCCAGTAGTTTGATTAATCAGCTTAGTCTCACTCTCACCTAGCTCAATAGTAACAACGTCCCCAGTGCTACACTCCTCGCACAATCTCCCCTCCGATTCGATCGGATAAACTTCTCCAGTCGCCACCGAGTTCCTGAAGAAAATCCTTGCATACGACTCCGCCACCACAGCCGCCACACCGGCGGCGCCCAGCGCCACCGGAGCATGCTCACGTGAGGAGCCGCAGCCGAAGTTATCGCCGCCGATAACAATCGAGTACTTGGTTTTGGTGGTACCAGGTTCCACGAATCGAGTTTGGTAGGAGGAAGGCAATCCAATTAGGGCATATCCACCGAGCTTTTCGTACTCATCGGGGTTGGAGGGGACGAGGGTTAGGTACTCCGCAGGGGATGATTTGATCGGTGTCTATGTTGTCTCCAACGACATAGCATAATCCGTGGAACGTGGTAGCGGCGGCGCTGGAGGAAGGGGCGGCGGCGGTTACAATTCGGGAAGTGCGATCGAGCTTGAGGGATTTGAAGGGGTGAGATGTGGGATTGGAGGCGATGTTGATTGAGGAGGAGAGAGGAGAGAAAGAAGGAAGATGAAGATTAGGGTTTTTGGAAGGATTGAAAGTGGAGAGCGCTGCTGCAGTGGCGGCCATTGATGAGGAGAATGCAATTTTCTTTCTGGGTATTCTTAGGGATGGCAATGGGGCGGGTTAAAACCCGTCAAGCGGGTTTGAGGCGGAGTTAAACCTTATAAATGCGGGTTTTTCTAAAGGAAGGCGGGTTATGGTTTTATGGTTTAACTTAACCCGCCAAGATATATAAATATATATTAATTTTATAATTTTTTATTAAATTAAATGTATTTTGTATAGGGTTTATTTTTTCACGGTGAATTATTTTAATTGTTTTTTTCTTTTGATTTATCAGTTTCTTTTATCGAATAAGTGTTTTAATTTTAGATTGAGGAGAAATTAGAATGAGTAGATATCTAATATACATAATTCAAAATAAATTTCAATTAATTCACCCAAATAATACAAATTCAAGTATTAATTGTATGAATTGGAGGGGATCGCAAAATAATTGTATGAATTGGAGGTAGAGATAAATTATTTTTTTTTGCTTATTTATTTATTTTCATCTTTATTTATTTTTCTAAAATACTAACATATCTATCTTTTTTTTAAAATAGATGGAGTCTACGAAGAAGAGGCTAAAGCTAATTAATTGTAATGTCCCATTAAATAATCTTCTTTGATGTGGGATTGATTAAAACTTTTGAATTTTGTCTTTCTATGATGTGAGATTGATTATGAAATTAGGTATTTTATTTGTTATAATTTGAATGATTCTAATTAATGTGTTATTTTTTAGGAATGATATGTATGAAGTTGGGAGTATGAATTAAAAAATGTAAGAAAAAAAAAATAAAATTTGGCCTTGGCGGGTTAAACCCACTTGGTTCCTGGTAGGGGGGTTAAAGCGGGTTTAAAAATCAGGCGAGGCGGGCGGATTCTGGGTTGGGAAAAAAAAAAAAAAAATTTGGCCAGGCGGGTTCTGGGTTTAGCTAAACCCGCCCGCAAATTCTTAATCTCTAGGTATTCTCTTCCTTTTCTTATTGCTTCTTTTTTTTCTTCTTTTTTTGAATAAAATGTCGCCAATGAATGAGAGTAATATAAGATTTTTGTGATGTATAAACTATTATTATTTTTTTCAAAATCTTTAATTGATTTTTTTTAGTTATATATTAAAGATGATTGTAGTTCTGATCTATCTGTTCAGACTTGAGAGAGAACATATCATGCCTCGTACAAGTTTTTTAAAAAAAATCCAATTTAAAAAATAGCACATAAAATTTGGAAAAAGAATATTATTTTATACAGGTGTTTGTGTTTTCTAATTAGAAAATAAATTTTGATATATTAAAGGTTAGGTCAAATTTTTTTATTAGAGAGTAGTTTCAAATTTTGAAAAGTATTAATTTTCATTTATATCAGTTTTGAAATCGAAGAGAGAAATAAGAGCAGTTTTATATACCAAAATTTTCTCTAATCCACAATCATCCATCCAATAAGTGTTTAACCAAATTAGAAATAAACTTTTCAAACTAAAAATAGATTACCAAATTTATTATGGATCCAAAGATGTACACATTAATTAAGAGCATTCAATGGATGAAAATTCATCATCATCCACTATTTATACTCCACATCATCTCCACATTACTAATTTATAAAAATTCAATTTTTTAACACGAGTTGGTATGCTATGAAACTTGTTCACCGTGAAATTGATTTTTTTTTTACAGACATACATTTTATTAATATAAGTCACACCCTTTAGTAATATAAATCACACACTTCAGTTATCACTACGACACTCTTTGCTATAATTTAAGTCACACCCTTCACTTTTATGCGTAATACTATATATAGTAAAAATAAATTTAAAACTCTGATTGTTGATACTTGATACTCAAATAAATTAACACCTTAAAAAAAGTATGCAGAGAAGAAAAGGTGCTTATTAATTACCCAAAACGACATTGAATGAATATGGATATGAGACTAATTGTGATTATGTGAAGCTTGAACGCACAACTTCTTCCTCTCTTTCTCTTTAAATGGCACCTATTCTCTATTCTCTCCTAATATATCCCAAATATCAAATGAAGTTTTTTTTTTCACTTTACAGTAAAAAGTCACACACTTTAATAATATAAGTCACACTGCTTAATCAGTTTCACCGTAAAACTTGTTCACACTATACTTTGCCTTTTAACACCAATTTTCATTCATTCAATGGTTAAATTATCATTGGATGGACCAAAAATTTGTGTGAACTTAAATTTATGGTGAATTATACTTTCTCAATATCATTGTTATGCATAAACGTTAACAATATCTATACATATAAATAACAAAATGTTGGGCCAAAAAATTGTTATAATTTTGTAATAAAATTTTAATCATCACAACAAATTTGGTGTAGCTCAAATGGTATAACAAATATTTTTTATCTTCTTTGTATGCAAGAGTACAATGTTCAATTTCCCATATCTACCACACATATATATTAATTATTTTTTGAATATTTTTTAAATTATTAATATTATTTTTGAATTTTTGAACTAGATCTATTTATACATATATAATAACAAAATATTATAAAAAAAAAGAATCAACAAAAAATTATTACACATTTATCATAAAAGTTTAAAAGGGGCACATTATTTAGATTGCTCACTTGATTTTGACACGGGTTTTGATGATGAAATTCTTTATTAATATTTGAAGGTAATAAAATAGCTTTTTGGTAAGAGTATTTTGTCAATTTTAGTGAATAAGATAAAAAATAAGTTAATTTTGTATGTAATTATTAGTGACATGTAATGTAATTTATTGATGTTTGTAAGGGGTAGCATGAACTGTATAATTACTTTATTGCTATTTTGAGTATGTGATAAAAGATGAACTTTTTGGATTTTGAGCAATCTAAAAAAGACGAGAAGTATTGTATATATGAAAATATATCATTTATATACTTATTTGTATGATAATATTACATGATATTGGATTTAAATTGATTAGTCCAATTACCATAAATTAGTTCCATGAGCTATTGACATTAGACTTAAATTGTTAGTTGAATAATTTTTAATTAAATTATTAGTTGAATTGTAAAATGACACTAGGTTGGTTGTGATAAAACTCGATTTGTTTACTTATTTGTATGATTATTTTATAGGATATAATATTTAAATTGATTAGTCCAATCATTGACGTATCTAGACAATTTTCATGATGGGGGCACAAAAATAAATAATATAACAAGTAAATTTTCTGTGAACCCAGGTTCACGTGAATTCTATTTTTTTAGTGTCACTATTATGCATATACAATTATACACTATTACAATCTTAAAAAATATTTAATTTTTTAAATAGTGATAGTGCATATACATAATAGATCTACAAAAAATTTTAGATGAAATATTTACATGATTAACTATTTATAACACTTTTAAAAACTCATTTAAGTCATTATATACATATAATATAAGTATTACTCCTAATAATTAAAATAATATAACATATACTTAAAAAAATATGGGAGCACGTGATCCCAACATAGGACATGTAGGTCCATCATTGAGTCCAATTATTATGAATTAGTTACGTACAATTGACATTAGACCTTAGATTGTAAAATGATCTTTGGGTTGGTTGTGTGAAACTTGATACCCATATTTTTAAAAGAAAATACTAATCGAGACTAACTTAAGACAAAAAGAGTGTTGATTTAAGTGAATGACACCATCATCATCGGATAGTAGACTCTCTTTTTAACATCTTAAAAAATAATTTTGACTAATGATATCTTATGGTGTGATTATTAATAAGAATTATAGACAATTATTAAAAATCTTGGACTTTCTTTTAGGAGATCAATTTCAATCATGAGTAGTTATATGCTACCATGTTTCGAGTAACTAAAGGGATAATTTGAAAATTTTGACATGCAATGAAAATTGGGAAAACGATAATAGGTGACAATCAAAGTGGTTTAGAAAAAATAATTTAAAATTGTAAGAAAAAAATACCTTTAAATTTGTATTATTTAACAGTGTAAAATTTTTAAGCAGTTGGAGCGCCACACATTTTCCATGCCTAATTGCAAAAGCAAAATATGTTCATAAATCGTGTGTTGCATCTAAATAAAAAAATATATTTAAAAAAATTAAAAAAAGATTCTTATTATTATTATAAGTAAAATATTTTTTTATAATTTATTTAACACAAAAATAAATACATTTTATATTATGTTCATTTTATATTTCAAAAGCGAAGCAACTGACGCCTTTTGATGATATACTAGTTTTTTGAATAATAGTAATATAGTGATAATAACTTTTATATAATAATTTAGTTCTAAGAATACTACTCTTAATTACTTTAATAATTGTATGTATGTTTAAATATAAATGTAAAAGTTGTACACAATTATTTTAAAAGTAGGTCTACTGTACAAATTTGTATAGATACAAATCATATAATTTAGGCAAGCAAATCAAGTTAGTGGGTCATAACTAAAATCTCGCGGGTCAGTTGGCTTACCCGAATAAATAAGGCGGCTTGTACCCCTTTAAATATGTAATATATACGAACTAATTAAATTAGTATAATGTCGTGGTGGGAGGTGCATTCCTAATATACTCAATAGGTTATGGGTTCAAATCCTTTTGACTTCATTTTTTAATTTTTGACTTTTTTTATTTTCTTCCTTTTTTTTATTTGACTTTTTTCATTGTTTCGTTTCTTCTTTTTTTAATTTTTGACTTTTTTGACTTTTTTTCATTGTTTAAACATAGATTAGGAGTTCAATCTTCTTTATGACTTTATTTCTTCCTTTTTTTTTTTGCTTTTTTCATTGTTTTAACATCAATTTAGATTTTCTTTTTCTTTTGCAAAATAGAGAATTATCTTCCTTTTTTTTAATGATTATTTTTATATTAAACAAATAAAATCCTTCTGAAAATATAGTTTTCGAAACAAAATATATTTTATAAATAAATGTAATAGTATCATATTTTTTATGAAATAGTATTACATTATTGCAAATAACAGTATTGTATCATTACACTTGACAGTATTACATCATGCTATAGTAGTACTCATGAACATAATTTTTATGAAATAGTATTGCGTCAATTATAATAGTACTGCAATTAACAATATTGCATCAAACATGATGAATATCTGTAATTAAATAGTTTGTAATATTACAATCACATAGTATCACACCTTATGGCATATAATGTTAAACTATAAGGAATACAGTATGACTTAAATAAAGTGACAAAATCATAGTATCACGTGTTAATGTATTCAGTAATACATCATAAGTCAAACAGTATTACAATACAAGGAAAATGGGATCACATTTTCATGCACATAGTATTCACTATTAAACAAAGAAAACAATATTTAATTTGAACCTAAACATGAAATTGATTGTCTACAACTTCAAAAAAAATATCAACTTCATTAGCATTAAAATCTAAATTCCTTCATATTTTATATTATTCAAAAACACTATCATTTTCTGGGTACTTATGTCCAGGAGTGCAACATGCATAAACTTTATAAAACTCAATTAAAAAAAAAAAAAATCAAATTTAAATTGAGAAAATAAAATTTTACGAAGAAGGAACAAATGTCATAATAATAATGTAAGCTACATCTTCCACAATAATCCAACAAGAAAACATTAAAAGAATTCAACATAGAAGGATTACTAGGGAAAGTTTTGTTGTCTTAGAGAAGCACTTACTTGCGGCCATTAAATCATATCCTTGTTCCAAGGCATGTCATTAAACTTCACTATAAAAAGCTTCTCTAAAAGTACTTTTTTTAGATAAATGAAGAAACAGAGATATAATAGCATCACGATTGTAATAAAGTCCATGAGCAATGACAAAATGGAATATCGATCTCAAGTGGGAGGTCATGGGCTTGAAACATCATTTAACATTTAAAAAAAAAAAAAAAGTCGTGAGCAACAAAAAAAAAGAACAAATTACCTAAATAACATCACATTATAAAACAAAACAATCAAAAGGGAATTACCTAAGAAACAATAGATATAATAGCATCACGATTGTAATAAAGTCCATGAAAGCAATGACAAAATGGAATATCGATCTCAAGTGGGAGGTCATGGGCTTGAAACATCATTTAACATTTAAAAAGAAAAAGTCAGCGAGCAACAATAAAAGAACAAATTACCTAAATAACATCACATTATAAAACAAAACAATCAAACAGGGGGAATTACCTAAGAAACAGGAGATATAATAGCATCACAGTGTAATAAAGTCCGCGAGCAATGACAAAATGGAATATCGATCTCAAGTGGGAGGTCATGGACTTGAAACATCATTTAACATTTAAAAAGAAAAAGTCAGCGAGCAACAAAAAAAGAACAAATTACCTAAATAACATCACATTATAAAACAAAACAATCAAACAAGGGGAATTACCTAATATAATCACTAGCAACAACATCATCCTTCACCTTCTTTTGCAGCTTATCAGAACCACTACGTACTACAATTTCGAGCAGCTTGATTTCTTTTAAGCATGTTTGAGACAAAAACTCTAGAAAAGCAAAAAATAAAAAATGAAATCTAAATTATTTTCTCAATTCCCATTCATGATACTTCTATAGTAGAAATAAGATAGAGTGGAGAGACTCTGTGAGATAATGAGAATCAAATATAAACTACAATTTTGAAACAACATATATATGCATAAATTACTAGAAAAATCAAACAAAGAATTCTGAGTCATCGACCTTGTTTAAAGGTATAGATAATGGGTTTACATCGAGAAAGCTTCGCTATAGTGGAACACCGAGAAAAAAACGGACCGACCTCCTTAAATATGATAATGTGAGGGGTGCAAAGTGATCTATGATTTATAATCTCGAGCTACCTTCTCATCATTCTACAACTAAAATCAGATTAGTGCAGCAATTCAAATGTTGAATATCAAATGAAAGCAGGACTATCTTGACTTATGTTTCAAGACTTAGGGTAGGTTCACTTTTGTTTCATAAAATAAAAGAGCAATTTATACTTTAATAAAAAAGACTAAAACACAAGACAAAACTAACAAGTAAACGGTATCACATCTTCATTGTTTTATTTTTATATCTAACAATTTGTACTAAAGCAAAAACATAACTTGATATTACATTAAGAAATATAATAGTATTCGTTATATATGTTTTTTTCATCTTAAAGTTGTTAATTTATCAGTGATTCAACATTACTACATGGACGTACATTTTTTGCAATTTCTCAAATTATCTTCTCAAGAATCAACACAAGATCATGTATATTTTGTTTTGCTGGGGAATAGGAAAATGTAAACAAGCATGATTCATGATGCACAACTTTTATTCATGATGCACCACATTCTTACTATATATATTTCTAACAAACATGATTTTTTATTGAACTCATAATACTATTCCAAGAACAAGTCATAAGGAGTTGCAAGAGAAATTCTTTATTATTTACGAGAAATTCTAAATTTATGTTGTAGATGAATACTAATTGAATTTGAAAATATAAAGTTCTTTAGATCATGGATAGATAAATATATACACACATAAAAGCAATTTGGATAACAATTGAGATCTGCCATTGTGCAAATCTAACTCGAATCCTCCCTATCTCAAAATGAAACAACAATTGATTTTCAATTTCGAACAAAAATCAAAGCAAGTTCAGTTCCTAAATTTCAATTTAGAACAATTGAAATATCAATGAAATAATTATAGTCCAAATCTAACTCCAGTCTTCCCAATCTCAAAATGAAACAACAATTGATTTTCAATTAAGAACAAAACTAGCAGCAAGTTAAGTTCCTAAATTTCTATTTAGAACTATTGAAATATCAATGTACACATAGTATTTTACACAGTCTATGGAAATTTAATTAGTAATTACCTGAAAGATATCTCTATTTTTTGGCACGAAATTGAAAGCTGGCGATGATACTTGGATGAACGCCGCACGGTCAGTTATTGATTCAAATCCTGACTTCATTTCGTTGGATTGTTGTTGTTGATTCAAATCCGGTCAGTTGTTGTTGAAAGACTGAATATAAATTTATTTTAGCCGAATAGATAAAATTCAAAAATACATTGTATTTTATTGAGTTGATCTCTCAATATTATTTTTGCACA
Source organism: Stenogyne calaminthoides (assembly GCA_037126765.1). Taxonomy (NCBI): domain Eukaryota; kingdom Viridiplantae; phylum Streptophyta; class Magnoliopsida; order Lamiales; family Lamiaceae; genus Stenogyne; species Stenogyne calaminthoides. The sequence goes on along the minus strand of JBBCBC010000023.1, from coordinate 8,820,112 downwards.
TCTGGATTTGTTATTTACAATTGTTGATATGGGTTCATTCGTAAAAGAAAATGTCCTTTAGAGTCAAGATTTTGACAGCTCTTTACCCAACAAAACATAGCACCAATGTTCAAACAACGAGCAACGAATTCTCAAACAACATACCATATTTTATTTAACTCGAGAGATTTACTAATAAGTACATTGAAAAAATAAAATATAAATTGTATTAATATATAAAGTCAAGCCGGGAAATGGAATAGAGTTCAAGTGATGCATCAACCATACATTGAGAAACTCTTCGAGATAGAACATGTTAACTGAATCTGAATAGATGTAAGTCTTTGAAGGCTTATCGATGAGGTCAAGCCATCACAAGACGACCTTTTGGCAATGTTCAAACATAGGTGCCTTCCAGAACCAAGGGTCATTGAGCCTGCTGCATATTGGTTGATTGGTTCGTACCCAGAGAATTCAGAGTCGGACATATTGATTGATTGATTCACAGTTGGTGTGTTTAGTTCGCGCGTGAGACTGAGAGTGGCTTTAATTTAAACTCATAATTCATGAAAAAAAAGGCAAGTCTGAAATATGTAATTTATTGTTTTAAAAAATAATTTTTTTTTTATTGGTATTGATTATATGAGTTGAGTTTAAGATTTTATTTCTGAATATGAGTTTTACTATATCTTGATATCATATTCTGAATTTTTATATTTGTGAAGAGTAGTAAATAGTAGGCCCAATGCATCAAAATATATATAAATTATCAACTTTTGTTTTGATATGAGTTTAAACTATTTTTTGTTTTTAAAACCCTTTATGCAACACCCCGTGCTTTTAGAAAATTATATTTCATGTGTTAAGTAATTTAATTATTTATTTAAACATTAAAATTGTGAATTATTTTTTAATTTTGAAAGCTTATAGTTTATTTAATTGAAGAACTAATGTTTTCAATGAAATTTTAAAAAGTTTTGAAGATTGTGACTCACTCGATACCAATAGACATGGAAAGGAGATGAATTAATTTTAAAATCAGTAATGATAAACTTACTAATAATTATAATAATATAATTATTCTTTTATAGATAATGTGTGCATATATATATATATGCATATATTGGACAAGTTTAGGAAAAAAAAATATAAAAATAATAACATTAATAATAATAATATATGGATAGGTATATATACAAACCTAAAAAAATTTAAAAAAATATATATATATAAAAGAAAAAAAAAATATGTATCAAGACTTTCTCCCTCTCCCTCCCTCCCCATCCAGAGCTTTCATTTTCTACACATTTCAAGCAACATTGAGGATACATGAGCCCTTCCAAGTTAAGAGAAGAAAAAAAACCCTATTTTTAATTTTAAATCTTTTCTTCAAATTAGTTTTAAAAAACAAAAAGGACAATTGTTTCTCAAAAATGTATTTCAGTTTTCTTCTACTCTTTCCTTGAGAATCATGGTATTGTGATGTTTAAAACTTTCATTTGAAGTCTAAAAACGTTTTATGTATTAGGGTTTAGTATTTTGTTGAGTTTTCTATTTTTCCTTGTGGGATTTGTCATTATGAGATAAATGCCCTATTTATACTTTTATATGAGATAACATTGTTGTTGGGATTTGTCTATGTCACTGCATGATTTTTTTTTAAGCATGTTTAAGGACCTTAAAAAATGATTTACCTTAAATCTTTTTACCACATTGAAGTAATGGAAGTCTAGGAAATGTGGTTAAAATTTTGATTTTCGGAGTTATTTTACGATTTTATATGGTTTTTGAAAGTGTGTGTCGTGTTTTTTTGAGTGTTGTTGAAAATGTTGTGAAACATATAAAACAACATTTGACAAATGGAAGTATAAAAAAACGCTTGATAAAAAAAGGATTTTCCAAAATTGTGTATAGTCTATAATAAGACTATATGAACCTCATGGTTAAAAACATCACTATAACAAGTAGTGAGATACACACGAACCTTTTACAAGATCCTAAAAGGTGTAGTGAAAAACCACACACCAAAAATCAATCTATTCGAACAAGTAACTAGTGATCTTATTCAACCTAAAACTTGATCTACTAAGACAAACACAATACTGATGGGAAATGTTGGTATACACTCGACCAGTACAAATAGACATAGCATCGACCCTCACACTCCACTCACGGTTGTGTCTCGGATGCTACTCTCTTAAGTTTGGAGTAGAGCAAATGGGATTTCACTTTAACTCAAACTTGAATGTCGACCAATGCAGTCTATTTATAGACATTCGGACCAACTGCATTGTCCTAAGCACTTGGTGTGGACAGCCTTGAAAATCTCCTCCACTATCTCCATGATCCTGGTGTAACCACCCATGATCTTTCTATTCTTACTCCATCAATGCAACAACTTGACAATATCCGAAATTGTCTTCAACCTGCAATGTAGGAAACATAGAAAAACACATCTAATAAAACGGAGTCAGTGTTAGGAGAAAGGGCAAATTTAAGATGTTGTGCAGAGTGTTGTCCAACATCTGGAACAACATACGTGCAACATCAACAAACTCCCCCAATTTGGCCTTTCTACTACAACACACCTTATGTTAAAAATAACATCCAAACTTGTGTTAGGAAAGAAACAAATAATAGTCATTCAGAGAACAACTACTATTCAACCAAATCATAATTTAAAAACAAACAACCAACACAAGCACTAAGTACATCGGTGTACTTGGGCCAAAAAATATATCAACATAAAGTAAATAGCGAAACATAAACCTAACAACAAATTGTCCATTAACAGAGTTCATAAAGTAAATAGCAAATAAATAAAAAGATTGCAATCTGAGAAAGGAATTTTTTCAAGTGAAGTAAAGGAAGGATTTGGGCCATTGAAATGGTGCATCTCCATAATATGCAAATGCTCCCCCATACATCAAAAAACTCCCCCTATGTTGAATCTGTTCACCAATTGTCATGACCATACATCTCATCAAGCATAGCAATACTCTCATGAGACATATCCTCTCTGTCTTGAGTCTTTCTCAGATCTTCATCAGTGTTATCATCAGTTGTAGAATCAATTAGTGCGAGGTCGAAACAACTTGTTGTGGCGGCATCATTATTGTTCACCATCAAGAACATTTTCCCGGCATCATCCACAGCTTCATTGACAGCTCTATTGACAGCATCATCCACCTCTCTATCATCAGCATCAGCTTCATTGTTCTGATCATCTTGTGCATCTGCACCATCATCATCAACAGCAGCATCTTTAGCATCATCCTTCTCTCTCGCATGGCGGATGGACCAGCTCCATCATCACCATCATCATCAGGTGAATCTCCCCCTGTTGGAGTAGAAAGCAGGTTTCTCCAGAAGGTTCTCTGTATGATCAGAGCATCTATACTTCGCTGGATGGATTGAATTTGATCAGAAATAAATGAATTTGAAAAAGTAACAAAAGGGATACCATCACATCTGGTTACTGTGTAGGGAATGTTACCAACAGAATGGGAAACATTTTTGGTTTGCTGTTCATTATCTTTCAGAGGCAAATCAACTACCCGGTTACCACCTTTCAGAACATGAGATATACCAAAACTAGGAACATAGCTGCTGATTCTCTCACCCTTTGGTCTTTCAAACTCTAATTTATCCAACATCTGACAAATCAGGCTTGGATATGAAAGAATGGTTCCTTCATTGTGTTTACCAGCATATGACACAAGATTATCAAAGATAATCTGACCCATGTTGAATTTATTCAAGTGTACAATCTTGTACAACAAGAATGTTTGTTCTTTGGTTAACACAGTGGAATTTTTGGAAGGCAACCAATTTGAAACCAACAATTTATGCATCATAGAGTACAAAGAAGTCAGTTTTGCATCAGAAAATTGAAGAGTGCATTCAGTATATCTCCCACCAGTTATCACAGACATTACTTCCCCAATATCTAGTTCACAGACTCATCCTCCATGTTTCTAGTCTTTAGAAAAAAAAAGTTAATTAGCCTAGGGAAATAGTGACAACATTGTATACTGAATCGACTTTCCCATAGTTTGCAGATTGCACATTTCCACAACTTTTCTTCAGATTAGCATAAAATTCGGCAACCCATGGCACATAATAAGGTTTGGCATATTGAAGAGCAAGCAATAATGACCTACTCTTAAGAAAACCTATTAGATTGTTAGCCTCAAAATCAGGTAGTTTTATGATCCTTTCATCAATAATCACCCTTTTTAGCATAGATCTAACAACAACTGATTTTCTACCATACTCAACCTTATCATCGAGTCGAATCGGATTCTAGTACCTCATCAAACAATTGATCCCATTCATCATCGGTTTGGTTTCCGGTAAAGTACATCTTCTTCTTCGAGGATCTTCCTCGGGTTCTTCTTCGGAGTTCCATCTCATCACTTTCCATATTTTCCTCAGAATCCTTTTGGGATTCTACTTCTTTCTCTAAATTAGATGATTCAACAACATCAGCAGCAACATGCACAGGAGGATCATTTCTCCTCTTTGTTCTCCTTTCCTTTTTGGCCATTAACTTTCCTCCATAGTAAGATCATCATCCTAGAATCTTTTTGGTTCAAAGAATGAGCTCAATTGGGTGACCATTTCTTCATCGAATCTTCAACAACAATAGGGTCATCAAGACCACCATCATCCTTTTTGGTGGATTTACCGGTATAATCAACCTTCTTTCCAAGATTTCTTTGAGACATTCTCCGTTTTTCCCCATTTCCCAACACCTCTCTTGGGAGAGAGTTCTTCTTTCTCAAGCGGATGTTCTTTAATTTCTCCCCCATTCCATCTGAATCAGAGGTATTAGAAGCTTTCATCTCAACATCTGCAGGTTGAGATGGGTTAGGAATTTCTTCAGCGGGTTCAGAAACAGGGGTTTCTGAAGGAATTTCTGGAGCAGATTCTTCGGCTAGGGGTTTAGCAGAGAGATCAACAAAGTCATTAATGTTGATAAGTTTATTCCCAACAAAAACATCGGGGAAGAAACGGGAAGGTTTTTCTCAGCATTTGCTTTCGATGATCAAGCCGAATCGGCGATTTGGGGAATATCGGCGAAATTCGTATGGGATAAGTTTTTTATGCGGAATAAGAGGATGATCCACCAACATTAGTGGAATCATAATCTGTGTTTTGTGCGGCCATTTCTGCTAGTAAGTTCAGAGGGTTCGAGTTTTCAGGAGAGGAATGAGTGAAAGGAGGGTTTTCTGCAGATGAAGGGTTTGAGTGTTTGGATGAATGATCAGGGAAGTCCGAAGGGTTTGGTTTATCAGCCATCCCACCCTTTTTCTGTCCAATCAGATTAAATTAAAGGCAATTAAAATAATGTAATGAGAAAAATAGGAGGGAAAGGAAGATAAGTGAACCGAATTAAAGTAATAACATAAGTAAAATCAACAAACCTCGATTCTATGTGCAACTTAAGATGTTTTCAGCATACAATGAATAACACCACAAAATAATTGAAATAAATAGAGAAGAGAGGGAAGTTATTACACAAAAACCACCACAAAACCAAAACATAGTGGAGTAAAATAACCACCCACTAAGTTTGAGTGAACGTGTTATGTGTAATCAGCCGCCAAAAGCAATTTTGAAAACAAAAGAAACCATATCCAACATAAATAAACACAATTTAGATTAAATAACATGTTTGACCACGAATTCAACTTAAGAAGAAATTTAAACAAATCATGTATGATAGATAAAGTTTGAATCATTTAAGGTTTCACAAAATGTCGGCACACATATATCTCAACACTTAATTTTGCATGAAGTTCATCATCAAAGTGTTGCATATTTTGAAATTTTCTTTTAAACACATGTTCACATTGATCCATCTTTTCAAAAGAGAACATCGTGATCATGAGCTCCGTGCCCTATAGTTACTCAATGGATTGTGAACAAACATGGATGTATATTTAATCACCTTTTGAAAAGAGAACATCGTAGTAGCTTGAGCTCGTGTCCCATAGTTACTCGGTGATTACACATCTAAGTTGTGCTTTTATTTTTCAATGCATTTAAGAGATATATGCCGGGACTCAGATATCTAAACCATGATTCAACAATAAGATCATAACACTATCATTTAAAGTTCAAACATAAGCAAAACAGCAGATAAACACGTTATCAGAACCACAATGTTGCTTCAAATGTTGTGAAATATTTGTTACAACATCTAGTGTTTATGTTTAGATATAGCAAAGACCAAGAGATTTTCTAAGTGAAGAAAACCTCTCATTGTCAAGGGCTTTTGTAAAAATATCATCAAGCTGTTTTTCAGTAGAAATGTATTCTAACTTCACAATTTCTTTCTCTACAAGACCTCTTACAAAGTGATGTCTTATACTTATATGCTTAGTCAAAGAATGTTGCACAGGATTCTTGGAAATATTGATAGCACTAGTATTATCACAATAAATAGTCAAAATACCACTTTCCAACCCATAATCATCAAACATCTTTTTAAGCCAAAGTAGTTGAGTGCAGCAACTTCCAGCAGCAACATATTCAGACTCAGCTGTTGATTGTGAAACACAATTCTGTTTCTTACTGTGCCAGGATATAATGTTGTTTCCCATGTAAAAACATCCTCCACTAGTACTTTTTCTGTCATCACAATCACCTGCCCAATCTGCATCACTATAGCCAACTAAAGAGCAATTAGTATCCTTTGAGTACCAAATACCTAGATCACATGTTCCAGCTACATATCTTATAATTCTTTTCACAGAATTAAGATGTGATTCCTTAGGATTAGCTTGATATCTAGCACAAAGACAGACACTATACATAATATCAGGCCTACTAGAAATTAAGTACAAAAAACTTCCAATCATTGATCTATACAAAGTAGGATCAACATCTTTTCCAATCAAGACTTTACTCAACTTTTGAGTTGAACCCATAGGGGTTTTCATAGTTTTAGGAGTTTTAAGACCAAACTTTTTCACCAAATTCTTATCATATTTGTTTTGAGAAAAGAAAATACCATCTTTAACTTGTTTGATTTGAAGACCTAAAAAGAAATTCAGTTCTCCAACCATGGACATTTCAAAGGTACAGGTCATTTCTTTAACAAAACTCTCAAGCATATCATTACTAGTTGAACCAAATAAAATATCATCAACATATATTTGAGCAACCATAATATCATTATCAGAATTTTTAATGAACAAGGTTCTATCAGCTTCACCTCTCAAAAATCCAAATTCAAGTAAGAAATCAGTAAGTCTACCATACCAAGCTCTAGGTGCTTGTTTTAGACCATACAAAGCTTTCTTTAACTTGTAAACATGATTAGGAAATTCCAGATTTTCAAAACCTTTAGGCTGTTCAACATAAGCTTCATCATCTAGAATACCATTTAAGAAGACAACTTTAACATCCATTTGATGCAAGTTAATGTTAATGAAACATGCAATAGCAAGAAGTAATCTAATAGATTCAATTCTAGCAACAGGAGCAAATGTTTCATCAAAGTCTATTCCTTCAATCTGAGTATATCCTTGAGCAACCAATCTAGCCTTATTTCTCACAATATTACAGATTCATCGGTTTATTCTTGAAAATCTACTTTGTTCCTATGACATTAATATCAGAATTAGGTCTAGGTACAAGTGTCCAAACATCATTTCTTTCAAACTGATTAAGCTCTTCATGCATAGCATTTATCCAATTTTCATCAGCAAGAGCTTCTTTCACATTTTTAGGCTCAATTTCAGAATGATAACACTCAAAAGTTACCTGATTGCATATGGATGACATGCAAACTGATCTTACAAGGTTATTGATATGAATACCCATTCTTCTTCTAGTTTGTACACCAATGGTAGCTTCTCCAATGATCTGGTCTGATGGATGACTTTTCATTATCTTTGTTGAGGGAACCAAATGTTTTGGATACTGTGAATCTTGTGACGGAGTTTTTGATATTTGAACTTTTGGGTAATGTTGCATCAGATGTTGAAGGAACATTCTGATTCTGATCAACATTTTTACTATCTTCAGTGTCATCAGTATTTCTGGATACTTCTATCAAATCTGATACATTATCTTCAACACCTTTACCTGCAAGACTTGCAAGTTCATCAAATACCACATTAAAAGATTCTTGCATTGTATCAGTTCTCAAGTTATAGATTCTATATGCCTTGCTATTCTTAGAGTATCCTAAGAAAAATCATTTATCAATCTTAGAATCAAACTTGTGCAACTGATATCTATCATTCAAAATGTAACAAACACAACCAAACACATGAAAGTATTTCAAATTTGGTTTCTTGTTATTCAGAATCTCATAGGGAGTACAATTACTACCAGAACAAATATAGACTCTGTTCACAATGTGACAAGCAGTATTCAAAGCTTCTGCCCAAAATTTTTTAGAAATACTTTTTGAGGTTAGCATAACTCTTGCCATTTCTTGCAAAGTTCTATTCTTTCTTTTCAAAGAATTCCATTTTGTTGAGGAGTTTTAGGTGAAGAAAACTCTTTGCAAAATACCTTTCTTTTCACAAAAATTAGTAAAAGCAATTTGTTTTTCAAATTCTCTTCCATGATCAGACCTTATCCTCTTGATCTTTAAACATAAAAACGATTTTAAACCTTTTGTAAATAATTTTGAACTCGAGAAAAGGTATCGATTTTTTCTTTTAGAAAAATAACCCAAGTATATCTAGAAAAATCATCTACAAGAACATATGAATACCTCTTTTCCACCTAAACTTTCGGTTTCCATAGGACCCATTAGATCAATATGAATCAATTCACAACTTTTGTTTGTTGTATATCTTGACAACATTTGATGTGTTGTCCTCACTTGCTTACCTTTTACGGCATGGTCCCTGATTTTTCCTTTTTCAAAGTTAAGATCGGGTAAACCAAGAATGACACCTAGTCTATGCAATTTCGAATATACGTAATTAGCATGACCAAGTTTTTGATGCCATAGAATAATGTCATCCGCTTTTAGGACTTTTACAAGCATGATTTGAACCAATCAAATAGCAATTATCCGCAGATCTTTTGTCAGTCATTAAGCAATCATCATTTTTATCAAACACATAGCATGAATTCTTGTCAAACTTTACATGTAAATCATCATCACATAACTGACTAATACTAATCAGATTAGCAAGTAAACCTTTTACATGCAATACATTTTTTAACTTTGGAAAACCAGGAACATTCAATATTCCTTTTCCAACAACTTTACCTTTTGAACCACCACCATATGTAACATGACCTCCATCACAAGATGTATAGTTAGACATATAGTTAATTTGACCCCATCGTGTATAGAACAACCACTATCAAAGTACCAAGATCCAGGAACACATGCTTTCAAAGATGTATACACAACATTACATGACATGTTCTTATGAATAAACTTTTTAGTGTTGTTAACCTGTTTTATAGGGTGTTCAATTTTATCAGGTAAAACAATTCCAGGTTTTAAGTCTCTTCTTAACTTAGAACAATATGGACGAATATGACCTACTCCAGCACAATAAAAATAGACATACTCTTTAAACAAACCATCAGATTTCTTTTGTTTACCTTTCAAAGATTTAGGCAAAGAAGTTCCAGCTTTTACAAAAGAAATAGGTTCACAGGATAAAGGAGTATTTTCAGAAGTTTTCACAAAACCAAGTCCAGCATTATCAGATCTACCAATCATTAATGCCTCATTCAATTCTGTAGTTCTTGCAAAAAACTTTTTAAAACTTAGAGTAGTGCACTTAAGTTCATCTTTCAAAGAAGAAATTTCCACATCTTTTCTAGTTAAAAGAACTTCAAGCTTCAAAAGATTTTCTTTCAAATCAATTTTCTAAAAGATAAGGAACTCAACACTGTTTTTGAGTTTCTAAATCATTTTTAAACTTCGGATATTGAGTCTGTCAATGATTTTGATGTTTCAAAGATTCGAGAATAGTTCGACCAAAAAAGTTAATCTCGAGTTATATTGGTGAATGTTGTTTGGATGTTGTATGAACATCCGAATACGCTTCGAACCAATAATCATTGAGATCATCATCAAATGTATCATCATAAACTATTCTAGAAGACATAGCACTTAGTTCACATTTACCAAAATCAGTTTCATCATCAAAATCATCACTTAAGGTAGCATTAAAGTTCATTTTCTTCCTAAGCATAGTATTAGGACATTCATTAGCATAATGACCATATCCAGAACATGCATCACATTTAACCTTTTTTCTGTACTCAGAATCATATTTGAACTTGTTATCCTTATTGAATTGTCTAGGTTGATTGAAACTGTAAGACTGACTTGGAACAAACTTTTTATTAGAGGGAGAAGAGTTTTGGTTAAATTTATCCTTTGATTGAAATTGACCATTTGGTTTTCTGAACTTTCCTTTTAGAAAAGATTTGAATTGCTTAGTGATAAGAGCAAATTGTTCAGAAACATTTTCATCACATAAATCAGAAACATCATCATCAGAATCAACTTCAGTCACATAAGGATGTTTACCAACATTATCAGAAGTTTCACCTCTAAAAGCAAGTACTTTCTTGTCTTTATCTTTCTCATGTTTATCATCATCTAACATATTTGAGTTAATCTCATAAGTTTTCAAAATACTTATCAACTCATTTTGACTCAATAAATCAGTGTTCTTAGCCTCTTCTATTGCACATATTTTTGCATCAAATCGTTTAGGAACAATTCTAAGTATCTTATTAACTAACCGAGTGTTGGAAATTGGATCACCAAGTGAGTGTAACTCATTAGCAATCTCACTTATCCTTTCATTGTATGATGAAATGTTCTTATCATCTTTCATCTTCAAGTTTTCAAACTTGGTTCCCAACATTCTGAGTCTAGTTCTTCGAACACTTTCTAATCCTTCACAATGTTCCTGCAATATATCTCATGCATCATTAGAAGAAACACAGTTAGATATCAGTTTAAACATAGAAACATCACTAGCAGTAAAAATCGCATTGAGCGCTTTAGAATTGAAATTGGCCGATGTGCATTCATCATTGGACCAATCAATCTCCTTTTTGACTTGCGATTCTCCATCAATATCACCCACTGTTTTTGGAGGATTCCAACCAGAAAACACACTATGTCATGCTCTCTCATCTATAGACTTAATATACATGCGCATTTTGGGTTTCCAGTAGGGATAATTTGATACATCCAAAATTGGAGGTTTTAAAGAAGGAGTTAGTGGATATTCCATTGCAAAAACACACTTTAAACACATGACCTTTAACTTAGTGTATCAAGTTTATGGCTCTGGCGCCAACTGAAAGTGTGTGTGCGTGTATTTTCATAGTGTTGTTGAAATGTTGTGAAACATATAAAATAACATTTATTGGAAGTATAAAAAACGCAAAGGCAAATGATTTTTCAAAATTGTGTATAGTCTATAATAAAACTATCTGAACCTCATGGTTAAAAAAACATCACTATAACAAGTAGTGAGATACACACTAACCTTTTACAAGATCCTAAAAGGTGTAGTGAAAAATCACACACCAAAAATCAATCTATTCGAACAAGTAACTAGTGATCTTATTCAACCTAAAACTTGATCTACTAAGACAAATACAATACCGATGGGAAATGTTGGTATACACTCGACCAGTACAAATAGACATAGCATCGACCCTCACACTCCACTCACGGTTGTGTCTCGCATGCTTCTCTCTTAAGTTTGGAGTAGAGCAAATGGGATTTCACTTTAACTCAAACTTGAATGCCCGACCAATCGCGATTATTTATAGACATTGAACCAATCTGCATTGTCTATCCACTTGGTGTGGACTGCCTTTTGAAAATCTCCCCACTATCTCCATGATCTTGGTGTAACCACCCATGATCTTTCTATTCTTACTCCACCAATGCAACCGCTTGACAATATCCCGAAATTGTCTTCAACCTGCAATGTAGAAAACATAGAAAAACACATCTAATAAAACGGAGGCAGTGTTAGGAGAAAGAGCAAATTTAAGATGTTGTGCAGAATGTTGTCCAACATCTGGAACAACATACGTGCAACATCAACAGTTTTTCTATCAACTTGTTGTACAGAGTCAAAGACACTCTGTTTTAAGACCATGTTTGCTAAAATCTCCCTAATCAGCTCACTTTAATTTTAGAAGTAACTTTTGCTATGTCGTTTTAGTGCCTCTTAGGTGTTTGAGGAATTTTACCTAGATACTTTTAAAGCTCTGTCCTATTTTTAGTGATTTTCAACAGTATTTTTCGAGTGAAACCGAAATATTCTTATGCTCTATTAGAGTACATGCAAATGTTAAAATATGTAAAAATAAAATATAAATTTTTACAAATGTTACTACCGAATCCTAAGGTAATGTAACAAATTTTCTTGCATTTTTATAAGAAACACACAACTTTACCAAATTTTAGAAAATAACCTCACACAAACCCTATTCGAACCCAGTTTTTGACAGATTTGTAAAACTCATAAGTAATAATCCATAAGTCATTTTTATCCCAAAATTGTATTATGCATACTTCTATGTGTTAAGAGAATACTGTATAAATTTCATGAATTTTAGTCATGTGTACATTTTATGATAAATAATCTACTACAAATTGTCTTTTCAATGTATATAACATAGAAAATGAGCTTAGAAAATTACTTTTAATTAATCACCTTGAATAAAAATTAGTATTTTTCATAATGGATGACTTGAAGTTGTGATAAGCATGCTAGGATATTTTCATAATTTTAAAGGTGTGTGAGTGAATTTAATTAATTGTTATGCCCAATGTGTCTTTTACACGCAAAATCGACTAACCTTTATAGCTAGAATTGTGTCTTGGTGTATGGTGAAATTTGTAAGAATATAGCCTATTACGATTTCAAAATGACACATGTATATATATACGTGTGTGTACACACATGTGTGTATATATATATATATATATGTGATCACGACACTAAAAGGTAGCTAAATGTGTCTAGTGCAGTACGAAACAGTCGGACTCTAAGAATCTTCCAATGTCAAGAAAGTGGATAACAATTAATTATTTTTGTATTAGTTAAATTAATTTGCGTGTTAATATGAGCAGAGAGATCTCTGAGACTATGTTCAATGTGAAATATGGTAGGCCAACAGACTATGCTAAAAGCGTATGTGCAATGAAAAAGCCGATTTGTGTGAAATGAAGTTAGTGTCTACTGTATGAAATGGGTCAACTCTCACGGATCTTGGCGTGTCAATTAATCTTTTTAATATAAGTGTACTTAAAATGTTATCTCGCTAGGCCACTCCTCCGAGGGAAGACTCATGATGCCAACTTTTGCAGGTCTTGTTGACGATAAGTCGAATATGCGACTAACCAAAGAGACTCCTTTAAACCTACTTAGTACTTAGTCATGGAGAGACTTACTCAAGTGGAGTATTATTATTGAATAGTAAATATTTTTTATAACATTATTTTCATGTTTAATAATCGATATAAAAGGAGAGATTGGATAATGTAGACACCAGATGAAACAATAAAAAAGAAACACCGCGTGTGAGCGAGAAAGCATTCATTCCTTCATTCAATAAAAATTTAGTGAACAACTAGTACAGAAATCCTCTCATTAATTTTATTACAAGTTTTAAGGCAAATACGGAGCAAAACATCTAAAAAGCTCCCTCAACACATTGCTCAAATTTCCACCAAAGCATTCTGATTCCACCCTTGTTGCTTAGCTCATAATTATCTATGCTTGCCATGACTTGCACGTTCCCTGTCCCTCGACCCTCTAGAGTGGCGGTGCTCCTCCTCTGAGGCGGCAGGTGGCTGCGGCGGTGGTGATGAGGTATACCTAGGCGGCCGCCTCTTGAAATGCCTCTCATAAATCGCTGCTATCGTGCCTCTCATCTACAGAGACAGCGCCAGCGCTCTTTCTTGATCCTGATGTCCCCTTGTGCTCTTCGCGGTGCCCATTCACCACCACCCGGTGAGTGGAGGTGCCGCCAGTAGCAGGTGGTTCCGAGGAGGAAGAAGAGGTCTTCCTTTTCTTGGTTGCTGTGGGGTCGTGATCAGGGAAGCTAATGCGGGAGAAGACGCTCGCCTTTCTGTTCTTCTCCGCAGCAGCAACAGAGGCGGCGGTTGGCTCAGATGGGGACTCGGAGCGGCGTTTGTGGCTGGCGCGGTGGTCCTTGTGGTGGTGGAGGTGGTCTTCATACTCCGTGCTGCGGTGGTCCTTGTGGCGGTGAAGGTGGTCTTCATAGTCGCGTTGCTGCTACGGTGGTCCTTGTGGCGGTGGAGGTCTTCATAGTAGGATTTCTTCTTGGAAGATGGGCGCGGAAGTTCAGGGTCCCTCGGCGGGCGCTCCGGTGAGTGCCTCTCAGAAGCGGTGGCGGTGATGATCGGGCGCCACCAGATGGATGGGGCGTCGATTTCTGCACCAAGCAGACACCGCAGTTGAGCATATTATAAATAAGAACAAAAAATTTAGGGAAGGCCAAGAATGTTTAAAATAATATATCTATTTTTACGCCTACAAATTGAAGTATAATCTTTGGGCCTTGTGAGATACTGGGCCACAAAGTGTCGTAGCCCATATTTACTGTTTACTATTTTAGTAAATCGCTTGCTTAAAACATAAATTCAGGCAAAAACAATGATATTTCCGCCTCACCACTGGAAAATATAATAATAATACTAGATCTCATCATAAAAAAGAAAAATATGGGTCCAGATAATAATGTTTCAGAAATCTTGTTCAAAAAATATTTTCTCAAGGCGCAAGCAAAATAAAAATATATGTTCTCACTTTGAAACTACTTAATTAGAAATTAGGCAAAATCGTTAAATAGAGTGAGGGGAATAGAGGAGAAAAAAAGGATAATAAAGGTACAGATAAAAAGAATGCAGAATTGTCCCTTGCTCTGAGCTTTCAGAGCAATGGATTTGCTATACTTGCTATTATAATCAACTCTGAATAAATAAATAAATAAATAATAACAAAGTTCCATTTTCAAAAGCCTGGGCTTGTCTTGGTGGAATAATAATGGCAAGTATTTAAAAGAGCATGATGTACACTCCAGCTGCAACAGGGAGAGGGGGTAACTATAAAACAACAATAGTTGGACAATGAAGGTACATACAGATTTCGGTCTCGATGAACCATGGACTGTACTGCTCCCCTCTCTTCCATATTCCCTATCTTTAGACAATTCCCTATGCACAAAAGTCAATATCACATCATCAGCATATTTTCCATAGGAAAAACGACATTCAAAACTGAAAAATAGAAACGGATTTGGATTGATTGGATGATTTAAGGGCCAATAGCATTGATACTCATAAATACCCTTGAGGTACCACAAATACCTCACGAGGCTTGTCTTTTTCATGTTTGTATCCTCTCAATTGGTGCAATTTGTAAAATAGAAGTAAATGAATCACGAGGTAGTTCTCATGTATCCAAAAAATATTGACAATTTCTTGTGCAAAAAGGATCTAAATTAACTGCATTTTCACCCACTTACCACTTAACCACGAATCCTTTCCCACTTACCAGTTGCTCATGAATACTTACTATTTTATTTTTTATTGCTTTATGAATTTTGATCATCTCATTTGAGATGATCTAACAAGAGAGTGCATTATAAATAGTATTATGTCAAGTGTTCAAACATAGTCAAGTATGCACAGGCGGGGAGAGGGGGGGTTAGAGAGAAGGTATTCAGTCTGCTTACATTTCCTCACGTCTCTCCATTTCGCGCTTCCTCTTCAAATCTGCTTTGCGGGCTTCAAATTCCTCTCTACTCATTATGGGAGGCCCAGCATTGAATCCCATTGCTAACTCGGCAAGGTCCCTGATCTCCACAAAAGAAATGAACATTAGGCATCAAACTCTCAAAAAGTCAAACAAGTAACAGTCTCCAAGAGTAAGTGCATAAATACATCATTCAACATAACATATTCCAGGTAAAAAGATAATCATAAATCCTAATTAAAAAACTGAAGAACATGTATTAAACATGAGTCCATTTGCACAAGTTGGAGATGGAGAGATCATATGAAACAGACTGAATCATACCTCTGAGGAGGAGGAGGGCCATAAGGTAACATACAACCCGGTCCTGCGTATGGATCGTGAGGCATAACACCCGCAAAACCCATATCCATATGATTGAGTCCATAACCCATATACGGCATTGGACCACCATAGGGAGGCATAAACCCATCTAGTCCAGGTTGCATCCCATTCCAACCATAAGGATTAAACGGAGAAGGGCCGCCCATAGACATCATATAATTCTCAGGTGCAAAGCCTTGGGGAGCTCTCCACTGCATTTCAGCAGCTGCTGCGAATTCAGAAATTTTAAAAAACATTAATATAACTAGATTGAGCTTGAGTGTTAAAGACTCAGCCCTGTCCTAACCAGGAGTAAATCTGAAGCAGAGTTACAAAACACTTATTAATTTCATTATACTAAGGCAAAACGTTGGATTTGCATCCTCAAAAACCATCAAAGAGACATAAAAATTTAAGGAAAATAACAAGTAAATATGATGGCAACAAGATTATACCACCAGGGGGCATGCGGATTTTCTTTTTCTTCTTCTTTCCTGTGAGACACAAAAGTAAAGCACCAAATCAGGGTCCAGCCATTACTAGGGGAACTGATGAGTATCAGTGCACACTCATCATGCCATAGCAACCCAGAAAAGAAAAATAATATTTAGAACTTTGAGATCACAAGAGAACATGATCTCGACGGATTTGGTAGACTAGTCATGAAAACATCTGTAGAACTTGTATTCGATTAATGTCCGTGAAAGATAAAATCATGCAATGTTACTGATCATATCACATAATAGAATATTCCTAGGAGATAATGCAAAAAAAAACAACATCAATCAAAGAATGATGGTGTAGGCATGTAATGGATGAGAACGAAATCAGACAGCAAATAATGTATCTCATTCTCTATGTAGTTCAACATTGAAGGATCTCTCATCCATTTGTATAATCTTTTTCATACTTTCTTTCTTATAAATAATATTGTGAATCTAATTTACCTGCTTCCCCAGAAATCGGTTTCTGCTGCACCTCTTCATCAGCCAAAGGAGCAGTCCCCTGCGGCGCTGCTTCCTTAACATTTTTCGGGTCATGTGTTGCTTCTGATACATCCGGCACATTAAAAACTCTACCTTTATCAGAAACCTGTGGCTCATCAGCAGATTTATATTCTTCAACAATCTCTACGGTCTTAGGAGTTTCCTCCTGTTGAGGAGGTGGTGCAGTCACATGCTGTCCTTTTGAGGCAGCAGAATGTGTGGGGGATGGAGCCTTAGCTTGTGGATAGCGTGACTCCAAGTCTACGAAAAAAGAAGTAAATAGATCAGCTGGATAACACACTCCATATCTAACCCACAAGACTTTTTTTTTTTTTTTTTTGGGGGGATTATATATGAGTAACACCGACAAAACAAGGCATAAACCTTGGGCTTGAAATGCACTCCCACCATTTTCAGCACTATTATTATTGGATTCCATAATCCGTTTGATAGTATCCCTCAATGTTTTGTTGGGCAAAAGATCATCCGCGAGAATATTTGTGGCCCCACAGACGCACATTGATTTTGAAATAATGTGATCTCGAATACCTAAAGGGATGGGATAAAGAAAAGGTAAATGTTTTAATAGAAATCCAGGGACTCAAATGACATCTCATTACTCCAGAAGCCTACAATAGTAAGCAAACAGAATAAAATGGTGATAATACTAAGGCACAAGAAATTAAGTAATCAACCAAAGAGCAATCTTACATTTATCGCAGTAGCTAGTAAAACAACACTTGCTCGTAAGGACAGCATCTTTCATTACTTCTTTACACAGTGGGCAATGCAATTCGGGTGGAAGTTCACCAATAATTGATCGTGTGGATGGCATCCCCTCAATCTCTTTCTCAAAGGCAGCCCTACAATAAAAAAAACTATCAATAAACTGCTATCCACCACTGCAGAAGCATAAAAATAAATATATAACTGGTCAGAAACAGCTTACTCATTTGGCTTTAAAACTGCAACAGCTCCACTTGGTAATGCGTAAGATCCATCCGGGGTGGCCATCAACATGGATTTTGGAATTCCAGTAGGAGGTTTGACCCTCTTGATGTCAAAATTGGGATCCCCATTTGTTGGGCAGTGCTGAATAAAATGCCCTAAATAAAAAGGATGCCGTAATTAATAATGTCCTTTTCAATTTACAAAATCTTGGGATAAAACATCAATAGATAGTAGATACTTGAATGTTAACATACCAGGCACCTTGCACCTGTGACATATATAGCCTTGTGGTGGTGTTTTCTTCTCAAATCCACCTCCACCTCGCCCTGCAGAAACAAACCATTAAGTTTGGAAAACATAAGCAACATAACTACAGGCCCACATAAAATCACCAATCAAATAAATTCCTGAAATAGCTAAAAGCACACAATACAGTGAAAATGATAATGAGGCCATAAAAACAACTAAGTAAGCTCTTCAGATAACATATTTCAGATAGAATATAAAGGATAGGAAAATCACCAAAACCACGACCAGCCATCATTCTCCCACCCATGCCCCGTCCGAAACCTCTACCAGGACCAAAAACATCAGAGGGTTGACTGCAAAAAGACAGAAGGTACAGAAGGTGAGCCCTAAAAGCAAATAAGCTGAAGGCATAATTCACTTAGTAAAATAATAATAGCCAAGAAAGTCTTACCGTTGCCAATCTAAGGCTGGAGTGTCAATCAAAGCTTTGATCTTGCTCTCTTCATCCTCTTTGCTAACAGGGGTAGCATCCTGAACTGGGTTGCTAGATTGGACACATACAGTTTCAGGCATCGCATATAGCTCATTTCCAAATTCATCCCATTCCAAATCTTCAGCCTACAAAGGACCAAGGATTCATACATTCATACACTTGGACAGTAGAGCTGATATGGGAATGCTGTCCCAGCTTCTAGTTACTTAGGGTGTGAAGACTACTCAAGAAGATATATAAATGAAAGCTTACATATTTCATGGCAGATTGACCTGCTCCAGCAAAGCTACTACCTTTTACGGCTTGAACATCATCAGAAATATTCTCTAGATTTGACCTACACAGTACATATTGAAATACTCAACTAACAAAATAATAAACCGAGCCTTTAACCCCAAATAATTGGGGTAGGCTATTGAAATGCACAACTAAGCACTAAAAATTCTAGAAAGGCTGAAACTGTAAATGGTGTTTTTGGGTGCGTGCTAATCAGTGGTGGTTCTTCCTTCCATGCATGGTCAACCTATTAAGTCTCACATAAAGTCAAAACCACAAAACCACCAGAATTAGCGGGATTGATAAATGCTCAAACCAGACCAAAAGCCAACATCCACAGTTGAGAGAACATTTATATTTGCTTAACCAATGTTCAAATTTGGAAGTACTTAAAATCTAAATATACACTTTTTTCTTTTACAAGCAAGCCAAATCAACAAAGTTTAAAAGGGTTGAGGTAGTACTCTTCTTGCTCAGTTACAGGTGCAGTAACTATGGGCTTGCGAGGACGACCAGGAACTCGGCGAATTAAAACTGAAGTATTTTTGGGAATTAACATTCCTTCATCGAGGTACTCTGTAATTACAAAAAAATGAGAAGTGTATAAACCCCACAAAACCACCATATAAATGCAACCAAAGACAACACCTATAGCCAAAACCGTAAAAAAAAAAAAAAAAGTCATCCCTTCATTTAGCCAAAATATAATCATTTTTCCCATCACAGTCCCAATCTTCCTAAACCAGGGAGGAGAAGTTTCTGACAGCAAATTAAAACTTACAAATTTAAAAAATTCTTAGTAAGGTACAACATAACAGGCTTCAGATATATTTAATATATGCACATACAACTTGTAAGTAAAGGACATTATTCATGTAAAGATAAATATTCCATCCACAACCCATTTTGACCAGATAGTTATTACACACAAATTTTTCTTGTAAATGCAGTATTGAATATTAATATATAATAATAACTAACTGAGCATCCTAAGATTGTTATAGATGTGAAGACAATCTTAAGCACTGACAGTGCAGCCTCAGAAAATCTAAAAGGAGCAGGTTCGCCCATATGTGAAACAAGCCAAAAGGACTGTGAAATATCACTTTATATTAGTTAGCTTTCTTAAAAGAACAACATATTCTACTACTACACACCCTGCCTCCCAAACTAATCCAGCGAAACCAGCCACAAAACCACAAAAAAAAAAAATCACCACTCAGAATCCTTAGGGGTTGGCTTTATTAGCATAAAAAACACATGAAAACAATAAGAACGGACAGTAAACCCATTAAATTCAATCTTCACAACTAACAAACAATCCCTACCTCCTAAGAGTAACATTGCATCTATTCTCCATTTACCATTACCTAGCATTCTTATTAAACTAAGTAATAGCAGAAATATCTGCTCAAATGTAATAACAAAAACCTATATTATATTTAAAAGATTTTGATTAATTTGAACAAAAATCTGCAAAGAATCAAAACCAACCTTCATTGGTCTGGGCGTTGGTGACCACGAGGTCAAAATCAGTACCCCTTCCCAAGTGCTTTAGTTCAAATATTTTTTCTTTCAAGTGTCCCACGGATATAAAATGGCCGTCAATCGCAACTGAATCATAATCTTTAGCACTTTTAAATTTATAGTAAACAGCCATATTTTCTTTTTGTTTCACCTTTCTTGTATATCTTTCCTCTCTTTCAAAGAGAAACAAACACAAACAAATATAGAGGCCGTCAAGTAATACAAAATAAAAGGCCTGGCATTCAACTCAAAATTCAAAAAGAAATAATAACACAGGTACAACGGAAAGTAAAGAAGTTCTTTTGATTTTTTCTTTTTTTTCCCCTTTTTTTTTGCAATTAATCAAGAAATATCAATCAAACCGACTAACGATGGCCTTCTAATCCTTCAGGCACTCCAAGTCATCTCGAAATTCAACAAGACTTGTTAAAGCTTCCACAACGCGAAATAATTATATGAATCTCGATCGAGGACTCCACCAATTCACCGGAAATCACACAGATCCAATAGATCGAAGGAAAACACCGAAAAGCCCTCTTCTCCAGAAGCCAATGGAATCGCCAAACCACCGCCTCCACGAACCGTGATATCTCCGGTACAAAGTTTTCTGGATCGATGATCTCGAACGAAAACCTAGCTTCAGTATCGGATATGCTCGAATTAGGCAATTCGATCGCCGAATTGAAGAAAATTGAATGCGCAATCAAAAGGAGAGGACGCTCCCATGGTTAATCCTCGTTAACCGACTCTTTCTCCACCGTCGGCGTAAATAGACCGAACAAAGTCAATCGGAGAATGATTGATCAACGATTGATGGAACTATCGATATCGAAACTCAATCCGTTGTGCGAGAGATCAGAGATATGAGGAATTAGGGTTTCGAGAGTGTTTTTTTAGAGAGAACGAAAATCTTTTTACGCTGAAACGATGAAGCGTGTGTTGGGGAATTTACGAGGGACAGCCTTATATATGGTGTCGTTTACCCGAAAGGACAAAATCCGAGTCCTATCTTTGTTAAATGGGCCGGTTCATGAACCAAGCTATGCCCTAATCCAGCCCATGGAATCTATTAAATTGGAAAAAAATTGTATGGACTCGAGTTAATGGTGAACATTATTTTTTTAATATCATTTTTGTGTATGAAAATTATCATTTAAAAAAATATATATATAGTGATAATATTTATGCACAATAGTGATTATTTTTTTGCATAATAATGACAAAATTCACGATATATATATCGATTCATAAGAGTGATCTTTCATTGGGTTCACTTTCCTTTCATTTTAATCTTTTTTGGTTCGAAATTCATGTAAAAGAAATGAAGAATTTGAAACAGACAAATACCTTGTATAATTGCACCAAGATTTTAAACCAATGTCTTTTATTAGGGGTGGGAATAGGCCGGGGCGAGCTAGGCTTCACATAAAAAGGTCTGGGCCTGATATTTAATTTTGGGCCCAAGTCTGGCCAGTTATCTATCATAAGCTTTTTAAAGAGCCTAGGTCTGTCCTTTTTATTAAATAGGCCGGGCCTGAAAGCCTTTTAAAAGTCTATTTATTAAAAAAAAAAATCAACCTTATTATGGCTACTATTCATTATAAAAAAATTCAAAATCGCACCTATAAAATTTATAAGTGTACAAATAACAATACTAAGTGTTTCATCAAATTACAAAAAACAATAACAAAATTATTATAAAAGTGAATAGTTGCTAAAATATTTAAAGCATAATAAAAGTTAATAATTACAGTGTTGTGTTACTTGCATTTGCTAGATATATACTGCTACTAGTTATTAGTATTAAATATTATCTATTTTATTAATATACTATTTACAATTATATAATTGTATATATATATAATTATATATATATAGTTAAATAGGTCGGTCTGTTGGGCTTAAAAGGCCTACGAAAAAGCTCAAGTCTGGCCTATTTAAATAAATAGGCTTTTAAAAATGTTTGAGTCTGGCTTGATTATTAAACGAGTCGAGCCGAGCCGAGCTTTAGTAGGCCGAGCCATAGGCCCCTGTCGGGTAGCCTGGTCTATTCTCACCCCTATTTTTTATTCACTTATGCATCGTGCAATTTAAGTGTATTTTTTAGTGGGTGTAATTGGTACACAAAAGACTTGTTGATACAGATACAAATATCTCGGTTGATTATGAGAATCCGGTCCAATGATTTTAAGGGCCCCGTGCAGAAAATTAAATTAGGCCCTTCATATAATTTAACAAATAAAAAATAAGTTAGTTATTTACTATATTATAGTATAACTGTATTTTCAAACTTAAATATTGAGAAAAATAGTTTTATATTTCGTGAATATTAAATAAGCTACCAATAGAATCAGAATTCTCAGAAACAAAAGAAAAAAACCTGCACGATTGAATATTGAAAATTATAAGAACAATTAAGAAGAAATGAAAAGATAAAAAATAATTAAAAAATTAATTTATCAAATAAAATGAGATGAAATGAAAATATATTTAGAAAAATAAAATAAATAATTTATTTAATTAGATATTTTTTTAAAGCACTATACAACTACATATTGAAAAATTTAAAATAATTAAGAATAATATAAAGGAAAAAATAATTAAGAAAAAAGACGAAGTAAAAGGATGAAAACGAAAAAAAGAGGAAAAAGTAATTAAAGGCGAAGAAAAGAAAGAAAACGTGGGGAGTATGGGATTTGGATGCTCTGCATGGATGATGGAACTTAAAAAAATTATTAATTAATTAAAAAATTGGTATTGACAAGGTTTGAACACGCGGCCACCAAATCAGTGAAGGCTTGCGAATGCTACCGTTACCACTCCGCCAGTTAATATCATTTTAACATACTGCAATTTAGATTATTTAAATATATATATATAAAAATATATAATAAAAAAATATAAAATTGGGGGCCCTCGTCAGGGTGAGGCCTTGTGCGACGACACCGGTTGCGCCACCCCAGGGCCTCCCCCTGATGAGAATACCCGGAATATGCCAAAAATAATGCACAAATTTGCTGATTATCACAGGGATACTGAATATTGTATATACAATGTGGTTAAACGTAATATCTCTTGATGCGAGTGAATACTAGAAGAACCCAAATAAAACATGATAAAAGGTATAAAAATGTTTTATTAATTCATTTAATTCCGCTATCTATTTTTCTTGTCAAAAATAAATAAATGCTACTACTTATTTATCGTGTTGGTTCTCTCCCACAATTATCTACTACTCGACACATCTTTTGATTTATAACTCACCCAATTGAGGGACCAACAGTATGGAGGAGGGAGTTTCTCATCTCTCTCTTATAAAAAATAAATTAATAATATTAAACAAACTTCGAGAACAAGGAATTAACATGAATATTCCTAAACAAATCTTTTGAACATATCAAATATTTGTATAGGTCTTCAACTAGAGTTGTCGAGACGGGCCAGCGGGATGGGGCGGCCAAAAACCAACAAAAACCTGCCTTTTGGCGGGGCGGGCAACCAAAAAAATTGACGGGTTACAAAACTCCATTCTAACCCCTAAATGACAGGCCATGAGTTTATGCGGACCAATCCCAATCCACTATTATTTTTTAATATATTTTTAATTTTTATAAATAAAAAATATATAATTTAAAAGTTTTAATACTTAAATGTTGGGGAATTAATTGTCCGGATTTATTCGGGGTGAATATTTAAATACAAATTTAATTCTAACAATTATTACTAGCATGAATTAATCCTATATTAATTCAAATAATAATTCAACAACAAATCATGCATATAAACAAGCCACATAAATCCTACGCATGCGGAATTGCTATGAGTTTAAGTGAATTAGCCTCTTGACGATCAAGTCAACAGAGAAGACGAGCAACGTTCCACGAACACACCCAAAGTCCTTCTCGAAGTATTCCCACGAACTTGTTCAATAATTCGGTGGTAGGATGCTCACGAACAATTAACAAAGGGGATAAATGAAATTATGTTGCACCACATTTGTGGATTTTTAATTTTTCCAACACATGGAATTGCATTGGGGATGAAAAATTCATCCCCTATTTATAATACAAGGAGGGGACGAAAATTAGGGCTATTGGAAAATATTCTTGTTTTTTACTCAAGATACAATCTTGAATATATCCAATATATTTTATTTCCCAAAATATCTCCCAACAAAATCTTCTCCTCTTTATTGTACTATAATTTTCAAAAATTTCTAATTAATAGGGAAGAAATAAGATCTTTGACTTTGCTTGAATTTGTGGGATAATCTTGTATCCCAAGAATACATATTCCATAAAATATTTCCAAGAAAATCAAGAAAATCTTTTCTCTCTCTTCCTTAATTATTTTTGAAAAATAGGGAAAAATAGGCAACGATAATTTATTTTATTTTAATCACCTTTTTCAGTTATTGGACTTTATCTTTGTGCTACTTGAGGGGCCCTTAGGAGAATTAAGATTGGACCTTCCAATGGACCTTGAATTATCAATATTGAGCCACAATATTATTCAAGCCCATAAATATTAATTAATCCCACTACATAATTAATATTGCACTATCCATCTTAACCCATATTACAGTTAATATGGCTCCCGATTATTATTTCTCGTGTTTAAGATTATCTAGTCCATTAATTAATTCAAGACACTGAAGAGCTTCATATTAATTAATATCTTTTTTCTTGGATTAGGAATGGCTCAACATTATTATCCATACCGGAAACTAATTCCACTTGAAAGATTTAATATGATAAAACTTCTGAGCCTCCCAAGGGGACAAATCAAGCAAGACGTACTTGCACACGATTCTCCGTATTAAATCTTAACAATCGTCATGTAACTAATAATATTGCCTAAAATATAAAGTATTGAATCACATTTATTCTCTACCCATCATAAGTCAAAGCAATAATTATTAATTCCACACTATCCTATTTAAGTGATGGGGATTAAGAAATAACGAACCACTGAGGTCTAATTCTTCTATATTCAGTACTGGATAATTTATCCTCATGTAGGTCCTATTCAGCGCATCATAATGCACTAGTGCAATCTCTTGGTCAAGACAAGTCAATCGAGCCTTTACGCTTCAACCTTTTTCGACGATTGTTGTTCATTTCGGTTGGGTTGTGAATTATGTATTTTGGTTACAAGGGACTGTCAATTTTATCTTCTGTGATCTGGTATCACTAAATTGACTACAATGTAACACATACTATTTATTGAACGGGTATGCAGTAAATATATGTAACATTCAATCATATTTAATGCAACATTGATAAATAATTTATTTCAGCAAATAAAACAGAAGTTCAGTTTGGTTATACAAAGTAAAAACACGCTTTCCAGTATAACCCCAAAATTAAACTCATCAAAATCAAATATAATCCAACATTTTATATTGGTTTCTATGACTATTTTTTCTCACAAATAAAGTTCATCTATATATATACTCCCTCCGTTCCAAACTGATTTGTACAATTTCCATTTCGGTCCGTCCCAAACTCGTTGTACATTTCTTTAAATGAAAATACCCATTTTAACTCAAACACTTCAAACACTCATTTATTTATAATATGTCACTCACCTAACACCCATTTGTTGGGATAACATATGTCAGGATCTATCGGGATGACCTCATAAACACAAATTTAAATTAACAATTATTACTAGCATGAATTTACCTAAGTGAATTCAAATAATAATTACACCAACAACAACAACATGCAAATAATATTCACGTAAGAGATCCTAGCATGCGGAATTTCTAGGAGTTTACTTGAACGTACCCGTTGGAGAGACAATCTGATATGGACAGGATCAAGTATTTGGCTACCAACCAAAAGTCCTTCTCAAGTATTCCCAAGTCCTTGCTCAATAACCCGGTGGGAGGTTCTCCGATGAACGATTTATAAAACAAAGGAAAATAAAAATGTTGCACCACCTTTGTGGATTTCTAATTTTCCAACACATGAAATTTCTGCACGCAGTTGAAATTTTTCGAAAAAACACAAATTGTCGATGTTTCAAAATATTTGATATTTTATCGACGCTGATATTTTCGAAAAAAAGATCAATTCCTGTGTCTTGGGAATGAAACATTCATCCCCTATTTATAATAGAGAGGGGGGGCGAAAATTAGACTCAAAATAGGGTTAGGAAAAATCTTTTCTTGATCTCCAAGAAATCTTGAATATATCTCATATATTCTTCTTTCCATGTGTATTTTTCCACAAAAATCTCACACCCTTATTTAACCTTAATTTTTGAAAATATCAAGAAGATTTGCAAGATTGGATCTTTCTTGAATTTATGAGATATTCTTGTATTCCAAGAATACATATCTTTCTCCATAAAATCTTTCCAAGAAAATCAAGAAAATCTTTCTTCCCTTTCTTATACACAATTTTTGAAAAATCCTCAATAAGAAACCAAGTGGGAGATTTCTTGAATTTATGAGATAATCTTGTATTCCAAAAATACTTATATCCTTTCCATAAAATCTTTTCAAGAAAATTTATTCTCCCTCTTTTCTTTAAAATTTTCGAAAAAACAAGAAATATTAGGCAACAATCATTTATTTTATTTTAAGCAACTTTTATTTATTGGACTATAATTGGGCTACTTGAGGGGCCTTTAGGAGAATTAAGATGGATCTTCCAATGGACTTCTGAATTTCAATATTGAGCCACAATATAATTCAACCCATTAATATTAATTAATACCACTATATAATTAATATTGCACTATCCATTTTAACTCATCGCCTCCGTCTTTGTCTTCGATTAGGTTACAATTTATTTAACGAAAAATAAATACACCTTAAATCTAGACTAGTCTATTACATTGAACAAATCAAATAGCCTAATCTACTCGTGGATTTTCTCACGAGAAAAACAAATCCGAACGAGTCAAATTAAAAAACATTCATTCATACGCATGAAAATAAAACACATTAAATACCATTACAATTGGATACCTGCAAAACAGATCTAGCAATTCTACTATCCAATTTTCAATTTAATGTCCAACAATAATTTAAATAACAATTTAAAAGTCGAGCTGAAACCGAGCTCGATGCGCTTGTTGGGAAATTGTGGGTGTCTGGATCTATTCGAGATGATTTTAAATACATATTCAAATTAAATAATTAATTACTAACATGAATTAATCCTAAATCAATTCAACATAATAATTAAACAACACGCGTACACGTAATTCACGTAAATCCTAAACATGCGGAACTAGGAGTTACGAGATTACATACCTCTTGTAGATACAACCGTTGAGATGATAAATCAACCCAAAGTGCCTTCCCAAATATGTCCCAAAGTCCATTTAACGTAACTTGGGTGGGAGGATTCGCATACTAACGATTTTAACAAGAGAGAAAACAAAAAATAATATGCTACCACCTTTGTGGATTTATAATATTTCCAACACATGGAATTGCACTTGGGAATGAAAAATTCATCCCCTATATATAAGGAGTGGGGGAGGCGATTTTTAGGGCTAGGAAAATAGGGAAGAAAATCTTTTCTTGGTCTCCAAGAAATCTTGAATATATCTCCTATATTCTTTTCTCCTTAATTAAATTTTTCATAAAAATCTCTTCCCCTTTTTATCCCTAAATTTTCAAAAATAACAAGGCATAAAGAATCAAGACTTGACTTCTTGAATTTATGGGATAATTATGTATTCCTACAATAATTATCTCTTTCCATAAAATATCTACAAGAAAATCAAGACAATCTTTTTTCTTTTTTTTTTATCTACATATTTTCGAAAATATCTCATGGAAATATAGCAAAATATTTTATTCTCTCTTTCATTAATTGGACTTTATTTTGGGCTATTTGTGGGGCCTTTAGGAGAATTAAGATTGGACATTAAATGGACCATGTTGCTATAATATTGGGCCAAATATTATTCAAGTCCATTAATATTAATTTATTCCACTATAAAATTAATATTGAACTATCCATCTTAACCCATATTACGATTTTCACTATAATATGGCACCCGGTTATTATTTCCCGCGTTTAAGATTATATTAGTCCATTAATTAATTAAGCCACTGAACAAACTTTATATTAATTAATATGTTTATCCTTGGAGTAAAGACAGCTCAACATTATTATCCATACCGGAAATAAATTTCCACTTTCAAGATTTGGTATGATAAAGGTTACGAGCCCGCTAAGGGACAAATCAAGCAAGACGATTTCGCACGCGATTCTCGTATTAAATGTCAAAGAATCGTCATGTAATTAATAATATTGCCCAAGATATAAGGTATCGAATCACATTGACTCTCTTCCCATCATAAGTCAAAGCAATAATTATTAATTTCACACGATCCTATTTAAGGGACGGAGATTAAGAAACAACACACCACTGAGGTCTAATTCTTGTATATATAGTACCGAAGAATTTGTCCTCCTGTAGGTCCTTATTCAAATAAGACCTAAATCGCTAGTGTAATCCTTGGTCTGCAAACAAGCCAACCGGGTCTTACACTTCAACCTTTCATGATGGTTTGTTCATTTCCATCTGGGTTGTGAATTTGTACTTAATTACGAGGTGTTGTTAATTTGATCTTCAGTGATCTAGTATCACCAAATTAACTACAACGTAATACGTACTGACTTATTGAATGAGTTTGCAATAAATATATATAACATTCATTCATATTTAATGCAACTGTTGGGAAATTTATAGTTTTGATGAAAGTTCCAAAAACACATGTAATAGGACCGGTCGGACTGTTGGTCGACCGATGTTTACATTCTTGCTATAGGAGACCGGGTTGATAATGATTGTATAGAAAAACCGATGTAATAGATAGGTCACATATTGAGGGGAACTCAATATGTATAGGTCGATCTGAAGAATCGGGAAAAGAAAGTTCGATATCCCGACAGGCGTAACGTTAAAACGAGCGGAAGATCGGATCGAATCGATCTAGTCGGATAACTTCATGGAAGTCATGAAGCTCAAACCTCGAATACTAGAAGATCGGATGACTTCCGGAAGATAAGACCGGAAGATCTACATCGCCGAGTCACCCGGTTGAAATTTAAGTCAACAGCGCCAGAAGACTCTATCGTAGACCGATCGATTCAGATCGATCAAAGTCACTCATAAGATGAAAAAACCGATGTTTCATCTTATCACACGTCTGCGATCTAAACAAGAAGAATACCAACCTTAGTTGGAGGAACAACAACCGCAAAGCAAGGCTTCCATCCAATAAGGAAGAGACACGTATGAACAGAAAGTGATACTCGCGGGATTCGATGTTGCTCTCTCAAACGGCTATAAAATACACATTCACGCTTTTCGCCATGCCGTTCTCGAAGACGCGTCACATCAAGCCCGCAAGTTCACCTAAAATAGCCTGAGATTCAAATTGCTTCTCCAACGGCTTTTGATCTCAAGGTCTATAAATATGGGATCACACTTCGAGTGAAACACGGAAATGCTTGGACAAACAAAATAATCAAGAAGCTCAAACTATAGTCGATTTCGCACGAAGAAACACAACAACAAGCTTATTTTATATTGTGTTCATCCCATAAGTTCTTAGCAAGAAATCTTTTCATCTAGCTATTAAATTTGTACGCTGAGGAAAGATTTCATAGTTGGAACCTCAACAATCTTACCCAAACCCCAAGTTAGGATAAGTTGTTTAGCAAGATTCGATCTAGGGTTTCTAGTAATTGATTTACGGGATCGGTTGAGTGAGAACTCTTAAAACATCTGTTGGTGTCTTTGTGTTGGACTAACACACTAAACTAAGTCCGGTCGGTTAAGTTGGTTAAGTTGGTGCCCTTGTGAAAGGGAAGAGTGGACGTAGGGATTGGTTTGTCCGAACCACTATAAATCTTGTGTGCTTTCTTTGCTTTGATTAAGCTGCTCTCACATCGCACAATCTTAAAGCGATACATTCTAAGTTAAGATCGATAGCACCAAGCTTCCGATCCGATCGGACTGATATTTCGTCATCCGATTAAAAAGATAAAACTTGGAATCGATTTATACAAAACCGGTTTTTCACACGGGTAAAACTTAAAGCTTCCGCACACATCGGTTAATCGATAGTTCCGAACCGATCTGTTTTGCAGCGTTCAAGAAGTTGGTTATCGACTAAACCGATTCACTTCGCGACTCGATCAAAGCATTCGCTTCTCACTCGATCTAAGACGAAAAAGTTTTTCGAAGTCTATTCACCCTCCCCTCCTAGACTTACGCCCTCACATAACAGATTCGGGACCTACAAGTGGTATCGAGCGGTTGGTTCTTCCGACCAGCGACTCGTGTCATTGTGGTCAATCGAACCGATCTTGAAAAACCGTTTTTAAAAAAAAAAAAAAAACTCATTCATTTTCCAAAATCACTTTCAAAGATGGATAACACGTCAGGGATGTATGATGATCTGCGAAGTTCTCAATTGATGAGTATGCAGATTCGGGCCATATATATGTCCAACCATCTAGGCTCGATCAATGGGCGTAATGATGGAAGTCATCGAGAGAGGACCCATCATCATTTACTCGACAATCCTGCAATCGGAGGAGATCCGGACTTTCCACGGAAGTCTTGTATTTAAAAGCCCATTACGATGGACACACGAAGAAAGAAAAGCGCATACTACTGGACACCATTGCAAGACATATCATCATGAAGACAATGGATAAGGTCACCAAAGAAAAGATTAAGTATCTCAAATCTGCGAAAGCAATGTGGGATACTCCGCCGAGATCTGCGAGGAAATGAACAGATAAAAAGACAGTACCGCTTCAAGTTTAACCGGTGAAGTTCGAGAAACCAAGATGTTTGCCCAATCTAAAACCATCAACTAACTCGATGGAAGAATTACAATGTCTATAAACAAGCCGAGAACTTGGTAGAGATGTCCGATAAAGATATCAACTATAAGATCCTAAGGTCTCTCACCAAGAAGTGGGACATGAAGGTCACGGTAATCAAAGATTGCGGGACATTTCAAGAATGAAACCTAGTAGCTTGTTCTTGAGTCTTAAAGCTCACGAAGTTCGACCGATTGAAAGAGGTCAAAAGCCGATGAAGACGAGGTCCCCTCTTTGAAACCTCGACTTCAAAATCAATTGCGTTCAAGGCAACCATGGCGAACAAAGGCCAATGAACCCATTGGAAATATATTAAGTCGGCGATCAGATCGCTTTTGCTTACCCGAGTTTTGAGAAGTCGATATACAACTTGGTAAGTATCGAAGATTTTATAAGGACTATCAACATAATGAGGGATCGAGATAGGAGATCGCATAATAGATCTCCGAAGAACCCGAATCGATGATCGGAGGGATCACAGAGATGAAAGGGAAAGAGATAGTCGACGAAGGAAAGAAGAGATAACCAATCGATAGAAGAAACTCAGACTACTATCGAAGGGAAATCACCGATAGGTCATACAGACGGAGAGTGATTCACGGAAGGAAAGGAACTATGGATGGATCAAGGCGTCTTCAATCGGTGGAGAGAAGCAGTCACTATAAGACGGATCGCCTGCACTGACGCCGAGAGAGAGGGAAGAAAAGAGGAACAAAAGAGAAAGAACGCTATAGAGAGCGAAGAGCCATGGTTTCCGTCGTCAGAATCGACGATTCCTATCGCCCCTCGGGGACTCAGGATACTCCTCGTAGAAGACTACCGACAAGCCAAGGATTGACTTCTATGAAAATGAAGATTTGATATTCTCGCCGACGATGATGAACTCTGCTGATGGCGGGGAGGACCCGGTCGAGGTAACCTCCAAACTCGCTTGCTTGTCGGGCTTACACCGCTATCATTAGCACACCCGGGGGGAGATTGACTGCGCATTTCTACTCGAAAGCAATTGTTGAAGATCTCTCCAATGCAAAGAGAAACTTATGCTATTGTGGAAGCCGAGAATGATAAGTCGAGGACCGTAAATAATCGACTTCTGTCAAGAAAATGATCTCGTAAAAGCCTCGAACTTAGATCACCAAATCTTTCGTAAGGTAACCGAGGAATTTAAAATTCTCGGTTAAAGTTTCTCGATCAGAAAAGCAGATCAAAGATCGATGGCAATTAACAGACAAAGAAGTTCGATGACTTCAAAATCTTGCAAGCAAAATTCGATGAGCTATTAGAATGCATGAAAGTCCGAAATCCTCCGAGGATGTCTGCGTAAGAAAATAGAGGTTTTTTCAAAATCATCTAAAACCGATTCAAGACATGAACGCCTATTTTTGAATAAAGATTGATAAGGAGGACTTGGCTATGAGAAACCCTCCACATCCTCAAAAGCCCCGATCGATTCATCTCGAAAGGTGTAATCGAATAATTTCCGAAAAAAGACACACCAAAAGCTAAACTCGTATCTAATAGGGTAAAGACCCGGTTGAAAGGGTAAAGGCAAGTGCCTAACGAGCGGAATGAGCGAAATGGACCCCAATTGGTAAAGCATCGGTAGGAATCAACGGAAGAACCCGGTTCTTACGAAGAGACCTCAACCTCGATCAACAGATCGAGAATCGAAAAAGACAACCTACAAAAGGGAAGTCTAATCGAGACCCGGTCAAGGTCACCGCCTAATAAGCACGCTTCGTAAACCGCGAAAACCATCTATCACGAAAAGGATATGAATCTTTTGATGGTAGCAATCGTACCCTACCCCTATAGTCGAAATTTAGGGTTGCTTTTTGAACCCTTGGATAAAAAGAAGACAAACCGAAAAGTTAAATCATAAGTCTTCTAAGTCATCCAAGGTTCACACAAGTAATCATACAAATCGAAAGCATATAAGGATAAGTATGATTATGTTGACAGTATGGGGAGACAAATCGGGCCTTCGATCCGACCGATCACAATAGAAGTGCTCTGTTTGTATGGATCCCCAAATCCAAACCTAACCCCTCGGGACCTAATCCGAAAGGGGTACCTAAACCCGATCCGATTGCGAGGTTCGCGTGGGTCCGCCAACAAAGGAGGTGTGCAAGCAACTATCCGGGTACATCGATAGTGGATGCTCAAGGCACATATTTGGAAGCAAACATCTCCTCGGTTCCTACATGTAAACGAAAGGCCCGCGTGTACTTTTTGGTGATGATAACTTTGGTTATACCAAAGGGTTCGAACCCCAGAGAATGATGATGTACAAGTAATCGAGTCTCAGATGTCAAGGTCCGAAGCACAACCTATTATCGGTTTCACAATTCCTGCGAC
The DNA here is from genome assembly GCA_037126765.1 of Stenogyne calaminthoides. Classification (NCBI taxonomy): domain Eukaryota; kingdom Viridiplantae; phylum Streptophyta; class Magnoliopsida; order Lamiales; family Lamiaceae; genus Stenogyne; species Stenogyne calaminthoides. The sequence continues at coordinate 8,786,295 of JBBCBC010000023.1, read as the reverse complement.
AACGGATTGATTGTTGAGTTCTCGTCGATCAATGCACTATCAAGAATCGAAGTCACTCAACAGATTTTTTCTTCGGGTTCAAGAAAAGGGACGATCTACGGTGATTGGAGCAGGTTGTCCAAGAAATGCGTGTTCGATTGTTAAGAGTTCCAAAAGTAGCAGATTGGCTCGCACAAAAGAATGAGCCATCCGAACTTTAAAACTCTTAATAAGATAGCTAGGATGTCTCTAGTGGAAGGACTTCCGAATGAAGTGTTCTCAAAGGATCGGACATGTCTCTGCGTGTCGGAAGGAAAAACAGTCAAAGCTTCATTCAAAGGAATTTCAGGACCAAAGATCATCCAGAGTAACGTAACCGCTTCATATGGATCTGTTTGGACCCGATTACACCCGGTCGATCTCAACGGACGACATAAATACTCGTAATGTCGTGGATGACTATTCCAAGTTTACGGGTTATATTCTTACATAAGAAGAATGAGGCGACAACCAAGATACCATTTCGCTAAGAAGATTACAAAATGAGAATGGTGTCAACAGAGTAAAAAATCGAGATCGATAAAGGTACTGAATTTTCGAACTTTTTTATTCGATTTTTGCTCTAAGTTTGGTATACAAAGATGAAACATCAATTTTGAGGACGCCACAATGTGAATGGAGTAAGCTGAGCGGAGAAACAGAACTCTCAAAGAAGTTCGCGAACAATGTTAGGCGAACATGCGATACCAAACCGTTTTCGCGAAGAAGAATCAACCTTTGCATGCCATACGCAGTAAGCGGATGTCTCCCGACTAAGGCTCACTACAAAACACCTTATGAACTATGGAAGGCGTAAAACCTCGTGTTTCTTACTTCCATGTTTTTGGAATGCAAGTGTTTCATACACAATAATGGGAAAAGTCATTGAAGACTTTTGAGGCCAAGTCCGATGAGGGTATATTTCTAGGGTATTCCTCATCTAGCAAAGCTTTCAGTGGTCTACAACAAACTAACCCCTAATTGTGGAAGAAACACCCCATGTAACTTTTGATGAAGCATCTTCCGATCAAGAGAAATCGCCTCGTAGAAAGGAGTGACCGATCTACCGTAACTCCGATATTCGTAAAATGGATCACCTAACGATCAAGGAAAAGGATCAAATCAGATCAATTTACATTCCGGATCTAGCTGATTCACCGGATCAATCAGATCCTAAGGTACGAACAACCTGGCCGATGAAAAGGTCGATTCAATTTGAGACAAGAAGAATCGAACCATCCGGTTCGAGGGAACTTCGAAGTCCTCACTAACGTACATCAAGACATGATGAGTCCAACATCACCGAGACTTGTTCTTATCAAGTGGACCATAACCCAAGACCACTCCTAATCGCTAGTAATAAGATTTTATCGTAAAACGGACGATGTTCTCAAACCGACGCAAATCGTAAGCAGAAGGACACGGATAACCTACCATCCAATCGACCGATAATCTGGGAGACCCGCCTCGATAAAATTAAAACTAGACATCGATTGGTGAAAGTGCCATGTATTGTTCTTTATCTCGTCTATGAAGGAACCAACTACAATAGAGGAAGCATTACAAGACCTTAAACCGGATTCTAACCCATGCAGGAGGAGTCGAACGCCGGAGAGAAATGAAGTATGGGAACTAGTAGACGCACCCGTGTCATCAAGACGTAATTGGCACGAAATGGATCTTCAAGAACAAGAGAGATGAGAAAAATGTTATCACCGTAAATAAGGCAAGACTTGTTGCTAAGGGGTATTCACAATCGAAGGAATTGATTACGATGAGACCTTTGCACCCGCCGCTTGCTTTGAAGCCATTCGGGTCAAGTTTTACGGCATATGCTTCCCACAGAGGGTTCATTGTGTATCGATGGACGTAAAGAGTGCCTTCTTAAACGGGGTACTAGCAGAGGAAGTTTATGTTCTAACAACCTCCGTGCTTTGAAAAAGGGCAACCAAGTGTATCGTTTAAGAAAAGCTCTTTATGGTTCAAACAGTTCATGAGCTGGTATGATACTTTCTCTCGTTCTTGATCGAAAGTGGGTTCACTAAAAGGCGATGGGATGTAACCTTATTCGAATAGAAGATGGAGAAGATATTACGATGGTTGATTTACGTGGGCGACATCATCTTCGGATCTCCTAACAAGAGCCTATGTGAAAGATTCAACAAAACCGATGCGGAAATTCGAGATGTCCATGATGGGTCGGATGAATTACTTTCTAGGTCTCCAAGTTAAACAAAGTACGAAGGGATATTCATCTCGCTGAAGCAAAAGTACACTAGGAATCTATTGGCTAAGTTTGGAGTTCAAAATAGTAAGGAAGCCAAAATTCTATGATGACCGGATTCAAGATGGATCCAGATTTATTTGGTCGAAAAAACAAATCGGGAAGGAATATAGGCTCTCATTGGATCTCTATTATACCGACCGCCAACAGACCCGGATATCACTTTTGCAAAAGAGGGTGTATGTGCAAGATTTCAAGCAAATCCAATGATCACCACCAGAAGCGCCTAAGCGGATTTCTTAATATCTGAAGGAACAATAAACCTTGGTTTATTCTACCCATCGATGATAATCTAGAGCTTAGTGGGTATTCTCGATTACGATTATGGAGGTTGCAAGATCGACGTAAAATCAACCTCGGTGAACATGTCGATTCTTAGGAAGTAAACCGATCTCGTGGTTTTCAAAAAAGCGGACATCGATTCATGACATCTACAACTCAAGGGAATATATGGTCGCAGAAGTCAAGTTGTTCCCAATCGCCTGGCTCGATCGGCGGTGAGGATTACAACATTTAGCTAAAAACGTACCTATATTCGTGCCGTGATAATAGTCTTATTGCAATCACTCGAATCCCGGTTCTACATACAAGATGCAAGCATGTGGATGTCGGACACCACTTTATAAGAGATCACGTTGAAAAGAAGAATATCGAGAATGGAAAAGATTCATACTGATATACAGAAAGTTGATATTCTAACCAAGCCACTAGCTGAGATCAGATTCAGAGATTTATGCAATGAGCTAGGACTTCTAGATCTTGGAGAAATGTCACCGAAAATGTTTGATGGAATGTTCTCCAGAACTAGCTGGTTAAGAGACTAACCAGATCGAGAGAAATCGAGTTGAGTTTGGTATCTTAATCGATCTCAAGAGATCGATAAGTAAAAATCGATCGACTTACACGCTACTGCGGATCCAAAGGAACTGATCGATTTTAGTTTATCAGATTTAAAGTCTATCAGTTTAAAGGAACTGATCAGATTCAAGGTTTATCAGATTAAAGGAAAATGCTCAGTTTAAAGGATTATCTGATTAAATCAATTTGGTTATAGTATTTCTTTGTGAATCGATTTAGCTGATATTCAACAAGCAAGATTCAGAGATTAAGAGCTAACAATCGCATAAGAAAGGTGAATTTACACAACGATGAAATAATGTAACTTTTCATTGATAAAACCCGAAGGTGAGGTTACATTACGAAGTTACAAGTACAAGAAGAATCTTGAGGTCGACATAAATGTTAACCAAAATCCTAAACCTATAACCCTAAACCTTCATCCTAACCCCAGAAGTGAAGGAAAGAGAGAGATTTTAAACTCTCATTTTCCCCCACTTAACAAGGGGTGAGAGGGGCTTGAAAGGTAATCCCATGCCGCAAACTGATGGACTCTCCAAGTGAAGTGAGAGCGGCATTGATAGGATTACTAAGCCAGGAGCCCTAAAAGGGAGAGTAGTAGGGCTCTCCAGCTGTTAAATGGAGCACGTGTGCCAAAGAGTTGGTCGTCAGATCTCATGGGCACATGTGTTGCATGTTTTATACCAGACTAAGTCTGATGGTTCTGGTTACGTCATCCAGATAGACACACAAGGTGCATACGGTTAGGAGAAGTGTCTTCTCAGTTGCAACACAGCAGATCCCGCCCTCGGTGGTAGAGAAGCTTTGCAGCAATCGTATGTGAAATCGAAGATGATGAAGAAAACAACAATAAGGGATGCAAAGGGTTGATTTGAGAAGGTGAAACCATATAAAAGGGTGTAAAAGTGTTTGCCGGAAGTCTCACCGGAAACAAGGGTTCACCAAGATACATGATTCTTACAAAGAAGATAAGTATGGTGAATGGGTGATGTTGTGTAAAACATTGGTCCAATTTATAGAGGCCAAGCAAGGATGCAAATGCAATTTCCATTTCAAGAAGCCTATCCGAGAAATTTGCATCAAAAGGACAAATGATGTAGAAATCACGAATCGATAATTGGATAAATTTACGGTTGATTGACATATCGAGAGATTGAGGACGATATATTTACAAGATGTCAAATCACGCCTACTTAGGGAATAGAAGTTACTACTCTAGACTAAGTTTTGGCGGTAACACTTATCCCAAGAATTGGCTTAATCAAAAAAAAATCGGATGAGGTCAACCAAAATCGATATTTACGAAAGCATGATCGGATGAGAGAGATCACCGAGCTTGAAACTCCAACAAATCGAGATATATCGATTCTATAAGAAATATCGGTTGAAGGGGAACTTCAACCGATCAAGGAGGATCAAAAGGAAATCGAGGGCGTACTCAAGAAAGATCACTAAGCTCAAGTTTCAACAAATCGATGCTGTTGGAGAAGATCGGTTGAAAGGATCGGGATTGGGAAATTTCTTAAGGCTTAGGCGTAATGATTAAGATCAACAAGTGGAATCAACATTGACAAGTAATATTGACCGACATAATATCACCAACCGATCACGATCTCTTTTCTCTTGTTCTTTACTTATTTATCGGATCAGATTCGATATTATTTTGCCTTTTTGCACCCACTATCCTTGTGATGTGTACTCGCAAATCATTTAATGCGGACGTGGGGTACATGTATTAACCGCTATTTGATCGTGCTTTTTAAATCCAAAAGTTTTTTTGCGTCGCGTTTTCTCGACCCTACGATCAAAACCGCTAAAACTGGAGCGCATAATCTTTTCAAAACGTTTGATCTTCCAAATCTTGTCTTATTGTTCCCTCCGTCTCTATATAAGATTCATCAAACCTTACCAGAGTTTTTCTGTTTCACAAACTTGCATTATTATCACTGAAAAAACTTCAAATTTTCTCTACGTTTCAAAACGATTTCTTAGAGTTCAAAATCATCTCTGAAAATTTGAATCTGGTAATACTTTCTTTTAAACTTAATGATGAATCTTTCTTTCCGATAAAAACATTGTTTTCAAAAGTTGTTTTTTCGGAATTTATGCTTCATGCCTCTTGTTTTTTCCGCGGTATGATATTGATATTGATTATGCACAAATTTAATGAGTCTATCTCACCGTAGATGGCCACTCATGGACTAGGAAAGATCATGTGCAACTATCGAACGGGCAACGAAGATCTTTGAGGATAAGTTCGTTCAATTTGGAATCACTGAGGATCTTGAATCCATGGAGGTGGAACAAATTTTGAAGAAAATTTGGATCGAAACATATTGCTGCTCGCTTCGCAATCTAGTGATGCAAGATGAAGCACTACAATTCTTGCAGAATTTGAGTGTGGATACGTAAAAATCCAGAGACGAACCGATATCGCAACAATCTGGAGAAGAAATCGATCGACAAATGGAAGACATCACTGGTCTGTTTCAAACCTTACAAAAAGGGCGAATCTCACTGCGACACTACAGGAGAATGAGGACGAAGAAATCGAGAGGAGCTCTTAAGAGAGGCAGACAAACATCGAAAAGCCGGATTCATCAAAGCTAATGCTCAAAAGAAAGATAGATTGTTGTTTGACATTCATTCAAGAACGATCATGGGGAATCTTATTTAGCCCGGATGCTCTCACATCACCAAAATGTACAAAGATGGCAAAGAATAATTGATGGGGGCTCAGAACATCAATCGCACGGCTTCCTCGAAAAGCCATCTTGCTCCAAGAACACGAAAAAATTTGGAGTCAATGAATCCAGTGTGTCTTTCTCAAAAAGAGAATCGCCAATCTCAACAAGGTTGCAAGCTTATATTGAAGGACAAACCGCCAAGGCCTAATGGAATCGAATGGATCAAGTCCTACAATGCCTTCCTTCTCATCAACTTCACTATATATGGGCCACCAGACGATGACAAGGAGCCCACTCCAACAAAAATCAAGAAAGGAAAGAGCAAAGAAGCGCGCCATCCACACCGGTTGCTCCACGTAAAAAAGAAACTAAAACCGTGAAGGCCTGCGAGAAGAGGCCAAAAGAAAGCAAAGCAAGCTACCATGACTCTAAAGACTAGAAGATGAGTCGAGAAGAAGAAAGAGCGAAGCGATGCATTGCGCAACTAAGAAAGAATCGACAGCAAGCTTTCAACCCGAGGGGGCTCGCCAGAACGATCCGAGGTAGAAGCACAAACCGATAAATCTCCTTCTCCTCAACCTCAAGCCGATTCACCGCCAGACTAAAGGTCGCCGAAAGCATGTCTCTCCCGCTAGTTCACACCGCTTTCATGAACTCCGAACCCGATATACAATCGCCACTACAAAGCAGTAAATCCATCGCAGGTCGAACCAATCGCATAACTTCCGCCGACTCAAGCACAACCGAAGCTTCCACATCTCATCCAACAGAATCCGACAGATAATTTCAGATCCAGATCAACAAAGACCATCACCGAAAATGGTCGACTAAGAATTGAACGAGATTGATGAGACGTGATCCACAACCGGGTCGCCCATCCCGCCATCGAGAGAAGAAGTCATGGAGATCCTCACCGGAGAGATCTCGATTAAAAAGCTTCTCGATCTTATCTTACTTGTTGAACAGATGGGTGGTGCGGATGAGTTCGCAGATTTTGACTTCGATATGAGGAAGTCCGCCAAAGTGGGATCACCCGGTGAGCTAATATCCGATAAACTGCGGAAAGCTCGATCCATGGGAAGTTGGAATTGCGGAAGAAGAAAAAGCCGAGATCGCTCAAGAAGCTCCGTAAACAGACGCAGAATGGAGAATGCAGGAGTCGCCGATGAAAGTGGGAACTGTGTCATATTCACGACCAACCACGGGAGGCACAAACAATCAACTCGATCAAGTGATGGATCCAATTCCTACATCTCAAATCACCACCGATCAACTTCAGAGATCGATCTTGTCTCAAAGATCTCCCCAAAGAAGAGATTGAGGAGTGCTAATCGTCGAGAGACAAATTAGTCTCAAACAAATCAAGCAATCGAGATCGGGTTCTCCCAATCCATGACCACCATGTCTGGCCGAGCTTACAAAAATCGGTTGATGACAAGTCAAAAACAGGTGGATCAAAATCAATCTTCTTTTCTCGACGCCATCGAGAAAAGGCTCGAGTTATCGTAAGAGAAATTTGACAAAATGATTTGGACACTCTCGCTACAATGGAAACCGCCAAGACAGAGCCGACATAACTGTTTCGTAACCTAACAACTCGTTTTTCAGTTTATCTCGCTAAAGATCTAAATCGGGCATTATCGGTCAACTTTGGTTCTCGACTTCCCACTCAATGCGCTTTTGATCAAACCAAAAGGGGAAGGATCTGAGAAACCAATCGACGATCGTAAGATCGATTCATACGGATAAGGCCCAGGATCAATCGCAAGAAAGGGCGCCTTGGGTCTTTGGGACATCAAAATCTGGACGCCATTACTCGGACCAGAAAGTCACCGGGTTAAATTAATGATCTGCCGATAAGGAGCTAAGTCAGAAATTATCCAAAGAGCAGATGATGAAGAAGAAAGAAGGGCGAAAAACCGGCACAAGGAATGGTTGAAACGAAGTTCAAATCAAGGGCTAAGAAAGGATTGATGGAAAATCGCACGTAACCTCGGTTGCCGCCAAAGAGTTCCATTTAGATCATACCAAAAACCGCTGCAGACACGCTAAGAGGTTTGAGGAATGGAATAAGATAAGTGAATGGCTTCGATGCCTTTTGTCCTTGATCTTGTTCCACAAGAAGAATCACCGGATGATGAGTTCCTCAACCGTTTCTGAGAATAAATATCCGACTTTTTCAAGTATCCGGAAAATGAGGCCAAACTTATGAATGTAAAAATATCTCGCCAGAGTTTGATATGCTAGTATACTCGAAGAAGGCGGATGACTCATTCGACAGATGGCATTTGAGAGATTCTACTTTGACATCTTGAGCAAATCGCATATAACCGATCAAGTGCGCATAATCGATGTCAAATGGAAACTCTATCGATTTTCAACGTTCCACAAGACCAAAGAGAAATGCCGAAGGATACAAGCCCAAGGAGTGAAGAATCAAGACGTCTGGGGATCATTTGTTTTTAAATTCAAAACTTTTTTCGATGTAACATGTAATCAACATATCTAATGAAAAGTTTATTTTTTCTCGATCCCAAGACAAAATCTCTTTGTCTTTGACATTTGCTTTTTTCGTTTCTATACTTATCAACTGTTTTGGTTTTCGGGTGTTTTGGTTTCATCAAAAAGGGGAAATTGTTGGGAAATTTATAGTTTTGATGAAAGTTCAAAAAACACATGTAATAGGACTTGATCGGACTGTTAGTCGATCGATGTTTACATTATCGCTATAGGAGACCAGTTGATAATGATTGTATAGAAAAACCGATGTAATAGATAGGTCACATATTGAGGGGGAACTCAATATGTATAGGTCGATCCAAGAATCGGAAGAAAGTTCGATATCCCGACAGGCGTAACGTTAAACCGTAAGCGGAAGATCGACGAATCGATCTAGTCGGATAACTTCGCCCGGAAGTCATGAAGCTCAAACCTCGAATACTAGAAGATCGGATGACTTCCGAAGATAAGACCGTAAGATCTACATCGCTCGAAGCCACCAGTTGAAGCTAAGTCAACAGCGCCAGAAGACTCTATCAGTAGACCGATCATTCAGACTGATCTAGGTCAACATAAGATGAAAACTGATGTTTCATCTTATCATACGTCTGCGATCTAAACAAGAAGAATACCAACCTTAGTTGGAGGAACAACACTGCAAAGCAAGGCTTCCATCCAATAAGGAAGAGACACGTATGAACAGAGCTGATACTCGCGGGATTCGATGTTGCTCTCTCAAACGGCTATAAAATACACATTCACGCTTTCCGGCACCATGCAATTTCTCAAGACGTCACATCAAGCCTGCAAGTCTACCTAAAATAGCCTGAGATTCAAATTGCTCTCCAACGGCTCTTTGATCTCAAGGTCTATAAATATGGGATCACACTTCAGAGTGAAACACGGAAATGCTTGGACAAACAAAATAATCAAGAAGCTCAAACTATAGTCAGATTTCCGCACGAAGAACACAACAACAAGCTTATTTTATATTGTGTTCATCCCATAAGTTCTTAGCAAGAAATCTTTTCATCTAGCTATTAAAGTCGCTTTGTTGTACTAAGGAAAGATTTCATAGTTGGAACCTCAACAATCTTACCCAAACCCCAAGTTAGGATAAGTTGTTTAGCAAGATTTCGATCCAGGTTTCTAAGATCGATTACGGGATCGGTTGAGTGAGAACTCTTAAAACATCTGTTGGTGTACTGTGTTGGACTAACACACTAAACTAAGTCCAGTCTGTTAAGTTGGTTAAGTTGGTGCCCCTTGTGAAAGGGAAGAGTTGGACGTAGGACTGGTTTGTCCGAACCACTATAAATCTTCAGGTGCCTTTTTCGCTTTGATTAATCGCTCTCACATCGCATAATCTTAAAGCGCATACATTCTAAGTTAAGATCGAGATAGCACCAAGCTTCCGATCCGACGGACCCGATATTTCGTCATCCGATTAAAAAAGATAAAACTTGGAATCGATTTATACAAAACCGGTTTTTTCACGGGTAAAACTTAAGCTTCGACACATCGCTTAATCGATAGTTAGCGAATCGATCTGTTTTCAAGCGTTCAAGAAGTTGGTTATCGACTAAACCGATTCACTTCAAGACTCGATCAATTTATCCGCTCACACCCGACCAAGACGAAAAGTTTTTCGTAAGTCTATTCACCCTCCCCTCTAGACTTACGCCCTCACATAACGTTAGGGACCTACAAAGAACAATGATTAATGGTTTATTTCAAGAATAAATAAGAAAATTCGGTTTGGTTATACAAAGTAAAAGCATACTTTTCAAGATAACCCCAACACCAAAGACGTATCTTGGGATACCCCCAAATCCTAAGATGTCTCGGACTTGGCTTGCTTGATCCACAACTCTTTGGGGTTTTGGGAACTTATTTGGATGGCACCAAGTTTAGAACATAAGCCCCTGTTTCCAAGGCATAACCCCAAAACGACTTGGGAAGATCTCGAATAACTCATCATGGATCGACCATTTCTAAGAGTGTTACGTTTTTCGATTCGCAACCCCCATTTTGTTGAGGGGTTAGGATGCGATCAATCGGAAAACAATGCCCTCGTCCGACGGTAGTTCAAAAACTCATCGCCGAGGTATTCGCCTCCACGATCGGATCAGAAAACTTGATACTTTTTTCCATATGATTCTCCACTTCGCTTTGAACTCTTTGAATTTATCAAAGGTTCCGATTTTGTGTTTCATCGGAAAATGTATCCGAAACCTTGAGTAATCATCGGTGAATGTCACGAAATACTCATAACCACCTCTAGCTTTAGTTGACATTGGACCACACACGTCGATTGTGAACGATTTGCAACACTTACGGGCTCTATTCCTTAGCTCCAAATGCCCTCTTGGTCATTTTACCCTCCAAACATGATTCGCAGTTGGAAATGGTTCCATCTATAGGTCATGTTGGGATTATCTTTCGAAAGTATGCTTTTACTTTGTATAATCTAAAACCGAATTTCGAGACTTATTTTTGAAATAAATTGTTTATCGCGATGCTTTAAATATGATTGAATGTTACATATATTTATTGCATAAATGTTCAACAATTCGTACGTGTTACATTGTAGTTAATTTAGTGATACCAGATCACAGAAGATTAAATTAACAGTCCCTTGTAACTAAAAGTACGCCATTCACGACCTAGATGGAAATGAACAACCCATCGTGAAAGGTTGAGGTGTAAGGCTCGAGATTGGTTTGTCTTGACCAAGAGATTACACTAGTGCATGTGATGATATTTGAATAGGACCTCTACGGGAGGATAAATTCTTTGAATCGAACAAGGAAGAATTAGACCTCGGTGGTTCGTTATTTCTTAACCTTCGTCCCTTAAATAGGATCACGTGGGATTGGTGACTATTGCCTTGACTTATCATGGGTAGCAAATCAAAGAGAGATTCAATACTTTTTATCTTGGGCAATATTATTGGTCACATGTGATTGCTAAGATTTAATACTTAAGAATCGTGTGCAAATGCACGCTTGTTTGATTTGCCCCTTGGGAGGTTCATAAGCTTTATCATACCAAATCTTGCAAGTGGAATTTGTTTAGGTATGGATAATAATGTTGAACCGATTTCTTGACCAATGACAAAAGATATTAATTAACGGAAAGCTATTTCATTGGCTTGAATTAATTAATGGGCTAGATAATCTTAAACACGGGGAAATAATGACCGGAGCCATATTGACCGTAATATGGGTTAAGATGGATAGTGCAATATTAATTATGTAGTGGGATTAATTAATATTTATGGGCTTCAATTATATTGTGGCTCAATATTAGATATTCAAGGTCCATTAGAAGGTCCAATCTTAATTCTCCTAAAGGCCCCCCTCGAGTAGCCCAACAAATAGTCCATTAACTGAAAAAGGTGATTAAAATAAAATAAATTTTGTTGCTTATTTTTCCTCTATTTTTTTCGAAAATTATGAATAAGTTGGGAGAAAGATTTTCTTTGAATTTTGTTATGGAATGAAGATATGTATTCTTGGAATACAAAATTATCTCATTAAATTCAAGAAATCTCCCACTTGGTTATTTCATAAGAGAATTTCGAAATTTTGAAAATATAGTGGACAAGAAAGATTTTCTTGATTTTCTTGAAAAGATATTATGGAAGATATGTATTTCTTGAAATACAAGAATATCTCATAAATTCAAGAAGATCTAAATCTTGAAATCTTGCCCAATTTTTTGAAAATTATACCATAAAATAGAGGAGGTGAATTTTTGTGGAATATTTTAATTATGGGAAAAAGAATATATGGGATATATTCAAGATTTCTTGGTGACCAAGAAAAGTCTTTTCCCACATTGATTTTCTACTAAGATTTTCGACCACCCCTCTCCTATAAATAGGGGATGATTAGTTCATTCCCAAGTACAATTCCATGTGCTGGAAAAATTAGCAAATCCACAAAGGTGGTGCAACAAAGTTTATTTTTTCCTTTTGTTAATTGTTCGACAAGTGTCCTTCCACCGGATAAATGAGCAAGGGCTAAGGGAATACTTGGGAAGTCCTTTTGGTTAGTCCGTCCGACCGAAGTCACTGCCATCCCGAGAGATACGTTCACGTAAACCCGTAGATTCCGCATGCGTAGGTTTTACGTGGCTTTTTATATGCATGATATGTTGTTGCAATTATTATTTGAATTAATATAGGATTAATTCATGCTAGTAATAATTAATGAATTAAATTTGTATTTAAATATTCACCCCGAATAGATCTGTGCAACTCATTCCCCAACAACGATGACCCTCCCCACGAGGCTCGATCAAAGCGAAATAGTAATCCTGTATTTAATCATGGTTATTACTTAGGTATAAAATTGATATGCATATACTTCAAGTCCCCGTCAATTTTATATTGGTCAAGTGGGGAGCCAACTATTAATTTGGATATTAAAGGTTTGTAAATTCTTGTTTGTAACTCGCTTGAATGTGTTTAAATAATGACCCACCCCACGTGGCTTATTTAAACTGTTTTGAGATGTTGGCTGATGCATGTTCATATTTTTTGAGATTTTAATATGATGCATGTGATTGAACCTTGTGATATATTTGTGCTCATGCATGTTATTATTTATTTCAGTTCATCATGTCGCAACCTTTTAATCCACTGTTATATACACTCAAAGAACACCAATTAACTGGAGAAAACTATAATGTTTGGAAACGAAATATGAGCTTTTTCTACTGCATAAAAACATTTTTGGATTATTGATGTACCCAAGCCACGTAAGCCTACTGATGAATCACCTGATGCGGAAAGACATGAGTAAAATATTTGGGAGCAGGCCAATGAACCCATGAAACGTGTAATCTTGACTTCACTGTCTGGCATGTTCTCAGAGTCAAACACCATTTTCTAAAACTGGCTTATCTCGGAACTAAGTATTGTGATGAGACCCAAATCGAATTTCTGTTGCTTACTCTGCCAAGGAGCTTTGATGGATTTTACTTTGGTTTTGTGATGAGTGATCACATGTTTACTATGGATAATCTACAAGAAGCTTTGGAGAAAGTGGAGAAGCATTTAGGAAAGAAAGACGAAGCATTGGTGACCAAAAGTCTTTTCTCGAGATCTAGGCCAGTGGAAGGCAAGTCTCAAGAAAAGGAAAGTGGTCGAACCAAAGCAAACTCATCACTAAGAAAAGTGAGAAAAAAGGCGGTTAGAATGGGTTGGGTGTCAAGAAAGAACCAAAAGGAATATGTTTTAATTCATGGGGAGAAAGGACATTGGAGGTCACTGTTCAATCCCAAAAGGAAAGGAAAGAAAGGTAATCCTCACTCACTAGTTGTTGAACTTTTTTAGCGGCGATGCCTCCCATTTATGGGTGGTGGATACTGGATCCATCGATCATGTTTGTTTCACATTACTGGGGGTTCAAACGGACCCGACAACTAAGTGGAAGTGAGATCCTCATCACACCGGGCGATCTTCGAGTGTGGCAAAAAAGCATGATGGGAGAAGTGCACCGTCTTTTGAAGACGTAGTTTTAATTTTAAGAGATGTTACAGACGTCCGAAGTTTTAGAAAAGAATTTGATTTCGGTTTTTAAACTTTTTCATGATGGATATTAGGTTACTTTTTAATAAAGTTGTTACCATTTCTCTTTTGATAAATTTATTTGTCATGGAACGTTGGCGAATAATCTCTATACAATTAATTGCACACCACTCACGAAATGCATCCTATAACACATCAACTTTTCGAGAAAAGAAAACGTTCATCGACGTGAACGAGACACTTCTTTGGCATCTAAGATTGGGTCATATAAATCAAAGAGGATCCAAAGGTTGGTGAAAGGCGGTTCACTAGAGCTTCTCCAAGTTGAACCGTTTCCAACCCCGCGAATCATGTTTTGAGGAAAATGACCAAGAGGGCATTTGGAGCCAAGGGAATAGGGCAAAGAAGTGTTAGAGATCGTTCACACGGATGTATGTGGTCCAATGTCAACCAAAGCAAGAGGAGGTTATGAGTATTTCGTCACTTTCATTGATGATTACTCAAGGAATGCGGTTATATTTTCCTTATGAAGCATAAATCGAGACCTTTGAGAAATTCAAAGAATTTAAGGCTCAAGCAGAAGAATCATAGGGAAAATGTATCAAGTCTCTACGATCCGATCGTGGAGGCGAATACCTCGGCGATGAGTTTTTGAACTACTTATACGATGAAGGATTGTACATCGACTACCATCGCACCGGAACCCCTCAACAAAACGGGGTTGCAGAGCAAAAAGCGAGAACTCTTTTGGAAATGGTTAGATCAATGATGAGTTATGCGGATCTTCCCAAGTCGTTCGGGGTCATGCCTTGAAACAACGGCTTACATTACGAACTTGGTGCCATCCAAATCGGTTCCCAAAACTCCCAAAGAATTGTGGATCGGCGCAAGCCTAGTATGAGACACATGAAAATTTGGGGTGTCCGCCCACGTGTTGGATAAGGAAGTTTAGAATTGGATCCTCGATCGAAATAAAAATTTGTTTTAGGAGGATACCCCGAGGAACTAAAGGGTGTATGTTCTATGGTCACGAAGATCAAAAGGTGGTCATAAGCACCCACTTTAGATTTTGGAAGAAGACTATATGAACCAAAGAAACCCGAAGTGAGATTACCTTAAATGAGCTTAGAGGGCAAACCTCGGTGCTTGGCATCTTAGATGATATACCAAACGATACACTTTCACAACCGGACCTCGTCATTGTGGGAGGGTTGTGAGACAACCGAGAGATTCATGGGAATAGGAGAGTCCTCGGACTTGATTCCCGGACAAGACGAATCGAGACCCATGGACATATGACAAGGCACTCCAAGATAAGGATGCATATTCTTGGCAAGCAAAGAATGAAAGTTTAAAATGGGTTCTATGTTTTATAATAGAGTGTGGGGAGCTAGTCGAACCACTTAATGGGGTCAAACCCATTGGATGCAAGTGGGTATATAAGAGGAAAAGAGGACCTAAGAGGGAAGGTTGAAACCTTTAAAGCAAAGACTAGTGGCGAAAGGTTATACTTTCGTAAAGAAGGGATCGACATTAGGAAACTTTTTTTAACGTAACCATGCTTAAGTCCATCTGTATTCTCTTATCGATTCTTTGCGCATTTTCGACTTTGAAATCTCAGAAATGGATGTCAAGACGACTTTTCCTTAACTAAGTCTTGATGAAGAGATCTATATGCAACAACCCCAAGGTTTCATTGAAATAGGCCAAGAACATCTTGTTTGTAAGCTCAAGAAGTCCATTTACGGACTCAAACAGGCATCCAGAGCTTGGAACCAATGTTTTGATCATGTTATAAAGTCTTATGGGTTTGATCAAAACGAGTTTGAAAGTTGTGTGTATAAAAAGCGTGTCGGAACTGCATTGGTATTCTTAGTACTATACGTAGATGACATTGTGATCATCGGGAACGATGTGAAGGTGTGATCAGATGTAAGGGCATGGTTTCAAAACAGTTTAATATGAAAGACTTAGGGAAAGCCGGACATATCCTTGGGATCAAGATAACTCGAGATCACCAGAAAAGGATGATCGGGTTATCGCAAGTTTCATACATAGACACTGGTTTTTGAAACGATTCAGCATGCAAGATTCCATGAAAGGATTCGTACCTTTCAGACTTGGAATCCATCTATCCAAGAAAATGTTCCCTAAGACGAAAAGGAGATAGATGACATGAAAGGTATTCCTTGTGTTTCGGCTGTCGGAAACCTTATGTATGCATTGCTGTGTACGAGACCGGATATCTGCTTTGCCGTAGGCATGGTAGCAAGATATCAAAGTAACCTAGGGAAAGCGCATTGGACGACAGTTAAAAACATTCTGAAGTGTCTGAAAAGAACTCGGGATAGAATGTTGATTTATCAGTCAGATACTTCAATCCCCATCGGCTACACGGACTCGGATTTCCAATCAAACTTAGATTTCAGAAATTATCTGCCTCAGTTAGTGTGTTTCCATTTGGGAAGTGTAGCCATCAAATGGACGAGTGTGAAGAAGAAATGCATCACTGACTCAACCATGGGACTCAGGTAAGTAGCTGCTTGTGAAGCAGTGAAAGAACTGATTGGGCTCTAGACCTTCTTAGTGGACTTGGATGGTGTTTTGAATTTGTCTAGCAATATCTACTAGGGGCAGTTGCAAATTCAAGAGAACCAAGAGTCCACGAGTCAAACAAACACATTAAAGGAAAGACATCTTATACGAGAAATCGTTAAGAGATGAGATATAGATGTGGCAAAGATAGAGTCTGAGGACAGCCTAGCAGATCCATTCACAAAGCGTCTGCCTCTGAATACATTCGAGAGACATGTGAGTGGAATGGATGTCAAGACCGTTGCCAATCTGCTTTGAGTATAAGTGGGAGAAATTATTAGGTTCGTGTAGGTGACATTAGATGTCACGGACTACGCGAGACATGTTGTAGTATACTTAAAAGCAGATTTTGAGTAGAAGTGGGAGATTGTTGGGATTATACTGGAAATTATGCTTTTACTTTGTATAATCGAAACTGAATTTCCAGACTTATTTACTGAAATAAATTGTTTATCACTGATGCTTTAAATATGATTGAATGTTACATATATTTATTGCATAAATGTTCAATAATTCGTACGTGTTACATTGTAGTTAATTTAGTGATACCAGATCATAGAAGATTAAATTAACAGTCCCTTGTAACTAAAAGTACGCCATTCACGACCTAGATGGAAATGAACAACCCATCGTGAAAGGTTGAGGTGTAAGGCTCAGATTGGTTTGTCTTGACCAAGAGATTACACTAGTGCATGACTGACAGGAGGATAAATTCTTCAGAACTGAACAAGGAAGAATTAGACCTCAGTGGTTCGTTATTTCTTAACCTTCGTCCCTTAAATAGGATCACGTGAGATTGGTAACTATTGCCTTGACTTATCATGGGTAGCAAATCAAAGAGAGATTCAATACTTTTTATCTTGGGCAATATTATTGGTCAAGTGTGATTGCTAAGATTTAATACGAAGAATCGTGTGCAAGTACGCTTGTTTGATTTGCCCCCTTGGGAGGTTCATAAGCTTAATCATATACCAAATCTTGCAAGTGGAATTTGTTTCCGGTATGGATAATAATGTTGAACCGTTCATTGACCAAGGACAAAAGATATTAATTAACGGAAAGCTATTTCAGTGGCTTGAATTAATTAATGGGCTAGATAATCTTAAACACGGGAAATAATGACCGGGAGCCATATTGACTGTAATATGGGTTAAGATGGATAGTGCAATATTAATTATGTAGTGGGATTAATTAATATTTATGGGCTTGAATTATATTGTGGCTCAATATTAGATATTCAAGGTCCATTAGAAGGTCCAATCTTAATTCTCCTAAAGACCCACTGAGTAGCCCAACAATAGTCCATTAACTGAAAAAGGTGATTAAAATAAAATAAATTTTGTTGCTTATTTTTCCTCAAATTTTTTCGAAAATTATGAATAAGTTGGGAGAAAGATTTTCTTTGAATTTTGTTATGGAATGAAGATATGTATTCTTGGAATACAAGATTATCTCATTAAATTCAAGAAATCTCCCACTTGGTTATTTCATAAGAGAATTTCGAAATTTTGAAAATATAGTGGGCAAGAAAGATTTTCTTTATTTTCTTGAAAAGATATTATGGAAGATATGTATTTCTTGAAATACAAGAATATCTCATAAATTCAAGAAGATCCAAATCTTGGATTCTTGCACACACTAAATTTTTGAAAATATCCATATATGAGGAGGTGGGATTTTTTGTGGAATATTTTAATTATGGGAAAAAGAATATAGGAGATATATTCAAGATTTCTTGGTGACCAAGAAAAGTCTTTTCCCACATTGATTTTCTACTAAAATTTTCGACCACCCTCTCCTATAAATAGGGGATGGTTAGTTCATTCCCAAGTACAATTCCATGTGCTGGAAAAATTAGCAAATCCGCAAAGGTGGTGCAACAAAGTTTATTTTTTCCTTTTGTTAATTGTTCGACAAGTGTCCTTCCACCGGATAGTTGAGCAAGGGCTAAGGGAATACTTGGGAAGTCCTTTTGGTTAGTCCGTCCGATCGAAGTCACTGCTATCCCGAGAGGTACGTTCACGTAAACCCGTATATTCCGCATGCGTAGGTTTTACGTGGCTTTTTATATGCATGATTTGTTGTTGCAATTATTATTTGAATTAATATAGGATTAATTCATGTTAGTAATAATTAATGAATTAAATTTGTATTTAAATATTCACCCCGAATAGATCTGTGCAACTCATTCCCCAACAGGTCCGACAATGAACCATCTTTCACCAACCTTTGGATCCTATTTAGATTAATATGACCCAATCTTAGATACCAAAGAAGTGTCTCGTTCACCTTTTTCGAACGTTTTTCTTATTACTTCAAAAAAATCAATGTGTTATAAGATGCATTTTGTGAGTGGTGTGCATAATTAATAGTATAGAGATTGTTCCGCAACATTCCATGACAGATAAACACATCGTTACGAAAAACAGTAACTTGTTTAGAAAAACGAACAGAATGTCCATCAATAAATAGTTTTGAAACTGAAATAAGGTTTTTACGAAAAACAGGAACGTAAAGAACATCTCTTAAAACTAAAGTCTTGTCTTCAAAAGACAGGTGCACGTCTCTCATTTGCTTCAATTTTGCTACTCTCAGAAGATCGCCCGGTGTGATGAGGATCTCACTTTCACTAAGTTGCGGGTCAATTTGACCCCCAGTAATGTGAAAAACAAACATGATCGGTGGATCAGATCCATTACCCACGAGTGGGTAGCATCGCCCGCCAAACAAGTTTCAACAACTAGTGCGTGAGAATTACCTTTCTTCCCATTTCTCTTAGGCTTGGGACAGCGGACCTCCAATGTCCTTTTTCACCACGATTGAAGCACTTCCCCTTTGGATCCTTCTTGATACCCCCAAAGATCCCTCATCTTGCTCTTGCCCTTGGCAGTAGTTGAGTTCGACTTCTTTTGGCCTTTGACCTTCTTCTTCTTGCCCTCCCTTGGCCTAGAAGATGAAGACGGTCCATTAGCCACTAAAGCTTGAGTTTGGTGTCCCATCGATGTCTCGCTGAGACCAAAGCTTGTAACAAGTCGGCAAAGGAGAACTTCGATTATTCATCCGATAGTTCGGTTGAAAATGTTCAAAACTTTTTTAGCAGAGTGAAGCACCAAGTCTATCTGAGTCTCCAGATCGTAATCTGCACCCAGAACCTCAAGTTTGTTCAGATGAGCCATCATTTTGAGGACATGATCCCTTACTGGTGTGCCCTCCACCATTTTCAACGAGAGCATCTCTCGCAAGGTGATCTGTCGAGCCATGCGGTTCTGATGTTGGAACATCTTCTTAAGATTTTCCATAATTTCCGCAGCAGTTGTAAATTCTTGGTGTTGGTGTTGCAACACATCTGACATAGATGCCAGAATAGTACACTTTGCCATGTCCTTACAATGCTCCCAGTCATCATATTTTTTTCTTTTCCGCCTTACTCGACTCGCCAGTTGGCTCATCAGGTTTTGGGGTATCAAGGACCCACTTGTGCCTTTGTGCTGTTAGGACAATCATCAGTTTTACGTTTCCAATCAACATAATTCTCACCAGATAAATTATGATCTTTAAGTATAGCAAACAGTGGATTAAAAGGTTGCGACATGCTGAACTGAAATAAATAACAATTTGTATAAGTACAAATTTATCACATAATTCGATCACATTATTCATATCAAAATCTCAAAACAATATGAATATGCACCAGCCGACATCTCAAAACAGTTTAAATAGGTCACGTTGGGTGATCTGTCTATTTAAACAGATTCAAGCAGGTTACAAACAGGAACAATTACAAACCTTTAATTCAAAATTAATAGTCTGCTCCCACTTAACCAATATAAAATTGACAGGGACTTCGGAGAAGTATATGCATATCAATTTTATACCTAAGTAATAACCATGATTAAATACATAATTATTACTTCGCTTTGAACGAGCCTCGTTGGGAGGGTCATCGTCGCCACTAATAATAATTCACAATCATCATTTTGGGAATTTATTCATGTGAAAACCATCTTTTGGCCGTTCCGTTGGGGAAATTTCTCCAAAAGAATTCACAAATAAATAAATTATGGAGGTCAATATTGACTTAATTTTATTATCCGAAATAAAATTTGTCAATTAAAACATACTTAGTAATTTTCGAAAGTGAGATTTTCTTTTGACAATTTTAAATCATGCAATCACATTTAACAAATAAAATAGCATGAATTTAAAACAAGCCTCAAGATAAAATAAATCAAGTTGGGCACATATATCCAACTGTCATGGTTTAAATTTCATATCTTGATTTTGAGAAATCGTCTCTTCTTTTGCCTTCATCGTTCGTCTCGAAAGGCTCCCACTGAATCCGTAACAATTCTTTAACGAGTGTCCTCCGTCTTGGGTTAGGACGACGTCCAGAAAACGAGTAGCTCACGACCGGAATGCTTGCGCATGCTTTATCAAGACGCCGGTCCATCATCTCGACCATCTCGCCCCATCGCCCACGACATCTTTCGAACACACGCGAAGAGCGTTCGACGTCAGGTCTGTGGTCCGTCGCCCAGGTGTCATGCCTGCCGTCACACCTTCGGCGGCAAGATACCTTCAAGGCCTTTCTCATCGCTTAAAGGCCATACCAACAATCTTATGCCGGATGGTCTGGTGATCGCGTGTCGCATTCTGCTCGCTAGACGTGCTTCGCCTTAGCTTCAAGATGCGTCCGGGCACTCGGACGTCCATCTTTAATTCTCCGTCTCCGTCTTCGTTCATGATCCGGTTACAATTTATTTACAAAATAAATAAACCTGGATCTAAACTAGTCTATTACATTGAACAATCAAACAAATACTAATCTACTCGTGGATTTTCTCACGAGGCAAAACGAATCCGAACGAATCGAATTAAAAACTAATAATTTATTTGCATGTAAAT
Organism: Stenogyne calaminthoides; assembly: GCA_037126765.1. NCBI lineage: Eukaryota > Viridiplantae > Streptophyta > Magnoliopsida > Lamiales > Lamiaceae > Stenogyne > Stenogyne calaminthoides. The sequence goes on along the minus strand of JBBCBC010000023.1, from coordinate 8,764,910 downwards.
AAGCACATTAAAATACCATGACAATTGGATACCTGGAAAACAGATATAACAGTTCTACTATCCAATTTCAAATTTTAATGAACAACAATTTAAATTACAGTTTAAAAGATCAGAGCCCGAACCAGGGCTCTGATACCAGTTGTTGGGATAACATATGTCAGGATCTATCGAGATGACCTCATAAACATAAATTTAAATTAACAATTATTACTAGCATGAATTTACCTAAGTGAATTCAAATAATAATTACACCAACAACAACAACATGCAAATAATATTCACGTAAGAGATTCTAGCATGCGGAATTTCTAGGAGTTTCCTTGAACGTACCCGTTGGAGAGACAATCTGAGATGGACATGATCAAGTATCTGGCTACCAACCAAAAGTCCTTCTCAAGTATTCCCAAGTCCTCGCTCAATAACCCAGTGGGAGGTTCTCCGATGAACGATTTATAAAACAAAGGAAAATAAAATTGTTGCACCACCTTTGTGGATTTATAATATTTCCAACAAATGGAATTTCTGCACACAATTGAAATTTTTCGAAAAAACACAAATTATCGACGTTTCAAAATATTTGATATTTTATCGAAACTGATATTTTTCCGAAAAAAGATCAATTCCTGTGTCTTGGGAATGAAACATTCATCCCTATTTATAATAGAGAGGGGACGAAAAATTAGGCTCAAAATAGGGTTAGGAAAGATCTTTTCTTGATCTCCAAGAAATCTTGAATATATCTCATATATTCTTCTTTCCATGTGTATTTTTCCACAAAAATCTCACACCCTTATTTAACCTTAATTTTCGAAAATATCAAGAAGATTTGCAAGATTGGATCTTTCTTGAATTTATGAGACATTCTTGTATTCCAAGAATACATATCTTTCTCCATAAAATCTTTCCAAGAAAATCAAGAAAATCTTTCTTCACTTTCTTATACATAATTTTTGAAAAATCCTCATTAAAGAAACCAAGTGGGAGATTTCTTGAATTTATGAGATAATCTTGTATTCCAAGAATACTTATATCATTTCCATAAAATCTTTTCAAGAAAATTTCTTCTCCCTCTTTTCTTTAAAATTTTCGAAAAAACAAGAAATATTAGGCAACAATCATTTATTTGATTTTAAGCACCTTTTATTTATTGGACTATAATTGGGCTACTTGAGGGGCCTTTAGGAGAATTAAGATGGACCTTCCAATGGACTTCTGAATTCCAATATTGAGCCACAATATAATTCAGCCCATTAATATTAATTAATACCACTATACAATTAATATTGCACTATCCAATCTTAACCCATATTACGGTAATATGGTTCCCGGTCATTATTTCCCGTGTTTAAGATTATTTAGTCCATTAATTAATTAAGCCACTGAAAAGCTTTATATTAATTAATATATTTATCCTTGGAGTGAAATGATTTCGACTTTTTATTATCCATCTAGGAAAATTAATTCTACTTGCAAGATTTGATATGATAAAGGTTCCGAGCCCACCAAGGGGGACCAATCACGCAAAGACTTTGCAAGCACCACGATTCTCTCAGATAATCTTAGCAACCGTCGCACAATTAATATTATTGCCCCAAGATATATGGTATCGAAGTCTCGATGATTCTCTTCCCATTTATAAGTCAAAGCAATAATTAATAAACGCACACGACCCTTATTAAGTGACAAAGATTAAGAAATCAACAACCATCGAGGTCTAACTCTTCATCCCATAAGTCGGTCACCGAATGAGTTTATCCTCTCTCGCAGTCCGCTTCAAAGACATCGAATGCACTAGTGTAATCTCGTCAAGACAAGTCAATCCGAGACTTACACATCAACTTCTACCATGAGATCATTGGGTCTATCTAGGTTGTAAAACATGCACTAGTTTACAAGGACCGATTAACGTGATCTTCGTGATCCGGTATCACCACGTTAACTACAATGTAACTTATTTATTATTATGAATGGTTTGCAATAAATATATATAACATTCAATCATATTTAAAGCAACAGTGATAAATAGTTTATTTCAGTAAATAAGTGTTTAATACATAGGTTATACAAAGTAAAAACATACTTTCACGTATAACCCCAACACCATTAACCCAACTAATAAATCCAACCCAAAACACCATAAACCCAACTAACCGACCCACTTAATTACCTAACCCAACTTAACCTCCCTAAACACTATCTACTCTCTCATTTCTCATATGTCCGTTGTTGGAAAATTAGGGTGCCCGGATCTATTCGAGATGATTTTAAATACATATTTAAATTAATTAATTAATTACTAAAATGAATTAATCCTAAATCAATTCAACATAATAATTAATAAGCGAATAAACAATCACGCGTACACATAATCCACTTAAATCCTAAGCATGCGGAATCTAGGAGTTACGAGATTACGTACCTCTTGTAGAGACAACCGTTGAGACGTTGGATCAACCCAAAGAGCCTTCCCAAATATGTCCCAAGTCCACGAACGTAATCGAAAGGGAGGATTCACATTTAACGAAGTTTAACAAGAGAGAAAATCAAAAATATTTTGCCACCACCTTTGTGGATTTCTAATATTTCCAACACATGGAATTGCACTTGGGAATGAAAAATTCATCCCCTGTTTATAGGGACAGGGGTGGCCGATTTTTTGGTGTAAAAAATAAAGGGAGAAAATCTTTTTCTTGGTCCTCAAGAAATCTTGAATATATCTCTTATATTCTTTTCTCCTTAATTAAATTTTTCATAAAAATCTCTTCCCCTTCTTATCCCATAAATTTCGAAATTTACAAGGAAAAAGAATCAAGATTTGATTTCTTGAATTTATGGGATAATTATTTATTCCAAGAATACTCATCTCTTTCCATAAAATATCTACAAGAAAATCAAGAAAATCTTTTCTTCCTTTTTCTACAAAATTTTTGAAAATAATAAGAAATATTAGGCAATAATATTTTCTTCTCCTTTTCATTAATTGGACTTTAATTGGGCTATTTGAGGGGCCTTTAGGAGAATTAAGATTGGATCTTCAATGGACTATGAAGCTATAATATTGGGCCAAATATTATTCAAGTCCATTAATATTAATTTACTCTACTATAAAATTAATATTGAACTATCCATCTTAACCCATATTACGACTTTACTATACTATAGCTCCCGGTCATTATTTCCCGTGTTTAAGATTATCTTAGTCCATTAATTAATTAAGCCACTGAACAAGCTTTATATTAATTAATATCTTTGTCCTTGGAGTAAAGACAGATCAACATTATTATCCATAACGGAAATAAATTTCCACTTGCAAGATTTGGTATGATAAAGATTCTGAGCCCACCAAGGGGACAAATCAAGCAAGACGTACTTGCACACGATTCTCCGTATTAAATGTCAGCAATCGTCATGTAATTAATAATATTGCCCAAGATATAAGGTATTGAATCACATTGACTCTCTTCCTATCACAAGTCAAAGCAATAGTTAATTCCACACGATCCTATTTAAGGAACGGAGATTAAGAAATAACACACCACTGAGGTCTAATTCTTGTATATTCAGTACCGAATAATTTATCCTCCTTTAGGTCCTTATTCAGTGCATCTAAATGCACTAGTATAATATCTTGGTCAAGACAAGCCAATCCGAGTCTTATACTTCAAGCCTTCATGATGGTTTGTTCATTTCCATCTGGGTTGTGAATTTGTACTTAATTACGAGGAGCTGTTAATTTGATCTTCTGTGATCTGGTATCACCAAATTAATTACAACGTAATACGTACTTAACTTATTGAACGGGTTTGCAATAAATATATATAACATTCATTCATATTTAATGCAACAGTGATTAATATATTTTTCAAGAATAAATAAATAAGAAAATCCAGTTTGGTTATACAAAGTAAAAACATACTTTTCAGTATAACCCCAACAATCTCCCACTTATAATTAAAGTCTACTTTTAAGTATACTACAGTATGTCTCGTGTTCTATGTGACATCTAATGTCACCTACACGAACCTAATAATATTTCTCCCACTTATACTCAAAGCAGATTGGCAACGTTCTTGACACTCATTCCTTCCACATGTCTCTCGAATGTACTCTGAGGCAGACCCTTTGTGAATGGATCTGCTAGGTTGTCTTCCGATGCAATCTTTGCCACCTCAATGTCTCCTCTCTTAACGATTTCTCGTATAAGATGGTATTTTCTTTCAATGTGTTTGCTGGCCTTGTGTGCTCTCGGTTCCATCGAATTTGCAACTGCTCCGACATTATCACAATAAACTGTGATCGTGCCGGGAAAATCCGGGACAACGTCCAAGTACACTAGGATGTTCTTGAGCCAAACCGCTTCCTTCACTGCTTCACAAGCAGCTACATATTCGGCTTCCATGGTAGAATCGGTGATGCATTTCTGTTTTACGCTTCTCCATGTCATGGCTCCTCCCCCCATGCAAAACACACTACCCGAGGTATACTTTCTGGAGTCCATGTCTGATTGAAAATCCGAGTTCGTGTAACCGATGAGGATTAGACTATTTGACTGATAAGCCAACATTACATCACGCGTGTCCTCTTGGATACTTGAATGTTCTTTATCGCAATTCAATGCTCTTTCCCTGTTGGTTGCTTTTGATATCTTGCTACCATGCCTACGACAAAGCAGATATCCGGTCTCGTGCACAGCATTGCATACATGAGGCTTCCCAAGCCGAAGCATAAGGGATGCCCTTCATGTCATCTATATCCTTCTGTGTTTTGGGACACATCTCTTAGGATAGATGGATTAAAGGTGTCAGAGGGCACAAAGCCTCTTGGGATCTTGATGTCAAGCGCTTCAAAAACATTAATGTCATGTATGAGGCCTGAGAAAGTCCGATCATTCTTTTCCTGCGATCTCGAGTGATCTTGATCCCTAGGATGTGACCGGCTTCCCCTAAATCCTTCATATCAAACTATTTTGACAGCCATGCCATTACGTTCAATAACACCTTTACATCATTTCCGATGAGAAAGTATGTCAAATCACGATAGTACCAAAAATACCAAGGCGCGCCGATTCCACGCGTTTTTTGTAAACACAACTTTCAAAGTTATTTTGATCAAAATCGTAGGATTTTATAACTTGATCAAAACACTGATTCCAAGCACGGGATGCTTGCTTCAGCCCATAAATGGACTTCTTAAGCTTGCAAACGAGATGCCCTTGGCCTTTTTCAACGAAGCCTTCGAGTTGTTGCATATAGATTTTCTCGTCAAGACCTCCGTTGAGCAAAGCGGTCTTGACATCCATTTGTCAGATCTCAAAATCTAAATGCACAACAATCGACAAGAGAATGCGGATGGACTTGAGCATGGCTACGGGCGAAAAGGTTTCTTCATAATCGATCCCTTCTTTCTGAGTGTACCCTTTCACCACTAGTCTTGCTTTAAAGGTTTCAACCTTTCCGTCCGGTCCACCCTTTCTCTTGTATACCCACTTACATCCAATGGGTTTTACCTCATTAAGTGGTTCGACTAGCTCCCACACTTTATTGTGATCCATTGAACCCATCTCGCTTCCATTGCTGTTTGCCAAGATGTTGCATCATTGTCTTGGATCGCCTCGTTGTAGGACCATGGATCTGAGATCAAGTCCGAAGACTCTCCAATCCCTAAGAATCGCTCGAGTTGTCTGAGAACCCTCCCACTACGATGAGGTTCCGATTGTGTAGGTGTGACTGTTGGAAAATAGAGGCACGTAAAACACGTAATCACATGCGCAGCGGAAATTAAAGTTCACCAACAACGAACAGTTAATTGCATACAAATTACAATAATCATAACGAGAAATCTTACAGTAACTCGAGAGCAGATTTCTCTACTACGGTATCCACGTAATCCCCAATTACGGACTTGCACGGATTTGCCAGCGTTGAATCCCGAGACAGATTTGCTAGGAAAATCCAAACTCTAGATCTTATGGAGAAAATATGAAGTAACGTTCTTTGTGAATTCCCAAGAGCTTGTATATATAGGGAGACCCAGCTTAAATCTTAAGCTAGCCCAATTAGGAAAATAAAACCCTAATCTTGAATTAAATTAATTCCTTTTAATTTAATTCCCTAAATATAAATCTCTACGGATTTAAATGCCTTATATGAAAATCTCTAATATTTATTTCCATATACATTAAATCCTACAATTATATTCCAAATATATTTATTGGGAATTCTTATTTAATTAAATCTAATTTAATTTAATATTAATAATAATTAATTCTAAATTAATCTATTATTAATTACTTCTCCATAAATTAAATATTAAATCCAATTTAACATTTAATCAACCAACTATAATCCGTAAAAGGGAACTACTTGTTGTGTGACCCATAGACCCTCATATACCGAGCGATTAGTCAAACTAATGATCTTAATTGAACCCTAGTCAATAAATCAGGCATTCTCAATATATGAGGTACGTTGCGAGAAACATGCAACTACCTGTAACTGTAACGTGGGCTATTACGATTTCCTCATTTCATTCACGAATACTCGATTAGTCTTGAACATGATGAAGTGTCTATTCAAATAACTTAATCACCTTATCTCCAATCACTAATTGATCACTTATGTCACACTTGGCCACAAAGTCCAAGTTGAATTGCATTGACCAATGACTTTGATCCAATTATGATGAGAAGGTGAGTATTCTCTCTAAATCCTCTTTGAGGAATGAATCATTTTCTTGGCTCAACTACCACGCACATGCACTTCGTGATGAACCCAATCCAAGCCATATCTACCCATGGAAGGGTGCAAGCATTGGTCATGGTCAAAGTTCATCACTCCACACATGTCGTGCGTATTGACCTCAAGTCAAAGGATTATCGAATTGGTCCCACTAACCGAGACACCCGTAGACACATATAGTGGAACTACATCAAACGGTTTCTCGGATGGGTATACCAATACCCTCTAAGGTATTTGTGCATCCATCATGAGATACCTAGTATCTCGTAGCAAGTGAGATCTCACTACACTCTCTAAGAGTATGATGCAGATCGCACACCAATCTCCATTGCATCATCAATATCCCATTCTTGATGATCCTCGATTGGGGCTATTTGAGAATCATGCTTAAGTCGTCTGAGTTCTCACACACTCAATGACATCAATGACTCAAGGGAACACAGATAAAAACAGATGCAAACAATCAAACACAATATTCTAATTAGTGCAATGCCATATATTTAATATTAAACAAATAATAATATTAAACCAATACTGAATATTATCTGAGTATTATGTCCTTACAAAGGATTGTCTCTAGGACACTAACACTAACAATCTCCCACTTGAACAAGAGTCAATCACCTACATGCCTAACCCCTAGACCATCAAAATGTCTAGTGTGTACATTGTTGGAATATAGAGGCACATAAAACACGTAATAACATGCGCAACGGAAATTAAAGTTCACCAACAACAAACAATTAATTGCATACAGATTACAATAATCATAACGAGAAATCTAACATTATTTCAATAGTAGATTTCTCATCTATGGTATCCACGTAATCCCCGTAGACAGAATTGCACAGATCTGTCAGTGTTGAATCTGAGACGGAATTTGCTAGGAAAACTCATATCCTAGATTTTATGGGGAAATTAGGTTTTCTTGTTGTAGTGAATAATGAATCACGGGACCTCATATATATAGGGAGAGATTAGCTTATATCTTAAGCAAATCTTTATTGGGAAGATAATTCATAATCTTGAAAACCATATCTCAAAGATATGTTTTTCCCTACAAATATTTCCTGCAATAATAATCCATAATATTATTTTGGGATTCTTATTTAATTAAATCTAATTTAATTAAATAATAATAATAATTAATTCCAAATTAATATATTATTAATTCTCCATAAATTAAATATTAAAATCCAATTTAATACTTAATCAACCAACTCTAATCCGTATATGGGAGTTACTTGTTGTGTGACCCATAGGCCCTCATATATCGAACGATTAGTCAAACTAATGGTCTTAATTGAAACCTAGACAATAAATCAGACATTCTCAATATATGAGGTACGTTGCGAGAAATGTGCAACTACCTGTAACTGTAACACAGGCTATTGCGATTTCCTCCTTTCATTCAAGAATACTCGATTAGCCTTGAACATGATGAAGTGTCTATTCAAATTGCTTAATCGATTTATCTCAAATCACTAATTGATCATTCGTGCCACCCTTGGTCACAAAGTCCAAAGAGATGTGCATTGGCCAATGACTTTGATCCAATTATGACGAGAAGATGAGTATTATCTCTAAATCCACTTTGAGGAATGAATCATTTTCTTGGCTCAACTACCACGCACATGCATTTCGTGATGAACCAAATCCAAGACATATCTACCCATGGAAGGGTGTAAGCGTCGGTCATGGTCAAAGTTCATCACTCCACACATGTCGTGCGTATTGACCTCAAGTCAAAGGAGTATCGCATCGCTCCCACTAAGAGAGACACTGCAGAGACACATATAGTGGAACTACATCAAACGGTTGCTCGGATGGGTATACCAATACCCTCTAAGGTATTTGTGCATCCATCATGAGATACCTAGTATCTCGTAGTAAGTGAGATCTTACTACTGTTGGGGAATTATTTGCCCGGATCTATTCGGGATGAATATTTAAATACAATTTTAATTCTAACAATTATTACTAGCATGAATTAATCCTATATTATTTCAAATAATAATTCAACAACAAATCATGCATATAAAAGTTCACATAAATCCTACGATGAATTGCTACGGGTTTACGTGAACTAACCTCTCCTGAGTGACAACCGTTGAGAAGATGGATCTTCACACGAACACACCAAAAGACCTTCTCAAGTATTCCCTTATCCTTGTTCAACAATCCGGTGGTAGGAACTCGCGAACAATTTAACAAAAGGAAAAATAAAATTATGTTGCACCACCTTTATGGATTTCTAATTTTTCCAACACGTGGAATTGCACTTGGGGATGAAAAAATCATCCCCTATTTATAAGAGGGCGATGGCCGATTTTTACTTGGGGAATAGGGAGGAAAAATCTCTCTCTTGATCTCCAAGAAATCTTGAATATATATCCAATATATTCTTTTCTCCATAATTAAAATATTCCATAAAAATCTCACTCTCTTATTGTTATGGTATTTTCGAAATTTTAGGATAAAGATTCCAAGATTTGGATCTTCTTGAATTTATGAGATATACTTGTATTCCAAGAATACATATCTTCCACAATATCTTTTCAAGAAAATCTTTCTTTCCCTTTATTTCTCATAATTTTCGAAAATCCCACATAAATAACTAAGTGGGAGATTTCTTGAATTTAATGAGATAATATTGTATTCCAAGAATACATATATCCTCATTCCATAACAAAATTCAAAGAAAATCTTTCTCCCCTTTTATTCATGTTTTTCTAAAAAAATTGAAAAAATAAAGAACCATAATTTATTTTATTTTAAACACCTTTTTCAATTATTGGACATTATGTTTGGGCTACTTGAGGGCCTTTTTGGAGAATTAAGATTGGACCTTCTAATGGACTTTGAATATCTAATATTGAGCCACTATTATTCAAGCCCATAAATATTAATTAATCCCACTACATAATTAATATCAAGACTATCCATCTTAACCCATATTATTTGTTAATATGGCTCTTGTTATTATTTCCGTGTTTAAGATTATCTAGCCCATTAATTAATTCAAGCCACTGAAACAACTTTCCTTTAATTAATATCTTTTGTCCTTGGTCAAGGAACGGTTCAACATTATTATCTATACCGAAAACTAATTCCACTTGCAAGATTTTGTATGATAAATCTTATGAACCTCCCAAGGGGGCGAATCGAACAAAGCGTCCCCTTGCACCACCATTCTTCGTAGATAAATCTTAGCAATCGCGATGTGACCAATAATATTGCCCAAGATATAAAGTATTGAATCTCATTGATTCTCTACCCGTCATAAGTCAAAAGCAATAATTACTAACCACACACCCATCCTATTTAAGGGACGAAGATTAAGAAATAACGAACCACTGAGGTCTAATTCTTCCTAATTTAGTGCTGAAGAATTTATCCTCTTGTAGGTCCTATTCAGTGCATCAGTCATGCACTAGTGTAATCTCTTGGTCAAGACAAGCCAATTTGAGCCTTACACTTCAACCTTTCATGATGGATTGTTCATTTCCATCTAGGTCGTGAACAACGTACTTTTAGTTACAAGGGACTGTTAATTTAATCATCTGTGATCTGATATCACTAAATTAACTACAATGTAACACATACTATTTATTGAACAATTATGCAGTAAATATTTATAACATTCAATGATATTTAAAGCATCAGTGATAAATGATTTATTTCAGTAAATAAGACAGAAATTCAGTTGGTTATACAAAGTAAAAGCATACTTTCCAGTATAACCACAACAACTACACTCTCTAAGAGTATGATGCAGATCGCACACCAATCTCCATTGCATCATCGATATCCCATTCTCGATGATCCTTGATCGGGGCTGTTTGAGAATCATGCTTAAGTCATCTGAGTTCTCACATGCTCAATGACAGCAGTGATTCAAGGGAACACAGATAAGGACAAATGCAAACAATCAAACATAATATTTTAATAAGTGTAATGTCATACATTTAATATTAAATAAATAATAATATTAAACCAACATTGAATATTATCTTAGTATTATGTCCATACAAAGGATTGTCTCTAGGACACTAACACTAACAATCTCCCACTTGAACTAGAGTGAATCACCCACATGCCTCACCCCTAGACCATTAAAATGTCTTGTGTGTACATGAACACTCAAAGCCTTGGTGAAAGGATCACCAAATTATCTTATGTGGGAATACGTTCTAACTTTCTATCTCTAGCGATTATCTCTCTAATCAAGTGATAACGCCTCTAAGACATGCTTGTTTACATTATTGGATCGGTTCCTTATGCAACCGCACCCGATGTTGTCACAATATAATTTTATTGGACTATCGCTTTCGGAACTACCCCTAGTTCATTTAAGAACCTGCTTTTATCCAGACAACTTCTTTGGCGGATTTTCAATGACAAAGAATGTTTCAACCGGTTGTTGAAGTCCGCCAGTATCTCTTGCTTGGAACTTTTCCAACTAACCGCCCCCACCATTGAGAGTAAAACATAGCCCGACCGAGATTTGTAATCATCACAAATGATTGAAAACTTGCGTCTGCATAGCCAAATAGCCACTAGCTCGGATTGTCCCTCAGAGATTAAAAGTATTCTTTAAGACGTCCGAGGTACTTAAGAATATTCTTGATAGATAAAGAATCCAATGAGGTTCACCCGGATTCTGTTGGTATCTACCATTGATGCTGACAGCGAAGGCCCTGGCCTAGTGCAAGTCATGGCTTACATGATGGACCCAATTGCTGATGCATATGGTATGTCCTTCATGTGCTTGATATCATCGCCTTGGAAGGACAATCCTTCTTAGCGGTTTTATCCCACGACATGCGTGTAGAGAACCTCTTAGAGTTCTCCATCGCAAATCGCTTCAACACCTTATCTACGTAGGTGGACTGTGATAGCCCCAACATCCTCTTGGATCTATCCCTATGGATCTTGATCCTTAAGATGTAGCAGGCCTCACCAAGATCCTTCATCATGAAGGTCTTTGACAACCATTCTTTCACGGACTACATGAGAGGGATATTGTTCCCCATAATCAGTATGTCATCAACATACACAACTATGAAGACAATATTCTTCCCATGGCACTTCCGATGGACGCATGGATCTTCCGAGTTTCTGATAAAGTCAAATGATTTGACAGCCTCATCAAATCAGATTTCAACTCCTAGAAGCTTGCTTCAACCCATAGATGGATCGTCTGAGCTTGCACACAAGATTAGATTTTGGCTTTGAGATAAAACCTTTTGGTCGAGTCATGAACACTTCCTTATCAATGTTTCCATTGAGGAAAGCTGTTTTGACATCCATCTGCCAAATCTCGTAATCAAGGTGTGCTGTTACCGCAAGTAAAATTCGAATGGACTTGATCTTAGCAACTGGTGAGAAAGTCTCGTCATAGTTAATGCCCTCGCATTGACTGTAACCTTTCGCCACCAATCTAGCCTTGTAGGTTTGTACCTTGCCATTTGCATCGGTCTTATGCTTGTAGATCCACTTGCAACCTATGGGTTTGACCCCTTTTGGCAATTCAACCAAGTCCCAAACTTGATTGATGTACATCGAGTCCATCTCGGATTTCATGGCTTCACGTTACGGCTTTTTGAGTCAACATCTAATGTTGCCTCAGTGTAAGTTTTAGGTTCGTCCTTATCCGGGATCTCCACGACATCTTGTTCCTCCATGAGGAAACCATAATATCTGGTGATCGAATTACGAACTTTAGTAGACTTACGGAGTTGTGGTTGTTCAAAGCAAAGACATTCTCGATCGCGTGAAAATTTTGTGGTACAAATGACTTCATCGTTTGACGGGAGGCCTCAAGATTGATGCTTCTGGATGATCCTTGAGCACTTCCGGATGCCTCTTGAGCGGGAGTTTGAACAATGCTATTCTCATTCAGTCTACTTGGAGTTTGTTGCTCAGGCATTGCAACTCCAATTACGCTCCCACTGGCTGAAAGAGGATCACTATGTGATAAACTTCCACCATAAGAGCTACTGAATGCTCCCATTGATTCTTGGTCATGTTGCTTTGACAAGATATCAGTCACTTTGTTAATTTGTGGTTCTTGAATTTCTTCAAGTTCTATCATCTTACGGCCTTGTTCCTTGAAGATGTAGTCTTCTTCGAGGAACCTGGCCTGCCTAGAAATAATCACTGACTGTTTCTCCGGTAGATAGAAATAATATCTTTTAGTTTCCTTAGGATATCCCACAAAATAACCCTTTTCACCTTTGGATTCCAACTTATCGGTGAGCATCTTTTTCACAATCACGGGGCAACCCCATTTTTTTGATATGCAAAAAAGTTGGCTTCTTGCCACACCATAATTCATATGGTGTATGCTCAACTGATTTGGATGGAATCCTATTCAGAATGTAGATTGAGGTTTGTAACGCGTATCCCCATAAGAATGTCGGAAGAGAGGAAAAACTCATCATGGACCTCACCATGTCTAACAGGGTTCGGTTTCTCCTTTCGGACACACCGTTCATTTGAGGTGTTCCGGGAGGAGTCCATTGTGACTGGATTCCATGTAACTTCAAGTAATCAGTGAATTCATGGCTAAGGTATTCACCTCCTCGATCTGATTGAAGAGTCTTGATACTCTTACCAAGTTGCTTCTCTACTTCAGCCTTAAACTCTTTGAATTTCTCAAAAGATTCAGATTTGTGTCTCATAAGATACACATACCCATATCTTGAAAAATCATCAGTAAAAGTGATGAAGTATCCGAACTGACCCCTAGCTAGAGTGGGCAATGGTCCACAGACATCACTGTGGATCAACTCTAGAACTTCTTTGGCACGAACTCCTTTCCCAGAAAAGGGTTTGTTGGTCATCTTGCCCTTGAGACAGGATTCACAATTACCATAAGACTCAAAAGTCGAATGGGGTTAAGTAGTCTAACTTTCTTAACCTTGCTATCCTATTCTCATTTGCATGACCAAGTCTGCAATGCCACAAGTAAGTTGGGTTTTCATGATTAATAAGTTTGAGTCGTTTGTTTTGTATATTAAGAATATTATATCCACAATGCAATAAGTATAAACCATTCGATAAAGGAGCATTCCCATACATATCACCATTAAGCGAAAAATAACAATTATTATTTGCAAAATGGATGGAAAACCCTTCAATGTTTAACATAGGAATAAAAATAATGTTGCGAGTAATAGAAGGAACAAAATAACAATTATTCAGTTCATGTCTAAAACCAGAGGGTAAATCTAAAACATAAACGCCAACACGTTCAGCAGCAACTCTTTCTCCATTCCCAACGTGTAGGGCGACTTCACCCGGCCTAACTGCCCTGCTATGCTTGAGACCCTGCACATTCGTACAAATGTGTGAGCCACAACCGGTATCCAATACCCAGCAGTTAGTATCATTTGTGGACATGTTTATCTCAATAACAAACATACCTGTTCCAGTGGCTGAGACACCCTGTATCTTCTTTTCAGCTGCTAGAAACTTACAGTCCTTCTTCCAATGCCCCTTCTGCTTGCAGTGGAGGCATACATCCTTGTCCACCCTCTCATTTTTTTGAATTCCACCTTTGGGCTTGAGAAAGTTTGGCTTGGAGCATTTCTTTGCCTTTCCCCTTCGCTTCTTCTTTCCTTTCGGAGCAGAAGAAGTAGAGGCACTCACCATGAGCACAGGCTTTTCCTTAGCATTGGAAGACTCAAAAGTCTTTAGCGTGTTATGCAGCTCGGGCATAGTCGATTTCGTCTTATTCATATTAAAGTTTATCACGAAACTTGAATATGAATCGGGAAGCGACTGAAGAATGGCATAAACAACAACATTGGTGTTAAGCTCAATGCCCAAACGACCAAGTTTCTCGATTAGCCCAATCATCTTCAATACATGAGGAGAAACCTTCCCTCCTTCAGACATCCGACATCTAAACAGATCTCTCATCACTTCATAAATCTCGAAATGAGATTCAGAATCAAAGAGATCCTTCAAGTGCTTGATCATCTCAAAGGGAAGCATCCTCTCATGCTGCCTTTGCAGCTCGGGAGTCATCCCGAGGAGCATAACACACTGAACCTGGGAAGCATCATCTTGATGCTTCTTCTGAGCCTCGACGTCAAATGCCTCGGCTTCTTCAGTACCAGCCTCCGGGGTAGCAGGGATTGGCGTGTCCAACACGTACTTAATCTTTTCTTGCCTGAGCACCAAACGAATGTTTTGGTGCCAGTCGAGAAAGTTTGGCCCAGCCAATTTGTTCGTTTCCAAAACGCTTCTCAATGACAAGTTATTCATTTCAACAATCCTAGAGAAATAAAATAAAACGAAAATTAAACACATAACTCCTATGATCAATATTCAGCAATCAAAATAAACGTGGCCTTTTAAGTTTATTTAGTCTCCATTATTTTCACATATTCAATGACCTCATCGGAAGAATACGAATTTATATCCAATATAAATCATAATGGACTAGGATCCACATTCTTAATATCATAATCCCAGCTTTGGCTGAATACTATAATAGCAGAACTGGTAGGCTCCAAACCAATTGCAAAACTGCAACTCCTAGTTGATTGAACCTAGTTCAATCGGATGTCCCTTAACTTTCGTTTTCCTGCTTTGGCTGGTAAAACAAAGTTAAGTTGGTTTACAACCATCAAGCGGTGAGACTACGTGTCCCTATAAAAGTCCCATTGAATGTAGATCCGAGCAAAAGACTTTGGTCTTAAATACACATTGGAACAAAATTCCCGGTTTACTTTTAATTTCGATGGAAGACATCGTTTCAATTTAATGAAAAACCATATTTTAGTGAGGAACATTTTAAAGGCGCGGTATTAATTGCTTAATCGAGATCCGAACATGTTAATCTATATCACATTTGAGCAACTATTGGGCATCGCCTACCCAAACATGACATTATACAGACTAACACTTATATGGGAGCCGTCTACCCAAACAATTAATACGGTTCGATAAATATTGGGTGCCGCCTACCCAAACAGTTATAATGCAGACGTAAAAGCGTTAACGAATTTAAATAATAAACAAGTTAAACAAGTGGGATTTAATAATTCCTCTTAAAACGAATTTAAAAATCCAATTTAAAATTTGATTTTAAATTATTAAAAGTTAATAATTAATTCAATTAATTATTATTAAAAGTCCAACTTTTAATCTTATTAAAAATTAATCAAATTAATTTTAAGGTCATAATTTTAATTGTTTTGTTGTTAGGGGCTCAGATGCAATTTCTAAAATTGCACTGGAGGGCATATTCCAATATCAATTTGCAGAATAGCCCTCCGCCATCACCGCCCAAAATTCGACAGCATCCAATCTGTATTTTGGGACAACCGTTTCCAAACACCAACCCAAATCAGTAACAATTTCAAAATTAATCTAATCAATTATAGAACTCAAGAGAACGAAATCGAACGAAACAAGCAACACATCGAGAACCCAGAAACTGGAAATCATAGAACTCGATCGAAAACCAGAAAAACTGGAAATCACATAACCCAATCGGAAAACCAGAAACAAGGGAGAGCTCGAGGCATCACAAAATCGAAGTCGAAGCTCGACGCGAGTCACCACCGCTGCTCAAGCGCTCGGGTGACTCGTCGTTGAGCACGATGGGTTGCGCGCAGAACCGCAAACCCAATTGCGAACTGGTTCCAAACCAGAAAACCCAAACGAAAACACGAAACACGTCACCACCGATTTGTCTCAATTCTGGTAGCGTGCCGCCTCGATCCAAAATCAAGAGGAGCGCCGACGAGAAAAGAGACGATGTACGGAGGCAGAGCGGCGGGACAAAGACGGAAACGCGAGGCACGAGGCCTGAGATGAAAGTGAGATCGCTAGGAGTATACCGCGAGCCCCTGCACGCGTTGCGAGGCCTCGACACCTAGCGCTGGCCTCGAGCAATGCGGCGTGGCATCGCGGTGGGAGGGTTTCTCCGAGAGAAAACCCTAAATCAATTTTGGGAAGTCTTCTCGAAGAAGACGAGCCAAGCAAAACAAAACAATAGGTATGCGGTCAAATGGATTAAATCGGCCGTGCCCCACGATTTGAATAAAAAAAAATTAATTTATTCAAAAAAATATGCAATTAATCAAAGAGCCTGAGCTCTGATACCACTGTTGGAATATAGAGGCACGTAAAACACGTAATAACATGTGCATCATAAATTAAAGTTCACCAACAACGAACAATTAATTGCATACAGATTACAATAATCATTACGAGAAATCTTACAGTATTTCAATAGCAAATTTCTCAACTATGGTATCCACGTAATCCCCGTAGACAGAATTACATAGATCTGCCAGTGTTGAATCTGAGACGGAATTTTCTAGGAAAAACTCCTATCCTAGATTTTACGGAGAAACTAGGTTTTCTTGTTGTAGTGAATAATGAATCCCGGGACCTCATATATATAGGGAGAGATTAGCTTATATCTTAAGCAAATCTTTATTAGGAAGATAATTCCTAATCTTGAAAACCATATCTCAAAGATATGTTTTTCCCTACAGATATTTTCCTACAATAATATTCCATAATATTATTTTGGGATTCTTATTTAATTAAATATAATTTAATTAAATAATAATAATAATTAATTCCAAATTAATATATTATTAATTCTCCATAAATTAAATATTAAAATCCAATTTAATATTTAATCAACCAACTCTAATCCGTATACGGGAGTTACTTGTTGTGCGACCCATAGGCCCTCATATATCGAGCGATTAGTCAAACTAATGGTCTTAATTGAACCCTAGACAATAAATAAGACATTCTCAATATATGAGGTACGTTGCGAGAAATGTGCAACTACTTGTAACTATAACATGGGCTATTGCGATTTCCTCATTTCATTCACGAATACTCGATTAACCTTGAACATGATGAAGTGTCTATTCAAATAGCTTAATCGATTTATCTCAAATCACTAATTGATCATTCGTGTCACCCTTGGTCACAAAGTCCAAAGAGACGTGCATTGGCCAATGACTTTGATCCAATTATGTCGAGAAGATGAGTATTCTCTCTAAATCCACTTTGAGGAATGAATCATTTTCTTGGCTCAACTACCACGCACATGCATTTCGTGATGAACCCAATCCAAGCCATATCTACCCATGGATGGGTGTAAGCGTCGGTCATGGTCAAAGTTCATCACTCCACACATGTCATGCGTATTGACCTCAAGTCAAAGGAGTATCGCATCGCTCCCACTAACCGAGACACCCGTAGACACATATAGTGGAACTACATCAAACGATAGCTTGGATGGGTATACCAATACCCTCTAAGGTATTTGTGCATCCATCATGAGATACCTAGTATCTCGTAGTAAGTGAGATCTTACTACACTCTCTAAGAGTATGATGCAGATCGCACACCGATCTCCATTGCATCATCGATATCCCATTCTCGATGATCCTTGATCGGGGCTGTTTGAGAATCATGCTTAAGTCATCTGAGTTCTCACGTACTCAATGACAACAGTGATTCAAGGGTACACAGATAAGAACAAATGCAAACAATCAAACAGAATATTTTAATAAGTGTAATGCCATACATTTAATATTAAATAAACAATAAAATTAAACAAACACTGAATATTATCTTAGTATTATGTCCATACAAAGGATTGTCTCTAGGACACTAACACTAACAATCTCCCACTTGAACTAGAGCCAATCACCTACATGCCTAACCCCTAGACCATCAAAATGTCTAGTGTGTACATGAACGCTCAAAGCCTTGGTGAAAGGTGTTGGGAGATGAATTTAATAAAGATTTTGATTAGATCCCAAAACCCCTGAGTATGACATATTTCAGGATGATCTTGATAGTATAGGATCAGGTTTCAAATTACCAGGACGATCTGCACCATGTATAGTCAGCAGACATAGTTCAGGTTAAGAATAGGTTTCAATATTTTGTCTGAAGATCACAGAAGTATCCTGAAGACCAAAACTATACTGAAGACCTAAACCATACTAAAGGATCAGTATATCCTGAAGACTTGCAGAACCTGAAGACTTGAAGAACCTGAAGACTTGAAGAACCTGAAGATCAGAAGATCCTGAAGACTCTTATGTACTGAATCAACAGAACCTGAACAAGTCACTCCGAGTGTAAATATTGTTTGTTCATTCTGAGTACATGCAAAAAGAATGTTATACGTTCTTGAACACTAAGGAAAGTATCAACTCAGTATTGGTTGACTAAAAGAGTCGTTTTTGTTGTCTCTGTTTAAAGGAAGATGTCGACCAATGAGGAGGCGACAACAGTGTACTTTCCTGACACTGAAAGCGACATGTCTCTGAAGAATGTCAGCAGAGATATTTGTCTTGTTCACAGAAATTGGTGATTGGCTGCTTGTCTGAATATTTCCTAAAAGCATGCAAGGGCTCGTTCAAACCCTAATGAAGTCGTTCACCATATACTCAAAGAAGAAACCCAAGATGCTATCTCTCCAACGAATAGTTTTTTCAAAGGAAGACTTCTTGAAGAGTTGCCTATAAATACCAGAGGCCTTGAACACTTCAAGGTTTACGGGAAATCAAAGCAACTCACAGAGCTCATTCGTATTCAAGTATTCTTGTGAAGCACTCGAAACCCTTAGATTTTCCCAAGTGTTCCATCATTGAAGAGAGCTCATTTACTAAGCCTAGATTCAAGATCTTATCCAAAGATTAGTTCGAGATATCCTAGTCTTTTACTTGTGTTCTCATTGTAAAAGGATATCTCACCATAGTTGGAAACCAACCAAAACCCAAACCCTTTGATTAGGTAGTTTGTGTGTGTAGAAGTTGGAAGTGAGAGTTGTAAAGAGTAAGTAAGCTGTTGTGTTCAGTCTGAAAACTCTAGAGAAGAAGCTAGTAAGTTGATTGTTCAGTCAGAAAGCTTGTGTGTGTTGAGTTAGTAAGCTGCAGTAGTTCAGCCTGAAAGCTCGTAGTAGAAAGTTAGTAAGCTGCTGAGTTCAGTCTGAAAGCTTGAGGTAGTAGAAGTAGTGTGTTAAGGAATTTCTCTAAAGTCAGAGAGAGTGGACGTAGGAGCTTGAGCCTCTGAACCACTATAACTTGCTGTGTTATTTGCTTTCTGTTTTGCATTCGTACCTGTTGCATATTTCACTAAAAACATTTTTGATATTCAGTTGGAATCAATCCACTGAACTTGCATTAACCTAATCACAGTCTTAACCACTGTTTTATTAAGGAAAGATTTTCAGCAAAGTAAAACGAGTATAAACTTAGGGCCTACACTTTCCGCACTCTAGATAAGCTAGTATAGATAGTTATCAAACTGATAAACTCCCCTGAGTAGTTAGTAAGATTATTATCTACTCCCAGTTTATTTGGACTCTGTAGAAGAAACTCAGGATCAGTTGAGCTAATCTGAAGTCTCTGAAAGCCGCTCAGTGTTATTGTCTTAGTAGACTTTGACTCAGGGCAATTTGTGCTTCTCAGGACTAAAACTCAGGATAACCTGACTCACTGATTTCAGTAAAGTTTTAAAAGTTGAAAAATCACTATACACGTGTATTCCCCCCCATACACGTGTGAGACTCGTTTACACCGGGACCAACAAAAGGATCAACCAGATTATCCTCCGTGGGGACACGTTCTAATTCTATCTCTCCTCTAGTGATTATCTCTCTAATCAAGTGATAACGCCTCGGTACATGCTTGTTTCTGTTATTGGATCTCGGTTTCTTAGCTTGTGCAACCGCACCAGTGTTGTCACAATACAATTTTATTGGACTGCTGGCACTCGGAACTACCCCTAGTTCATTTAAGAACTGCTTTATCCAGACAGCTTCTTTGGCAGCTTCCGCCGCAGCAATGTACTCATCTTCGGTTGTTGAATCAGCGGTAGTATCTTGCTTGGAACTATTCCAACTAACCGCCCCATCATTGAGAACGAAGATATTGGCCGACTGTGACTTGTAATCATCACAATCGGATTGAAAACTTGCGTCAGCATAGCCGGTCGCAACTACCTCTGACTGACCTCTGTAGACCAGAAAGCATTCTTTAGTACGTCTGAGGTACTTAAGAATGTTCTTGACAACAATACAGTGGGGTTCTCCCGGATTCTGTTGGTATCTACCAGTAGTGCTGACAGGGAAGGCCACATCTGGCCTAGTACAAGTCATGGCGTACATGATGGATCCAATTGCAGATGCATATGGTATATCCTTCATGTGCTGGATATCAGCTTCTGTAGAAGGACAATACTTCTTAGAGAGCTGTTGGGGTTATACTGAAAAGTATGCTTTTACTTTGTATAACCAAACTGAGTTTTCTTATTTATTTACTGAAATAAATTATTAATCACTGTTGCATTTAAATATGAATGAATGTTATATATATTTATTGCAAACCCGTTCAATAAATATAGTACGTATTACTTTGTAGTTAATTTGATGATACCAGATCACAGAAGATCAAATTAACAGCTCCTCGTAATTAAATACAAATTCACAACCTAGACGGAAATGAACAAACCATCATGAAAGGTTGATGTATAAGACTCGGATTGGCTTGTCTTGACCAAGAGATTATACTAGTGCATTTGAATGCGCTGAATAGGACCTACAGGAGGATAAATTCTTCGGTACTAAATATACAAGAATTAGACCTCAGTGGTGTGTTGTTTCTTAATCTCCGTCCCTTAAATAGGATCGTGTGAAATTAATAACTATTGCTTTGACTTATGATAAGAAGAGAGTCATTGCGATTCGATACCTTATATCTTGGTCAATATTATTAATTATATGACGATTGCTGACATTTAATATGGAGAATCGTGTGCAAGTACATCTTGTTTGATTTGTCCCCTTGTTGGACTCAGAGCCTTTATCATACCAAATCTTGCAAGTGGAAATTTATTTCCGGTATGGATAATAATGTTGAGTTGTCATTACTCCAAGAATAAAGATATTAATTAATATAAAGCTTGTTCAGTGGCTTAATTAATTAATGGACTAAAATAATCTTACACACGGGAAATAATGACCGGAGCCATATTATAGTGAAATCGTAATATGGGTTAAGATGGATAGTTCAATATTAATTTTATAGTGGAATAAATTAATATTAATGGACTTTGAATAATATTTGGCCCAATATTATAGCTTCATAGTCCATTGGAGGTCCAATTTTAATTCTCCTAAAGGCCCCTCAAATAGCCCAAAATAAAGTCCAATTAATGAAAGGGAGAAGAAAATAATTTGCCTAATATTTCTATAAATATTTTCGGAAAATATGTAGGAAAAAGGAAGAAAAGATTGTCTTGATTTTCTTGTAGATATTTTATGGAAAGAGATAAGTATTGTAGGAATACATAATTATTCCATAAATTCAAGAAGTCAAACCTTGATTCTTTTTGCCTTGTTATTTTTGAAAATTAGGGATAAATAGGGGAAGAGATTTTTATGGAAAATTTAATTAAGGAGAAAAGAATATAGGAGATATATTCAAAATTTCTTGGAGATCAAGGAAAGATTTTTTCCTCAATTTCTTGACCTAAAAATCGTCCCCTCTCCTTCCTATAAATAGGGGATGCATTTTTCATTCCCAACTGCAATTCCATGTGTTGAAAATATTATAAATCCACAAAGGTGGTGGCAAAATATTTTTGGTTTTCCCTCTTATTAAAATAGTTCGTGTGAATCCTCCCACCGGATTGCGTTCGTGGACTTGGGACATATTTGGGAAGGCTCTTTGGGTTGATTCATCGTCTCATCAGTCGTCTCTATAAAAGGTTAGTAATCTCGTAACTCCTAGATTCCGCATGCTTAGGATTTACGTGGATTATATGTACGCATGTTGTTTATTCGCTTATTAATTATTATGTTGATTAATTTAAATATGTATTTAAAATCATCTCGAATAGATCCGGGCACCCATAATTTTCCAACAACTAGTATCAGAGCTCTGGTTTCGAGCTCTAAATTTTAAATTGTTATTTAAATTATGTTGGACATTAAATTGAAAATTGGATTGTAAAATTGTTAGATCTGTTTTGCAGGTATCCAATTGTCATGGTATTTAATGTGTTTAATTTTCATGCGTATGAATGAATGGATTTTAATTCGACTCATTCGGATTTGTTTTTCTCGTGAGAAAATATACGAGTAGATTAGGGTATTTGATTTGTTCAAGTGTAATAGACTAGTCTAAATTTAAGGTGTATTTATTTTTTGTTAAATAAATTGTAACCTGATCTAAGACAAAGACGGAGACGAGGAGTTAAAATGGATCCGGAACCGTACGTGAGCGACGTGCATCGCATGACACGTGCTAAGGGAAGCACGCGCGCGGCGCGGACGTCGCTAGTCGAATGGGCCTAGGCACACGGCGCCAGGCGGGATCGGCCCTGAGACGCTGCGGGCAAGAATGGGCGATCGGGCGAAGGCGTGCCAAACATGCGGCACGACGGCGCTCGCCGATGGTCGAGGCCGCCGAGACCCGTGAGGGGCGATGTGCACCGTGGTCTAGGGCGCGCAATGCCGCCAGTGGTGGTAGGCGGATCGCAGCACGCATCCCACCGGAGAGTGCTTGGCGTGACGTTCAAAGACGGAATCTTTTTTCGAGACGAACGAGTGGGAGAAATTCAAGACGACGTTTCTTCAAGATCAAGCCAAGGAAAATCAAACCATGACAGTTAGATAATACGTGCCCAATGTGTTTATGTCCTGCTTTGCTTGATTTTTTTTTTTTTTCTTATGCTTTATTTAATTTGTTTAAATGTGTTTGCATGAGAATTGCTCAACGAAAAATCTCAAACTCAAAAATTACTAAGTATGTTTTAATAATTAATTTGGTTTTGAATTGAATTAAATTTGACCTCCATGATTTATTTATTTGTGAAATCATTTGGAGAAATTCTCCTACGGGACGGTCAAAAGATAGCTTTCACATGAATAAATTCTCCAAAGGATGATTGTGAATTATTATTAGTGGCGACGATGACCCTCCCACGAGGCTCGTTCAAAATGAAGTAGTAATTCTGTATTTAATCATGGTTATTACTTAGGTATAAAATTGATATGCATATACTTCACTGAAGTTCCTGTCAATTTTATATTGGTCAAGTGGGAGTCGACTATTAATTTTTGAAATTAAAGGTTTGTAACTGTTATTGTTTGTAACTTGCTTAAATGTGATTTAAATGATGACCCTCCCACGAGGCTTATTTAAATCTGTTTTGAGATGTTGGCTGATATATGTTCATATTTTTTTGAGATTTTAATATGAATCATGTGATCAAATTATGTGATTTTCTTTGTGTTGATCCGGATATTGACACAAGATATATGTTTATTTTCAGTTTCATCATGTCGCAATCTTTTAATCCACTGAAATATATGCTCAAAGAACACCAACTCACTGGTGAAAACTATGTCATTTGGAAACATAATATGTCTTTTGTCCTCACTGCACAAAAACATCATTGGGTTCTTGGTGGGCAAAAACCTGAAAAACCAACTGAAAGGTCATCAAGTGCAGAAAGATGTATGTACAAAATCTGGGAGCAAGCAAGAATCAATGACACTCGTAATCTTGACTTCACTGTCTGATGATTTGAGACTCATTCATGAGGGGGTTGATTCGGCTGTGGAAATTGTACAAAGTCTTGAGGAAATGTTTTCCTCAGAGAGCAATATGGCCAAAGAGTTTCATCAAAATGGTGTGGAAAAGCTGAAAATGATCGAAGGAATGCCCGTGAGGGATCACATTCTCAAGATCAGATGCCATTTTGAAAAACTTGCTCACCTCGGTACTCGGTACTGTGATGAGGCTCAGATCGAATTCTTGTTCCTAACTCTTCCAAGGTGCTTTAATGAGTTCTACTGTGGTTTTTTGATGAGTGATCACATGTTTACCATGGATACTCTGCAAGAAATCTTGGAGACGATAGAGAAACACTTGGGACAAGAAGACGAAGCTTTGGTGACTAAGAAACTTCTCTCGAGATCTAGGCCAATGGTGGGTAAGATCATTGAGAAGATGAATGGTCCGATCCAAAGCAAGGCCACTAAGAAAAAGGGTGAGAAGACCAGTTGGCTAAAGGTCCAAAAGAAACCAAAGGGAAAATGTTTCAAGTGCGGTGAAGAAGGACATTGGAGGTCAGCCTGTCCCAATCCCAAAAGGAATGGAAAGAAAGGTAATTCTCACTCACTAGTTGTTGAAACTTGTTTGGTGGAGTATGCTACCCATTCGTGGTTAGTCGATACGGGATCCACTGATCATGTTTGTTTCACGTTACAGGGGTTCAAGCGGACCCGACAACTTAGTGGAAGTGAGATCCTCATCACGCTAGGTGATGCTACGAGAGTATCAGCTGAAGTAGTGGGAGACGTTCACCTGTCTTTTGAAGACCAGTTTTTAATTTTAAGAGATGTTCTTTATGTTCCTGTTTTTCGAAAAAACCTTATTTCAGTTTCTAAACTATTTATCGATGGATATTCTGTTCGTTTTAATAAACATGTTACTATTTTTCATAACGATGTGATTATCTGTCGTGGAATTTTACAAAACAATCTCTATATTATTAACTGTGCCCACCACTCACAAAATGCATCGTATAACTCATCTACTATTTCATGTAAAAGAAAGCATTCAGCTAACATGAACGAAACACTTCTTTGGCACCTAAGATTAGGTCATATTAATCCAAAAAGGATTCAAAGGTTGGTTCAAGATGGTTCATTGGGGTCTCTCCATGTTGAACCATTTCCAACTTGCGAATCGTGCTTGGAGGGTAAAATGACCAAGAGGGCATTTGGAGCCAAGGGGCTTAGAGCTAAGGAAGTGTTAGAAATCGTTCACACCGACGTGTGTGGTCCAATGAAAATCAAAGCTAGAGGTGGCTACGAGTATTTTGTTACGTTTATCGATGATTACTCACGCTACGAATACATTTTCCTAATGAAGCATAAATCTGAGACCTTCGATAAATTCAAAGAATTTAAGGCTCAAGCAGAGAATCATAAGGAAAAGACTATCAAGTTTCTACGATCTGATCATGGAGGCGAATACCTCAGTGATGAATTCTTGAACTATCTGTCGGAAGAGGGGATTGCATCCCAGTTGACTGCACCCGGTACCCCTCAACAAAAACGGGGTTGCAGAACGAAGAAATAGAACACTTATAGAAATGGTAAGATCAATGATGAGTTATGCAGATTTACCAAAATCATTCTGGGGTTACGCTTTGGAAACAACAGCCTATATTCTAAACTTAGTGCCATCCAAATCAGTTCCTAAAACTCCGAGAGAGTTGTGGACAGGGCACAAGCCCAGTTATGGACACATCAGGATCTGGGGGTGTCCGGCATACGTGTTGGACAAGGAAGCTGGTAAGTTGGATGCGAGTTCGGAATTAAGGCTGTTCATTGGGTACCCCGAAGGGACGAAAGGATGCATGTTCTATGGTCCCGAAGATCAAAAGGTCGTAATCAGTACACACTTTAGATTTTGGAAGAAAACTATATGAACGACAAAAAGTCTAGAAGTGAAATTACCTTGGAAGAACTTAAGGGGCCAACTCCATTGCTAACTGTACAAAATGATATACCAAACGTCACTCTTTCACAACCGAAACCTCGTCGTAGTGGGAGGGTTGTCCGACAATCCAAGTGATTCTTAGGGGTTGGAGAGTCTTCGGACTTGATCTCAGGCGAAGAATCAGATCCCTGGTCCTACAATGAGGCGATCCAAGACAAAGATGCAACTTCTTGGCAAACAGCAATGGAAGCCGAAATGGGTTCAATGGATCACAACAAAGTGTGGGAGCTAGTCGAACCACTTAATGGGTAAAACTCATTGGATGCAAGTGGGTATATAAGAGAAAAAGAGGACCGGACGGAAAGGTTGAAACTTTTAAGGCAAGACTAGTGGCGAAAGGGTATACTCAGAAAGAAGGGATCGACTATGAGGAAACCTTTTCGCCAGTAACCATGCTCAAGTCCATCCGCATTTCTCTTGTCGATTGCTGTGCATTTAGACTTTGAGATCTGGCAAATGGATGTCAAGACAGCTTTCCTCAATGGAAGTCTTGACGAAGAAATCTATATGCAACAACCCGAAGGCTTCATTAAAAAAGGTCAAGAGCATCTGGTTTGCAAGCTTAAGAAGTCCATTTATGGGCTGAAGCAAGCATCCCGTGCTTGGAATCAGTGTTTTGATCAAGTTATAAAATCCTACGGTTTTGATCAAAATAACTTTGAAAGTTATATTTACAAAAAGCGTGACAGAACTGCATTGGTATTTTTGGTACTATACGTTGACGACATACTGCTCATCGGAAACGATGTAAAGGTGTTATCGGACGTAAGGGCATGGCTGTCAAAATAGTTTGATATGAAGGATTTAGGTGAAGCCGGTCACATCTTAGGGATCAAGATCACTCGAGATCGCAAGAAAAGGATGATCGGGCTTTCACAAGCCTCATATATAGACGCTTCAGCATGCAAGATTCTAAGAAAGGCTTTGTGCCCTACAGACATGGAATCCATCTATCCAAGGAAATGTGTCCCAAAACACAGAATGAGATAGATGACATGAAAGGCATTCCTTATGTTTCGGCTGTACTAAGCCTCATGTACGCAATGCTGTGCACGAGACCAGATATCTGCTTTGCCGTAGGTATGGTAGCTAGATATCAAAGCAACCTGGGGAAAGCGCATTGGACTGCGATAAATAACATTCTGAAGTATCTAAAGAGGACACGGGACAAAATGTTAGTTTACCAGTCAGACAGTCTAATCCCCATCGGTTACACGGACTCGGATTTCCAATCAGACGTGGACTCCAGAAAGTCTACCTCGGGTAGTGTGTTTTGCATGGGGGAAGGAGCCATGACATGGAGAAGCGTAAAGCATAAATGCATCGTCGATTCCACCATGGAATCCGAATACGTAGCTGCTTATGAAGCAGCGAAGGAAGCGGTTTAGCTCAAGAACTTCCTAGTTAACTTGGACGTTGTCCCGGATTTGCCTAGCACAATCACGGTCTATTGTGATAATGCCGGAGCAGTTGCAAATTCGAGGGAACCAAGAGCACACAAGGCCAGCAAACACATTGAAAGAAAATACCATCTTATACGAGAAATCGTTAAGAGAGGAGACATTGAGGTGACAAAGATTGCATCGGAAGACAACCTAACAGATCCATTCATAAAGGGGTCTGCCTCAAAGTACATTCGAAAGACATGTGGAAGGAATGGGTGTCAAGAACGTTGTCAATCTGCTTTGAGTATAAATGGGAGAAATTATTAGGTTCGTGTAGGGTGACATTAGATGTCACATAGAACACGAGACATGCTGTAGTATGCTTAAAAGCAGACTTTGAGTATAAGTGGGAGATTGTTGGGGTTATACTGAAAAGTATGCTTTTACTTTATATAACCAAACTGAGTTTTCTTATTTATTTACTGAAATAAATTATTAATCACTGTTGCATTTAAATATGAATGAATGTTATATATATTTATTGCAAACCCGTTCAATAAAGTCAGTACGTATTACATTGTAGTAAATTTGGTGATACCAGATCATAGAAGATCAAATTAACAGCTCCTCGTAATTAAGTACAAATTCACAACCTGGATGAAAATGAACAAACCATCATGAAAGATTGATGTATAAGACTCGGATTGGCTTGTCTTGACCAAGAGATTATACTAGTGCATTTGAATGCGCTGAATAGGACCTACAAGAGGATAAATTCTTCGGTACTGAATATACAAGAATTAGACCTCAGTGGTGTGTTGTTTCTTAATCTCCGTCCCTTAAATAGGATCGTGTGAAATTAATAATGATTTCTTTGACTTATGATAGGAAGAGAGTCATTGCGATTCGATACCTTATATCTTGGGCAGTATTATTAATTACATGACGATTGCTGACATTTAATATGGAGAATCGTGTGCAAGTACGTCTTGTTTGATTTGTCCCCTTGGTGGGCTCAGAACCTTTATCATACCAAATCTTGCAAGTGGAAATTTATTTCCGGTATGGATAATAATGTTGAGTTGTCTTTACTCCAAGGATAAAGATATTAATTAATATAAAGCTTGTTCAGTGGCTTAATTAATTAATGGACTAAAATAATCTTAGACACGGGAAATAATGACCGGGAGCCATATTATAGTAAAGTCGTAATATGGGTTAAGATGGATAGTTCAATATTAATTTTATAGTGGAATAAAATAATATTAATGGACTTCGAATAATATTTGGCCCAATATTATAGCTTCATAGTCCATTGGAGGTCCGGTCCAATCTTAATTTTCCGAAAGGCCCCTCAAATAGCCCAAAATAAAGTTCAATTAATGAAAGAGAGAAGAAAATAATTTGCCTAATATTTCTAAGAATATTTTCGAAAAATATGTAGGAAAAAGGAATAAAAGATTGTCTTGATTTTCTTGTAGATATTTTATGGAAAGAGATAAGTATTGTAGGAATACATAATTATCCCATAAATTCAAGAAGTCAAATCTTGATTCTTTTTGCCTTGTTATTTTCGAAATTAGGGATAAATAGGGGAAGAGATTTTTATGAAAAATTTAATTAAGGAGAAAAGAATATAGGAGATATATTCAAGATTTCTTGGAGACCAAGAAAATATTTTCTCCCTCAATTTCTTGACCTAAATAGGGGATGAATTTTTCATTCCCAACTGCAATTCCATGTGTTGGAATTATTAGAAATCCACTAAGGTGGTGGCAAAATATTTTTGGTTTTCCCTCTTATTAAAATTGTTCGTGTGAATCATTCCACCGGATTGCGTTCGTGGACTTGGGACATATTTGGGAAGGCTCTTTGGGTTGATCCATCGCCTCACCAGTCGTCTCTATAAGAGGTTAGTAATCTCGTAACTCCTAGATTCCGCATGCTTAGGATTTACGTGGACTACGTGTACGCACATTGTTTATTCGCTTATTAATTATTATGTTGAATTGATTTAGGATTAATTCATGTTAGTAATTAATTGATTAATTTAAATATGTATTTAAAATCATCTCGAATAGATCCGGGCAACCCTAATTTCCCAACAAGAGCTTTATCCCATGACATGTCGGTAGAGAACATCTCTTGGAGTTCTCCATCGCAAATCGCTTCAACACCTTATCTACGTAGGTGGACTGTGACAGCCCCAACATCTTCTTGGATCTATCCCTATGGATCTTGATCACTAAGATGTAGCAGGCTTCTCCAAGGTCCTTCATCATTAAGGTCCTTGACAGCCATTCTTTCACGGACTGCATGAGTGGGATATTGTTTCCCATAATGAGTATGTCATCGACATACACAACTATGAATACAATACTCTTCCCACAGCATTTCCGATAGACGCACGGATCTTCCGAGTTTCTGACGAAGTTAAATGATTTGACAGCTTCATCAAATCGGATATTCCAACTCCTAGAAGCTTGCTTCAATCCATAAATGGATCGTTTAAGTCAGCACACAAGATTAGATTTTGGTTTTGATATGAAACCTTCTGGGTTGAGTCATGAACACTTTCTTATCAATGTTGTCATTGAGGAAAGCCGCTTTTGACATCCATCCGCCAAATCTCACAAATCTAGGTGTGTCGCTATCGCAAGTAAAAATTCGAATGGACTTGATCTTTGCAATCGTGAGAAAGTTTAATTATAGTCAATGCCTTCAAGGCTGATCAGAAACCTTTCGCCACCAACCCAGCCTTCAGGTTTGTACCTTACCATTTGCATCGGTCTTCCGTTGAAGACCCACTTGCAACCTATGGGTCTAACCCCTTTCGGCAATTCAACCAAGTCCCAAACTTGATTGACATACATCAAGTCCATCTCGGATTTCATGGCTTCATGCCACTTCTTTGAGTCAACATCTAATGTTGCCTCAATATAAGTTTTAGGTTCGCCCTTATTCGGGATCTCCACGTCATCATGTTTCACGAGGAAACCATAATATCTTGTGGGTGGATTACAAACTCTAGTGGACTTACGGAGTTGTGGTTGCTCAGGCTGCACATTCTGATCGTGAAAAATTTTGTGGTGCGGTGATTTCATCGTCGACCGGGGAGACCTCAAGAGCGACACTTTTGGATGCTCCTTGAGCACTTTCGGATGCCTCTTAGGCGAGAGTTTAAACTATGTTGTTCTCATTCAGCCCACTTGGAGTTCGTTTCGGCAACGTAACTCCAATTACGCCTCCCACCGGGCCGAAAAGAGGATCATTTAGTGATAAACTTCCACCATGTGAGCATCAATGCTCCCATCGATTCTTTTGTCATGTTGCTTGACAAGACATCATTCTCCTTGTTAAGTTGTGGTTCTTGAATTTCTTCAAGTTCTATCGCCTTCTGACTTTTGTTCCTTGAAGACGTAGTCTTCTTCAAGGAATTTTACCGCCTTTGAAACAATCACCGCTTTTGTTTCGAGGTAGATAGAAATAATATCCTCTAGGTTTCCTTAGGATATCCCACAAAATAACCCTTTTTCACCTTTTGATTCCAACTTGTGGGTGAGCATTTTCTTCACAAACACGGGCAACCCCATGTTTTAATGTGAGAGAAATCAAGCGTCTTGCCATGCCATAACTCTACGGCGATGCTCAACCGATTTGGATGGAATCATATTCGTAACGTAGATTGAGGTTTGGAGTCAGATCCCCATAAGAATGTCGAAAGGGAGGAGAAACTCATCATGGACCTCACCATGTCTACGGGGTTCGGTTTTCTCCTCCGGACACTCCATTCATTTGGGGTGTACGGGAGGAGTCCATTGTGATTGGATTCCATGCAACTTCAGATAATCAATGAATTCATGGCTAAGATATTCTCCTCCTCGATCCGATCAAGAGTCTTAATATTCTTACTAAGATGTTTCTCTCTTGACTTTTACTCCTTGAATTTCTCAAACGATTTGGACTGGTGTTTCATTAGATACACGTACCCGAATCTAGAGAAATCGTCAGTAAAAGTTATGAAGTAGCATAATTAACCCCTAGCTAGAGTGGGCAATGGTCCACAAACGTCACTGTGGATCAACTCTAGAACTTCTTTAGCACGAACCCCTTTCCCAAAAAAAGGTTTGTTGATCATCTTACCCTTGAGACAAGATTCGCAATTACCATAGGACTCAAAGTCGAATGGGGTTAAGTAGTCTAACTTTCTTAACCTTGCTATCTTATTCTCATTTGCATGACCAAGCCTACAATGCCACAAGTAAGTTGGGTTTTCATGATTACTAAGTTTGAGTCGTTTGTTTTGTATATTAAGAATGTTATGTCCACAATGCAACAAATATAAACCATTAGATAAAGGAGCATTTCCATACACATCACCATTAAGCGAAAAATAACAATTATTATTTGCAAAATGGAAGGAAAAACTTTCAATATCCAACATCATAATAGAAATAATGTTGCGTGTAATAGAAATAACAAAATAACAATTATTTAGTTCAAGTCTAAAACCAGAGGGTAAGTCTAAAACATAAACGCCAACACGTTCAGCAGCAACTCTTGCTCCATTCCCAACGTGTAGGGAGACTTCACCCAGCCTAACTGTCCTGCTATGCTTGAGACCCTGCACATTCGTACAAATGTGTGAGCCACAACTGGTATCTAATACCCAGCAGTAAGTATCATTTGTGGACATGTTTATCTCAATAACAAACATATCTGTTCCAGTGGCTGAGACACCTTGTGTCTTCTTTTTCAATTGCTAGAACCTTTGATCCTTCTTCCAATGCCCCTTCACATAATTGGAGGCATACATCCTCAGACACCCTATCCTTCTTTTGAATTCCACCTTTTGGGCTTAGGAAGCTAGGCTTAGAGCCTTTCTTTGCCTTGACTCTCCTGTTGGGATAATTTAGTTTTGATGAATTATGCCAAAACATTATCAACTTGTGTTATTCAAGCTAATCTACAGATAACAAGTTGAGAGGGAACGGGAGAACAAGTTGAGGGGGAACTCATGGAATCAGACGAAGATGATCGAGATCAGACGAGGCTGCAGGCGAGGCTAATCGAGATCAGATGAGTAGGATGAGTTTCGAAATCATTGATGAGTCAGCGGCAAAATCGGAAGGTTAAAATCTAAGCCCGGTGATCAAAGGGAGAGTTACCGCACAGATGACCAGATCGTAGAGAGAAGGGTTCGATCGTAAGAGGAGGTTGTCGGAAGAGGAAAGAGATGAGACTGATCGAGATCAGACGTGATCGAGATCAGATAAGATGACCTAATGCAACTAACCTGATATGCTAACCTAATATGTTAATTTGATGCAGATAAACTGATATGCTAACTCTTTAGATCGACCGATCAGTGAATCGGACGATCAGTGAGAAGAAATCAGATACCAGAAGTCACCTGATTTGATGTCCTCAGAAGACAAGTCACCTGAAGAAGTCATCTCAAGTCATGTTCATCGAGAATCGTAACGCCATCGATGATCGATAGCTCGAGTGCTTAGTGACTGAGGGTCGGGATGTCCGAAGTCGAAGAGTTTGAACTCGAAGTTCTCGAGTGTCAAGATGCCTCGGGATCGACAAGGTCCGATGAAGATAAGTCTGCTGAATCAAGAATCCTGAAGACTCAGAAGGATCCTGAAGAATATAGCCGTTAGATTCAGCTGACGTGGACCAATGAGAGGAAGACAACCAAAAAAAAAAGTCAAAAAAGTTATAGAATAGTATGGATTTGAATGTGACTCCATCCAACGCAGAACATTCAAATCCACACTATAAATACAAGTTCTTCCTTCATTATTAAGTGTGAAATGCGTGAAAACACCATTGAAGCCACAGAGCCAAATCATCTAAAGATTTCCACCATAGAACACCGAGCAAGAAATACACGATATATTCAAGAGTGTTATACCCCTAGATCTAAGCACAAATGTAATATCCTAGCTTAGAGAGATTTTCCCATCCTTAAGATTGAGGCTAAACAAATGTAAGGGAAAATCTCAACCTAGTTGGAAACCAAACAAACCTTACTCAAATCAGTTTGATAGGTTAAGTTTGTAAGTGAGTGAGAACTCGGTAAATATCTAAGCAATCCCGAAAGGGATGGTAGGCAATCCCGTGAGGGAGATAAGTCCCGTTTGAGTGAGAACTCGGTAAACATCTAAGCAATCCCGAAAGGGAGGTAGGCAATCCCGTGAGGGAGATAAGTTCCGTTGGTAAGTTGGTGCCCCATGAAGGAAAGTGGATGTAGGATTTAGTTGTAGAACCACTATAAAAATCGTGTGTTCTTTACTGCTTTATGTTATTACTTGTCATATGCATTCGACTATAAGAAAAACACATGGTTCAAGAAAAAAAATTAGAACCACCATTCCCTCACCCCTGTTTTATATGTATTACAATTGGTACTTAACGCATTCATAGGTTTTCAAAACGGGACCAACATCTCCTTTTCTTCTTTCCTTTCGGACCAAAAGAAGTAGAGGCACTCACCATGAGTACGGCCTTCTCTTTAGCAGTGGAGGACTAAAAAAGTCTTGAGCATGTTATTATTTCGGGCATGGTCGATTCGCCTTATTCATATTAAAGTTTACTACTTAAACTCGAATATGAATCGAAGCGATCAAGAATGGCATAAATAAGAATGTTGGTGTTGAGCTCAATGCCCAGATGACCAAGTTTTCAATTAGCCTTATCATCTTCAATACACGAGGAGAAACCTTCCTCCCCCGGACAATCCAAGATCTAAACAGATCTCTCATCACTTCATAAATCTCGTAATCCAGATTCAGATCAAAGAGATCCTTCGATGCTTAATCATCTCAAGGGAAGATCTTCAAGATGTCGCCTTTTGCAACTCTGCAGAGTCATTCCGAGTAAAGATAACACATCGAGCTCCTGGGAAGCATCCTCTTGATGCTTCTTTTGGTCATTTCTTGAAAAGCTTCAAATTTCTTTTTACCAAATTTCGTGGGGTAGCAGGGATTGGCGTGTCTAACACGACTCAATCTTTCTTGCCGAAAGCACCAAACAAATTTTTTTTGATTGCCCGCCGAGAAAGTTTGGCCCAACCAACTTGTTCGTTTCAAAACGCTTTTCAATGACAAGTTATTCATTTCAACAATTCTAGAGAAATAAAATAAAACGGGAATTAAAACACATAATTCCTATGATCAATATTCAGCAATCAAAATAATCATGGCCTTTCAATTTATTTTGTCTCCATTATTTTCACATACTTAACGACCTTCATCGGAAAAGTACTAATTTATATCTAAGTATAAATCATAACGACCAGATCCATATTACTACTATCATAATCCTAGCGAGGGCTGATCATTATGACAACATAATGGTAGGTCTCCAAACCAATTGCAGACATAATTCCTAGTTTATCGAACCTAGTTCGATCGGGATGTTACTTACCCTTTTGTTTACATGAGGGCTAATAAACAAAGTTAAGTTGGTTTACAACCATCAAGCGGCGATATTTTCATGTCCCTATAAAAGTCTCGTTAGGTGTAGATCCGAGCAAAAGACGAGGGTCTTTAAGTACTCATTGGAACAAAATCTCCGGTTTACTTTTAATTTCGATGGAAGACATCTTATCAAGTTAATGAGAAAACCATATTTTAGTGAGGAACATTTTAAAAGGCAGGGTATTAATTGCTTAATCGAGATCCATGAAGTCTAAGTCATATTTGAGCAATTACGGGCGCCGCCTACCCAAACATGATATACACGGACTCACAAGTAATTGGGCGCCGTCTACCCAAGCATTTAACACGGTCCGACATTTATTGGGCGCCGCCTATCCAAACCATTATAATACGGACTTAAATTTTAACTAGTTTAAAAAAACGATTAAACAAGTTAACAATGGGTTTTAATAAATCCTTTTAAAAATAAATTTAAAATACACTAAAGATTCATTTTATGATTATTAAAATTGATTAATCCAATTAATCGTGTCGGTCCAACCGAAATTTTAATCTCAGAATTATATCCAATAAAATTCCAAAATTTAATTTTTATTTATTTTATTCCTGGGGGCTCAGGTGCAATTTCTAAAATTTACACGGGATGACCTGTCTCAAATCAAATTTGCAAAACAGCCCTCCTACATCATCACCCAACCAAATCGAATCAAATTCGAAGTCCAAACACCAAATTAACCCAATTTCAGAATCAAAATCGCATCACAATTATTCAAATTAATTCATCCATTCAATCCAACCAAGGAACCAAAACAATCGAAGCAGTCTAGGTCCCAAACGAAGAAGAACAGAGTTGACGAGGCGACGCGACATGGTTCGGCCAGCAATCCGACGCGGGTCGCCAACGCCACGCCTAGCATGTGGGCGACCCGTCATCGATGCAGACGAAACGAAGGGGTAAGCATGGTGCCGCACCCCTGGTCGATCTCTGGTTTGAAACCAGATCGATGAGCACAAGCAAGCAACGAGTCGGTGGAGCGTCGCCATTGACTCTTCCCGAATCCGGTGACGCGCTGCCTTGAAACACGTCGAGATGGGCACGCCGACCAAGCCCCGAATGCGTTCAAGAGACCAGCGTCAAAATCGGAGAGAATCGGCGGCAATTCGCCATGAATTGTGGTGGATAAGATCAACGTCTCCAAGAAGGGATCGGAGCGGTTCGGGAGTCGAGCAATGGGCTCCCGCGCGTGTCGCGAGGTGCGATGCCTAGCACTGGCCTTCGTCGACGCGGCGTAGAGCCGTCGGTCGAGGTCCAAAATGTGTGAATCAGTATGGTGGCGGAAAAAGGGGAAAACCCTAATTTAGGGTCCTCGGTGAAGACGAAGGGGACAAGCAAACCCGGGACAAAAAAACAAATAAGGGGTGCGGTTGATAATAAACCGTGCCCCAATGATTTTAAAAAAAATAAAAAATTAGATTTTAATGCAATTAAACAAGAGCCTGGAGCTCTGATACCACTGTTGGAAAATAGAGACACGTAAAACACGTAATCACATGCGCAACGAAAATTAAAGTTCACCAACAACGAACAATTAATTGCATACAGATTACAATAATCATAACGAGAAATCTTATAGTAACTCAAGAGCAGATTTCTCTACTACGGTATCCACATAATCCCCAATTACGGACTTGCACGGATTTGCCAGCGTTGAATCCCGAGACAGATTTGCTAGGAAAATCCAAACTCTAGATCTTATGGAGAAAATATGAAGTAACGTTCTTTGTGAATTCCAAAGAGCTTGTATATATAGGGAGGCCCAGCTTAAATCTTAAGCTAGCCCAATTAGGGAAATAAAACCCTAATCTTTAATTAAATTAATTCCTTTTAATTTAATTCCCTAAATATAAATCTCTACGAATTTAAATGCCTTATATGAAAATCTCTACGATTTATTTCCATATACATTAAATCCTACAATTATATTCCAAATATAATTATTGGGAATTCTTATTTAATTAAATCCAATTTAATTAAATATTAATAATAATTAATTTCAAATTAATCTATTATTAATTACTTCTCCATAAAATAAATATTAAATCCAATTTAACATTTAATCAACCAACTATAATCCGTAAAAGGGAACTACTTGTTGTGTGACCCATATGCCCTCATATACCGAGCGATTAGTCAAACTAACGGTCTTAATTGAACCCTAGTAAATAAATCAGACAATCTCAATATATGAGGCGAGAAACATGCAACTACATGTAACTGTAACGTGGGCTATTTGTTGGGATTATATTGAAAAATATGATTTTACTTTGTATAACCAAACTGAATTTTCTTATTTATTTACTGAAATAAACCATTAATCACTGTTGCATTAAATATGAATGAATGTTATATATATTTATTGCAAACCCGTTCAATAAGTTCGTAGATCACTGAAGATCAAATTAACAGCACTGTTGTGGCATGAAATAAACCACTTCCATCGTATTCTATAAGTACAGAAGAAAGGAGTTGGCCTACACCAATGCACAACCAAAAAGAGATAATCTTTGGAATAAAGACCCCCAAGTCGCAGAAGAGAGCAACTCGTATGACGACCTCGTTTAGAGATTGGAAGCCGCACATCGGCGACAAGCCAATACCTTTCAAGTCGAACACGACTTGAATGGTATTAAAGACACTTAAAAGCTAAATCAAGAATGTCGTCCGATAAGCCGATCAATCCGCAGGAAATTCCATTCCCCAATACGCTCCCATTAAAAAGGCGATCTCCAATCAAGCCATAGGGACAGGCGACTTGCGAGATTGAAGGCGTGAAGAGTGTAGTTTTCCTTATGTAAAATCTAGCTTACAAGGCGGAATAGCAAGTATAAATAGACCTAAGATGTCACATGAAAAAGGGTGGAACATCTTAGCATTCTAGGCATAAATAATATACATCCATACCTGGCTTAGAGCCCCCGGACGTAGTCTGATTCAAAAGACGAACCGGACCACCAATTCTTCATGTTTTCCTTATTTTTCACATTCAATACTTAACTCAATTATACACAAATTCATTTTTAACTAGTCAATTTTATCTAGTCCAAACAATTGGCGCCGTCTGTGGGAACACCAATCTTTTTCTTGAGAAATTAATCCAATTCTGAGAAAAGCCCACCCCATTTTCTAAACGAAAGTGCAATGGCAATCAACCAAGGAAACACTCCATTGTTCAATGAAATGGATGGACGCGATGATGTTGAAGCGTCGCAGAGTTCCCACCGTACTCATCGGGCCGCCCCGGCGGGCTCACCTGATTGGTGGAATTTGGTCCAGACCCCGGAGGACGCCAAGGCGGTCATGGCCGTTCTTAACAAGAAGCGCCTATTTATGGAAGGCAAGGGGGAACAACCCCCGCCCAAAAAGACTGTTCATGATGCCGGGCCATCCAAGGGCAAGGCAGTCATGGCCTCAAAAGAACGATCCGCTGGGCAACTGGCATACAATGCGGCCAAGCATACCATCATCCGGACTCATCTAGCACGAGAAAGGCCCGCGGCGTTGAACAATGTGTTCACCCGTTTAGGAAGTTAGGCCGCTCGAAAGCCTCAGGCGGAGGATGGTGATGAGGCCCACTCTCAGCCGCGTAACGCGGAACAAATGGAATAGGATCTGGCTATAGCTTTTAGCTTACATCATGACAACATCCGTGATGGTTCAATGATCCATCAAGGTCAAGGACACGTGATAGGGACATCACACGACGCGCAGGTCGCGGCCTTAGCCAGAACTGTCCAACAATTGTTGGAAAAGGTGGGGAACCAAAATGGTTCTGCCAGAGGGAGTGATGACCTCGCTATACCGGATTCCCCCTGGGAACGATGGTTACTCTGGCACCTACCCAGAGAAAAATCAGCTTCGCGGCCTTAGACCGTTACAATGTGAGTACCGATCCCAAGTTCCATGAGGCCAAATACAATTCGTATATAACCTCCATGGGGGCGACGGATGCAACGAAGTGTAGGTTATTCTCCTTGACTTTGAGCGACCAGGCCCATAAATGGTACACTTCTTTGCCTACTTTTTTGGTCGACACTTTTGAGCAATTAGCCCGGTCATTCCTGACCCATTACACCGCCATGGCGCCCCAGCCTGCGACCAAGTAGCGCCTCATGAATCTCCGTCAAGAGGAGGCTGAATTAGATCGATCCTATGTCGAGAGGGTCGATCAAGTCATTATGGAAGCCTAACCCATTGGGGACGAGACCAAAATAATGGGTCCCGTCACAGGCCTCCGAAAGGGAACCAAGTTGTGGCGGCGCATGACTACCGACTTTCCAATAATCTACACCGACTTCCATCGACGTCCTAGCGACATCATCCATACCATGGAACTCCTCAAATCAAGGCTTTCAGAGACCAAGGAGTCGTTGAACAGAAGAAAGGTTCCAAGAAAACCGGGGGGGCCATTACAAGGCACCCGGGAGCTTCAAGCCGTTTGAAGAGTCCATTCCGGTAAAGCTCATGGAAGTGTTAGGTATGACTCTACCATATATTCGCCCAGATCCAGGGGAAGGACATGTTACACGCCCTCGCCCGATGAAAAAGAAAAGAAGCGAAATCCCCACAAATTGCATCACTATCACGCCTTAATCGGGCATTATACTAGGAGTACTGAGGACCTTTAAAGTAATTGTGGAAGCTTTATGAGGATGGACGTTGAATGAGTTTGTCAAAAACCCCCGCCTAAGCGGTCGAATCGACCTCGCCAACAAGGGGAACGGGTCCGGGGGACCTCGTTGTGGAGGAGCTCGTGGCGAGCTCCCAGTACCTCCAATGCCCGAGGGTGCTGGAGATCGAGTCATCCATGCGATATCACCTATGGCCACAATCGGGGGGCTCTCCCCAGCAATAACATCAAAATGGAGCATGAAGGCCGAAGTCAGGGAAATGGAGAACGCACGAAAGATGGTCCTTCACATGCTTGTTGTAGCCGAAGAGACCAACAAGATTGAGTTTGGGGAAGTCGATAAAGCCGACATAGTCTATCCCAATGTCGACCCACTGGTTATCAAGGCAAATATCATGGGGACTATGGTGTGCCGCCTGTTAGTCGATGGTGGGGCTTTTTGCAACATTCTGTTCAAAAAGACCCTGGATCAACTCGGTGACTACGAGACGTACATCACCTCCTGCGACCACCACACAAAGGAAGGGTTTTGGGAATGCAACTATTCAAGCCCCCAGAATGATTCGTCTGTCGGTGGAGTTGGTGTCCACCATTGATGAAAAGGTTAGGAACACTAGCTTCTAGATTTCTTTGTAATCGACCTCCCGAAAGTACCTATAATGGCTTTCTCGGAAGGCCTTTTGAGCATGAATTTGAGGCTGCGACCTCCACTTACTACTTCTGTGTAAAATTTCCCACCAAAAGTGGGATTGTTGGCACCATAAAGGGTGACCAAGTTGATGCTAGAGGATGTTTGCTTTACTCTGTGTCTTATTTCAATTCAACGCGATGCACCAAATCATCAAGTAATGATGTTGGATAATGAAGAGTGCAATGATAAATTAACCATGTAAAAAGGCAACCAAGAGGAAGCGAGGATTTTGACCCAAGGTTAGGACCCGAGCGAGAGGAATTCGCGTCGAAGAGAGATAGATGATCCAAGAGTTGAAGGACCCCAAGCCGAGCCGGGGGAAGAGCTCGAAAGGATCAAGTAGATCCAACTCGCCCGAGCCGGAGGTCATTATCGGGTCCGTAATCCCCAATGACCTTAGGTTGGATGTGATTGATTTCTTGAAAAAGAATCTTGACATTTTCGCTGGTCACACAAGGATATGGTGGGAATTGATCCGGAGATCACATGCCACCGACTCCACATGCATAGACCCAATAAAGTGACCCATAATTTCAAAAAAAAGAAGGAAGTTCGCCCTTAAAAGTATGCAACCTCGCGGAAGAAGTAAAGAAGTTGTTAGATAACGACTTGATCATGCAAGTCGATCAACCCGATGGGTGGCCAATGCCGCCGTTTCAGAAAAAAATTCAAACGGTACTTGGCGACTTTGTATCTACTTCACCGACCTCAATGAGGCATGTCCAAAAGATTTCTTCCCAATGCCACATATTGACCATTTAATCGACAACACAGTGGACCACGAAATGATGTCGTTCATGGATGCATTTGCTGGATATCATCAGATAGCCATACACGAACCCGATCGACAACATACTTCTTTCTTAACCGAAAAGAATATGTATTGTTGGAAAAGAATGCCATTTGGCTTGAAGAATGCTGGGGCAACATACCAAGACTGGTCAATCATATGTTTGCCGATCAAATTGGCAAGTCGGTGGAAGTATATGTGGATGTCATCGTTGTCAAAAGCTTGCGAAAGAAGGATCACCTGATGCATCTCGCGCAAACCTTTGAGGTGCTCAAGAGATTTAACATGAAGCTCAATCCGAAAAAGTGTAATTTTGGGGTTGAGTCGGGAAAATTTCTGGGTCATTTGGTTAGCAAGCGAGGGATTGAGGCTAACCCAACCAAGATACAAGCAATTTTAGACATGGGGGCACCACGAGCGATCGAGAAGTCCAAAAGTTGACAGGATGCCTACCGCGTTGAATAGGTT
The DNA here is from genome assembly GCA_037126765.1 of Stenogyne calaminthoides. Classification (NCBI taxonomy): domain Eukaryota; kingdom Viridiplantae; phylum Streptophyta; class Magnoliopsida; order Lamiales; family Lamiaceae; genus Stenogyne; species Stenogyne calaminthoides. The sequence goes on along the minus strand of JBBCBC010000023.1, from coordinate 8,723,117 downwards.
CATCTCCGAATGGGGGATAAATGCAAGCCCATGTTTGATACGATCCGGCGCAGGGTCTAAATTTTAATGGACTACGAAGGTCGAAGCCTTCGATAAAATCAAGGCCTACCGCCGATGTCGGATCTTAGCCAAACCGGTCCCATGGGAGAAACTTTTCTTGTACTTTGCCGCCTCAGAAACAGCTCTGAGTGCTATTCTCGTGCGAGCAGAAGGTTAATCCCACCTCCCCATATATTTTGTAAGTCGGACTAAACGAGATCGAGCAAAGATATCCCGGATGGAGAAATTGGCTTACGATTGGTCATGAGTGTAAGAAAATTGAGGCCATACTTTTTTGACCATCAGGTCGAAGTTCTCACCTCGTTACTTCTCCGCAACATTCTTCACCGACCTAACACCACCGGGCATTGCCTCAAATGGGAAATTGAAGTCGGGCAGTGTGGTGTAACTTATGCACCGTGACCTGCCATAAAAGCATAAGCTCTGGCCGATTTCATCGTCGAGCTAACCTTCCCACCGTAAAACCAAATGAAACAACGGTGTACCTTGGGAGATGTATGTGGATGGATCCGCCACAAAGAAACAAATCAAAAGGTGGAGTGGTAATCGATTAGTCCGGATGGCATCGCTTTTCATAACGCTTATCACCTTTGAATTTCCGGTACCAACAATGAAGGTTAATACGAAGCATTGATCAGTGGTTTGAGATGTCCATAGCCATGGGCATTAAAAGACTACAGTATACACCGACTCTCAACTTGTAGCATGCCAAGTGTCGAGGGGTACGGAAGCGAGAGATGAACGAATGTCCGCTTATCGAGGTCGTCAAGACATTATGCCTAAAGTTTGAACAAATACACATCAAGTTAGTACAGAGAGATTTTAACTTCGTGAGCTGATGCTCTCAAAGACGACTAACGACCTCGGAGGGGCAAGCAGAGATGAATGATGTCACCATCACTAAGCTCTCCCACCCTTCCACTTCGCACACACAAATGGTCGCTACCCTTGATACGGTACCGTGAATGGATGACACCAATCATCCATTTACTTGATGATGGGGGATATTACCGAAGAGCGTAATCCGTGCAAAATAACTACAATTGTATGCGGCTCGTTATACTCTTATAAACAACGACCTACAAGCGGGTTTTGAAGATACCCCTACTCCGATGTATCACACGAGAACAAGGTCAAACTATTATGCGTGAGATACATGACTTGAGTATCTGAAACCACGAAGCAGATCTTTCTTCACAAGGTGATACTACAAGGGTATTTTTGGCTCGCTCTACGGGCCGAGCGTTAGTATTTGCAAGAAAAATGTCACAAATGTCAAATCCATGCACCTCGCAATCAAAGTTGCCCCGAGGAGCTCTCTAGAATTTTTTAAGTGCATGGCCTTTTGAAGTGGGGATGGGGATAGATATCATCCGCTTCGATAGCCCGGCTCCATCAAGCACGCCTTGGTCGATGTGGATTACTTCACAAACGGGCCGAGGTCAAGCATTGGCGACCATAGATCAAGAGCATGTCATCAAATTCATCCGCGAAATATCATTTCACGACTTGGCCTTTCCCAAATTATCATATCGGATAATGGAAAACAGTTCGATGGGTCCAAAATTGATGGTTTCTTCAGAAAATGGAAGATCACCAAACTATTCTCCACCCCATATCATCCTCAATCCAACGGACAGTCGGGTTGTTAATAAGATCATCAAACATACATTGAAAACTAAGATCAAGACAAGAAAGGAAATGGGGGCCGAGCTGCTAAACGTGTTGTGGTCGACGGACGACCACGGAACTCGATCGGGAAACCTCATACTCGATGGCTTTTAAAGATCAAGGCGGTAATCCCCGGAAGTTGAAGTTCAAACACTCCGAACCTCGCAAGTCGGAATCGACTATAACGATGAAGCCCTAGCTAGGAACCTAGATCTTCTGGAGGAAAGAAGATTAGAGGCTAACTTGAGAAACGCTAGACACAAGCAGATGTCAGAAAAGTATTACAACTCCAAAGTTCAAGTCCGGCAGTTCAAAGTCGGCGACTTTGTATTAAAAAAGACATTGGGGACATCCAAAGGAGTTTTCGTTGCAAATTGGGAGGGTCCCTACAAAATCACACGGGTGTTGGTTAATGGAGCTTATGAACTAGAACATCCAGATGGCACTCCGGCCCAATACCACTGGAACGCTTCACACTTGAAGAAGTATTATCAATAAGTAGAGGTCGATTTGTTCCATGTAATGATTTCTTCCATGCCTATTTATAATAATGTTGTCTCATTTCGTGTTAAACCTAGGGGAGTCGCATGAATACAAACATCGACCTCCCCCAGGAACGATTTTTGGCATAAATGCGGTGAGGTCGCATCTTTAACTGGTGCCACCCTCCCCTAACTTGTAAGACGACTAAACCTGAGTTCACTATATCATTTTTATAAATGAAACTTAAGAATGATAATGCTCACAAATAATTAAAGTCGCAAAAGGAAATCAAATCGGCATATTGAGATGAAGACAACATTCATTAATAACAAAGGCCCGAAGGTCATTACATCAGGAAGTCGAATCAATTACATGAAGGAGCCCCGAGGCCGATTACATCAGGAAATAAAAGATAACATTCAGACTGGGTACGGATCACAAGGAATTCACCAATGCCAAAGTATTACAGGACTAAGAAGACGACTTCGAGATACATGGATAGTTGGTCGAAGGGATTGTTGGCGATGGGGTTCAACAACTTCTCAATCTCCCTTTTCTTATCAGGATTCTTGAAGTTATCATTCTTCAGGACTGCCAAAAATCTCATCAGCAGCACCACTGACTATGTTCAAAGGTTGCCCACCTAATTGTTGCTGAATAACACTGATGAGCGTGGGGGCAGCCCGTCTCTTTAGTTTTTGGATGGTAAACACCTCCCCTATTGTGCGGGAGGTGCTCCAGTCGACGTCCCAGCAGCCTCCTGCGGAGGATTGACCTCACCCGTCTGGGTCTCAGGGACCGCTTCAGAGTCGCCCGGCTGCGTTTCTTCAGGATCGGTAGTGGGGAGCACGATCCGACTCTGGTTAGGAAAGAAGGACAGGTCGATGCTAAGTCCCTCTAAATCCTTGATTTCAAGCACGACATCGGGATCAAGCAGGAAAGCTCTGACATAGTCGGCCAGTTCAGAGACGAGGTCGGAGATAACGGCTTCAGGGTTCTTCCTATGAACAACCCTGATGGCCCTTGCCATTGCACAGATAAAAGCAAAATTAGCATTTTGATCTTTGGTCTGTTTGAAACGCTCCTCCTCGGCAGCCAGCCTATCCCTGATCTCCGAATCTTTACCACTCAGATCCTCCTTCAGATGGGCCACAATCTCCCTCTCCGCCCCCAACGTGCCCTCGACACCCTTCAGCTGCTCCTCGAGCTCCTGAACCCTCTTGGCCAGATCGGACTTTTCGACCTCCAGTTTCTTTTGCTGCTCGTGAGCAGCCAGAATGGTCCTCGCCTGGTCGGAGATCGTCGTCCGAGCCTTCTCTAATTTACCGAGCTCCAGCTCGGATTGAGCACAAGCCTTCTCCAGAAATAGGGCCCCCATCAGGGTATGCACGAGCGACGAGTACAAGTTACCCGTGACTTTCTGGTGGCGGGTGGAAGAGTGGAGATCCTACGTCCACACTCGAGGGACATTGCTGATTGTCCTCGACAGGTAGTTGGACCAAGCATCCGGAATACCTTCAAAGGAAGGAAGCGGGGACCTCAGGAAGCTCAATGCTTCTGTCGAGAACTTGTGGGGGGTCAACTCCGAGCTACAATCAGCGAAAATGGATGTTTTAGAATTATAAACACAAACATATTACACAAGACCAGTGCAGAAGCTTACTTCTTCTCCGACTCAGCGTCCCATCCAAGCCACGAATCGTCATCAGGATGCCGACCTCCAGGCGTAGTCAATGTAGGAAGAGGAGTGGAGATTGTGGTGACTCCTCCGGTCTCCCATTGAGACCGGTGGGAGCTCGTGTCCTCTCGAACCCACTTATGGGGGCGATCCCTAGTCGGCGGGACAGATTCGACGACTTTCTTTTTCTTCCCCTTATCAGCGGCGGGAATCGGGGTCTGGACCAGAGACCCTGCGGCGGGACCCAAACTTTGTTGGCGTCTCATCGAGCTGAGAATCGACTTCGACCTAGATGCCATCTCAGCAGCAGAAGGTTCACGTCGGTAGATCGGGAGCTCGGGATCTACAAGAGCAATCATATTAAAAAATCGTAACATAACCTCATGAAGATAACTACCACCAGAAGATGTTCCCCAAAAACTTACAGGGGATACGCAGATGGCGGGGGTATGTGTACAATCCTGCCAACAACTGATTGAGCTCGGTGTTTAATGACATGACTTCACACCAGCTCGCAGGGTTACCTCGAGCTGTCTTGAATGCCTCGTTGAAATCCCAAAGAAAGGCCTGGATGTCCGGGGCGTAAATCTTTCGCAAGACAAGAAGAGAATTAGATCAGTACGAGTGGAAAAGGAAAATCACAAAAAATATACCATTCTCCTCACGGATGGCATAATCCGTAGGGACTCGAATTGATAACGTGCTGGTCGGTGGAACTGATTCCCAAGCCCCTCCAACAAACCACCACTTCTCGCGCCATCCATCAACTTTGTTGGGGATACCACTAACAAGCTCTTTGCCCTTCGAGGTCGCACGACGACGTGATATCCCATCGCTGAGCAATAGGCGACATCACATAGCCAATCTCCCCGGTAGGCATCATTTTCAAAATTCGGCGGTCCCAATACGATCATAGTCGAAATGATGTAGCTCCAACCGTTTGGAGTGATTTGAGTAAGGCTCAGGTTCCAGGCGGACAACAGATGCGAGATAGCCGGATGAAGCGGGAAACGAATCCACGTATCCATGGTTGGCCGATTCGCCGCAATCATGCTCTGGGGAGGCTGATCGGCACTTTCATCAGAAGTCGGTGCATAAAAATGTACATCCCGTGGAACCTTGTATGTACGATGGAGAGTCCGTCACATAACGATTAGACAAAGATCGATTGAATCGCCGTTCGGATGCGGCGAACTCCGAGTGTACCGACTTGCGATACTGGCGTTCAGGTCGCTTGTATGGGGCAATACTATGGTACATCTCATAATCAAAAATCCTTTCATAGGCCCCGAAATCCCTAACAGGGGCAGAGGAACCAGCGGCCATTGATTGCCTTGGAGGATCGGAAGTTTGAAGTGGTAAATCCAACGGTGGGAGATGAGCGATTTCATCCAATTCTTCCAGAAACCGATCATCCACCGATTCATCATTCGTATCATCTTCTCTCCCGACACCCACCGGACGGGCCGACGAGCTTTCACCGCCATGCCCCGCGGTGGAGCTAGAAACCAGACGACGGCGCTGGGCGATCGGAATATCATCCTCAGAGGATGAAGCAATCATTGTGGGTTGCAGGGCAGAGCTTGAACCGCGGAAATCAATTTCCATCGTGTAAAAGTAAGAGACGGAAGAGTATGTTACCTGATGAAGAACAGGAGAAGCAAGCAAAATCCAGACGTTTTATTGAAGAAGAGGATGAATTTTGAAATTGCTCGAACTCTCGGAGGGGGAATAAATGAATTTTGAAAACCTAATTCCCCGCTTATTTATAAAAGGAAGAGAAGGATCAAAATGCAAATAAGCCATAAATCAAGCCTCTACCTACAATCAAAGTCGCAGAGTTAACGCGTGAGGGTCACCGCGGAATCCTATTGGTTTTTCCAGCAGCACTTCACGTCAGCGACCTGGTAGGCCATCATTTCAAATCTCCGAAAACCGAGGAAATCAGATACGCCTTTTCGTAATTTTGAGGTGACTTTTTGGATACTCGGGGCAAGAAGTCGAGTCCATGCGGTCATAGAGTCAAGTCGATGCCCCAAAGAAACAAACATGCGACCTCGACTTGAGGGGCAATTGTTGTGGCATGAAATAAACCACTTCCATCGTATTCTATAAGTACAGAAGAAAGGAGCTGACCTACACCAATGCACAACCGAAAAGAGATAATCTTTGGAATAAAGACCCCCAAGTCGTAGAAGAGAGCAACTCGTATGACGACCTCATTTAGAAATCGGTTTAACATCGGCCGACAAGCGATACCTTTCAAGTCGGAACACGACTTGAATGGTATTAAAGACACTTAAAAGCTAAATCAAGAATGTCGTCCGATAAGCCGATCAATCCGCAGGAAATTCCATTCCCCAATCCGCTCCCATAAAAGAGGCGATCTCCAATCAAGCCATAGGGACAGGCGACTTGCGAGATTGAAGGCGTGAATAGTGTAGTTTTCCTTATGTAAAATCTAGCTTACAAGGCGGAATAGCAAGTATAAATAGACCTAAGATGTCACATGAAAAAGGGTGGAACATCTTAGCATTCTAGGCATAAATAATATACATCCATACCTGGCTTGGAGCCCTTGGACGTAATCGATTCAAAAGACGAACTGGGTCACCAATTCTTCGTGTTTTCCTTGTTTTTCACATTCAATACTTAACTCAATTATACACAAATTCATTGTTTAACTAGTCAATTTTATCTAGTCCAAACAAGCACCTCGTAATTAAGTACAAATTCACAACTCAGATGGAAATGAACAAACAATCATGAAAGGTTGAAGTGTAAGACGCAGATTGGCTTGTCATGACCAAGGGATTATACTAGCGCATTTAGGTGCGCTGAATAAGGACCTACATGAGGATAAATTCTTCGGTACTGAATATACAAGAATTAGACCTCAGTGGTGTGTTGTTTCTTAATCTCCGTCCCTTAAATAGGATCGTGTGAAATTAATAACTATTGCTTTGACTTATGATGAGAAGAGAGTCAATGCGATTCGATACCTTATATCGTGGGCAATATTATTAATTACATGATGATTGCTGACATTTAATACGGAGAATCGTGTGCAAGTACGTCTTGCTTGATTTGTCCCTGGTGGGCTCGTAACCTTTATCATACCAAATCTTGCAAGTGGAAATTTATTTCCAGATGGATAATAATGTTGAGCTCAAGAGTTTTCATAACCGAACGGGTGATCAAACCCCGGGGCACGGTTGTTGTCGGTTCAACTTGGTTGGACCGGTGGTTCAACCGATTTATTGTATTAGATTAAAGTATTAGATTGTTGACCACTTGACGATGAATCCATTTAAATTGTAATATGATAAATTATTAAATTCCACTCTTAATTTTCTTATTAAAAATAACAATTATGATTAATAAGCTATAACTACTATTGGATATGTAATTAATTAATATTCTAAATAAACTATAATCTGACTACTACCTAGATATATGTAATTAAACATGTAAATTAATAAAATAAACTAAAAATACTAGTATCTCCTATTACAAACTCCGACACCATTGTAGACCTCTACCACTATCACACACAAAACCCATTATCACACACAAACCTATTGTCACGATATATATACACGATTACACGATATGTATGTATATATCGAGAAATGGAGAAAGAGCTCGATTTGAAAAATAAATAACTTGCTCGAGGAAAATCTGGCAGTGAGGAGTCATTTAGTTGTGGAACGCCGACGACGTGAGGACATCGACGGTGACGGCATGCTACTGAAGCTTTTTTAGGTATAAAAGTAAGAAAAGAAAGAAAAAGTCCGATTCTACGGTCCTATGGTTTGCCGATTTTCACCGTTTTATCCGATTTCACCGGTTTATCTCGGTTTAACCGAAAAGCGGTTATTTGGGGTGATTGGACCGATTATTCGGCGGTTCTTTGTTCAATTGGTTGAACGGTCGGTCCGGGTCCGTTTTGAAATCATCGTTGATCAGTTTTTACTCAAGGATAAATATATTAATTAATATAAAGTTTGTTCAGTGGCTTAATTAATTAATGGACTAATATAATCTTAAACGCGGGAAATAATAATCGGGAGCCATATTATAGTGAAATCGTAATATGGGTTAAGATGGATAGTTCAATATTAATTTTATAGTGGAATAAATTAATATTAATGGACTTGAATAATATTTGGCCCAATATTATAGCTTCATAGTCCATTGAAGGTCCAATCTTAATTCTCCTAAAGGCCCCTCAAATAGCCCAAAATAAACTCCAATTAATGAAAGAGAGAAGAAAATATTTTGCTAATATTTCCTTGCTTATTTTTTTGAAAATATGTAGATAAAAAGGAAGAAAGGATTGTCTTGATTTTCATGTAGATATTTTATGGAAAGAGATAATTATTGTGGGAATACATAATTATCCCATAAATTCAAGAAGTCAAATCTTGATTCTTTATGCCTTGTTAATTTAGAAAATTTAGGGATAAAAAAGGGGAAGAGATTTTTATGGAAAATTTAATTAAGGAGAAAAGAATATAGGAGATATATTCAAGATTTCTTGGAGACCAAGAAAGATTTTCTCCCCTATTTTCCTAGCCCTAAAAATCGTCCCCCCCACTCCCTATATATAGGGGATGAATTTTTCATTCCCAAGTCAATTCCATGTGTTGGAAATATTAGAAATCCACAAAGGTGGTAGCATAATATTTTTTTATTTTCTCCCTTGTTAAAATCGTTCGTGCAAATTCTCCCACCGAGTTACGTTCGTAGATTTTGGGATATATTTGGGAAGGCACTTTAGGTTGATCCATCGTCTCAAGGGTTGTCTCTACAAGAGGTATGTAATCTCGTAACTCCTAGTTCCGCATGTTTAGGATTTACGTGAATTACGTGTATGCATGTTGTTTAATTATTTGTTGAATTGATTTAGGATTAATTCATGTTAGTAATTAATTATTTAATTTGAATATGTATTTAAAATCATCTCGAATAGATCCGGGCACCCATAATTTACCAACACTATTACGATTTCCTCATTTCATTAACGAATACTCGATTAGTCTTGAACATGATGAAGTGTCTATTCAAATAACTTAATCACTTTATCTCCAATCACTAATTGATCACTTATGCACACTTGGCCACAAAGTCCAAGTTGACGTGCATTGGCCAATGACTTTGATCCAATTATGATGAGAAGGTGAGTATTCTCTCTAAATCCACTTTGAGGAATGAATCTTTTTCTTGGCTCAACTACCACGCACATGCACTTCGTGATGAACCCAATCTAAGCCATATCTATCCATGGAAGGGTGCAAGCATCGATCATGGTCAAAGTTCATCACTCCACACATGTCGTGCGTATTGACCTCAAGTCAAAGGAGTATCGCATTGCTCCCACTAACCGAGACACCCGTAGACACATATAGTGGAACTACATCAAACGGTTTCTCGGATGGGTATACCAATACCCTCTAAGGTATTTGTGCATCCATCATGAGATACCTAGTATCTCGTAGCAAGTGAGATCTTACTAAACTCTCTAAGAGTATGATGCAGATCGCACACCAATCTCCATTGCATCATAAATATTCCATTCTTGATGATCCTCGATTGGGGCTATTTGAGAATCATGCTTAAGTCATCTGAGTTCTCACACACTCAATGACAACAATAACTCAAGGGAACACAGATAAGAATATATGCAAACAATTAAACATAATATTCTAATTGGTGCAATGCCATATATTTAATATTAAATAAATAATAATATTAAACCAATACTGAATATTATCTGAGTATTATGTCCTTACAAAGGATTGTCTCTAGGACACTAACACTAACAAAGGATTTATTGGTATATCATTTTGTACAATTGGCAATGGAGTTGGCCCCTAAGTTCTTCTAAGGTAATCTCACTTCTAGGCTTTTTATCGTTCATATAGTCTTCTTCCAAAAATCTAAAGTGTGTACTGATTACCACCTTTTGATCTTCGGGACCATAGAACATGCATTGTTTCTTTTCTTCGGGATACCCAATGAACAACCTTAATTCTGAACGTGCATCCAACTTACCAGCTTTCTTGTCCAACACGATGATGCGGACACCCTGCATCCCGATGTGTCCTTAAACCGGGCTTATGCCCGCCCACAATTCTCTCGTGGTTTTAGTAACTGATTTGGATGGCACTAAGTTTAGAATATAAGTCGCAGTTTCCAAAGCGTAACCCCAGAATGATTTTGGTAAATCTGCATAACTCATCATTGATCTTACCATTTCTAAAAGCGTTATATTTCTTCGTTCTGCAACCCCGTTTTGTTGAGGGGTATCGATCAAAGCGGGATGAAATCCTCTGTTTTGACGGTGTAGTTCAAAAATTTATATTTGAGGTATTCGCCTCCACGATCAGATCGTAGAAACTTGATAGTCTTTTCCTTATGATTCTCTGCTTGAGCCTTAAATTCTTTGAATTTATCAAAGGTCTTAGATTTATGCTTCATTAGAAAAATGTATCCGTAGCGTGAGTAATCATCGATAAACGTAACAAAATACTCGTAGTCACCTCTAGCTTTGATTTGCATTGGACCACACACGTCGGTGTGAACGATTTCTAATATTTCCTTAGCTCTAAGCCCCTTGGCTCCAAATGCCCTCTTGGTCATTTTACCCTCTAAGCACGATTCGCAGGTTGAAAATGGTTCAATCTGAAGAGGCCCCAATGAACCATCTTGAACCAACCTTTGAATCCTTTTTGGGTTAATGTGACCTAATCTTAGGTGCCAAAGAAATGTTTCATTCACGTCAGCCGAACGCTTTCTTTTACATGAAATAGTAGAAGTGTTATACGAATGCACTATGTGAGTGATGTGCACAGTTAATAATATAGAGATTTTTCCGTAAAGTTCCACGATAGATAATCACATCGTTATGTAAAACAGTAACATGCTTATTAAAACGAACAGAATATCCATCGACAAATAGTTTAGAAACTGAAATAAGGTTTTTCCGAAAAACAGGAACGTAAAGAACATCTCTTAAAATTAAAATCTTGTCTTCAAAAGACAGGTGCACTTCTCCCACTGCTTCAGCTGCCACTCTCATAGCATCGCCTAGCGTGATGAGGATCTCACTTCCACTAAGTTGTCGGGTCTGCTTGAACCCCTGTAACGTGAAACAAACATGATCAGTGGATCCCGTATCCACTACCCACGAATGGGCATCATACTCCGCCAAACAAGTTTCAACAACTAGTGAGTGATAATTACATTTCTTTCCATTCCTTTTGGGATTGGAACAGGCTGACCTCCAATGTCCTTCTTCACCGCAGTTGAAACATTTTCCTTTTGGTTTCTTTTGGACCTTTAACCAACTGGCTTTCTTACTCGTTTTCTTAGTGGCCTTGCTTTGGATCGGACCATTCATCTTCTCAACGATCTTACCCACCATTGATCTAGATCTTGAGAGAAGTTTCTTAGTCACCAAAGCCTCGTCTTCTTATCCCAAGTGTTTCTCTACCGTCTCCAAGATCTCTTGTAGAGTATCTATGGTAAACACGTGATCACTAATCACAAAACCACAATAGAACTCATTAAAGCATCTTGGAAGAGTTAGGAACATGAATTCAATTTGAGCCTCATCACAGTACCGTGTACCGAGGTAAGCAAGTTTCTCAAAATGGCACCTGACCTTGAGAACGTGATCCCTTACGGGCGTTCCCTCTATCATTTTTAGCTTTTCCACACCATTTTGATGAAACTCTTTGGTCATACAGCTCTCTGAAGAAAACATTTCCTCAAGACTTTGCACAATTTTCGCAACCGAATCAACTCCCTCATGAATGAGTCTCAAATCATCAGACAGTGAAGTTAAGATTACGAGTTTCATTGATTTGTTTGCTTGCTCCCAGATTTTGTACAAACATCTTTCCGCATTAGATGACATTTCAGTTGGTTTTTCAGGTTTTGGTCCGCCAAGAACCCAATGATGTTTTTGTGCAGTGAGGACAAAAGACATATTACGTTTCCAAATGACATAGTTTTCACCAGTGAGTTGGTATTCTTTGAGCATATATTTCAGTGGATTAAAAGGTTGCGACATGATGAAACTGAAAATAAACATACATCTTGTGTCAATATCTGGATCAACACAAAGAAAATCACATAATTCGATCACATGATTCATATTAAAATCAAAAAAAAAATAAGAACATGCATCAGCCAACATCTCAAAACAGATTTAAATGAGCCTCTTGGGAGGGTCATCATTTAAATCACATTCAAGCAGGTTACAAACAAGAACAGTTAGAAACCTTTAATTTTAAAAATTAATAGTCGGCTCCCACTTGACCAATATAAAATTGACAGGGACTTCGGTGAAGTATATGCATATCAATTTCAGACCTAAGTAATAACCATGATTAAATACAGAATTACTACTTCGTTTTGATCGAGCCTCTTGGGAGGGTCATCGTCGCCACTAATAATAATTCACAATCATCCTTTTGAGAATTTATTCATGTGAAAGCTATCTTTTGACCGTCCCGTAGGGGAATTTCTCCAAAAGATTTCACAAATAAATAAATCATGGAGGTCAAAATTAATTTGATTCAAAACCAAATTAATTATTAAAACATACTTAGTAATTTTTGAGTTTGAGATTTTTCGTTGGGCAATTCTCATGCAAACACATTAAAACAAATTAAATAAAGCATAAGAGAAACAACAATAAATCAAGCAAAGCGGAAAATAAACATATTGGGCACAAATTATCCAACTGTCATGGTTTGATTTTCCTTGGCTTGATCTTGAAGAAATGTCGTCTTGAATTTCTCCCACTCGTTCATCTCGAAAAAAAAATTTTCATCTCGAAGCGCCATGCCAAGTAGCTCGTAGTCGGGATGCTCGCCCCGGCCACTTGGCCGAGCGACCGCGCCCGTGTGCCTAGGCACAACGTTCATCGCCCCACACGGGCATCAGCAGCCTCAACAGGCATCGGCAGGCACCGCGCGTACCCGCGCGCCGTACACCAGACGCCTTCGCGCATCTGTGCGCCCTCGCCCGTGGGCTCAGCGTCAGGCGTACCGCGCAGTTGCATTCGCTTGGCGACCTTTTTTGTTCCGCATCAACGTAGTCCCATAGCGGCATTCGGGCCCGACCCGCTGGCGTCAGGTGACAGCGCCTATTCGTCAACACGTCCGCGTCGTGCAGTACCTCCTGGCGCGTTTAAGCGCACGCACATGCATTACCTACAATATGGTTTTGGGTCTGTTTCAACTCCTCGTCTCAGTCTTCGTCTTCGATTAGGTTATAATTTATTTAATGAAAAATAAATACACCTTAAATCTAGACTAGTCTATTACATTGAACAAATCAAATAGCCTAATCTACTCGTGGATTTTCTCACGAGAAAAACAAATCCAAACGAGTCGAATTAAACCCAACATTCATACGCATGAAAATTAAACACATTATATACCATGACAATTGGATACATCATAAGTCAAAGCAATAGTTATTAATTCCACACGATCCTATTTAAGGGACGGAGATTAAGAAATAACACACCACTGAGGTCTAATTCTTGTATATTCAAGATCAAGAATTTATAATCTCAGAGGTCCTTATTCAAAGGTGCATCTAAATGCACTAGTATAATCTCTTGGTCAAGACAAGCCAATCTGAGCCTTATACTTTAACCTTTCATGATGGTTTGTTCATTTCCATCTGAGTTGTGAATTTGTACTTAATTATGAGGAGCTGTTAATTTGATCTTCTGTGATCTGGTATCACCAAATTAATTACAACATAATACGTACTTAACTTATTGAACGGGTTTGCAATAAATATATATAACTGATGGTCCCGGTGTGAAAACCCATTTTTATGCGTTAAATGAAAACTAACATTTGATTTCAAAGGTATATAAAAAGGGGGAGGGAAAGAGTGATTACAGATTTTTCATTTTTAAGCTCATGTGTTGTGTTATGCTTATAAACGAATGCGTATGACAATATAAGAATATAAAGCAGTAAACAACACAACAATGTATAGTGGTTCGGAGACTCAAGCTCCTACATCCACTCTCCCTGTTCCTAGGGAAATTCCTTCCAACTGGACTTATCACCCTCTCGGGTTCGCCTCTTATATGTTTAACGAGTTCACACTCCAACGGGACTTATAACCCTCCACGGGATCGCCTCTTAGATGTTTACCGAGTTCACACTCCAATCGGGACTTATCACCCTCACTCGGGATTGCCTACCCTCCCTTCCGGGATTGCTAGATGTTTAACGAGTTCACACTCACCTACAAACTTAACCGACTGATTTGGGTAAGGTTTGTTTGGTTTCCAACTAGGTTGAATTTTCCCTTACATTTGTTTAGCCTCAATGCTAAGGTTTGGGAAAATCTCTCTAAGCTTAGGATACATCGTGGGTTGCTTAGATTGGGTTCTAGAACACTCTTTGAATATATTTGTATATCTACAGACTTTTGTTCTATGGTGGGAATGCTTGAATATAAGGCTCTTGGCTCAGAGCATCTTTTGCATATTCTCCACACTTAATAATGAAGGAAGAACTTGTATTTATAGTGTGGATTTTGAATGTTACCGTTGGATGGAGTCACATTCAAATCCATACTATTCTCGTAACCTTCTTGCAGCTTTTTCCAGTTTGGTTGTCTTCCTCTCATTGGTCCACGTCGGTGATTCTAACGGCTATATATTCCTCGCGATTCCTCGCCTTTGGAATCATTAAAGATTCTCCGAGTCTCGGTGTCTTGGTCCATCTGAGCATTCAGGTCTATCCGAGCCGCCAATGACCTTGTTCGATCAGTATACGGCACTCAGCCGACCGAGTTGATTTCTCAATCGGACATCGACCCAGTCACTTTGACTCGAACTTATCGATTTCTTCTTTTGCCCGATCTGGACAAATTTCGACCGATCCGATAAACTTCTTCGGATCAATATCTCAGATAGCATCAGTCAAGACATTAGGTTTAGCATATCGGTTTAGCACATCTCGATCTCAATCACGTCGATCTTGATCATCCGCTTCATCTTCATATATCGATCTCGATCACGCCTCGATCTCGATCAGGGTCTCATCTCCTCCTTCCGATCTGCAACCTTCTCTTTAGATCTTCTGGTCGGTTCTTTCGATCGACTTATGCATTCTTCCGATCATCATTCAGTCATTTTTTATTCATCCGATCAGTCTTACGATTCTTCCGATCACCGCTTAGCTTATCTTCTCTTACGATTTTGCACGACTCATCGAGTTAACTCGATTTCTTCTAACTCATCCGATCTCGATCGGGTCTCTCTCTTGACCTAAATCGATCTCGATCATCTTCGTCTAATTTCGTGAGTTCCCCCTCAATTTGTTCTCTCGTTCCCCCTCAACTTGTTATCTGTAGATTAGCTTCAAAAACACAAGTTGATAATGTTTTGGCATAATTCATCAAAACTAAAATATCCCAACAATTTCCCCCTTTTTGATAATGACGCCAAAACATTAGAATATATGCATTTTTAAAGAAATGGGTTTTCTTTTAAAAGATCAGTTCAGGTGGTCACTCTGAAATAAGTGAACCTTTTGAACTCCCGCTCTGATACCAATTGATGGTATCAGATCAGAGACAGGTTTTAAAACAGATCAACTCAGGCGATCACATTGAAAAGGTGATCTTTTGAGCACCTGCTCTGATACCAATTGATGGTCCCGGGTGGGAAAACCCATTTTGCGCGTGCGGAAGCAAACATTTTGGTTCAGTGCATATAAAACAGGGGTGAGGGCAGAGTGATTACAGATTTTTCATTTTTAAGCTCATGTGTTGTGTTATGCTTATAAACGAATGCGTATGACAATATAAGAATATAAAGCAGTAAACAACACAACAATGTATAGTGGTTCGGAGACTCAAGCTCCTACATCCACTCTCCCTGTTCCTAGGGAAATTCCTTCCAACTGGACTTATCACCCTCTCGGGTTCGCCTCTTAGATGTTTAACGAGTTCACACTCCAACGGGACTTATAACCCTCCACGGGATCGCCTCTTAGATGTTTACCGAGTTCACACTCCAATCGGGACTTATCACCCTCACTCGGGATTGCCTACCCTCCCTTCCGGGATTGCTAGATGTTTAACGAGTTCACACTCACCTACAAACTTAACCGACTGATTTGGGTAAGGTTTGTTTGGTTTCCAACTAGGTTGAGATTTTCCTTACATTTGTTTAGCCTCAATGCTAAGGTTGGAAAAATCTCTAAGCTTAGGATACATCGTGGGTTGCTTAGATTGGGTTCTAGAACACTCTTTGAATATATTTGTATATCTACAGACTTGTGTTCTATGGTGGGAATGCTTGAATATAAGGCTCTTGGCTCTGTAGCATCTTTTGCATATTCTCCACACTTAATAATGAAGGAAGAACTTGTATTTATAGTGTGGATTTGAATGTTACCGTTGGATGGAGTCACATTCAAATCCATACTATTCGTAGCTTCTTCTGCGACTTTTTCGGTGGTTGTCTTCCTCTCATTGGTCCACGCCGGTGATTATAATCTTTATATTCCTCGATTCCTCGCCTTGGAATCATTCAGATTCTCGAGTCTCGGTGTCTTGATCTATCCGAGCCTTCAGTCTATCGAGCCTTGGTGACTTCTCTTATTGGACCTTGTCCGATCAGCATCTTGCTTTCAGTGGACGAGTTGAGTTCTCTGAATTCAAACATCGACCTTCAGCCACTTTTTTCTCGAGCTATCTAATTTCTTCTTTGCGTCGATCATTTCGACCGGATCGATCAACACTTCTTCGGATCAATATCTCGGGATAGCAATGTCAAGACATTAGGTTTAGCATATCGGTTTAGACATCGATCTCAATCACGTCGATCTTGATCATCCGCTCATCTTCATATCGATCTCGATCACGCGTCGATCTCGTCGGTCTCACCGCTCCTCTTACGATCGCAACCTTCTCTTTTCGATCTTACGGTCGGTTTTCTTTACGATCGGCTTATGCATTCTTCCGATCATCCGTGTCAGTGCATTTTAGTAAATCCGATCGGTCTTCGATTCTTGATCACCGGCTTAGCTTATCTTCTCTTACGATTTTGCCGCAGCTCATCGATTAACTCGATTTCTTCTAACTCATCGATCTCGTCGGTCAAATCTATGACCTCGTCGATCTCGATCATCTCGGCCTCGATTTCGTGAGTTCCCCTCAACTGTTCTTCGTTCGCCCCTCAACTTGTTATCGTAGATTAGCTTCAAAAACACAAGTTGATAATGTTTTGGCATAATTCATCAAAACTAAAATATCCCAACAATAACATTCATTCATATTTAATGCAATGATTGATTAGTATATTTTTTTCAATAAATAAATAAAAAATCCAGGTTTGGTTATACAAAGTAAAAGCATACTTTTCAGTATAACCCCAACATCCGTCCCATCCCAAACCCTAGATGCTCTATACTCTATTTTCTCTCACTTTCTCGAATTCTCTCGAGCTTCCATTGTTGCTCTCTGCTCTCTCTAAACTCGGTCTTCTAATGTCTCTCTCTACTCTCTCTAAACTTGATCTTCTAATGTCTCTCTCCACTCTCTCTAAACTCGATCTTCCTAAACCTCTCACTCTCTTCTCTCTCTTCTCTTTCATCTCTATCTTCAAAATCCCCAAAAACCTTAAATCCCCCATGGCCGGTTCATCTTCATCCTGGCCGAAATAGCCATGCACCGATGATTTTTCAGAGTTCAAAGTGTTGGGGAATTAATTGTCTGGATCTATTCGGGATGAATATTTAAATACAAATTTAATTCTAACAATTATTACTAGCATGAATTAATCCTATATTAATTCAAATAATAATTCAACAAAAAATCATGCACATAAACAGTTCACATAAATCCTATGCATGCGGAATTGCTACGGGTTTACGTGAACTAACCTCTTGGAGTGGCAATGGTCTCGTCGATAAGAACACACCATAAAGCCTTCCCAAGTATTCCCTAGTCCTTGCTCGTTAATCCGGTGGAAGGAAGCTCGCGAACAATTAACAAAAGGGAAAATAAAAAATTGTTGCACCACCTTTGTGGATTTACTAATTTTTCCAGCACATGGAATTGTACACTCACAATTGACGTTTTTTCGAAAATACACAATCTGTCGACGTTTCAAAATATTTGATATTTTATCGATGCTGATATTTTTCCGAAAAACCAATTTTCATGTGTCTTGGGAATGAAACATTCATCCCCTATTTATAGAGATGTGGTGGCCGATTTTTCATCATGGAATAGGGAGGAAATTTTTTTTTCTTGATCTCCAAGAAATCTTGAATATATCTCCTATATTCTTTTCTCCATAATTAAAATATTCCATAAAATCTCACCTTCTCTTGTTATGGTTATTTTCGAAAAATAAGGATAAAGATTCCAAGATTTGGATCTTCTTGAATTTATGAGATATACCTGTATTGCAAGAATACATATCTTCCATAATATCTTTTCAAGAAAATCAAGAAAATCTTGTAAATAACCAAGTGGGAGATTTCTTGAATTTAATGAGATAATCTTGTATTTCAAGAATACATATCTTCATTCCATAACAAAATTCAAAGAAAATCTTTCTCCCCTTTTATTCATAATTTTCGAAAAAAAAAATGAGGAAAAAATAGCAACAAATATTTATTTTATTTTTAAACACCTTTTTCAGTTATTCGACTTTATGTTGGGCTACTTGAGGGGCCTTTAGGAGAATTAAGATTGAACCTTCCAATGGATCTTGAATTATCAATATTGAGCCACAATATTATTCAAGCCCATAAATATTAATTAATCCCACTACATAATTAATATTGCACTATCCATCTTAACCCATATTACAGTCAATATGGCTCCCGGTTATTATTTCCCGTGTTTAAGATTATCTAGCCCATCAATTAATTCAAGCCACTGAAATAGCTTTCCATTAATTAATATCTTTTATCCTTGGTAAAGGAACGGTTCAACATTATTATTCATACCGGAAACTAGTTCCACTTGCAATATTTGGTATGATAAAACTTATGAACCTCCCAAGGGGGAAAAATCGAACAAAGCGTATTTGCTTACACGATTCTCCGTATTAAATCTTAGCAACACATGTGACCAATAATATTGCCCAAGATATAAAGTATTGAATCTCGTTGATTCTCTACCCGTAATAAGTCAAAGCAATAATTACTAACCACACGCGATCCTATTTAAGGGATTTTAAGATTAAGAAATAACGAACCATTGAGGTCTAATTCTTCCTAGTTAGGTTCAAGAATTTGTCCTCCTGGAGGTCCTCTTCAAATGCACTAGACATGCACTAGTGTAATCTCTTGGTCAAGACAAGCCAATCGGCGTTACACTTCAACCTTTCACGATGGATTGTTCATTTCCATCTAGGTCGTGAATGGTGTACTTTTTTGGTTACAAGGAATTTGTTAATTTAATCTTACGTGATCCGTATCACTAAATTAACTATAATGTAACACGCGTCTTATTTGTTGAGCAGCTTATTAAAATAAATATATGTAACATTCGATGATATTTACAACATTAGTGATAAACAATTTATTTAAGTAAATAAGTCCAAAATTGATGCGATTATACAAAGTAAAAGCATACTTTCCAAAGATAATCCCAACAATCTCCCACTTATACTCAAAGTGCGCTTTTAAGTATACTCTAAAGATGTCGTGTAGATCACGTGACATATAATGTCACCTACACGAACCTAATAATGTCTCCCACTTATACTCAAAGCAGTTTAGCTCGACTTGACAACCATTCCTCCCACATGTCTCTTTGAATGTTTCCAGAGGCAGACACTTTGTGAAAGTATACACTAGGTTATCTTCCAATGCGATCTTAGCCACCTCTTCATCTCCTCTCTTAACGATTTCTCTTCTAAGATTCCTTTCCTTCAGTGTGCTTGTTTGACTCGTGGACTCTTGGTTCCCTTGAATTTGCAACTACCCCTAGCAAATATTGCTAGACAAATTTGAAACTTCATCCAACTCCACTAAGAAGGTCTAGAGCCAAACTGGTTCCTTCACTGCTTCACAAGCAGCTACTTACCCGGCTTCCATGGTTGAGTCAGTGATGCATTTCTGCTTCACACTCGTCCATTTCATGGCTACACTTCCCAAATGAAAGCACACTAACTGAGACAGATAGTTTCTGGAATCTATATCTGATTGGAAATCCGAGTCCTTGTAGCAAATGGGGATTAGACTATCTGACTGATAAACCAACATTCTATCTCGAGTTCTTTTAAGATACTTCAGAATGTTTTTAACTACAGTCCAATGTTCTTTCCCCGGGTTACTTTGATATCTTGCCACCATGCCAACAGCAAAGCAGATATCCGGTCTCGTGCACAGCATTGCATACATAAGGCTTCTGACAGCCAAAGCATAAGGAATGTCTTTCATGTCATATATCTCCCTTTGTGTCTTAGGGCACATTTCCTTGGATAGGTGGATTCCATATCTGAAAGGTACGAAGCCTTTCTTGGAATCCTGCATGCTAAATCGTTTCAAGACAGTGTTTATGTATGAAGCTTGCGATAAGCCTATCATCCTTTTCTTGCGGTCTCGAGTGATCTTGATCCCAAGGATGTGCTTGGCTTCCTCTAAGTCCTTCATATCAAACTATTTTGAAAGCCATGCCCTTACGTCTGATAACACCTTTACATCGTTCCCGATGAGCAGAATGTCATCTACGTATAGTACTAAGAATACCAATACAGTTCCGACACGCTTTTTGTACACACAACTTTCGAACTCGTTTTGATCAAACCCGTAAGACTTTATAACATGATCAAAACATTGGTTCCAAGCTCTGGATGCTTGTTTGAGTCCGTAAATGGACTTCATGAGCTTACAAACTAGGTGTTCTTGGCCCTTTTCAATGAAGCCTTGGGGTTGTTTGCATATAGATTTCTTCATCAAGACTTCTGTTAAGGAAAGCTGTCTTGACATCCATTTGCCAGATTTCAAAATCGAGATACGCAGTAATCGACAAGAGAATCCGGATGGACTTGAGCATCACTACAGGTGAAAAGGTTTCCTCATAGTCGATCCCTTCTTTCTGAGTATAACCTTTCGCCACAAGCCTTGCCTTGAAGGTTTCCACCTTCCCGTCCGGTCTCCTTTTCTCTTGTATACCCACTTGCAACCAATGGGTTTGACCCCATTAAGTGGTTCAACTAGCTCTCACACTCTGTTATGATCCATAGAACCCATTTCGGCTTTCATTGCCTTTTGCAAAGAAACCGCATCCTTGTCTTGGATTGCCTCATCATATGTCCATGGGTCTGATTCGTCTTGACCGAGAATCAAGTCCGAGGACTCTCCTATCCCCATGAATCTCTTGGGCTGTCTTCCAACCCTCCCACTACGACGAGGTTCCGGTTGTGAAAGTGTATCGTTTGGTATGTCATCTTGTACAGTTGGCAATGAGGTTAGCCCCCTTAGCTCATTTAAGGTAATCTCACTTATGGGTCTTCTTTCGTTCATATAGCCTTCTTCCAAAAATCTAAAGTGGGTGCTTATTACCACATTTTGATCTTCGGGACCATAGAACATACACCCTTTTGTTCCTCGATTGTATCCTATAAACAACCTTAATTACATTCGAGGATCCAATTTTCCGGCTTCCTTGTCCAACACGTGGGCCGGACACCACAAAAAATTCTCATGTGTCTCAAACCGGGCTTGCTTGGGTCTACAATTCTTTGGGAGTTTTGGGAACCGATTTGGATGGCACCAAGTTGAGAATGTAAGCCGTTGTTTCAAGGCGTGACCCCGTAAGCGACTTGGGAAGATCCAGATAACTCATCATTGATCTAACTATTTCTAAAAAAGTTCATTTCTTCGCTCTGCAACCCCATTTTGTTGAGGGGTTAGGGTGCGATTACCGAGGACAATCCCTTCATCCGACAAGTAGTTCAAAACTCATCGCCGAGGTACTTCGCCCCCACGATCGGATCGTAGAGACTTGATACGCTTTTTTCCTATGATTCTCTGCTTGAGCCTTAAATTCTTTGAATTTGTCAAAGGTCTCGATTTATGCTTCATAAGGAAAATATAGTCGCATACCTTGAGTAGTCATCAATAAAAGTGGAAATACTCACAACCTGCTCTTGCTTTGGGTTGACATTGGACCACATACGTCTCGTGTTAACGATTTCTAACACTTCTTTGGCTCTATTCCTTGGCTCCGAATGCCCTCTTGGTCATTTTACCCTCCAAACATGATTCGCGAGGTGGAATTGGTTCAACTTGGAGAGACTCCAGTGAACCATCTTCTACCAATCTTTGGATCCTCTTTGGATTAATATGTCCCAATCTTAGATGCCATAGAAGTGTCTCGTTCAAGTCTGATGAACGTTTTTCTTTTATCGGAAACAGTCGATGTGATATAGGATGCGTTTAAGCGTGGTGGTGTGCCATTAGTTAATTGTATAGAGATTCTCTATCAATGTCCCATAGAATACACTCATCATTTAGAGAAATGATGTCATTCTTATTAGAAGAAACTAAGTATCCATTAACAGAATTTTAGAAACTGAAAGTGAATTCTTTCTAAAACTGGGAACATAAAGAACGTCTCTTAAAATTAAAACTCTGTTTTTAAAAGACAGGTGCATTTCTCCCACTGCTTCAGCTGCCACTCTCGTAGCATCGCCCAGTGTGATGAAGATCTCACTCCCACTAAGTTGTCGGGTCAGCTTGAACCCGTGAAACAAACATGATCAGTGGATCCCGTATCAACTACCCACGAATGAGAAGTATACGCCGCTTAAACAAGTTTCAACAACTAGTGTGTGAGAATTACCTTTCTTTCTGGCCCTTTTGGGGTTGGAACAGGCAAACCTCCATTGTCCTTACCGCTGTTGAAGCACTTCCTCTTTGGATTTTCATTGACACCACAAGCATTCCTCATCTTACCATTGCCCTTGGCAACAGTTGAGTTTTTTTGCTTATGGCTTTTGGTCCTCTTCTTTTTCTTGCCTTCCTTTGGCCTAGAAGATGAAGACTTACTACTTGCCGTCAAAGCTTGAGTTTGGTGCCCCATCATCATCTCTGCCGAGACCAAAGCTTGCAACAAATCAGCTAGCGATGCCAAAATGCTCACAAACTTTTGGGCAGAGAGTGAAGTACCAAATTCATCCGAGTCTCCAGATTATAATCTGCACTCAGAACCTCAAGTTTGTTCAGATGGGCCATCAATTTTGAGGACGTAATCCCTTACGGGTTTACCCTCCACCATATTCAGCGAAGACATCTCTCTCAAGGTGATCTGACGAGTCTCGCATTTTTAACTCGTCAGTTGGCTCATCTGATTTTGGTGTGTCAAGAATCCACTTGTGTTTTTTTGCAGTTAGGACAATTATAATTTTTTGTTTCCAATCAATATAGTTTCCATACTTATTTTATTGACTTTAAGTATAATAGCAGTGGATTAAAAAGTTATGACATGCTGAACTGAAATAAATAATAATATGCATAAGCACAAATATATCACAAGGTTCTATCACATGTTTCATATTAAAATCTAAAAAAAATATGAATATGCATCAGCCAACATCTCAAAACAGTTTAAATAAGTCACGTGGGGTGGGTCATTATTTAAACACATTCAAGCAGGTTACAAACAAGAACAGTTACAAACCTTTAATAACTAGATTAATAGTTGGCTCCCACTTGACCAATATAAAATTGACAGGGACTTCGGGGAAGTATATGCATATCAATTTTATACCTAAGTAATAACCATGATTAAATACAGAATTATTATTTCGCTTTGAACGAGCCTCGTGGGGAGGGTCATCGTCGCCACTAGTAATAATCCACAATCATCCATTTGGAATTTATTCATGTGAAAGCTATCTTTTGACCGTCCCGTGGGGGGAATTTATCCAAAAGAATTCACAAATAAATAAATCATGGAGGTCAAAATTAATTCAATTTTATTATTCATAAAATTGTCAATTAATTGTTTAAGCATACTTAGTAATTTTCGAAAGTGAGATTTTTCAAAACATTTCCTCATGCATCGCAAATTTAAACACAATTTAAATAAGCATAAAATAATGCATAACATCAAAACAAAAAATTAAACATATTGGGCACATATATCTAATTGTCATGGTTAATTTTTGTCATGTCTTGATCTTGAGAAATCGTCTTCATAGCCTTCATCGTTCGTCTCGAAAAGCTCCCACTTGACCGTCTTAAAAAAAATGCCTTGTCAAGCCATGTCATCGACCATTTCGTCGGAGATACCGCTTAGCACCCCCCGGTGTCGAGTGGCGTCCGTCTTGATCGCAAAGCGCCCGCGCCAAGACGTTGCTCCAGACGTCGCCCTCGGCGAAGATCGCCAGCGTCCTTGACGCGCCGTCGCCCAGTCGCCAGCGTCGCCCGTAGCGTCCGGTAAGCGTCGCCCACACGCAGGGTCCATCCCGATCCCCCACACGGCCCCTCCAGCCTCCGCCCCACGCCCGTCTTATCCAGGCTAGCAAGCGTCACAAGCGGATGCCTCAGGTTGGCATCGTTTCACGACGCGACGCTACTCACGCCCGATTCCAGATCCCGTCTTTTTAATTCTTCGTCTCTTCCTCCATTTCCGATCGGTTACATAATTTATTTACAAAAAATAAATAAACCTAGATCTCTGAACTAGTCTATTACATTGATCAAATCAAACAAATTCTAATCTACTCGTGGATTTTCTCATTTAGGCAAAAACGAATTCGAGCTAATCGAATTAAAATAACAATTTATATGCATGCATAAATAAACACATTAAATTCCATGACAATTGGATACCGCAAAAAAGATCTAGCAATTCTACTATCCAATTTCAAATTTAATGAAAAACAATTAAATTACAATTTAAAGATCGAGTCCAAACCGAGGCTCGATACCAATTGTTGGGGAATTAATTGCACGGATCTATTCGGGATGAATATTTAAATACAAATTTAATTCTAACAATTATTACAAGCATGAATTAATCTATATTAATTCAAATAATAATTCAACAACAATTCACACATAAACAGTTCACATAAATCCTACGCGACGCGAATTGCTACGGGTTTACGTGAACTAACCTCTTAGAGTGGCAATGATCTCGCCGACAAGAACACACCAAAAACCTTCCCAAGTATTCCCCTAGTCCTTGCTTTCGTCAATCCGGTGGAAGGAAGCTCGCGAACAATTAATAAAAAAGGGAAAATAAAAATTGTTGCACCACCTTTGTGGATTTATTAATTTTTCCAAAGACATGGAATTGTACACTCACAATTGACGTTTTTCGAAAATACACAATCTGTCGACGTTTCAAAATATTTGATATTTATCGACGCTGATATTTTTCCGAAAAACCAATTTTCGTGTGTCTTGGGAATGAAACATTCATCCCCTATTTATAGAGATGTGGTGGCCGGTTTTTCATCATGGAATAGGGAGGAAAAAATCTTTTCTTGATCTCCAAGAAATCTTGAATATATCTCATATATTCTTTTCTCCATAATTAAAATATTCCATAAAATCCCACCTTCTCTTGTTATGGTTATTTTCGAAAAATAAGGATAAAGATTCCAAGATTTGGATCTTCTTGAATTTATGAGATGTACCTGTATTGCAAGAATACATATCTTCCATAATATCTTTTCAAGAAAATCAAGAAAATCTTTCTTTCCCTTATTCTTTCAAAATTTTTTAAATTTACATATAAATAACCAAGTGGGAGATTTCTTGAATTTAATGAGATAATCTTGTATTTCAAGAATACATATCTTCATTCCATAACAAAATTCAAAGAAAATCTTTCTCCCATTTTATTCATAATTTTCAAAAAAAAATGAGGAAAAAATAGCAACAAATATTTATTTTATTTTTAAACACATTTTTCAGTTATTGGACTTTATGTTGGGCTACTTGAGGGGCCTTTAGGAGAATTAAGATTGGACCTTCCAATGGATCTTGAATTATCAATATTGAGCCACAATATTATTCAAGCCCATAAATATTAATTAATCCCACTACATAATTAATATTGCATTATCCATCTTAACCCATATTACAGTCAATATGGCTCCCGGTTATTATTTCCCGTGTTTAAGATTATCTAGCCCATTAATTAATTCAAGCCACTGAAATAGCTTTCCATTAATTAATATCTTTTATTCTTGGTAAAGGAACGATTCAACATTATTATTCATACCGGAAACTAGTTCCACTTGCAAGATTTGGTATGATAAAACTTATGAACCTCCCAAGGGGGCAAATCGAACAATCGTACTTGCACACGATTCTCCGTATTAAATCTTAGCAACACATGTGACCAATAATATTGCCCAAGATATAAAGTATTGAATCTCGTTGATTCTCTACCCGTAATAAGTCAAAGCAATAATTACTAACCACACACGATCCTATTTAAGGGACGAAGATTAAGAAATAACGAACCATTGAGGTCTAATTCTTCCTAGTTCAGTTCTGAAGAATTTGTCCTCCTGTAGGTCCTCTTCAGTGCACTAGACATGCACTAGTGTAATCTCTTGGTCAAGACAAACCAATCTGAGCGTTACACTTCAACCTTTCA
This sequence comes from Stenogyne calaminthoides, assembly GCA_037126765.1. Taxonomy (NCBI): domain Eukaryota; kingdom Viridiplantae; phylum Streptophyta; class Magnoliopsida; order Lamiales; family Lamiaceae; genus Stenogyne; species Stenogyne calaminthoides. Next base: position 8,696,584 of record JBBCBC010000023.1, on the reverse strand, counting down.
CGATGGATTGTTCATTTCCATCTAGGTCGTGAATGGTGTGCTTTTGGTTACAAGGGATTGTTAATTTAATCTTCTGTGATCTGGTATCACTAAATTAACTACAATGTAACACATACTATTTATTGAACAATTATGCAGTAAATATATGTAACATTCGATGATATTTACAGCATCAGTGATAAACTATTTATTTCAGTAAATAAGTCCGAAATTCAGTCTGATTATACAAAGTAAAAGCATACTTTCTAGTATAATCCCAACACAATGCGGATTCAGTTGATGATTATTTGTGGGAGGAAACGGGGGCTTTCGATTCTCAGAATATTTTGTCCAGAAGATGGGATGAGAGTAAGAAGGAGAGGGAGATGGTGGATCCGGATTTGAAGACCGATTTGGGGTCTGTGGAGAGCGAGCCAGGTTTGAGCTACATGGTTGTTGCGGATTCTCCATCTCCTGATGTTTGCGCTTCCGATGGGGGTTCTCCCGATTATAGCGGCATGGTTGTTCAAGATTCTCTCTCATTGGAATTAACCTCGTTCGATCTGCTTTGCAATGAGGTTACATTGATGTTCGAGCCGGTGCTTGTGGAAATTCCCTCAAAATCCACAGATCTGAATTTACCCTCTCTGATAAAAAAAATTTGGTTGCATGGCCCTTATACCATCGATTAAGTTGCTCATATATAGGTTATTTTGTTTCTTTTTTAGATTCATGTGAAATATGGCATGTGTTGTTTGGTATAACTTGTAATGTTGGAAATTTGGTGAATTGATGTGTTGTTTGGTTTTGTTTGTGTTAATGCAACCTCTACGAGTTGAAAATTTCCTAGATTAGGAGGCTTAATACAAAGCCCTATGATTTAATTATCTTATGAGGGCAACAATGGATAGGTGTTGGCTGTTTTAGGATGGAGATTTGGTGAATTGATGTGTTGTTTGGTTTTTTTGCAACTGTTGTGCACATAAATAATCTTTCCTGCCACGTGCTCGCACGACGAACACGTGGACCAGTAAAACAAAGGTGCCTGCTAGCCCATCAGACAAGTGCTCACCAGTTGGATACACATCCCGCTCTTCCATCTGTGCTCACCAGGAGCACGCCAGTTTAGGCGACCAGAGGGTGCTGGGCGTCAGAAGCCATCATACTGCAAAAATTATGCTTTCCCGGCAACCCAATGACCACTCACCAAGATAAGACAAACAAGGGTAGTGGTCGAATGGAAAACTAGACGAATAGAAAAGGAAAGACGAAGCCCAGATGAACAGAGAAGGAAAGACGGAAAACTAGACAAACAGAGAAGGAAAGACGAAGCCTGGATGAACAGAGAAGGAGAGACAAAACCCAGATGAACAGAGGAGGGAGGACACGCTCGCCTCCGAAGGCGAGCAGACAGCAAGAACCAAAGCATTTGTTTTACAACAATGTTTTCCAGGCAAGCAAAGTAACCTATCGGGGAGCGAGCACGCATACATGGCTAACAGAGGTCCGGGAGAGTGGAGAGCAGAAGAGTGTGCTCGCCCCCTAGGGCGAGAACATAATCAAGGTCGTGGTGTTTGGTTTGCGACTGTGCCTACTCAACGACCACAAGGGTCGGGCCTCACGAGTACGGACCACAACCAAGCGAGCACTAGAATCGGGTCACCCACGACACCACCATCACCACCTGGATGACAAGTCGAATACTTCTCGGGCAAGTAAGACAAATGTCAACCAAAGAAGCACAAACAGAAAACGTGGCAACACCACATAGATTCGTGCATGTTAAGAAATAGCCAGCTCGTGCTAGCCAGGACACCACCAGCTCAAGCCTTGACATCACCAGCTCATCCAAAGCCTATAAATAGGCCCAAAAATAACAAAAGAAAGGTTCAGAATTTTTTCCTAAGATAGTTATTGTATCAATTCTCCCTCTCACATAACCATTGTGCTCGTCACTAACTTATTGTGATTGACACATTCCCCAAACCATAAATAATATAATCTTGACTTGGTACGCCCCCAGACGTAGTCATTTCTTGACGAACTGGGTCAACAAATCCATGTTATCATCCTGCATACAGCTGTGCTCGTCACACCCACACACAGTGTATTACACATCAATATTTTGTTTGTTAAGTCGTCACACACATCGCCACATCATATTATCCACGAAATACGACTTGCAACAATTGGCGCTAGAAGGGGGTGGAAAAAACCAGCCCATACACAATCCTAAAAAATTGAGGCAGAAAAAAGAAATATAATGTCTCAATCTAGGAATACTCAGATTCAGAGGTCGGGACAGAGCCGACCTCATGCTCAGAAAGAGGCTCAACATCACCTCACCTAAAAATCGAGCCGTGGAAATCATCACCTAGAAGATATCGCCAACGATCCGACGGCCACAACAAAGGCCATCTCTTTCTTGTTGCGAGCACAGAAAGAGAGAGATGGACATTCAGAGAAATTCCCAAGTACTCACACATATATTCTCCAATTCACCATCTTTCGTAGAAGGAAGTTTTCACCACGAGTAGTATTGGCATCAGATACTTGAGCCTCGCAATATAACATCCTCGGCTTGGAATGCCCCCAGAGCAAATGATCATTTATTGATGAACTGGGTCAACAATTTCTTGTTCTTTCTTTGTAATATTGTACACGCATTTTATTTTGTTTGTGAGTTGTTTTAAAATTAGCCACATAGTATTCTCATTAAGAAACGACTTGCAATAGCAACCTCTAGGAGTTGAAATTTTCTTAGACTAGGAGGCTTAGTGCAACCTCTAGGATGATTTGCCTATATTAGGAGGCTTAAACCATAACCCAATGATGTCATTATAATCTGAGGGTCCAATGAATTCAATAAACACTTAAGATGATGGTGAGTTGTCTATTTTTTGTGTTGTTCTCTTGCATTTTTTGCAAAACCAGAACATGAGTATGTTGTTTCTTGATAAAATTGTGAGTTCTCTTGTGTTTTTTGCAAAACCAGAACACAAATATGAGGTTTCTTGATAAAATTGTGAGTTTTCTTGTGTTTTTTTGCAAAACTAGAACATGAGTTTGTTGTTTATTTGATTAATTTTGAGTTGTCTTGTGTTTTTTGCAAAACCAGAACATGAGTATGTTGTTTCTTGATAAAATTGTGAGTTGTCTTGTGTTCTTTGCAAAACCAGAACATGAAGTATGTTGTTTCTTGACAAAATTGTGAGTTCTCTTGTGTTTTTTTGCAAAATTAGAACATGAGTATGTTGTTTCTTTGATTAATTTTGAGGTGTCTTGTGTTTTTTTTTGCAAAACTAGGACATGCGTATGTTGATTCTTTGATAAAATTGTGAGTTCTCTTGTATTTTTTGCAAAACCAGAACATGAGTATGTTGTTTCTTGATAAAATTGTGAGTTCTCTTGTGTTTTTTGCAAAACCAGAATACAAATATGAGGTTTCTTGATAAAATTGTGAGTTTTCTTGTGTTTTTTGCAAAACTAGAACATGAGTTTGTTGTTTATTTGATTAATTGTGAGTTGTCTTGTGTTTTTGGCAAAACCAGAACATGAGTATGTTGTTTCTTGATAAAATTGTCAGTTGTCTTATGTTCTTTGCAAAACCAGAACATGAAGTATGTTGTTTCTTGACAAAATTGTGAGTTATCTCGTATTTTTTGCTCAGAACATGATTATGTTGTTTCTTTGATTAATTGTGAGGTGTCTTGTGTTTTTTGCAAAACTAGGACATGAGTATGTTGTTTCTTTGATAAAATTGTGAGTTCTCTTGTGTTTTTTGCCAAACCAGAAAATGAGTATGTTGTTTCTTGATAAAATTGTGAGTTCTCTTGTGTTTTTTTGTAAAATCAGAACATGACTATGCTGTTTCTTGATAAAATTGTGAGTTCTCTTGTTTTTTTTTTTTTGCAAAATTAGAACATGGGTATGTTGTTTCTTGATAAAATTGTGAGTTCTCTTGTGTTTTATGCAAAATCTGAACATGAGTATGTTGTTTCTTGATAAAATTGTGAGTTCTCTTGTGCTTTAAAGTGCAGATTTGAAAGTGTTGGTGGGAAAGTAATGTGGTCAGAATTTAAAAAAAAAAAACCGTAATAGGAGAGATTTTGGTGTAATTGGGGTGTAATAGGAGGGGAAACCAAATTGTAATTGTCATTAATTAGGAGGAATTCAAGGTCGTAAATGTAAAAAGAAGGGAAATTTAATTTTTTGGTGTAATAAGAGTGACCTTTGTTTTCGGCCAGTAATATATATATTTTTTGAACAATTATTGTTCGAACAAAGAAATCAAGAAATTTTATTGTTGTTTAATTGAAAGTCGGGTTTTTGTTGACTTTTTGCAAAGTGTTGATTCTGAAAAAAACTCCATCTGATCATATTGTTTTAACCGGAAAAAAATATTACTATAGGGAGGTTATTCTTAAATAGAGTTTTACATAGAAAAATGATTTTTTTTTTGGAAAAAAAATACTACCTTTAATATAATACATACTATACTACATGTATATGAATTTATTAACAAATTCATGTATCTAATTAATATGACTTTGATAAAATAAATACATACACCTTAAGCATACAAAGAGGTGTTTATGGGGACGAATTATTACGTACACGCAAGTTGAAGGATGTAGTGACAAGCCATAAAATTAAGATGTCGTCACAATTAATCATAGATATATATATTTTAGGTCATCTTAATTGTAAATGATATATAAATTTTATATATAATGCAATTTATTCTTATATGGAGGTATAAATGTTGGGGAATGACTTGCACAGATCTATTCGGGGTGAATATTTAAATACAAATTTAATTCATTAATTATTACTAGCATGAATTAATCCTATATTAATTCAAATAATAATTGCAACAACATATCATGCATATAATAAGCCACGTAAAACCTACGCATGCGGAATTTACGGGTTTACGTGAACGTACCTCTCGGGATGGCAGTGAATTCGGTTGGACGGACTAACCAAAAGGACTTCCCAAGTATTCCCTTAGCCCTTGCTCGACAACCCGGTGGAAGGATACTTGCGAACAATTAACAAAAGGAAAAAAATAAACTTTGTTGCACCAATTTCGTGGATTTGCTAATTTTTCCAGCACATGGAATTGTCTTGAGAATGAAAGAATCATCCCCTATTTATAGGTGAGAGGTGGTCGACTTTTTCAGTAGAAAAACAATGTGGGAAAAGACTTTTCTTGATCACCAAGAAATCTTGAATATATCTCCTATATTTTTTTTCCCATAATTAAAATATTCCACAAAAATTCCACCTCCTCAACAATATGGATTTTTCGAAAATTTAATGATGCAAGAATCCAAGATTTGGATCTTCTTGAATTTATGAGATATTCTTGTATTTCAAGAAATACATATCTTCCATAATATCTTTTATAGAAAATCAAGAAAATATTTCTTGCTCATTATATTTTCTAATTTTCGAAAATTTCAATATAGATAACCTAGTGGGAGATTTCTTGAATTTAATGAGATAATCTTGTATTCCAAGAATACATATCTTCATTCCATAACAAAATTCAAAGAAAATCTTTCGTCCAACATATCTATAAATTTCGAAATTTTAGTTGGAAAATTAAGCAACAATATTTATTTTATTTTAATCACACTTTTCGTTATTGGACTATTTGTTGGGCTTTCAGGGGCCTTTAGGAGAATTAAGATTGGACCTTCTAATGGACCTTGAATATCTAATATTGAGCCACAATATAATTCAAGCCCATAAATATTAATTAATCCCACTACATAATTAATATCAAGACTATCCATCTTAACCCATATTACGGTAATATGGCTCCCGGTCATTATTTCCGTGTTTAAGCTTATCTAGTCCATTAATTAATTCAAGCCAATCAAATAGTTTTCCATTAATTAACATCTTTTGTCCTTGGTCGGAGAACGGTTCAACATTATTATCCATACCTAAAACTAATTCCACTTGCAAGATTTGGTATGATAAAGCTTATGAACCTCCCAAGGGCAAATCAAACAAGCGTACTTGCACACGATTCTTCGTATTAAATCTTAGCAATCACATGTGACCAATAATATTGCCCAAGATAAAAAAGTATTGAATCTCTTTTTGATTCGCTACCCATGATAAGTCAAAGCAATAGTTACCAATCCCACGTGATCCTATTTAAGGGACGAAGGTTAAGAAACAACGAACCACTGAGGTCTAATTCTTCCTCATTTGGGTTCAAGAATTTATCCTCCTGTAGGTCCTATTCGGTAGATCGGTCATGCACTAGTGTAATCTCTTGGTCAAGACAAACCAATATGAGCCTTACACCTCAACCTTTCGTGATGGGTTGTTCATTTTCATCTAGGTCGTGAATGACGTACTTTTAATTACAAGGGACTGTTAATTTAATCTTCTGTGATCTGGTATCACTAAATTAACTACAATGTAACACGCACGAATTATTGAACAGTTATGCAGTAAATATATGTAACATTCAATCATATTTAAAGCATCGGTGATAAATAATTTATTCAAAAAAATAAGTCCGAAAATTGGTTTTGATTATACAAAGTAAAAAGCATACTTTTCAAGATAATCCCAACAATCTCCCACTTATACTCAAAGTCCTTTTTAAGTATACTACAACATGTCTCGCGTAGTCCGTGACATCTAATGTCACCTACACGAACCTAATAATTTCTCTCACTTATACTCAAAGCAGATTGGCAACGGTCTTGACACTCATTCCTTCCACATGTCTCTCGAATGTATTCAGAGGCGGGCTCTTTGTGAATGTATTCGCCAGGTTGTCCTCTTTATTTATCTTTGACACATCTATATCTCCTCTCTTAACGATATCTCGTATAAGATGGTATTTCCTTTCTATGTGTTTGCTGGCCTTGTGGGCTCTTGGTTCCCTTGAATTTGCAATCGCTTCCTAAGCATTGTCAATAAATGATGATTCACGGGCAAATTCGAACCACATCTAAGTCATTTAGGAAGTGCTTGAGCTAAACCGCTTTTTCACGCCTCATTGCTAGACTACATATTAGGCTTCCATGGTAGAATCTGCGACGATTTCGATCGACGCTTCTCCATGTCACGGCTCCTTCCCCCATGCAAAACACACTACTGGGAGGTAGATTTTTGAGTCTACGCCCGATTGGAAACCGAAGTTCGTGGTAACGATGGGGATTGGACTACGATCGATAAACTAACATTCTATCCCGAGTTCTTTTCGGATACTTTAGAATGTTTTTAATCGCCATTCAATGCTCTTTCCGGGTTACTTTGATATCTTGCCACCATGCCTACGGAAAGCAAATATCCGGTCTCATACAAACATTGCATACATAAGACTTCCAACGGTAGAAGCATAAGGAATGCCTTTCATGTCATCTATCTCTCTTGCGTCTTAGGGGATATTTTCTTGGATAGATGGATTCCATGCCCGAAAAGGTACGAATCCTTTCGAATCTTGCATCTTTGAAGCGTTTCAAGACAAAGTGTCTATGTATGAAGCTTGCGATAAGCCTATCATCATTTTTTTGCGATCTCGAAAGTGATCTTGATCCCAAGGATGTGTCCGCTTCCCCTAAGTCCTTCATATCAAACTGTTTTTGAAAGTCATGCCCTTACGTCGATAACACCTTCACATCGTTCCCGATGATCGTAATGTCGCTCACGATAGTACTAAGAATACCAATGCGTTTCGACATGCTTTTTTATACACAACTTTCAAACTAGTTTTGATCAAACCCATAAGACTTTATAACATGATCAAAACATTGGTTCCAAGCTCGATGCTGTTTGAGTCAAGTAAATGGACTTCTTGAGCTTACAAACAAGATGTTCTTGGCTTGTTTCAATGAAACCTTGGGGTTGTTGCATATAGATCTCTTCATCAAGACTTCCGTTAAGGGAAAGTTTGTCTTGACATCCATTTGCCGATTTCAAAGTCGAAAATGCAAAGAATCGATAAGAGAATACTGGATGGACTTAAGCATGGCTAAGGCGAAAAAAGTTTCCTCATAATCGATCCCTTCTTTCTCGAGTATAACCTTTCGCCACTAGTCTTGCTTTTAAAGGTTTCAACCTTCCCGTCCGGTCCTCTTTTTCCTCTTATATACCCACTTGCATCCAATGGGTTTGACCCCATTAAGTGGTTCGACTAGCTCCCACACTCTATTATGAAACATAGAACCCATTTCGGCTTTCATTCTTTGCTTTTGCCAAGAATCAGATCCTTATCTTGGAGTGCCTCGTCATATGTCCATGGGGTGCGATTCGTCTTGTCCGGGAATCAAGTCCGAGGACTCTCCTATTCCCATGAATCTCTCGGGGCCGTCTCTCACAACCCTCCCACTACTGACGAGGCTAGGGTTGCCAGAAAGCAGATCGTTTGTATATATCATCTAGACAACGGTTAATCGAGGTTTGCCCTCTAAGCTCATTTAAGGTAATCTCATACGGGTTTTCTTTGGTTCATATAGTCTTCTTCCAAAATCTAAAGTGGGTGTTTATGACCACCTTTTGATCTTCGTGACCATAGAACATACACCCTTTAGTTCCTCGGGGTATCCTACAAAAAAAATTTTAATTCTCGATCGAGGATCCAATTTATCGGGCTTCCTTATCCAACACGTGGGCGACACACCCCCAAATTTTCATGTTTCTCATACTAGGCTTGCATGGGTCCACAATTCTTTGGGAGTTTTGGGAACCGATTTGGATGGCACCAAGTTCGTAATGTAAGCCCCATTTGTTTCCAAGGGCATGACCCCGTAAGCGACTTGGGAAGATCCGCAGAACTCATCATTGATCTAACCATTTCCAAAAGAGTTCTGTTTCTTTGCTCTGCAACCTCGTTTTGTTGAGGGTTTAAAGTGCAGTGGTGGGATACAATCCCTTCATCGATAAGTAGTTCAAAAACTCATTTGAGGTATTCGCCTCCACGATCGGATCGTAGAGACTTGATACGTTTTTCCCTATGATTCTCGGGCTTGAGCCTTAAATTCTTTGAATTTCTCAAAGGTCTCGATTTATGCTTCATAAGGAAAATATAACTGTACCTTGAGTAATCATCAATGAAAGTGATTTAAATACTCATAACCTCCTCTTGCTTTGGTTGACATTGGACCACATACATCCGTGTGAACGATCTCTAACACTTCTTTGGCCCTATTCCCTTGGCTCCAAATGCCCTCTTGGTCATTTTCCCCTCCAAACATGATTCGGCAGGTTGAAACGGTTCGGTTCAACTTGGAGGAAGCTACAGTGAACCGTCTTTCACCAACCTTCGATCCTCTTTGGATTTATATGACCCAATCTTAGATGCCAAAGAAGTGTCTCGTTCACGTCGATGAACGTTTTTCTTTTCTCGAAAACTTGATTGATGTGTTATAGGATGCATTTAGTGAGTGGTGTGCACGATTAATTGTATAGAGATTATTCGCCAACGTTCCATGACGATAAATTTATCAAAAAAGAGAAATGGTAACAACTTTATTAAAAGTAACCGAATATCCATCATGAAAAAGTTTAGAAACCGAAATCAAATTCTTTCTAAAACTCGGAACATACTGTAACATCTCTTAAAATTAAAACTCTGTCTTCAAAAGACAGGTGCACTTCTCCCACTGCTTCAGCTGCCACTCTCGTAGCATCGCCCAGTGTGATGAGGATTTCACTTCCACTTAGTTGTCGGGTCCATTTGAACCCCTGTAATGTGAAACAAACATGATCGGTGGATCCAGATCCACCACCCATAAATGGGAGGCATACGCCATTAAACAAGTTTCAACAACTAGTGAGTGAAGATTACCTTTCTTTCCTTTCCTTTTTGGGATTGGAATAGGTGACCTCAATGTCCTTTTCCCCGCAATTAAAACATATTCCTTTTGGTCCTTTCTTGACACCCAACCAATTCTAACCGTCTTTTTCTCACTTTTCTTAGTGATGAGTTTGCTTTTGGTTCGACCACTTTCCTTTTCTTGAGACTTGCCTTCCTTTCGCCCAGATCTCGAGAAAAGACTTTTGGTCACCAATGCTTCGTTTTTCTTTCCTAAATGCTTCTCTACTATCTCCAAGGCTTCTTGTAGATTATCCATAGTAAACATGTGATCACTCATCACAAAACCACAAAGAAAATCCATCAAGCTCCTTGGCGAGTAAGCAAAGAAATTTGATTTGGGCCTCATCACAATACTTAGTTCCGAGATAAGCTAGTTTTAGAAAATGGTGTTTGACTCTCGAGAACATGCTCCCTTACTGGTGTGTTCCTCACCCATTTTCGGCTAAGCCACGTCGTCATTTTTAAACCGACGATCATGCGGTCTTTTGTTAAAAACATTTCTTCAAGACTTTTCATAATTTCCGCAAGCCGGACTCAACACCTTCATGAATGTGTTTCAAATCATCGACATGTGAAGTCAAGATTACACGTTTCATGGGTTCATTGGCGCTTCCCAAATATTATACTCATGTCTTGCCGCGATCGATGATTCATCAAGAGGGCTTACGTGGCTTGGGTACATCAAGAATCCAATAATATTTTTGTGCAGGTAGGACAAAGCTCATATTTCATTTCCAAATATTATAGTTTTCTCCAGTTAATTGGTGTTCTTTGAGTGTATATAACAGTGGATTAAAAGGTTGCGACATGATGAACTAAAATAAATAAAACCATGCATAAGCACAATTATACCACAAGGTTTGATCACATGCATCATATTAAAATCTCAAAAAAATATGAACATACATCAGCCAACATCTCAAAACAGTTTAAATAAGCCACGTGGGGTGGGTCATTATTTAAACACATTCAAGCAAGTTACAAACAAGAACAAACGATTACAAATCTTTAATATCCGGATTAATAGTTGGCTCCACTTGACCAATATAAATTCGACAGGGGACTTCGGGGAAGTATATGCATATCAATTTTATACCTAAGTAATAACCATGATTAAATCTGAGATTACTATTTCGCTTTGATCGAGCCTCGTGGGAGGGTCATCGCCGCCACTAGTAATAACCCACAATCATCCGTTTGGAATTCATTCATGTGAAAGCTATCTTTTTGACCGAAATCCGGGGAATTTCTCCAAAAGAATTCACAAATAAATAAATCATGGAGGTCAAAATTAATTCAATTTTATTATCCGGAATAAAATTGTCAATTAATTATTTAAACAAACTTAGTAATTTTGAAGGTGAGATTTTTCCACTTGGGCAACTCTCATGCAAACACATTTAAACAAATTAAATAAAGCGTAAGATAAAGCAAATAAATCAAGCAAAAGCGTAAAAATAAACATATTGGGCACAAATTATCCAATTGTCATGGTTTGATTTTTCTTGACTTGATCTTGAAGAAACACGTCTCGAATTTCTCCCACTCGTTCGTCTCGAAAAAAAATACTTCATCTCAAACGCCACACTAAGCGGTCGCGGCAATGGATGCACGCCCGCATCCGGCCGGCCACATGCCTAGAACGACCTCGACCTTCGGGTGAGCGTGCGTGATGCCGACACGCCAAGGCACGTCGGCGGCGACACGTCCAAGCCGGGGCGCTTTCGCCCTTCAGCCTGCGCCCGACCTCGGCGACCCGCGTCTGCCAGCGCCCGCGTCTGGCCGCCCGTCCGCTTGGGTTGATCGCGGCGCCGCGGTCACAGCGTCTTTGAAGCCCGCCCATGCTCATGGCCTCATTTCAGCGGCGCCCGCGCCACGCCCGGTTCTCGGATTTTGTCCTTTAATTCTTCGTCTCTTCGTTCGATCGATCGGTTATAATTTATTTACAAAAAATAAATAAACCTAGATCTAGAACTGATCTATTACATTGATAAATCAAACAAATCTAGTCTACTCGTGGATTTTCTCACGAGGCAAAAATAAACGAGCTAATCGAATTAAAACCACAATTTATATGCATGCATAAATAAACACATTAAAATCCATGACAATTGGATACCAAAAGCAGATCTAACGGTTCTACTATCCAATTTCAAATTTAATGTCCGAATTAAATTACAATTTAAAAATTGAGTCTTAAAACCGTGGCTCGATGCGCTTGTTGGGGAATGACTTGAACAGATCTATTAGGGGTGAATATTTAAATACAAATTTAATTCATTAATTATTACTAGCATGAATTAATCCTATATTAATTCAAATAATAATTGCAAAAACATATCATGCATATAATAAGCCACGTAAAAACCTACTCATGCGAAATCTACGGGTTTACGTGAACGCACTTTCCTCGGGATAGCGATGAATTCGGTTGACCGGACTAACCAAAAGGACTTCCCAAGTATTCCCTTAGCCCTTGCTCGACAATCCTGTGGAAGGATACTCGCAAACAATTAACAAAATGAAAAAAATAAACTTTGTTGCACCACTTTCGTGGATTTGCTAATTTTTCCAGCACATGGAATTGTCTTGAGAATGAAAGAATCATCCCCTATTTATAAAGGTGAGAGAGGTGGTCGACTTTTTTCAAAGAGAAAAACAATGTGGGGAAAAGACTTTTTCTTGATCACCAAGAAATCTTGAATATATCTACTATATTCTTTTTCCCATAATTAAAATATTCCACAAAAATCCCACCTCCTCAACAATATGGATTTTTCGAAAATTTAATGATGCAAGAATCCAAGATTTGGATCTTCTTGAATTTATGAGATATTCTTGTATTTCAAGAAATACATATCTTCCATAATATCTTTTCAAGAAAATCAAGAAAATCTTTCTTGCTCATTATATTTTCTAATTTTCAAAAATTTTAATATAGATAACCTAGTGGGAGATTTTTTAATTTAATGAGATAATCTTGTATTCCAAGAATACATATCTTCATTCCATAACAAAATTCAAAGAAAATCTTTCTCCCAACATATCTATAAATTTCGAAATTTTAGTTGGAAAATTAAGCAACAATATTTATTTTATTTTAATCACATTTTCAGTTATTGGACTATTTGTTGGGCTACTCAGGGGGCCTTTAGGAGAATTAAGATTGGATCTTCTAATGGACCTTGAATATCTAATATTGAGCCACAATATAATTCAAGCCCATAAATATTAATTAATCTCACTACATAATTAATATTGCACTATCCATCTTAACCCATATTACAGTCAATATGGCTCCCAGTCATTATTTCCCGTGTTTAAGATTATCTAGCCCATTAATTCATTCAAGCCACTGAAATAGTTTTCCATTAATTAACATCTTTTGTCGTTGGTCGAGGAACGGTTCAACATTATTATCCATACCGGAAACTAATTCCACTTGCAAGATTTGGTATGATAAAGCTTATGAACCTCCCAAGGGGGCAAATTAAACAAGCGTGCATTTTGCACACGATTCTTTCAGATTAAATCTTAGCAATCACATGTGACCAATAATATTGCCCAAGATAAAAAAATATTGAATCTCTTTGATTCGCTACCCATGATAAGTCAAAGCAATAGTTACCAATCCCACGTGATCCTATTTAAGGGACGAAGGTTAAGTTAAACAACGAACCATTCGAGGTCTAATTCTTCCTCGTTCGATTCAAGAATTTATCCTCCAGGTCCTATTCAAATCGATCACCATGCACTAGTGTAATCTCTTGGTCAAGACAAACCAATCTCGAAGTCTTACACCTCAACCTTTTCGTGATGGGTTGTTCATTTCCATCTAGGTCGTGAATGGCGTACTTTTTAGTTACAAGGACGTTAATTTAATCTTTCGTGATCTTGTATCACTAAATTAACTACAATGTAACACGATTTAATTATTGAACAGGTTATGCAAAGAAATATATGTAACATTCAATCATATTTAAAGCATCATTGATAAATAATTTATTTTCATAAATAAGTCTGAAAATTCAATTTCGATTATACAAAGTAAAAAGCATACTTTTCAGTATAATCCCAACAATAAATCCTTAAGACGGGACCGAAAAAAATATGCCTTATTACAATGTGGAGTTTATTCCTAAATATAACTGGTCCCGAGTTGGGACCGTGATTTTTTATTATTATAGAGAGTTTTTTCTTATATAGAGTATTCATATAGGGGTTTCTACAGAAGAAAGGTTTTTGAGGGTTTAATTTGTTAGGAATTAAACAAGCAATTATAGGAGAAAATAATGGAACTACGGAATTAAGAGGGACAAACAATTTGGTTACCCAGTTCGTCAAACTGACTACATCTGGGGGCACTACCAAGCCAGGAGAGATCTACTATATCGTATAAGATAGTGCAAGATACAATGGGGGAGTCGGGGGGGTTATTTATACAAAAACCTTGACCGGGGAAATCAGCTAAAACCCTAGATTTGGCCCATCCCGTCGAAAACCCTATTTCGCGTCGGGCCTCGGAACCGCTCGACCAAGCCCTTGGTCGAAAGCGGTTTCTCTTCGATCACATATTGCTCGGCCCTCATGGCGCTAGATAGCGGGCGCCGACCGAGCACACACTGCCGACCTCAAGTTACCGGTCGGCGCCCATCGCCAAGGTCCCGTTTCACTCAGCTCCATAACCCAACAATCTCCCTAACCGGAGATCGACACTCGAGATCGACATCGAGCGAAGTGCCGCGACTTCAACTAAGGTTGAACGTCTTGTCCTCCTCGACTCATTCCGAACGTTTTGTCCTCCTCGACTCATTCCGCCTTTCGGACTCCAACAATCCCAACAATCTCCCCACCGAAACCGGCTCCAATCAGAATTTCGTCTTCCCAATCTCTCGCCGCAAGAACTCTCGATCCAGCAATGTCCCTCAACATTTTTAAATCTCACTGAACCAAGCAACGCCCCACAACATTCCCTTGAATCATTCGGGTCACCGATTCCCGCGACGATCTCGTGCACGCGTCTAACGCCCATCTTGATCTTACATTCAACCCGATATAACGATCTCCAATGCGTGTCAACGCCTAATCTTGATCTCAGATCCAACCACCTACTCTAAGCAACTCTCCCATACTCCGCGAATCGCTTACGGAACCCGCTTTCGACCGGGGCTTTGGTCGGCGGTTTCGCTCGACCAACCAGACTTGCTCGGCGCCTTTATGCATTCTCGGACGTTGAAAGGGTTGTGCCGACAAGATACCGAAGCGACAAATCTGAAATCTATTCCATCAAGCTTCTCAACAAGCGATTTCCTTTTTACTAATTATAATTGCTCCCCACCGGATCCTTGAGGCACGATGCTCGATACCAGCTTGTTAGGAATTAAAGCAAGCAATTATAGGAGAAAATAATGGAACTACGGAATTAAGAGGAACAAACAATTTGGTTACCCGGTTAAATCGATGACTACATCGGGGGGGGGCTTTACCAAGCCGGGAGAGATCTACTATATCGTATAAGATAGTCAAGAAAGTCAAGATACAATGGGGGAGTCAGGGGGTTATTTATACAAAAAACCCGAACTGGGAAACTGGGCCAAAACCCTAGATTTGGCCCATCTTGGCCGAAACCCTATTTCCGTGTCCAGGCCTCGGAACCGCTCGACCTCAACCCTTGGTCGAGCGGTTCTGTTCGATCACATACATTGCTCGAGCGCCCTCATGGGTATTTGGATAAGGGGCGCTCGACCGAAAGCACACCGCCGACCTTGAACGCCGGTCGGCGCCGCCTCAAGGCTCAAGATCCGTTTCACTCAGGCTCCATAACCCAACATAATTAACCCTCTAATAAAGTAGATTCCACTTTACAATAAAGTTAAATTTTCAATACTACTCTCAACACTTTATCACCTCAAATACTGATAAACAACTCTACATTAAACTCTGAGCACACAGTAGATGTACAAATGCGTTTGAGACGGAAGAAGTGTATAATAGCAGAAATCGCCCAAAAATTAGAAACTACTGGATTTTTCCGAAATTATTGCCAAATTGAGAAACAATCTTTGGAAAACATACTACCAAGTATAATAATGAATTGAGAAAAAATAGATAAAATATTTGGAATAAATATTAACATTCGCATGTTTCATATTATGAACACTATTATCATTACACAATCATACAATCACTACCCCATTAACTAATAAAATTAAACTATGGGAAAATTTGCAAAAAATAGGACTTATCTTTGACACTAATTGCAATTCGAGGACCAAACATTTGACTTTTACAGAACAGATAAAAAAGGACCTCGAACAAAATCGCATGTAAAACCGGGGGGGGGTGTTATTTTCATCAATTCACATGTAACTGTTTTGCCTAATAATGTCATTGTATACAACAAATTGAAAGTTCGATACTTGCCCTACAAAAGTCGAAAGTTCAGTTCTCGAAGTGCAATTATTGACAAATATAAGTCTTTTTTTTTTTGCAATTTGTCCTACAACTATATATCATCATCACTAAGAAATACTCTCTCCGTCCCATAAGAATTTGCACACTTTCCTTATTAGTTTGTCCCAAAAGAATTTGCACACATAATAAAGGGAAGTCCTTCATAAACTATACCCTCACAAATTACAATATCCACAAATTTACACCAAATTTCATTACTTTTAGGCCCACACATACACACAACCTAGTTCATTTACTTAATTTATACATAAATATTTACAAAATTAACCTTCAAATTCCTACTAATTACTTCATTTTCTTATTTTGTGTGCCCAATCAAGTGTGCAAATTTATTTGGGACGAAGGGAGTATGTTTTTGACATAAAAATTTCATTCGTCCTTACTACATCAAACACAAAATAAACACAATATTATTATGAATCAGTTTCATGTGTACCTGTTGCATCATACTTCTGGGCACAAGTGTGCAGCGTGACACCTGTTTTGGCTGAAACACGACAATAAATTTAACTGGAAACGTGTAAGTTGATATAATTGAAAAGTGAATAAATTTAACTAAAAACATAAAATGAAAGGTGATACTTATTTTAACTGAAACATAAAACTAAATTTAAATGAACGTGTCGAGTGGACCAATCTAAAATTCACGCATCATATGTGTATGAGACTAATTAGATTTTATTATTCCCTAAACTTGTTTGTTTGCTTTTTTTCCTATCCAAATTTGCCCATGCACTCACATCCCAAATCATAACTCTTGATATGTATGAAACTGAAATTAGACCCGGAAGCTAGACCACGTCTATGTGGGATTTCTGGCCAATAATATAATGCCACGTCGTCTTCATCAATAGACGACATCAAATTCCGCTGACGACGATTGTATCGAGACAGGATCGCCCCCCGGTTTTTATTACAGTCGCACAAGAAGCGGTAACTTGAACGTAAATTAGGCAAACGACTAAGGGTAATTTCGGTATCCATTTTTTAGCAGCCATATTGTTTTAATTTTAAAACCAAAATCCCTGGGCAGACAATGTATGGAATGGAAGAACCAAATTAATTTAATTTTTAATTTTCGTTGATCGATCGGTCGATCTGCAAATTCTGAGCTCTGATCCCTCGTCAATGGCTGCACCCTTCTTTTCAACGCCTTTCCAACCTTTTGTTTATCAGGTAAATTCCACTTCTTCTCATGTAAAACGTCTGCGAATTTGTGTTATATGCAGTCCATACATGTGCGCGTGTTTTACCAGAATTGATTTCTTTACTCGGCTTAGGGTTTTACTTCCGTAATTTTTCGAATTTGCTTATCTTTATCACTGATCGTGATTTCATGTGTGGTTCGATACTGATGAGAAATGTATGGAGAAAAAAGTGAAGGAAATTTACTTTCAACTTCAGGGGAGTCTAACAGGAATAAATTATTTCTATTTGAAATTTCAGTACGAGCTAGAGTATTTTTCTTAGTGGCTGTGGCAGCATTCAGATGCACGTTGAAAAATGTCTTGTTTGGATTTTTGAAGGACTGTTGGGAGTACACTGCTATCAGAATATATCTCATATGAATGCTTTTGCACTTTAGATATTATAGGTAGTTAGTTACTCACTTTGCGTTGGTGATTTGTTAATTTGACGACGGAAATTATATAATCATATATGATTTGATCATGTGAACCTGCATATTTTGCATTGTGGTGAATGGCATGTTTCCTTTTATCCGGATACAGAGATCAGATCATTAGGTTGACAATCACATTTGTAGGGGGTGGGGGCGAATAGCTGGAGGCTGATAAAAGTGTGAGGTGACTTTTCTTCTTAATAATTTGATATTAGAGTAGAGTAAGTAACCTTATTTTGCCATAATACCCTGTCACAATAACGAGTGTTGCAGTCGTTAGTGCAAATGAAATTGGCCATCTTTTTTCTTATTGGCCAATAAAAAAACATATTTTCTAATAATAAGTACTTATTAAAATTAAAATTGCAATAATATGCCAAAAGACACAAGGATAGATGGAGAGCAACATTATATTAATCTAAAGAACTTGATTTGTAGTGTTACATTGTTAAATAATGAAATAATCAGCTATGTGGCTTGTGCACATAATAAGTTTTTGTGCATTTCAATCTTGATGCGAGACTAGTTTAAATTTTAGCTTACATGTTCATTATTAATGTTATGTTGTCTTTCAGAGCCCACAAGATGCTGTGACACCTTTTCAGATTTTGGGCGGGGAAGCTCAAATAGTTCAGGTGCTTTCACACATAGAATATTCTGGTACTTTTCCAAAGAAATTTGGCATATTCAATAAAACTGACATTCACTCTGCTTACTCTCCTCTTTAGATAATGTTGAAGCCACAAGAAAAAGTTATCGCAAAGCCTGGTATGCTATTAATTTCATCTAATGCTAACATTTGTGTATCTATATTAACTGAAAATGGTATGTTTTGGTTACTTGGATCCTTGACTTTCTGTTGTCCTGTAACTAACAAACAAAGTTTCTGATTTAGATTCAAATTGAGTGCTTGCCTTCTATGTCATGGGGGTTGTTAAAATGCAAACATCTGGGTGATTAGTTAAAGTATGTCATATCACTTAACTGAGATTTTGAAGTCATCTTCTAAATAAGTGAGAGCATCATTCTTTTACCCAGAACCTGACTGTGGCAGAGTGGGTCCATAGGGCATATCCACAGCTGCCAATTATTTCAATAATGTTTCTTCGTAACTTTTAATTTAATTATTTTGAAGTGGTTTTTAGTTTTTGTTTTGACAGTTTGTTTCACTGAAACTTTGTTGTACAACAAATGATTTTGCATCAGAATGTCATTAATTATGACTTTATCCAATTGAACTCATCTACGTGTAACATTGAAACTTATTTTACCGGCCAAATATTATTTTATAACAATGATCTCTTTTCTGCGAGTTATTATACAACACAATGAGTTAAAAAGGAGTTGTGTGGAAATATTTTGATATACTATTTATTGTCAAAATGTGTTTGCCTATATGCAAGACCAACAAATTTACTACCCAGTTTGCATGTATACAAAAATATACCTTCCGCTCCAATATGTTCTTTTTCTTTTATTAAAACGAGAGTTCCGTCCTTCAATCAAAGCGATCCCGTTTTTATAGAGGTTGAAAATGTTCTTATCTCGCCTGTGGTAGAGTGGCATTAATTCCTCCACTGTGTGGGCAACGTCAGTATAGGGATGTTTGGAGTATTAGACTATATACTAGAGGGAGAAGGATGATTTGCTATGTGTCTTAATCGACAAACTTCACCTTTTTTAGTTTTAATGATTACTCCATAAGCTTCACTCATTGCTAGTTACCAGCTCAAATGTTGGTTTTCATTGGGTTAAATCTCTTCAGACTATGATGCTGTACTTTCCACAAAGCGATCTTTTGAATTCTGGATTCTCTTCTATGTCATTCAGTATACAGTAGATTGTCCTAACTCACTTAATTTTATGTACTATAAATATTGTGCAATTGTCACAAATCACAATTAATAATATAATATTGTTATAGTTGCCTAAGAGCCCGTTTGTTTTCCTGGAAAAGAAGAGTTAAAAATAATTTCCCACCATTTCAAGTTTTTGTTATTGCTGATGTTTTTTCCCTCCGGCCCTAAAGCCCGTACTCCTTTCTCCCATTTTGGTTGGATTACCCATACCACTTCCTTTGTTGACTATCATGTGAATTCCATATTATAATATATCTTAAAAAACATGTGAAAAAGTTAAATATATCACATGTGGAAGTAAAATACTTCACATGATTTCATATCCCTTCAGATCTCATACCACTAAACAAATGGGCTCTAATAGTAATAATATTACCAAAGCCTTTTCAGTTGGTAGGTGAATGACAAAAATAGGGTGAAATATTGGCTGTAACAGTATCACTGTTTTGATTTTACTGTTTGGAATTGTTTCTTCTTTTTCAAACTGGCACATGGATTTATTTAACGGTGTTTGCAGGTTCCATGTGCTACATGTCTGGGTCTATACAAATGGAAAATGTTTATGTGCCCGAAAATGAAGGAGGTGTGTGGCAGTGGCTTCTTGGGAAGACTGTTACTAGCATAGTTCTTCATAATACTGGTACAGTAGATGGATTTGTGGGAATTGCTGCGCCTACCCTTGCAAGAATTCTTCCGGTCTGTTGTTTCCCTGGACTGTGGGTTTACTAGAGGGTTTCATTACGTATTTATAATGGTTTACCTAATTCTCCTTTTCATTTCTGATGCAGATTGATTTAGCAATATTTGGTGGTCAAATGTTGTGCCAGGTAAACATTTTACTTGAAAATTACCTTGTGATTTCTCCTTCCTATTTACAATTAACTATCCCTTCTTTTACTAGATTATGACTTTGCTATTGTATTGCAGCCAGATGCATTTCTATGCTCAATTAATGATGTCAAAGTAAATAATACAGTTGATCAGAGGGCACGCAATGTTATTGCAAGTGCTGAGGTTAGATCTGGACTTTTTCCCATTATCCTCATTGGTTATCACTTGCCGACATGCATGACTCATGAATTTGTCATGCTTGCAGGGATTTTTGAGGCAGAAAATATCTGGTCAAGGGCTTGCATTTATAGTCGGTGGTGGTTCTGGTATGTTCTGTTACAAATAATTTTTTGAAGCGTTTATGGGCATTGCTTACCTTCTTTATTGCTCCCTATAGATACTTTCAATCTCTGTACAGTAGATCTTGGAAGAAGAAAAAACCCATTATGATATTATAATTTTGTGCATATTATGTGCTTGTTTGTTCGTATTCTCACATTTGATTGAATGATTAATTAGGAAGTATAATCAAGCTCTGTACAGTTAAGAGTGAAACTACATTACAAATATTATAAATCAATACTGCATTTCGTTATTCCCCTACCCATAATTAAACAAGAAAGGAAGGAAGGGAAATGATAGACCTCATTAATAATGAGATAATAATTCTAGTACAAGCATTAGTGATTGATGATAAACCAAAATGAACTGCTTGGAACCTCCAACTTTGACATGCAAGGACCTTTATCTGTCCAGGGTTATATTGTGCGCTTTACTTTGGGGGCATTTGAAAAAAATTGTGATTTTGATAAAGTGATTTAATTTAGTGATTGTGAGAAAGATTGCTTAATGGTATAAGTGGTTAGTGGTTGCAAAATTTGTAGAAAGTAGAAGTTGAGTGCTTGGTAAAAAGGTAACAAAAGCAGAATCAGCTAGAAGCATACCCTTCCAGCTTTTAGATTTTGGATTCTAGGTGATTATTTTAGTAGAAGCATTCAATTTGAAAACACACAAATTAGCTTTTACAAAGCAGTAGCTGCTTAAATAATCAGCTTTAAGCTGTTGAAAACACCCCCTTTGTGGTCTGTGTTAGATATTAAAGGTACTTGTGGACCACTTTTGGGCTCTAGCCAAATTTGCGTGTGCAGGCTGAGGAAGAGGATGATTAGATAATTGAATTTGGAATATCTGGAATCTCCTATTTTATATTTCTGGTCTTCTGGAATAGTGGCCCAGCCTTTTTGAATATAAATACTTGAGAATCTTACACAAACACTCTTTAATTGTGGTTGATCTGTTCAGAGTCTTCAGACTCAAGTGGACTTGTTTCTCTAAGCAATTGTAAGATAAGAAACATACCCTTGTTTTGAACTTAACTGTTGTAGTATTAAATGAGCATTAAAATAGAGCACACATAATATCAAGTTAAGGTAAATACACCATGTGACATGTGCCATGCACAAGTTGCCTCAGTTCTTTCTGAAGAAGCCTCAATATAGGATATAAACATTTTATGCAATGTTTTATATATTTTGGAATATAATTTTAGATGTGTGAACCTCAGATATATGCACATACTCTATATCTAATCCTTTTATTTTGTTATCTATGACAGCAAATTAATATGATTTTAAAGAAAATGCTTGTGAATAAGCTTCTTGGTCACTTTCAAAATTAGTTCACGCATATGTCTCTTATTGAAAACAGAAATCTGGTTCTGATTTTCCTTGTTTTAGCCCAGAAAGGATTTTAGAGTTATGCTATCTCCGATAGAGATACAACGTCTGGATGTTGTATAGGTAGGTCTAACTTTGAAGGGGATCTACATATGAGATGTGTTTCTAAACTCTAAAATCTATCCTTGTTTCTAAGGCAATCAGGATAATCCTTGCTGACTAGAATTCTAGTGTTTTTAGCCCTCAATTAACCTAATTTTTTAATTTGTAATCGATATGCATATGTGCCTTCATATCTGATTTAGGATCAGGGTACTAAAATTGAGAAATGGTAATTGCATGGACTTTGCTATAATTTTGTGGAGTTTAATGTTCAATCATGTCTTAGCCTCTTAGGTTTGTAGCAGAGCACTTCAGAATTTAGTAACGTCCATACCAAAATTATTCCAGTATATACTGTAATTTGGTTTAAAGGGTTTGGTAGTTTCAATAGGTCAACATGATCATTAATCTTGTTGTAGTAAGGGCAAGAAACCACATACTCCCTCCGTGTTTCACAATATTTGTCGTTTTTCTTGTTTTGTATAAATTTAAGGAACATATTTTTTTTTTACAAATTTGCTCTTCATTAATTAGGTAAATGAAAAGGTAAGAAGGAAAAAACTTGCCTACATTAGTATGAAAGAGAAAGAGGAAAATATATATTTTCCAATTAGAAGGAGAAATTTTAGGAATGCACGAGGGTAATTTAGAGAAAAACGTGAATAGATAGTTAAAACGACAAACTTTTTGAAACAAAATTTAAACTCAAAAGCGACAAACAATAGGAAATGGAGGGAGTATTAATTAGGAGAGTAACACTTGGGTGCACCGGTCTTACCGTTCAACTGGTGCACAACTAATATTGTTTAGTGAAAATAACTTATACTGTTTAGTGAAAACAACCAATACCATTTAAATATGCACTTGAGTTGCACAACACAACTGGTGCATAGAAGTATTTACCTTATTAGGAATGCATATCACATTATTGTTGATTCTGAACTAATCAAGTTGTTTACAGTTTCCTGTCTTGTGTTCTTTTAGTTGTTCAGAAAAATCTGGAGGTGGGTGAAGTTCTAGCAGTTGATGTCTCAAGCATTGTTGCAGTGTCAGCAACAGTAAACATACAAATCAAGTATAATGGTCCCATAAGAAGGGTCGTCTTCGGGGTGAGTATCCTTGTGCCCATACCCCCAACTCATACTTGCTACATATGCATGTTGTTGCCAGAAATGCTTAATCCATGTTCATGTTCACTTTTGTTATTGTTTCAGTTACATTTTTGACTGATGTATTGTGTTGGCAAAAGGTTGTTTGATAAGTTGAAAATTTTATTTTAGAAGGCTTAATAGCCAAAAATTTCAAACCTTGGTAAGATTTTACTATTGGGTTATGGCCAATTCTCTTACAATTGTCAGTTCAGTCATAATTTTGTCAATTGGCAATTTTGGCCAACTTGTGAAAGGAGTAATGACGTGCAATAATGTTGGAGGCACACTAATTCAATTTTAAACAATTCCACAGTTTTTGTAGATGACATGCAACTAAGACCATTAAAACTACACCAAATTGACAAAAATCGTGGCTGAATTAATAGTTGCCCAAAATAGCAAAATCTTAAAATGCTTTTGTATTTTTTATTAATTTTCTGGCAATGAGGCATATTTAAACATAGGGAAGTAGTGTGCAGCAGTTTGTCAGAGGGAAAATAATTGGATAGAAATTCTGAACACAACTAGCTATAAACGGATAGTTTCTATATTATGGGGGTGTTTGGAAACTCTTCTCACAGTTTAGGAGCACTTCTCAGAAGCTAAAGTAAGTGCTTCTGCCCCCTCCACTTGAGGTTGCAAACACCCCCTATGAGAATGGAGTTGGAATCTGGATGATTATTTGATAATGTTCCAAAATATGGGTGAATCTGCATTGTAATTGCGGCAGTGGTTTTGTGGCAGGGTGACAATCTAGTGACGGGCATTATGACGGGTCCTGGTATTGTGTTCATCCAGAGCATGCCTTTTCATCGTCTTTCTCAGCGAATCGCTAGGTAATCTCTCTCTCCCTCCCTCATTCTCATTAGCTGATTACTAAGGCTGCAAATCAAACCAAGCTATTCGATACTCAATTCAAGATCGTTCGGTAAAAACTCATTTGAGCTCGGTTCAATATTAATATCAAACAAGCCTGAACATACTTTACGTTCGTTAGATTCTGAAGCTCGGCTCGAGCTCTATAAGTGAAAAAAAAGATAAAACAGGTGTAAAAAGCTCAAACTACTCGAGCTCGGCTCGATTAAGGGGGTGTTTTCAAAAACTTATAAGTGATTATAGTCACCTAGAATTGTGTGCAAAAGTAATTTGGAGTGTTTTATTTCTCTTTTAGTAGCTTAAATAAGCTCTCATAAGCTAAGTTATAAGCTCCAAAGAGTATGCTTTTTAGCAGCTTATTAGTCTTTTTTAAAACTTTTAACTTTTTTTGCAAACACTATCAACTTTTTTTTGAATTTTCTTCAAAAAACACCATCAACTTCTACTATTAATCACTTTTCTCATAATCACTAATTTTAATAACTTCTTTAAAACTATAAGTTTTTGCAAACACCCCCTAAAGCTTGTTTGAGCTTGACTCAATTAATTATCAAACAAGCTCAAACATGAATTTCAAAGCTCAAAAACATTTCAAACAAGCTTGAGCAACTGTGTTGGATTCAGCAGTATTGATTACTGAATTAGCTCGTCTGTTTTACAGGGCTGTTACATCTCCAAATATGAGGGAGAATCCCAAGTTTTTCTTCCAGATAGCCATCTTTTTCTTTCTAGCATATGTTGTTGTTGTGTCATCACTAATCTTGACTGACATATAAACCATGAAACCAATCTCATTCCCATTCCCTTTTTTTGTATCTGCAATTTACTTGCTTTCGATGTGGCAGCTGTTAAATTATAAAATTTGTAAAGGAACATTACATCTTGTAATTTACGATGCTTAATGCTGACTTGTACTTTGTTATCGTTTAATCATTTCAACTCTACATCCTCTATCTACTCTAAATGGACCATACTTTAGTCCAACTTCAAATGTTAAAATTGTAAATTTTAAATAATAATAATAATAATATCTCTATTTAAGTTAATTGATGCCTTGATGTTGAACTTAGGCTCCATATTTGGATTGATGGATTTGAAATTTATGGATTTCACACACAAATCACCACTTTTCAATGGATTTACAAATACTTAGATTTGAGAGTCTAGTTTAAAATGGAGGGATTTCACCCCCTCTTTCCCTTCACTCTCTTAAACTCTCAAATCTAAATATTTGCAAATCCATTGGAGGGTGATGATTTATGCTTGAAATCCATGAATTTCAAATTTATCCATCCAAATGAAGCCTTATAAAAGTTCATGTGCGACTCTTTTGAATAAGTAAGTCTTAGATTGCAAATAAATCACAATTTTAAGATAAGTTTTAATCTAATCTAGAACTTTGAATAATTAAAAATAAATTATTATTTTTTAATATTATTGTAAGTTAGGTTTATTGACGGTCTAATTTGTTACTATCTCTTTTACATGACAATTCTAGTTAACTTTTCGCTATGCAAGATGATGACGTTTGGATTAACGGTCTACTACATCGATGATCCGTGCACAAAAAGAGTTGTTTGTAAACTTAATTTGCAATAATATTTAAAACTGTGTTATTTTTCTAATTATTTGAATGTTTAGATTAAATTGCAATTAACCCTTCAAATAATCACTTTCTTGGCCAAAAAAATAATAATATGTAACCTTTGATTATATATATGTATTTGATTTGATTTGGCCAATAAGCACCGTAGCCAGTCAAACAAGACCTGCTAGTGCTCGTGGTCAATGGTCGTCGTATTAGCATGGACACTAGGTTACCTCTATGAACACGTGATCGAGCATATGACATAAGTGAAAGGCACGTGTACCTTCCAGACTAAAAAAACACAGATGCCAGCCACCAGACCCTTCATACTCATGTCCGTACTAAGTCTAATCCTTACCTCTAAAAAAAAGAGTCTAATCCTTATCTTAAATGTGGCACACATGCTTGCCAAAATTGTTAAATAGGATCTATTTGTATTTTGGAAAAGGTTCTTAATAACAAGTTGCTCAACCGTCAATGAATTTGTTATAATTTTTTTGAGAGGAAGAGACGAGAAACTCCCCCCATTTGTGCCGTTGGCCCCTCAGTCGGCGGGTTGTAAATCGAAGGATGTGTCCAAGTGGTAGACACTTGTGAGAGAGAACCAACAGGATTCAATCCCCAGGACAAACCTCCATAATATTTCAATGGAGAATTTGTCCCACACGGGGTTTGAACCTGAGTTGCCGGAGGATTTCTCCCCACATCACCATGTTTTTACTAAACTTATCTTATTTGGGGCATGATGATCACGCCTTTTGGTTGTTTTGTAGTCATTTAATTTAACAGCCACATTGATATCCATGTAACACCGATTATCAACATGTAGATAATGGTAGTATGGTAATACACGTTAATTCATGATTATTCCTATTCAATTCTTGTGAATTAAATATAAAACACGGAAAATAATTTACAACTTAATTTTTTCAAATTGAAGTGTTGAATATTAGCGGGTTCAAACTCCAACTTGTTCCTTTAATTCTTCTCCTCTTTGACTTTGATCTTGACTTTGATGGATTCGTTGAGAAGTCCTCGTCTTGATCTTGTTTGGAGTTGAATCTGGAGACTTGAAAAGTTAATTGAAGGACTGGATGTCTTGTTTTGAATCGAACGTGGCTTTTGGACGAACTTCTTCGAGTGTTGATGAAGAACGCCTTTTAATGTTTGAATGATTAATGAAAATCTTCGAATCTTCAAGTGTTGAACGAAGAATGTCTTTGGGGAAACGCAGAATCGGAGGGGCTCGACACCTTGATGTCGGATTAGGAGTCGTTTTTGGACGGCTTGCACGAAGAACACTTGAAACTGATGAAGAACGTCTTTAAATCTTCAAAGTTTGTCTTTGAAGAAACATCTGATCGGAGGAGTTTCAAGCCTTAATCTCTGATCGAACATTGTTTCTGGATGCTTTGCACGAAGAACACTTGAGGTTGCTTCGAATCTTCAAGAACGGTTGCAGAGAGTCTGGACTCTTCTCGTCTGGATCGTTTAGAAATTGTGTTTGGAATGATGAAGTTTGGCCCCTATTTATAGGGTGGGGTGATGGCATAATTAATGCAAATCATTTAATTTGATTGATTTGTCATCAATTCCCTTCTATTTATGATCAAATATCAATCGATTAAATCACACGAAAGTATTCAAGTCTTTTCGTAAAATTTGACCTGAGCACAGATCGTGTATATATTAAATATCAATCATTTAATTATTTAATTTTGAGAATTAATTTAGTAAATCCCCAAAAATAAATAATTGATTTTATTTAATATTAATATATGATTTGTACACGTGTTACCATTTAATTGTGTGCAGATTTTATTTGCTTATACTATTAAATTAATATATTTTGTAATTGATGTTTAAATTGATGTAGAATCAAATTTAGGTATGAGATTCCAAAATGTGCAAATGAGTATTTGCAAATTGCGATTAATAAATTTGAGGAAACAAAGTCCACGTTCTAATTTGACGATAAGGGTGGAATTTATACTCGTATATAAATATATGGAAAGCCGGTAACAAGTGTCGCTATTTTCCCTCCTTCGCCATTTCTCACTTTTTTCTTTTCTTTCTTTTCTTCTCTGCATTCAACTTTCCTCTTTCCTTTCCCCTTTTTTCTGTCGAATTTCTTTCACTCCGACGTCGTCCCAACTGCTCCTGATTCAAATTCCAGGCACTTTCATATTCTTCTCGATTATTTGCGCCTACATCATCAATTATATAAGAATTTTCAGATTTAGATGGAATAGGTTATTTAACATCTATCAATTATATAAGAATTTTCAGATTTAGATGGAATAGGTTATTTAACATCTCCTTTATATGATTGATTTAATTATATATTGCTTCATGATCGTTTGATTTTTTTTTGTTTTTTTATTTTAGCTCAGATGCTTACTTCTTTTCACGTTCTTAGCTCTCTCTCTTTTTTTCTTTTTGGTATTGGATTTGGGGATCACTCAGAATTCCTGCTTCAGTGGCTTATGATCTTATACTTGAGTAGTGATTTACTGTTAAAATTATTCATTTCAATGGTATTGGTAACGCTGAAGGAGATATATACTGAATACTATTGCATGTTTTTATTGGATTCCATGCGAATTGAGAGGTCGCATATAGAAACATTGTTGATATTTAACTTAAATATTTCCAATTAATGCACCTGCATTTATCCGAATTTAGTTTCTGCTGGCGAGGTTATAGTTGTGAAGATTCATATGAATAGAGCTTGACTTGATCTATTCAAATTCGCTTTCTCTTAAAAGCTCTATTTTAGGCTGAATGAATAAAATTTATTTTTCCAATTTGATGACAGAATCTGGAGTTTTATCCTGCAAACCACTGCATGCTGGAGATTAAACGGTGTTATCAAACATTATGTCAAGTTTAGGAATTTTACTTGAACAAAATGCAAAAGATAGATATAACTAAGCTGTTAAGGGTGTGCGTAGTCTTTCTGTTATTCAGAATTGACTGGAGAAAATTGCTTGTTGCCTGTTCAATTCTTACCGTAGTTAGTGTTTTGATACAGATTTCTTCATTACCTTATCCTCTGACTGAATGGATTTCCCGCCCACACCCATCGTTGTCTTCCTTCAAACCTCCAAATAGTGATGTACAATTGGGTAAGAGTGTGCAGCTTAAATCTGTTCAAGATGCACCAATAGTGGTTTCACTGAATTCTTCTTCCAAAGTAAATAAATTCACGATAATATCTAATGAGGCAACAAAAGCATCTCGACAGAGACGGAGAAGGAGCAGTGTAATTTCAGCCAGGCTTCCGCCACCTTCTCCTCCTCTCTCTCCTCCTGTTAAGCGTCTACCCCGTCAGTTGGAGGTAATAAGGTCTGTGATTTGGTTTGTTAAATGTTTCAACCTTTTTATGTTATATTTCTTATTTTGAATAGGTTTTCTTAATATTTGTAGAGGTACCTCTCATCATTGACACCAGATGAAGCACTTGCATTTGCTAAAAGAGATATTCAGAATACCTCTGTAGCTGATGATAACGATCCGAATTATCGTCCCGCTGTTCCGCAATGTTTCTACTTTCACGAGGTATATCTTGTGAACTTGGGGCAGTCTCTTTATCTGCTTTCCTTTGCTTATCTTATATATCTACTTCTTGTAAAGCACTATAACTTTGATCAATAAATGCAATATAGTTGCTTTAGAAATTGAAGGCATGACGACACACGTTCTCCATTAGTTACAAATTTAGGTAATTTATAGAGTTATTCTGATATTGATCGCGTGTATAAGAAGGGGAAGTCAGTGGAGACTGTACAGTGAAGAAACGAGTGTGGGCTGAGTCTATTGGACCCTTATTTTATTTAAGTATTTATTTAAATAAAGGCTGATCATGGGCTTATCCATGATCGTGCCTGTAGGTAGTAATTATGTCTCTTCTTGCTTTATTGGTTATCTTTTGGATCATGGTATTTGGAAGCAGCCTTTGGCTTGGGCAGGAATTCTGTCCTGTAGAGCAATAATTATTATCTCCATTCTATTCACTGATTAATAAGTGGTTCATGGTAATTAACTCCTTGACTCTATAAATTTGGTCTGAACTGTCGGCATTTTTGTTCGGTGCACGTGTATGACGTTATCACGGCTGCGACAATTTCTGATCCGGCGCCACTTCTCACGGCTCCGGTGAAATTTGAGTTACGGTCGTTCGGTGGCATGGATCCTGAATTTTGGATTTCGAGGGCCGATAAGTTTTGCCGGTTGAACAATACTTTCAGATGGGATTGTAGCGATGGCGGAAACCACGCTTAACCAGACCCACATGGAACGATCTCACTGTGGAGATGATCCGTCAATATGAGGATGACCTCCTTTCTAACCCTTCTGAAAGCCCTTGCCGGTACCAGGCAGAAGGTTTCTGTATGCATTCATATCAGATGACCATTCCTTGGGTTTGATCTTGAAAGGACTACCAGAGGATATTTGGATCTGGATCACTGAGTGCTAAACGGCTGTGAGAGGTTTATATTTCACTACTAGAGTTAGCAATTTTCTGCTACTGTTCTGAGTTGAGATATCTTGAGGTGATGTGATATAGTCATGTAATCTTAACTTTGGGGCAAGGCTAACACTGCTAATGCTATTTAACGGATATAATGGGTTGGAGAATAAATATGGATTTGTCACACTTTCAACCCATGAAATGGTTGTTACATGGATAAGAAACTCGGACGAGTTGGTAATCTTTGGGAGCTCAGACTCAGGTTTTGGTGAAAATAAACATTTTAGAAATTCTCTTAATACTCTTCAGTGAAGAGAATGAGTTCTTAAACTTATTCGTAAGATCTAAGGCTACATGATCTTGTTTTATCTAAATGCTTGTCATTATTTTTAGTTATTAAAATAAATATATAGGCTTGGCACAACACTCTTATAATAGTGGCATGCCAAGCATTAAAAAGTGGTGGGCATACACCTACGAGGATTATGAGAATGATGGGATATATAGACTAACTTTTGAGCAAATTTGGTCCCAGAAAACAAATTTGGGTCCTTTTTGGCTTAGAACGTGTAGTATTCAAGGAGACATGGATATCCTTAAATAGACCAAAAAAAGAAAAAAAAAATCTTATTCTTGATCTGTTTCATGTCAAATGATTTATTAATTGTATTCTTCATGAAAATATTTGATTTTGGTTTTGGGTCTAGTGACATACATTTTTCGTATATTTCTTTTGTTGTAATATATCTCAAATTCCAGGAGTTATGAGTGGATGGAGCGGATGCTAAAAGTCTACATATATAAAGATGGAGAAAAGCCTATTTTTCATCAGCCTCATCTTTATGGAATTTACTCATCTGAAGGATGGTTTATGAAGCTAATGGAAGAAAGCAGGCAATTTGTAACAAGGGACCCGCAGAAGGCTCACTTGTTCTATCTTCCATATAGCACACGCCAATTGCAAAAGGCTCTTTACGTTCTAAATTCACATAATTTGAAGCCGTTGTCTATCTTTTTGCGGGACTATGTCAACATGATTGCTGCCAAGTATCCGTTCTGGAACCGGACTCATGGATCAGATCATTTTCTAGTTGCTTGCCATGATTGGGTAATGCTAATTTGATGGCTAACCATATATGGATCACTTGCTATTATTTGCTTTTCAGCTGAAATAAGTGAAAATGAAAACCTTAATATACTAATCTAATTAGGTAACTCCCTGTTTTAGAGATTAATCTGCAGTTAAATTTTCCTTAATTCTCAGTCCCCTTCAAAATTTTATTTCTTTATTTGCTCTGATTTGGATTATGTAAGTATTAGGATAATAACATGGTTTGTTTTCTCCTCAATGCAATTTCTGGGAAGTGATTTAAGATTTTTCTAGTTGGCTTCTCTAAGGCTCTTGTTCACAAAATGAAGCTGTTATAGAGGCTGGAAAACTTTGCTATCCCATTGATTTAGTAACAAGATAAAAACATGTTCTGAAACTATGAGAATATTTTTGCAAGAATTAGCCAATGAGGGGAAGGAAATGGCAACCCAAAAAAACATGTTTTTTTTGTGTTTCTTTTGGAAACTTAAGTACCAGTGATATTGTTGTTACACACAATCATCCATTTTTATCTTCATAAGCTCTTAGTTATGTGCGCTTAGCATTCATGCTACTATCATTTGCATATTCATTGTTTCTCTTATAGAGTAAGATGCAAACTGTGAAATTTGTTGTTAACTGGAGTATTAAATTACACTAGTCATTAGTATTAGTTTTGTTGTCTCTTCGAGAAATATTTAGGTTCACCAGTTGCACCGCGAAATTGGTAGACAACTAATATTGTTCAATAAAAACAATTAATATTGTTCAGTGAAAACAACTGATACCTTTTAGTAAAACAACTAATACCATTTAAAAAAGCACTGGTGCATAGAAGTATTTGCCTGTCTCGTCTTCTTCCATGTTCATTTCTCTCACCTCATCTCTCTCTCACCACTTACAGGGACCTTATATTTTAAAAGAGCACAACGAGGTTATGAGAAACGCCATTAAAGTCCTGTGCAATGCGGATGCATCAGAGGGGTTCTTTTTCCCCGGTAAAGATGTATCCCTACCTGAAACCACCATAAAGAATCCCAGAAAGCCCCAGAGAAACATGGGTGGAAAAAGAGTTTCACAACGCCCCATACTTGCCTTCTTTGCTGGAAACAGGCACGGTAGGGTCCGGCCCATTCTTCTGAAGCACTGGAGCGACAAAGACGAGGACATGAGGATTTATGGTCCCTTACCCAACAGAGTATCGCGGCTGATGTCATATCCCCAGCTCATGAAATCGAGCAAATACTGCATTTGTCCCATGGGGTATGAGGTCAACAGCCCAAGAATCGTGGAGGCTATATATTACGAATGTGTCCCCGTGATTATTGCTGATAATTTTGTTCCTCCTCTAAACGACGTTCTCAATTGGGACGCCTTTTCTGTGTTTGTAGCTGAGAAGGACATTCCCAAGCTGAAGGAGATACTGTTAGCAATCCCTTTGAGAAGATATGTTACGATGCAAACAAACATCAAGAAGCTGCAGAAGCATTTCCTATGGAATCCAAGACCCGTTCGATATGATCTCTTTCATATGATCCTGCATTCCATATGGTCTACTAGGTTAAATCAGGTGAAAGGTTCATAGTCATTTCTCTGTCATCAGATTACGATTATGGTCAACTTTACGTTGACTGTGCCTTGTTTCTCAAATCATGGTATCTTGTACGGAAGGAAAACATAAATTACGGAGATCAGAGAGGAGCTGAGGTGAATTCTCTCTTGCTTTTTGAGTTTTTGTTTGCTTCATCACCCATCAATTTATTTTGCACGTAGCGAAAACTTAATGCTGGTGAAAATCATTGTTGTACAACTCACTGTATTCTTTTTCATGTTGTATATTTTGTTTTTCCTGTTGTAAAAAAGAAAGAAATCACACGGGATAAGTTATGTAATGTGTATGGCAGGTTAGTGTATGATGTACAGTTTTGTAAATTGACAAATTCTTTTGTAAGACGATGTTCAGGCGTGTTGTGACATAAATTCAAATTAAATGTTTCTTATCAAAGCTGTACATTTACACTTTCTCTCGATTTGAATTTCTATTTCTGATTAATTGATGATTTGTTCAATGTGTTTCACGTGAGACTCGCAATAAAATGTCTCCAGTAAATCTCAACTAAGATACAGCTGCAAGCAATTTTACAAAATTGCATTGGAGATATGAAGTAATGGGAGTCTCTTGATTTTATCAATTCACTCTTTATCCGGTCAAATTCCTAGCAGCCTTGCTCTTTTAATTTGAACCTGTCTTATACTAATTTCCTTTTTTTTTTATAACTCGGTATCCGGCCAAGGACCGACTAATTCGGGGGATCAAAACCCACCGTCCACTAGAGGGGGCCCCACTTTAGGCCAAAGTTAAGCTCTATATGGACTTACCCATCTCAAGAGTTGATCCCATCTAGGAGGGTTCGAACCTGAGACCTTGAAAGGAGCACACTCCTAAATCCAAAGCCTACAACCACTACTTAAGTCTTATAATAATTTCCTTGACACAAAGTGGAGACTGCAAATTTAGAAAATTTATGTTACTTTTTAATTTTTGTCCTTCTGGAAGAGTAATCAACTCCTACCTTTATTTTTACAAGACCATTAATCCAATTAATACACACAAACTTGCATTATTACTATTCACAAAAACTTTGAAATACCATATTTTCAAAAACAGGATTTCACCTTAAACCCATTCGACGATAATTAATAGACTCTATGCAGTTTAGAGGGGCTATGAAGTCTTTTCAGCTTACCCTTTGCTCAAAACTGTTGTTAGCAAAATATCCAAGACCAAAACATTACCCAAAACTTTGATTACAAATAATATTGCATCTCCGTCTCAATATCCACCAACACAATATCAGCGTGACATATTGACAGTAGAAAAATTCAAGGAACATGTTGCTAAAAAGGCACACTTAACACTAGTGCTGCTGGATGCAAAAATTCATGATGATCAAAATGTCTGCAAAATTGTTAAACAGGCAATTAGAAATTTTACTATACAGACTTTGCCCACTCTATAGTATTCACATTGTTCATTTCATATTTTTCATGGATTATATAAACGCTTTCTTCAAAACATAGAATACGACAACGACAAATACCATCAAAGCAATCCTTTTAGAAGCAAGCATCCTCAAATTCACCCTTAAACCAAATCTCCTCATAAGTTGCAGTGCACACTCAAGCACCCACCCCATCCAAGAAAGCAGAGAAGACAAAACCACTTTTAAGGTCCCTTTAGCTCCATACACATCACCTTGCACTTCCAAATACGACCAACCAACGCTCCCTTGGTTGCGATCGAGCCCCAGCTTCTCGTTCAATTGACCCGATAATTTGACTAGAAGTGATGCAAGCCATGCAATCTCATCTTGATTGGGAATGAAGCTAGCCTTGTATTTCACCTGACCACCTATTCGGTTGTTAAAATTTCTAGGCTTGAATATTTCGTCACGTGATTGGTTATGATTTCTCAATTGAGGTGTTTCAGGTAAGGATTTTGTAATGGGACCACCGAATAATTGGCTTAATTGGGATTTAAGCGAGTCCAGATGCTGCAGATTCTGGGAGATATTGAACTCAGATTCAGCGCGCAACAAAAAGAGCTGTAAATAACAGATTTATCATAGTAAGTATAACATATAATGATGTGTAGATCATAAAGAAGTAACATGGTCGTGCATAATTTTAGACCGGCATAAGCAAACCAGTTTTTCCGGGCAATTGGTTTGCATTTTGAGTGTATTTTAAACAGTATTAGTTGTTCATTAAAAGGTGTTAGTTTGATGGTATTAGTTGTTTCATTAAAAGGTATTAGTTATTTTACTATAAAGTGATAGTTACAAAACAATTGCACGGTATAACGGTTTTATATAAGAGTAAGACCAAGTCTTTTAAACCTGAAGCAATTGCTGACCCCCATCTTCTCCATTGGCAAAAAGTCGTAAATCTTTGTTCCAGTTCTCATGCAAAAAGGATCCATCTGCATCGCTCTCACACAGACCATATTCCCAATCCTGGAAATTAACAGAAACTGATCAGATTACGATGAGATTTAAAGGAAAAACACCAATATCCTAAAATATCAAATTCCAACGGTACCATGTTAAACCAGTCACAAAAACTAATCAGAATTTTATCAAATTTATTTAGAAAGAAGTAAGAAACCATTTGTAATTGTTTGTTCCAGATAAACTTCCTATACCAGAGTGAGGCCAAAAAATGAAATTATCACAAGAACCAAGTGTACCATGAATGCTTTTAACATGAAATTTAATCAAAATTTCCATTCAAGTTACATGTAGCAGGTTTGTCAAAACTCAAACAAACCGAAAGAGAAAAATACCTGCAACTGTTGGCGTATTGTTGGGATATATCTGCTCAATGCAGCAAGGTTTGGTTTAGATGATTCAGCAGCTTTTAAATGGAAAACAGCATCGACGTTCTTTATGAGATCCATAAGCTCAACAGATGAAGTTAAAATGTGGATTACCTGCAATGTAACACGTGAACATTATTAACTACTTCATGGCATAAGCTCAATAACCTTCACTATTGTATTAATGATTTAATTAGAGAAGAATGTAACAATAAAAAGAGGTATCAGGCAGCAAGGTGATGGCATCTCAACAAGTGTTATTGGCTGAAGATGAATGGATCTAAAACATAACTGGATAAATAGACAAATCTGGCTAATCTATTCAAGAGTTCAGGATTTATAACATTGTCGGTAGATGTGGCTTACTAGTTCATTCTATTTCTACAACACCTTCAGAAGGTGAGACAAGCTTGCCTCAAAGAAGGTCTGTCAGGTTTGTATCAAGTCTCCTTCTGGATATTGAGGCAAAACTAAGATCATGAAGGCAGTCTCGAAGCCACAAGGATAAATGCTAGACATTTACAAAGCTATGTTGCATAAGCATGCTTAGAGTTCCAAACATTCTTCAAGTGTATCAGCCACAGAAAAGAAAGAGGTCTACTTAGAGGTCTACTTGAGAGGGGGAACTAAAAGGAATCAGATAAGTGGTGGTGGATGATGAATCCCATAAGAAAGGCCTTCACCCAAAACAAATATATGTGTGTGTGTGTATGTTTAGCCAGAAACATAAAAAGCTGGATTTACATGAACTCGAATTCCTTAGAACAGAAAAGGCACAAGAGGATACTTCCATTGCACAACACTGCAATTGGTTTTAAACCTGATGTGCACCGGCAATTCTAGCAGTGTCATAATCAGCCGTTAACAACCAAATAGGCAGCAACAAATAGAGTTGATACCTTATCCAGATGAACCATGATCAGTGGATAGCATGTAACAAGGGCAAAGGGATGTACTGACATTAGGCTGGCATTTGACAATTAATAGAACAACCTTTGGTAGGTACCAAGGCATATAACATATCAAATTCCACAAGACTATTCAAGGGAAGACTAAATGGATTTAAGAAACCAAGGTTATCATGATCAGCCTCTTTTCACCAATGCATAGCATACATAATGACTCGACCTGACATGTACCACTTGGTGCACCCCAACCATTTGAATTCATTTAGAAATGTTGCATGTTAAGAATATAACAGAATATGAAGTTCAAGTAGGAGAAATTAAACTACTAATTACTTGATTGATGAATTTACATGACTGTCTTTTTTCATTTAGAATTTACATGTCTGGCCTAGTGAAGATCTACTTAAAGAGAGAGGCACAAGGAGAAGATTAATTCTTGCATGCGACCTAACATGATTCTATTTTTGGTTCATTTAGCCTACCCCAATTATTTGGGATTGTTGTTTGTTAATGTAGGCATAGCACAGGATATCACAACCAAGTCTGGATGCGAATTTACAGAACACCCCAGTAAATACAAATTTTGAACCTGAGGAATGTTAATTTCAAAATGGAACATACCTTAGCAACCATTTGAACTATCATTTCTGCATCTGTATGGAGGAACTTGTGCGCGAATCCAACAAAATGCATGACCAAGGAGCTATAGAAAAGGTAATTATCCAATACAAATCCCTGCCAGGATGATCCATATCCAGGAGAAGATGATTTAATGCCATGGCTTGCTGAGCTTGCGGTTGGCAATCCCAAAGTTCCATTAAGATCAGCAAATTCTTCAAAACTATTTGACCAAGGTTCCAAATAATTGACCCAGAGAGAAAAAGCCTGTGATGCATTTTTTATGGAAGACTCCACTGGACAAAATAGAAATGTTCTCAATATAAATCTGAACAATGGCCTCTGAATCAACGAGTTCCAAGATCCAACGGAATGTATACTCGGGACAACATCCCTTTGCTTTGCAACATCAAATGATCCTGAAGCTCTCCACCCAGGACTCTTAGCATATTCAATTTGACTTGGCCCATTTGTGGCATCTAATGAACTCAAATTCAAATACTTAATGAAAACATTTATGACATCACCTAGCCCTGATGTCGGTGGGGTCTCTCCGAGAACTGACTTGAAAGGGAATGTCACACCAATTGCCTTGCACAAACCCGGAGACAAGGGTGAAAAGTCATTATCAACCAGCCAAAAATGGATCATTGTATTAATCACAAACTCTGCTCGCTCTATTGCAGAACCATCATAACCAGGAGAATAATGGAGTAAGGAACTACGGTAAGGCTGGTGCACATGCAAATCTTGGGAAGGTACAAATGAATGAAGATATACATATAGTAGACGTAAGTACAAATTACCCTCAGGCTTCTTTTCTATTTCACGTTTAGTACTTGAAAGACCAGGGATTGAATAGGACCAGTTTTCCAGCCTAAACTTTTTAGTCCGATGAACCTTCACTGTCTCAGAACCCTCGCTATTACCCCTACAAACAGGGTAATACACAAACCAAAATAAGTAATATTCGAAAACGTTCAACTGAACCTGAGAAGGAGAGCCCTTAACAAAATCTTCCTTAATCCTGTTCTTAAACAAAGGACACATGTCAGAAAAAGCATAACAATCTTGCTCATTCTGAAGCATGTTACGAACCCACTCTGGTAATCTTTCATTAGGGAAAACATATTTAACCAGAGACAGCCGGTCAATTGCAGAGATTGAAGACAACAGCAATCCGTGAGGTGACAGAAGGTTGAAAATTCTACCTGTAAGGAGTCGGACACAAATGATACAAATAACAGATGCTATAGTTAACACATAAACTTATGAAAATAGATAGCAGCTATCAATACGGACATGTGCGCCTATTCCAATTTTGATAAAAGTAGAACAGGTACAATCTGACACTACAGCAAGAATTTAAAATATTGGAAGAACAAAACACACTTGTAGAATTCATACACATTTTGTCTGATACAAGTCGACTCCAATGACACACACAAACAGGTAAATTTTACTATAAAGTTCTGAGTAATACAGAATATATCTATAGAGCTCAGGCCAAATGAAGGAAAAAGAGTAAAAGAGCCTTAATATTGTGAAATGAGTATATTACTTCAATAGATTATATGTAAAACTACATAAGAAACAACAAACTAAGAATTTGAAAATTCAAGGATACTGAAGTAGTTTTACCAAAACATGCTCAAGGGACTATAACAGTTCATAAACAAGCCAACATATTCCAAAAGTATCTCAAAATCAAACATAAATTCAGTAAAATGAAAAATCCCTACCTACACACACTTGAAGCAGAGATGTCTCTAACGATCGCTACACGAATTAAATGATAACCTAACAAATTAATTAACTCCTCCATATAGTCATTTAAACTAATTAGGAAATGGAAGTCATGAGAAAATTAGTGCGTAGAGAAAGCGAACCAGAGAGTTCGGAATCATTTCCGGAAGCAGAAACGTCAATCCATCCGTTGGAGGGTTGACGCTTGGTAGCTGCAGAAGGAGGCAATGAGTCGTCGAAGCCGAAGATTCTGCATATTAGGGCAGGGAAAGTGATGGAGAAGAACCAGCGCTGCTGGTCAGGAGTGTGCTTGCGGAGGTAGGTCTCGACGGCGGAGCATGCGGCGGCGATCTGTGCCGGAGAAATGGCGGCGGCGATGGTGGCGGCGAGCTCAATCGACTTAGTTTGAGTGTCCGTGGCGTACGAGTGAGGAATCATTGTGGTATGGCCGGGGGATATAGAGACAGAAGGTTTGTGTGTATAGGTGAGGGAGGGTGAGAAATGGGTAGGGTTTGAATGGAAGAGGCAAAATGGCAAATGGCGCGTTTTAAGTAAAGAAAAGTTTGGGGTTCTTACGATATAAAATCGCAAAAATGGTGCTATAATTTTCTCCATGTTTATTAATGATTCTATAATTTTTTTTTATTAAATATTAAAACGATATTTATTATATAAATAATATATAAAATTAAATTGAGTATAATATTTAATTTTAAACATGTAAATTCGTATCAATTCTATTTATATATTTACAGAATATGTCTAATATATTCAATGGGTCAAATATTTTTTTTATTGGGTCATTCAGTTGCATTAGTGCATGGTGTACTTGAGTGCACAAGAGACTCACTACTGCGAGGAATATATTTAGAATAAAAATTGAATGAAAATATGCACAAATAATATTAGAATATAAAATAATATATATATAATTAAATTAATAAGTGTTTAAAATATTTAATTTAAAATTAATAATAAAAATATTATTTTGAATCCCGCATAAATACAGTATGCAATATTGCATATAAATTTTTACCTAAATTAAATAAACTAAATATGGGAAAAAATAGTGGAGCCATCTGTGCGTTTTAAATCTCACTCTAATTTCATGCAAGATGTATATTTAAAGGAGATTATTTTAGTAATTTTGAATTAAATTATGAAGATAAAAACTTGTATAGACATGTTTCATGTTATAAACTCGGTTATTTAAGTATCACTGTTACATACAAAAATTCTCACTGCTATGCATAAAAACTATCACTGTTATGTATAAAAATAATCACTGTATAAAAAATATTTTATATTTTTAAACAGTAAATTTTTTATGCATAACAGTGATAATTTTTAAGAATAACAGTGATAGAGTTCATATATGAAACTGGTTCACATGAGCGAAGCTTTGCTCAATTATGAAATTAGTGGATCAAATCAATGAATATTCATTTCAACATTTCTCCTAATTAAGGTTCAAAAAATTGTGGTATTAAGCATACGCCATACGCATTCTAAAATTTGACAATTTCATCAATCATAACACAGCTATTATAATGGTTAAACGATATAGCCACAATCTATATCTATATATTGAATATACCGATTTTAAGTGTTGAGTGTTTTTTTTTTCGGACAAAGTTAGTTGTTAGAATATTAGTAGTTTTTTTTTTCCGGACAAAGTTAGTTGGTAGATTATTAGTAGTTAGTACACCAAGCACCCAAACACTCTACATTTTCACCAATCCACCTTATATCTTCCATAACTCCAATTCGTTCCCAAAGGGAATCGAACCTGGGTCTCCCACTCAATTGAGGAGCCAGTGGCCAGGTGGACTAAGTTTAAGTGTTGAGTACTAAATTAAATTATAAGCTACCACTTTTATGGTTTCATGTTGAATATTTTAATCACTACCAAATCACTTATAAGTTTGTTTGTTTTTTTATCGTGCAAAGTTAGTTGTTAGTAGTTAGTACACCAAGTACTCAAATACTCCACGAAATCACCAATTCACCTTATAACTCCAATAACTTCAAATTCGTTCCCAAAAGAAATCGAACCTGAGTCTCTCATTCAAATGAGAAATCCAGTAGCCTATTGAGTACTTCCTCCCTTCTAAATTAAATGATCTTTTGATATTTTTTATTTATACACAATTAAATGACTTTTTACCATTTTTACCATTACTTTTTTAAAATTTACTCTTGTTTTAGTTTTAGAAAATCCTTTAGTTTATGTAAACGTGGATTTTTTTTTCTTTTATGGCACATTAAAATTATGGAATGAGATTTTATTTATTTATTAATTAATGACAAATTTATTAATACACAACCCTTCTTAATTTCATTAAAAAAAATTAAAAGACCTTTTATTGTAAAAAAATAATAAATTACCATAAATACCAATTGACTTTCTTGTACTCAACTTTCTATCATCTATATAAATATCACCTCTGGTTAATTTCATTCACAAGTTAAATTACAAAAAGAAGTTAATTACTTCTTGCTCGTTACTATTCGATGACTTTTCTGACAATTTTTATCATTATTTTTCTTGGTGTCTTCTCAACTCAAACACAATTAACATCTGGTAATTTTCATAAATTTTTTTTTGTGAGGAAGAGACGGGAAACTCCCCCACCCGTGCATTTGGCCCCTCAGCCGGGCGAGTTGTAAATAGAATGTTGTGCCCAAGTGGCAGACACTTGTGGGAGAGAGCCAACATGATTCAATCCCCAGGACAAACCCCCATAATATTTCAATGGAGAATTTGTCCCACACGGGGTTCGAACCTGCGTTGCCGGGGTACTTCTCCCCACATCACCACAAACTTTACCACTTAACTATGCCTTGGGGCGATTTTCATAAATTTTATTCCTATCCATGGGAAAACAATCACTTCTCAGTTGATCCTCAAGGAAATCAGGTCTCACTTCTCATGGATCGTTCAGGTAAATTAATACTTACAAATATGACATATATATATGTATATAATATTTTTAAAAGATACTTCTGCTATACAAAATCTTTAAAATCACAATATTATCTTTGTTACGGGTGGAGCTGGATTTAAATCAAACCACGAGTATATGTCAGGATTGTTTCATATAAAAATGAAAACACCGGAGAAGAAAACAGAAGGAATTGTTACGTCGTTTTATGTATGATAATCATTTTAATTAATTAATCTTAATATTAAAAATTTTGATATGATTATGTGTATGTATATACATTTATTTTTAAATTTCAGGTAACTTCAGCCCCAGATTATGAAGACTCTTCTGTAAATCATTTTGAACTCGACTTTGAGTTTCTTGGCACTAACGGCTCAGTTCAAACCAATGTTTATAATAATGATGGAGGACATCGAGAACAAACTTTTAATCTTTGGTTTGATCCATCCAATGATTTTCACACTTATGAAATTCTCTGGAACACTCATCAAATTGTGTAAGAATATAAATTTTAATTAAGTTGTCTCAAATATTGATTCTTAATTTGGGTTAAAAATGGCATCATATATGGTACTAAAATATCCTCCACTATATGTGAAAAAAATTAAAAATTATAATTAATATTCATTAAGATTAAAAATTTATTTCATTGAGTATAGTATCATTAACATAATGCTTTATTACAGATTCAGGATTGATCGTATCCCAATAAGAGTATTAAAAAACAATCGTGCACGTGGAATAGAATATCCATGGATGCCTATGCACATTGAAGCGAGTATATGGAATGCAGATTGGGCCCGGGCCGGGCCTGTGAACTGGGACCAAAGTCCATTTATAGCCCATTATCAGGATTTCAATTTCAACGCATGTCTAGCCCGAGGACAAGACGTAACTACATGTGCTTCAAACCGGTGGGTCTGGAACCAACAACGTTTTTGGAATCTTAATGATAAAGAAAAAAGAGTAATGTCGTATTATAGAAAACGACATATGATTTATGACTATTGTTCTAGTCCAACCACTAGGAAATCAAAGTGCTCATTTAATTAATAATTTATTTAGAACACATTTATTACCCTAAAAAATAAGGGAAAGAAGGAATAAGAAATCATTTTCTACCATTTCAAGTTTTTGCTATTATTGATGAAACATGTCTAAATAACAAACTGTGAATTAATATCATGGTTACAGTTTCAACTTTATTTATTTTGTATACAATTGAATAAATTTTCAACTGAATCCCTAAGTTCAGAATAGAAGTCTCATTTCCTAAGATCAGTTATAA
Organism: Stenogyne calaminthoides; assembly: GCA_037126765.1. Classification (NCBI taxonomy): domain Eukaryota; kingdom Viridiplantae; phylum Streptophyta; class Magnoliopsida; order Lamiales; family Lamiaceae; genus Stenogyne; species Stenogyne calaminthoides. The sequence goes on along the minus strand of JBBCBC010000023.1, from coordinate 8,653,124 downwards.
ACTCATGTAAAAATAAAGGTAGTCAATTGGCACTCCACCCCTCAAAGGATCGGCCTCTCTACCACCGGTTCTTAGTGTGTAGTTTAAATATGCACGAAAAATAAAAGAACATTTAGGCCCCGTTTGGTTCGCGGGATTGACCAGAATAGGTTGAGATTAACATTTTAATTCCACATAATTAATTGTTTGGTTTGTAGATGAGGGCCTAGGATACATTTTCAGCTTGAGTACAAAAATGTGTTAATCTCTATATAGAGGGATGTGTCCATCCCATGTGGAAGGTGAGATTGACCGGGATTAAAATTTTAATCTCTACATTGATTTTTCAGTACATGATTAAAAGTTGCAATTCTACAATCCAAATACATATCTTGATTTAAACAATTCAGTTAAATCAATTCAATCTTACTCAATCTTACACAATCCTATCATAACTAATCAATTTAGTCATGCCGTAATGACCCACGAGAAGAAAAACTTGAATACTGAAACAACCAATATTAAGCTTTTACATTTTAAGAATCGGTAACCAATCACATAAGCTACAAACAATTTTTTCCTGAATCCAACACACAGTAATCCATGCTTAATATACAAGACTCTTTGTTTGTTTGATACAACATACAAGACAAATAAATATAACCTCATTTGTGCACCTTTCGTTGGAATAAATAACCATTGAAATAGAATATATATTTTAATGTGCCTTAGTTTCTAATGAGAAAATCGAACCTTTTAAGTGGTTATTCAAGAAATTTAGAAAATCAATGGGAAAAAAATATCATAATACTATATCCACGGACCAATTGGCGATCGCAAACGAAATAGAAATAGAAAAGCTATGAAATTCAATACACTATAAAGAACTTTATGAAGGTATGGAAAATAATTAATGTTTGAATGTGTCTTAGTTTCTAATGAGAAAATCGAACCTTTTTAAGTGGTTATTCAAGAAATTTGGAAAATCAATTGGGAAAAAAATATCATAATACTATAGTAGTGTTTTCAAATAGTATTCCACCTTTAGAAGCACTTATATTTTTTAAAGAAGTTAGGTCTAACCAACTTCTAAAATAAATGCTTCTACACTATTCAAATGAGGTTGCAAACAACCCTTATATCCACAGACCAATTGGCGATAGCAAACGAAATAGAAATAGAAAAGCTATGAAATTCAATACACTATAAAATAGTATTAGCATTTATGCTTAACAATATTGGTTCGTACACATATAGGTATTACCTCACTATTAAAAATCCTAGGGAAAATTGCTCAAAAGTACAATTTTATAATAGGTGCTATCATTTTTTAGTAGAACTATTAGGTGTAATACTTGACATATATGCCCTTATGTTAACAAAATTTTAAATTAGGGATAATATAATTATAACCGGTCAAAACATAGTATATTATCAAAAATCAAAAACCTTGAATCACGTCTGGTTTATCCCTGGTATTTAGCAACAGAAATCGCATACAAATTCCATCATTCCCATTTGAAAATCATAATCAATTTTGCAAATGAATATTTATCCTTTTTCGTCCCTCTTTATACACATTTGAATATGATTTTCAAATCTCCCCATACAAATAATTTCCATTCTTTTTCCAATCAAAATTCCCCAAGTAATGTGTGCAACTTCTTTTTCAGCACTTCTTTTATGTATGCGACTTTAAAATAATGTAATAATAATGCGCGAATCTTCGCAATGTGTTCGAGATATTTTACAGTTGTTTATGCAGATTTTATGGTTGTGTGCATAATACTTCAATGTGTGCAGACTATATGAATATGTGCAGATATTTCTGGTTGTGTGTACAGTTTTGGGTTATTAGGGAGATTTCTTTTTGTGTGTGTGCTGCTACATATGGAGATTCTTTTTTTCTTTTGTGGGTGTAGATTTAAAAAAATTATTCAGGCTGCTATTTAGTGTGTGCAGATTTTTATTGGGTTTGGTGTGCAATTTTGCATGTACAATTATTTTGTGAATTGTGTAAAGCCATGTGAGTGCTATCATATATTCAGTTTTTTTTTCTGGTGTTTGGAAGGAATTTTCATGCTCAGAATTTAGAAATCTATTTGTGCTAAAAAATTTATATGCAAATGGTAAAAATCCTGTAACATAACCATACAATTTTAAAGCCTAAAATCTAAGCTAAACACCATACATGAAATATAGGAGTCCAAAAGTATATACATTTAAACAAATGAAATATGAACTTTTTCAAATATTGTATACCTGTAGATACAAAATAACATCACAGTAAACAGTCAAGATGTTTAATAACAATCAAAGTGACAACATTCCAGTCACTCAACAAAAAATATCCCTCCGATTAGAAATCTTTGTTTTGAATTGTCAAACCACATAATTATTTTTCTCACGATGTCCTCCTTTTTCTAACACGTCCCTTTCAATCTATTTGGGTCACAACTGTATAGAGCATTGAAGAGTAACCAAAAAGGTGTCATCTTAACATGCCAAAGTTGTTCTTCATCATATCTCAGCAATTTCAGCTCTTTAATTATCGTACAGAAATTGCTCCTATAGTAGCATTCACCTTTTTTAATGGTGACTCCACCTACGAAAAAAATTAAAAACATTAAAGATACAAACTAAAAATTTTAATTAATAATTTTAAATCTGCACACACTATTCGAAGAGTGCAGATTAGAAAAAACAACCTTTTACTTTACTTGGAATATGTTTCTTCTCATCACCCTTTTCAAACCGATTAGAATCTTTAGACGCAGACCTCACTTTTTTGAAAACAAAGCCAACTTCTCTTTCTACAAAATATAAAAGATGACATACATAAAACAAGTTATTTATAATGTAATATAGTAGTTGAACAAATATATATATATATATATATATATATATATATATATATATATCAGTTTTGATATGGAGACCACGAGTGGTCACCTTATGGAGCCCAATTGATGATTTGGCTTTCCACCTCAGCTTGTTGTTGGGGAATGTATAATCCCAACACTTATTACCTAATTAAATAATTTAAATTAATTTAAAAAAAACCCTACACCCTAAAACCTAAATCATGAACCCTAAACCATGTCTCATTCGGGCCGGGTGAACCATGAACCACTCGGACAGAGTGAACCATGAACCACTCGGGTCGGGTTTGGATCCTTAATTTAATTTAAATTATTTAATTAGTGCAAAGTGATATTTTTTCCAAAATTTAATTTAAATTATTTAAATGAGTAAATTAAATTACGGAGAACCCTGACCGAATGGTTCATGGTTCACTTTTGTGTCGAAAGTGGTTCATGGTTCACCCGCCCGAATGGGTCATGGTTTAGGGTTCATGATTTAGATTTTAGGTTGTAGGATTTTTTTTCAAAATTAATTTAAATTATTTAATTAGATAACAAGCTGAGGTGGAAAGCCAAATCATCAATTGAGCTCCGTAAGGTGACCACTCGTGGTCTCCATATCAAAACTGTATATATATATATATATATATATATATATATATATACAAATATATACAAAATATAGCTCACCAACAATAACATTTGACTCACTTTTGTTTTGAATATGCAATGGTCATAAAATATTATATTAAATAAATATACTATGAACTTGTATACAGAGGTGAAACTAACAATAATCAAGAAATATGGACTTCTGGAATAGACCAATTGCACACATTAATTTCATTAACAATATGAACATAAACAAACGAAGGCAACAAAATATGCACAAATACCGATAACTGCACACGCTGCATAGATAATATTAACACAATGGATGAATATGCACAACAACAAAACTCTTAACACATACAAAAATTGCACACAAAACAAAATATAATATATTCACACATCATTAGATTAATAATATGCACATTACAGTAAACTATTCACACATTACAATAATACAAAAATCTGCACACACCATAATTTGTCTAATTTATTCTGTCTGCACACATCAAACACATAACATACGAACATTTGTATACTAAGCATTACATTCTGCACACAATAAAAAACACATGCAACAAAACCCAATAGGGAATGAATAAAAAAACCTAATAATTGAATTATCCAATACACAATCTAATAAAATGTGGTACTTTTTTTTTGAAAACTCACCTTTGAACCCATCCAAATAGGCGTCTCAAATCCTCGATTAAAATTGGGTGATTCTTACTGGCAACAGAAAGGGGCAAAACGGCGATTAAGATCATTTTCAGTGGTATATTTCGGGTGGGGGGTGCGATTGTGATCCAATTTGGGGATGTGCAGATTCCGAGTTCGGACGGGACCGGTTTTGTGTGATTCTGACCGAAATTAAGAAAGGGAAAAACTGACGGTTATTTAATGGTGTTTTTCGGAGTGTGGGATGCAGTTCTCGGTGCATTTTGTTGTGTATTTCGCCGTCGTGTGGTTGTGTATTTCGCCATCGTGTATTTCGGCGTGTGTGTGGGGTGCAATTCTGGGGCAAGATTAACTTTGAATGGAGAGGTGAAAGGATTATGGAATCTACAAATTTTCAATAATGAGAGAAAAAAATGGGATTTACATATATTTTTGGTGCCTTGATTTACGTTAAATATGATTTTCAAATTAATTCAGGAAGACAATTATTTGTTTGGGTAATTAAGAGTACTTATGTCTTTAATATCTATTTTTTGGATCTAGGAGTAAGTTTAAAAATCTGTAGTATCTTAGAGTAAGGTCTCTCAATAAATGGTACTTATATGTAACTCCCCCAAAATCCTAAGTTTATAACATGCATGTTATTCTGAAATCACTCATAGACAAGGTATCATGCACCTTCAACATAATGTAATAACTAGATTTGTGAATATGAAAAATGAGAATTCTTTTAAGGATGCGTTCAACAAGTGTTTTTTCGCGTACATGGATGATGAAAGTGATTTATAAACCCCTTAAAATAGAATGGTAATAAGATACGATTTTCAAGAAAATTCTTAATTTACAAGAGTATACGACTTGAAAGAGAAATGGTGCTTGACATTAAACAAAAAAATCTTTTCAGTTAGAATAAGATTATCACAACGAAGTGAGAGTACAAACCATTTGATTGGATTCAAAGCTAGAAAAGACACAACTTTAGCATAATTTTACAAGATCTTTGAGAAGACCATCAACAAATTTAAGACTATCAAAAAAGAAAGAAAGTAGAAGATGAATTCAATTGCTCAAGGTCAAAACATGAATCATCTTTACAAATGGTTGGAATGATGGAGCATGCATCAAATGTATATACACTTAGCCCTTTTTAGAGATTTTGAAAAGAATTTATAAAATGTGTTAGTGCTTCGTCTAATATATAATGTTGAATTTATTGGTGATGGTCCAAGCAACAAGGATTATATTTAGTTATACAATAAAGTTAACCAAAAATAATTGGACGAAATTTGAGGAATGTGGAATATTATTTTATCATTGCTTGAGGATCCTGTATATATTTTCGATATATAAAACATACGTGATACCTATATTCTGAAGAGATGGACAAAGCTAGTTAAATCACAAGTGTGAGATAAATTAAAATCAGTGAAAATAACTTTGACTCTACCACTTGTCTCACTTGTGATTTGACTTGGTCTATATTTACAGAATATAGGCATCAAATATTATTTTTGCACCGAATTTTTATGTTGTATATTCAAGTAATGTTAGCACAATATTTCATATTCCTCAAATTTCATGCAATTACACGTGGTTGTGATAAACAAGGTTTCCCAATGAAGCAGCGTGTCCTGACACCTGGTCGTATCAGACTCTCGTTGTACCGAGGTATGTGGAATGTGTTTTAAGATCCTCTTTCACTTAATTTCTAATCATCTCGAGTCGCCCTGGTTATGATATTGACTTGTATGAATAGGTACCCCATGCTTCCGTGGTTATGGTAGGAGAAAGCGAGGCCTTGAAAAAAAAGTCCGTCCGTTGGTGCATTGTCACCAAGATCATCGATTCCCGAACTTGGTGATCGCAAAAAGGGTGACAATGATCTTCATGTACTCACTAATACTAAGAAACCAAGGATGAGAGGTCCCAAGAGGGCTTCCAAGATTCGCAAGCTGTTCAACTTTTCCAAGGAAGATGATGTTAGGAACTATGTCAACGCGTACTACCGTACACCACCAAAAAGGGTATGTTTTGGTGCATACAGTTGTAGATATAAGGAGTCAGTATTCTAGTTTTGTGTGGATTCTGAATGTGTAATGAAAACAGGTAAGAAAGTGAGCAAAACACCTAAGATCCAGAGGCTGGTGACTTCATTGATATTACAGAGGAAGTTGAGTACCAGAAGCTTCTTGCTTCTCGATTGAAGGAACAAAGGATGTTAAACTATAGAAATGTATTTTTATTCACTAGAAAGATAATTACAGATGGACATATATATACACATCTATACAATGAAAATAAACTGCAACAAAAACTTCTTGAGTTTATCCAATCAATTGATAACTAATCTTTGTAACTAATCTAGAGATTTATTCGGAGGTGGTTTATCATCAACACGCCCCCTCAAGCGAACGGGTAGACGACCCACGTGAAGCTTGTCACGTAAAACATCAAAGTGTCCTTGCGAAAGAGGTTTAGTAAGAACATCTGCCACTTGATCTCGTGTAGATACAAAACGAACTTGAAGAATCTTTTGAGCAACTTTCTCGCGAACAAAGTGATAATCCAGTTCTATGTGTTTGGTGCGAGCATGAAAAATTGGATTAGCCGCAAGATAAGTTGCACCGATATTATCACACCAAATGGTAGGTAGACAGGGAAATGAAAGCTGAAGAACACGAGCAACATTGAGGGACCATTGAACTTCAGCAGCAACAACTGCAAGGGCACGATATTCTGCTTCCATGCTGGAGTGTGCCACAGTTTGTTGTTTCCGCGCAACCCAAGAAATAAGACAATCTCCAAAGTAAACACAAAAACCAGTAGTAGACCGACGAGTATCAACATCACCAGCCCAATCCGCGTCAACAAAGGCATGGAGAAAGAGAGTGGACTTGGAATTGGCCGGATAAAATAAGGCATGATCATGTGAATGCTTGAGATAGCGAAGGACCCTCTTGGCTGCAATCCAGTGATCTGTAGTAGGACGTTGCATATATTGACAAAGTCTGTTTACAACATATGAGATATCAGGACGAGTCAGGCTGAGATAGTTAAGCGCTCCCACGACACTTCGATACAACAACGGATCATCAAAGTTTGTACCCTGTAAAGTAAGTATTGATGATGTACACATGGGTGTGGAGACGGGCTTGGCAGTGAGCATATTAGTCCGGCAAGGAAGATTAATTATATACCATTGTTGTGAGAGAAAAAGACCATCAGATGTGCGGTGCATCTCGATGCCCAAAAAAATAATTAACTGGACCTAGATCTTTAAGAGGAAATTCAGCACCCAGGGATGAGATAAGATTGTCTATGGCAACAGAAGATGATCCGGTGATAATAATATCATCAACATAGACAAGCACTAGGAGGTGATAAGCATCCGTGTGAATAGTAAATAAAGATGTATCAGCTTGTGAATTGAGAAAACCAAGGGACAGTAGTTTAGAGCTGAGTCGAGAGTACCATGCTAAGGGTGCTTGTTTAAGTCCATAAAGAGCCTTGTGAAGACGACAAACATGATGAGGAAACTGAGGATGTGTATACCCCAGTGGTTGCTGCATATATATTTCATTAGAGATGAAACCATGGAGGAAGGCATTTGAGACATCAACCTGTTTGATTGGCCATTGCATAGAAACAACATAAGCAAGAATAAAGCGAATAGTAGAATGTTTAATCACAGGACTGAATGTTTTGTCAAAGTCAAAACCGGGTTGTTGATGAAAGTCCTTGGCAACCAATCGAGCTTTATAACGATCAATCGATCCATCTGGTTTATGCTTGATTCTGAAAACCCACTTACAACCAACAATGGTACGATCAGGCGACGGCGGTGGAACGAGAGTCCAAGTTCCATTATGCATAAGAGCGTCAAATTCTGAGTTCATAGCCACACGCCACTGTGGAGATTTTGATGCTTCTGTAAAGCATGTGGGTGTTGACAAAGACTCACTGCTAGTGGCCAGAAGCACGCGCAGAAGAGGATAACGAATGCACCCATCATTGAATTCTTTCGGACGAACAACATTATTCTTGGAACGGGTCCTCATTGCATGTTGAGGATGCAACTCAGAGGTCGGTACAACATCAAGGTTTTGATGTCGGTCGGTAACAGGAATGAGAGAAGTGTGAGTGTTTGAGGGATGTTCTGTGTCATGTGGTGTACTGGGAATAGATTCAGGAAGCCGAAGAGATGATGGAAGAGGTGTGGGATGAATGGTATTTGGTGTGTTTAGGGGTGTAGACTTGTCAAAGGAAAAGAGAGCTTCATCAAAAATTACATCACGGGAGATATATATATATATATATATATATATACGATTGGTTTTGATATCAAGACAGCGGTAGCCTTTATGAGATGAGTTGTACCCTAAGAAGACACAAAGAGAGGATCGAGGATCAGTTTTGTGTTTAGTGTAGGGACGGAGACAGGGCCAACAAGCGCATCCAAAAGTACGCATAAATGTATAGTCTGGATTCCGCTGGAAGAGAGTTTGATATGGTGATATATGACGAAGAATACGAGATGGCAACCGATTAATTATGAAGCAAGCAGTGGCGAATGCGTCCTCCCAATATAGAAGAGGAAGAGTAGCAGCAGATAATAGAGTTAGTCCCGTTTCAACAAGATGATGATGTTTCCGTTCAACGAGTCCATTTTTTTGATGGGTATGAGGACAAGATAAACGATGTATGATTCCAAGTTGACGAAACACATTACTTAGGGGACGAAACTCGCCACCCCAATTGGTTTGGACAGATTTAATGGGAAATGAGAATTGACGACTAACATAAGCATAATAATCATTAAATGTGGACATAACATTAGACTTTAATTTAAGGAAGAAAACCCAGGTAAATCGGGTAAAGTGATCCACAATAGTTAACATATAACGATTTCCATTCAAAGACAAAGCTGGGGATGGTCCCCAAATATCCATATATATGAGTTCAAATGGACTAGTAGAAACATAATCAGAAAGTGTAAAGGGCAATTGATGGCTTTTGGCCATTTGACATGAATTACATATATTATGCATAGACTTAGTGATACTAGGTAAGGAAAACTGATTTATGATGGATGAGATAACACGATGGTGGGCATGACCAAGACGAGAATGCCAAGTTGAGAAGGGTGCTTTAATGCTTGTAAGGGTTGTGGGGAAATTGGGCATATGGAGAGGGTAGAGACCGGCTTAACATTTGCCTTGATGAAGAACCTTCCCCGTCATTTCGTCCTTCACACAAAAATAAGAAGAGTGAAATTCCACATAAACATTGTTATCCTTGGTAAATTTGCTAATAGAAATTAAGTTCTTGGAGATTGATGGCACATGTAATATATCATGAAGATGAAATTTAACATGGGGGAGAGATAATGATGTGTCACCAATATGGCTGATAGGCAGGCCAGAACCATCACCAATTTGTAGTTTATCAGAGCCAGGATAGGTGTCTGCCGAGATATTAAGATGGCGAAGATCAGATGTTATGTGATGGGTCGCACCAGAATCGTGGAACCACTGCTCATTGGTAGAGGATGAGTTGTATGATGGTCTTGAAGAGAAGGATAGGGCAAGATGTTGGCAAGATAGGCTGATGGTGACTTTGGGGCACCCATGTAGCCTGGATCAAAACGATGTGAACATGCATGAACAATGTGGTCATATTCGCGACACAACTGACAAAAAATCGGGCGAGGATTTTGATTTCCGCCACGGCCACACCCCCTGCCTCGAAAGCCACAACCTCCACCACGTCCAGAACCACGACTGGATTGTTGAGAAGTGGAGCGATCTGGAGGAGTGGTGAGATGACTGGTATTCATGCTTGAAGATTGAACCTGGAGTGTCGTCGGTGAGTTGTTGTGTTCCAGACGCTGCTCATGGTCTGTGAGTAGATCGTAGAGTGCCTCTAGAGAGATTGGTTCAACCCGAGTCTGAACAGCAGTAATGAGCGGATCGTATGTAGAATCGAGACCCGCCAAGAAGAAATGCAATGTGATCTGTTTCTCGCAAAGGCTCACCGATAGCGGCTAACGTTGCTGCAAGTTTCCTGATTTCATTATAATATGTTTCCATGGAGGATCCACCCTTCTTGATTGTAGTAAGACGATACTTTATTTGTGTCGCACGTGCACGAGATTGTGAGGCGAAGCAAGCATGAAGAGTGTCCCACGCTTTCTTGGATGTTGTAGCATCAACCAGATGAGGAAGGATATCTTCTGAGACAGTTGAAATAATTGCACTGAGAATTAATTGATCTTGTTGAATCCAAACAGATGTAGGTGAGTTTATTTCGGTGGTTAACTGGTGGATTCCAGCATGGGATGAGAGCCATCAAGAAATCCATAGAGTCACTTAAAATATGGTTCGAGCCAAACGCCACAAAAAAAAAATTCTTGAGTTAACTTGTGGGCTCAAAGTATGAGTGAGTTTGAGCAATGATGGGTTTGGGACATTAGTAGCCATAAAAACGTTAAAATTCTGGCAGCGGAATGTAATTGAAAGCGAAAATAAAATTGAGAGAGGCTTTTTGTATGAGTGAGTTTTAAAGCTAGAAAATGATTTTTATTTAGGATAATTGGACATATATATATCTATACAATGAAAATAAACGCAACAAAAACTTCTTGCGTTTATCCAATCAATTGATAAAATCTTTTGTAAATAATGGAGATTTATTCGGAGGTGGTTTATCATCAACAAATGAATAATTTGAAGATGCCAAAAAGAGAAAATCAAGTCAAAATAAATACTTCTATGATGAGAGGCGTTTGATTTCTATTTGTTATTTGTTAATTTTGTTGGTTTTATCCGATGAGATACCATGTTAAACTGAGCAATTAAATTTATTTTTATTTTTGTATGATGTTTTTGTTAATGTTATACATCGGTATTATATGGATTATATATACTTTTACTAAGCGGTTTTCTATTCTTCTTGAAAACAAACTTTTACCATGTTTAGTATCAATGCCAAAAAGATTTGAGAATGAGAATTGAGTTTATCCAATCAATTGATAACTAATCTTTGTTTCAAAGAAAATATCATTTGGAATTTTTTTTTTTTTGGTTTATCATCAACAACTAAATAAAGAGATAAGAGCATATGTTATTAAAAATGCAATGTTGTTAAGAGAGATAAAAACTTTATTATAATCTTTTTTTATTCTTTTTCCTATTTTGTTGTTTGCTAACTCCATTCTATATGTTTGTGGGTTAAATTATTTTGGATGCTGTATTGTAAACATTTGTCTTATAAATACCGATTCTTTTTATTTTTTGTTCATCTTTTACGTTAATTTTTCTTTGGTATTTTATCCTTAGTTTATTTAGATTTAGGACTTGAGTATTCTCTTAATCACTCTTTTAATATGTATCTAATATGATCATTTAAAACTATTTATTTGGACGGGAAAGATTTTTTTGTATGATGTTTTTGTTGAATGTTATACATCGGTTTGAATTGATTGAGTCTCATTATATCTCATTTTTTTTTTTATTTACTTTAAAACCTAGTCTAAGCGGTTTTTACTAGCTTTTTTTTTCTTCTTCAAAACAAAAGGTATTTTTACCATTTTTCAAAATGGTTGGTGAATTTGGTATTAACTTGGTGTTTGATTTATTATGGTGATTTTCAAGTGTTTGACTTTGATTTATTTTGAGAATAAGAGAAATTATTACAAGTTTCAATTATTAAGCATTGGTTGGTTTCAATATATAACAAGATTTGTTGTTTGAACTTTAATTTATCATTTAGTAAAATCATCAAGGGATTAATTTTCTTTTTTTTGAAAAAAAAAAAAAGATTACGTAAAATTGGAAATACATTAAATAATAGAGAAATTTCAAATTGGTAGTTACTATATGTTATTAAAAAAAGCATTGTTGTTGTTTTAATTGCAAAGATGAAAAAAAAGTTTATAATTATTATGATTTATTTTTTATTCTTTTCACTATTTTTGTTGTTTGTCTAACTCCAATCTAATCTTCATTGGGTTCAAGTTGTTGTTTCAATCATCAATTTAAATTATTTTTGGATCTGGGCTTATTTTAAAGAGAAACATTGATGGAAAGAAAAGTTGGACTTGTTTTTTGCAACAATACTTGGAAAGGAGGGAATCAATAGGATTTTTCCACTCATCGGAAGGGGATATTGCTTGTCAAAAAGTAACTCATGATGTAAGATACCAAATGGAAGAATCATTGAAGGAGCTTGATGAAAAAATCACAAAAATGGGAGATGATGTTTTGATGTGGTTGATGTTGAGGAAGAGTTGAATACTCTACAATTGTGTTTTTTTAATATGAATATTAGAAGATTTTATTTAAGTGTTAGAATTTTTTTTTATATGTTACATAGGATATATTTAAAAAAATATGATTATCTATAGGTTGAACCGCCCGGTGGTTGAACCACCAACGGTGGCTAGTTTGGTTTTTGAAAACATTTTAATATGGCTTAATAGTTTGCTTTTCATTTTTTATGAGAGTTTTTATTTCTTGCTACAACTGTTTAATTTACTTAAATATTTCTTCGATTCGAAACTTGGGAAAATGATGTATGTCAAAACAATGTAACGAATTAACCCATGCTTGAAGTATAATGTTGCTTTAGTACCCGTTTGACTAAGTTTATTTCTTATGAGTTGTTTTAAAAATTTATAAATATAATTTTAAATTAATTTATAAGTGTTTGACTTGTACAACTTTTTCTTTTGAATTATAATCTAATATATATATATTATAAGTGATATGAGCTTTGTATTGTTTTGCCATCTCATCATTATAATCTAATTAAATAATCTTATCATATAATTAATTAGAATAAGATTAAGATTAGAATTTCACGTTTCATTATTTTAGCAAGATTGATTCTCTTCTCTATCTCCACCTTTATCTCAACTGAGAACATACCATCAAACAATTTTGGACTTAAAAATAATTCCTAATTAAATATTTTTATTTGCAATTCATATGATTTTAAATTTAGAGGATAAGATTTACAAATACGAGAATGAGAAGTAACAATTCATATTCTCTGTTGTAAATTTTTATAAACGATTTACAAAAAATTATTTTTGGGATTGGGAAACCATGAACCACTTGGATTGATTCGGATCTCGGGTCTCGGGTATAAAAAACTGAAAAAAAACTATAAAAAAAGAAAGAGAGAAAAATCTAAACCCATTCGGGTCGGGTGAATCATGAACCAGTTGGACCGAGTTTGGGTCAGGTGGGGTCCGGGTTGGGTAAAAAACTGAAAAAATAAAGTTAAAAAAAAACTGAAAAAAATAATAATGGGACGTGAAATTATAATCTTAATTTTATCCTAATTAATTATATGACAAGATTATTTAATTAGGTGCAAATGATGAGATTCCGTCAACATTAGGCTCCATAAGGAGCCCACTATTAAGCTTCATATCAAAACTATATATATATATATATATACATATATTGTATATTAAGATGATTAGGCTGGGACCGGGCTGGTCGACGACTAGGTAGGTCAAATCATAAATTTATGAATGTTATGAGAATCCGAAGCTAAAGAAGTAATGGTCACCACAATAACAATTCACATTCTCAGGGGGAGGTTGAATAGATCTGAAAACTTTTTGTGCAGATTGTTTTTATAAGTGAGCGATTTACGATAAAATAGAGAGCTAATTATCAACTAATTTACCCGTGTGAAAAACCGGTTTTGATAAAATTCCAAAGTTAGTCTTTTGGATTGGTGAGTGTCAAGCTTGATCGAGATCGAAGCTTGGTGCTAGCTGATCTTAACTTAGAATATGTATCTTTGCTTTAAAGGTTGTGTGCGATTGTGTAAACAGATTAATCAAGCGGTAAAAGGCACACAAGATTTATAGTGGTTCGACAAAAAAAGGGGCACCAAAAAAAAACTAAAAAAATATTTAAAAAACCGAGAGAAAAATCTAAACAAAACCTAACTTTGGGTTTGGATAAGATTGTTTTGGTTCCAACTATGAAATCTTTTCAGTGTTTAATGTAGCCTATGTCGGTTAGATGAAAAGATTTCTATGCTAAGAACTTATGGGATGAACACTTATAAAAAATTAACCCGTGTTCGTGGTTCTTCGCGTCGGAAATCGATAATTGTTTAAGCTTCTTGATTCAAGGTGTTTACGTGTCTTGGCGAAGTGTGAAATTTAAGACCTTGAAATCAAAGAGCGTTGGAGAAAATTTAAAAAAAGAAAGCGTGAATAGTTTCTTTTATAGCCGTTGGAAAAAAAAATAATGGGGACATCGTGTCTCGTCCTTTTTATAATCTTTTAATTTTATTCCAACTAAGGTTAATTCTTCTTGTTTGGATCAAGATGATTTTAATTAGGTGTCTTCGATGAGATGACAAGACGATGGAGTCAACCGGTTGACTTAGGCTTCAACTAGCGAGATTTCGGTGATGTAGGTCTTACGGGTCGATCTTATCAAAACATCGATCTTATATATATATACATTTAGCTTTATTTTAAGATGAGATATCGACTAGATCGGATCGATCCGATCTTCTGTTCTTCTCTTGCATTTCTTGTTCGCCTGTCGGATGACGATCTTAATATCTTGGTCAAATCATAAATTGATGAATCAATATGTGAGAATTACATCGGTTGTTCTATACAATAATTAAGTAATATTCTATAAACTTGATAATATAAACATCGAATACCTAATGTCATTGGCAAAAGATATATTTTGGAACTTTATCAAAACTATAAATTTCCCAACAAGATATATATTGCTTTATTTTGTCAAAAAAAAAATGTTTCAATGAAAACAAACTGGGTTGCATAAATTAAAAATATTAATATCGTAATATTTTACCTAAATACTTAATTTTTTTAAATTCATATAACAATTCAGGATATACAATAATAATCAAACAATATGAATAATCTACAACTTTAAAGAATCTATTTCACTTAACACAAAAGATTTCGCCTTCATTAACTAATAACTACATTAAACAAATTAAACAATCTATAAATTGGAAGATATAGTTTACTAACTCTTAAAAGAACAACTATCACACCACAAAAGAACATCCAACTCCCCACAAAATGTGTCCACTCTAACACATCTTGAACATTTTTTTAACAGAACCAACATGCATTACAATATAGCGTGCAACACATATATATACATAAAAACTTGACGACAAACATTATTATATAGATAAATTACGTTCTAACATGTGACACACTTGGTAAACATCTAGTATATAAAAAAGTTAAGTCCAAGCGCAACTGACTTACTACTGCAATTATGTATTATGATTTTTTTAAGTCGTTGTTGTGGGTATTGTCAACACAAATAATGTGTATATATAGTACTTACAAATTTAAAATGGAACGAAAGAAATTTTATTGAACCTTGGAGCATTTTTTTTATAGCTTGTTGTTTCCACTAATTTCAGAGACCATATACTACAACAAAATTGGAATGAGTTAATTAAATCCTTTAAAAATTCATGTTTTCTATCTTTGAAATGATTTGCAAGTTTAAAGTATTATTCAATGAAACTAAAGGTTAAATGTGTCAATGTTTAATGTGGAAAATAAAGTTGCTTCAACAAAAGAATACATGAACATAATAAAAATGAAACATTGTTTCTTAAAATGCTAATTTGGGCTCATGCTGGCTAACATCACCAACTTTAATTCAACGTTTAATTAAAATATTGTAAGTAAATAAAGATTGATATTTTTATATAGTAGGAAAAATTAAACATGTATAGTTAAGCTTCGTTCGTCTTATCTAGACCCGAATTCTCGTGGGTCGATTCTTCTTGTTGGTTCTCGTCCGAACCATTTCCAATGCCAAGATCAGTCGATGAATCTCTAGTATCAGAGTCATGAGTCGTATCTTCGAATCTTTTTTATTGACAAAAATCAAGATATTAGATGAATTAAATCAATTAAATAATAGTTCTTAAATTAAATGTTCAAGTTATCTAAGATCTAGATAATTTCTGGTCCAAAAAAAAAGAAGATCTAGATAATTTAATTTGAGATAATTCACCTGTTTTGTGGACGAGCGTAAACCACTTCAGGCCTAATTACATCATGACGTGATGGAGAGTCGTCTTCGGCAGACTTAGTAAATAACCAATTACTATTTTCAGTAACCTGACAATTCAGACATATCATTTCACCTTTACGATTAAACAACGAGATGATACATTCTGATTTTTTTTTTTATCAAAATTGACTTCATATAAAACTCAACAATTCATAATTCAAATATATATGAAGTCCAATAATGTTAAGTTTCTTATAAATTTAAATTCGATTAAAAATATCAATATTATGCCCGGTTGGTGCATTTGAAAAAATCTGATAGTTAAGATCTGAAGTATAAAATTATTTATTCTGAAATTGAGCTTCTTAAAAGAAATTGAAAAATGTACATGCCTAAGTGAAATAGTTTAACTTTTCCCCTCTTCTTGTCATCAGACACCGTTTCTGAACAAATGGTGCAAACTTGTGGAGTTGAAGCATTTGTACAAGTTGAGGAAGCCATCTTTCTTAAATCAACACAGAATTGTCCTACAACACACAAGAAAAATGCACAACACTACGAATACTTTTTTTTCTCCTTTAACGACAATGAGAATTCTCTCAATAAAATTTAGGTTTTTAATATTTGCATATATTACTCCTCTATATACAGGTAAGTTAGTTCCAAAAAAATTAAATACATAACAAGCTCATTATTTATTATTACTTTTTAAATGTCTAATAAAATGGAACAAAACAAAGATGAAAAGAAAGATAAAAATTAATCATAAATGAATTGTATAAATATTATTTTCCTATTATATAATGTGAAAAAGTGTATTAATAGTGTCATGATTCATGAATATTGTTTTTCTATTATATAGTGTGAGAAAGTGTATTAATAATTTCATGAATATTGTTTTCCTATTATATATATAATAGTATATATAATATAGAAAAAATTATTGTTGAACTTGTCTTCCTTAAATAACATTGAAAAATGTACTAATTGTAGAGCGGGTCTCATGTGCATTCAGGTGCACTGTGCACTCATAGTGCATTTTAGAACCGTACACTTTGTTATACTAAAAGATGTGATTTGTTTACACTGAATCATATAACTATTTTTCATATTAATAATTGCAAGATTCAATGTAAATAAGCTGCATCTTTTAATATAACAAGTTACATGGTTCTAAAATACACTATGAATGCACGATGCACCTGGATGCATACAAGACTTAACTTTAATTGTAATGAATATTATTTTTCAGTTATGTAATGTAGAAAAATGTACTAATTATATAATGAAGAAAAATTTTGCGTTCACATTATATACATACATACTATCATTTTTGCGTTCACATTATATACATATGTATGTATGTATGATATGATATTGATGAGATATACATACATATCATTAATAAATGTATACATTAATGTGAACACAATTAGTATACTTTTTTACATTTAAAATTATTTACACAGTACATTTTTCCACATTATATAACAAGAAAACAATATTGCACACTTAATACATTTCTTATCTTAAAATTGAATAAATATTAATTCACTTTTCCCCATTGTATAACAAGAAAACAAATTTCATGGGAAAAATAATATTCAATACACCATTAATATACTTATCCACATTATATAATATAATAGGAAAATTATATTTATGTGATGCATTATCTAAACCTTGTATTTTACAATTCAAATTAATCATTTTATATATAACGTATGTGAATGCAATAAATACACATTTTCACATAATATAAAAGAAAAATAATATTTATGCAATTCATTTATTAAATAACTTCATTATTCTTTACATCTTTTATATTATTCTATTTTATTAGACAATTTTTTATAAGTAGTGAGCTTTCCATATAATATTTCATCACTTGGAATTAACTTGCTATAGATAGAAAAGTAACTATGTAACTATTACACCTAAACTTTCTTGAGAGAATTCTCATTGTTGTTAAAGGAAAAAACGAACACTCACAGTGAGTTTTGTGTGTTTTTCTTGTTTGTTAAAGGACAATTTTGTGTTGATTATTAGAAAAATGGCTTCCTCAGCTTCAACAAATGCTTAAACTACACAACTTTGCATCATTTATGATGCAAATTCGGCTTATAATAGGGACTTTCAGGTGACACATAGGGAACCTCGGAATTCAACTTTACAGGCTAGGGATTTGGAGCATTTTCCACCTTGGGGGCTGGATTGATTGGTGCTTCTGATCGTTTGATTAATAACTCTAATGCTATGCTTCAGAAATCTTTTCCTACTGCCCCTAAATCCTACGTTCTCCTCTGTTCAGCATCACCCGGTGAGGAAGGGGGAGTTCTTATCTGTTAATATTGATGATTGGTGGGAAATTATGGGTGCCCGAATCTATTCGAGATGATTTTAAATACATATTCAAATTAAATAATTAATTACTAACATGAATTAATCATAAATCAATTCAACATAATAATTAAATAACATGTGTACACGTAATTCACGTAAATCCTAAACATGCGGAACTATGAGTTACGAGATTACATACCTCTTGTAGTGACAACCGTTGAGACGATGGATCAACCCAAAGTGCCTTCCCAAATATGTCCCAAAGTCCACGAATGTAACCCGGTGGGAGGATTCGCACGAACGATTTTAACAAGGGAGAAAACAAAAAAATATTATGCTACCACCTTTGTGGATTTCTAATATTTCAAACACATGGAATTGCACTTGTAAATGAAAAATTCATCCCCTATATATAGGGAGGGGGGGGGACGATTTTTAGGGCTAGGAAAATGGCATAAAGAATCAAGATTTGACTTCTTGAATTTATGGGATAAGTATGTATTCCTACAATAATTATCTCTTTCCATAAAATATCTACAAGAAAATCAAGACAATCTTTTCTTCCTTTTTATCTACATATTTTCAAAAATATCTCATGGAAATATAACAAAATATTTTCTTATCTCTTTCATTAATTGAACTTTATTTTGTACTATTTGAGGGGCCTTTAGAAGAATTAAGATTGGACCTTCAATGGACTATGAAACTATAATATTGGGCCAAATATTATTCAAGTCCATTAATATTAATTTATTCCACTATAAAATTAATATTGAACTATCCATCTTAACCCATATTACGATTTCACTATAATATGACTCCCGGTAATTATTTCCCGCGTTTAAGATTATATTAGTCCATTAATTAATTAAGCCACTGAACAAGCTTTATATTAATTAATATCTTTGTCCTTGGAGTAAAGACAACTCAACATTATTATCCATACCGGAAATAAATTTTCACTTGCAAGATTTGGTATGATAAAGGTTCTGAGCCCACCAAGGGGACAAATCAAGCAAGACGTACTTGCACGCGATTCTCCGTATTAAATGTCAGCAATCGTCATGTAATTAATAATATTGACCAAGATATAAGGTATCGAATCGCATTGACTCTCTTCCCATCATAAGTCAAAGCAATGATTATTAATTTCACACGATCCTATTTAAGGGGCGGAGATTAAGAAACAACACACCACTGAGGTCTAATTCTTGTATATTCAGTACCGAAGAATTTGTCCTCCTGTAGGTCCTTATTCAGCGCACCTAAATGCACTAGTGTAATCCCTTGGTCAAGACAAGTCAATCTGAGTCTTACACTTCAACCTTTCATGATGGTTTGTTCATTTCCATCTGGGTTGTGAATTTGTACTTAATTACGAAGTGCTGTTAATTTGATCTTCAGTGATCTGGTATCACCAAATTAACTACAACGTAATACGTACTGACTTATTGAACGGGTTTGCAATAAATATATATAACATTCATTCATATTTAATGCAACAGTGATTAATAGTTTATTTCAGTAAATAAATAAGAAAATTCAGTTTGGTTATACAAAGTAAAAGCATATTTTTCAGTATAACCCCAACAATCTTCCACTTATACTCAAAGTCTGCTTTTAAGTATACAACAACATGTCTCGTGTTCTATGTGACATCTAATGTCACCTACACAAACCTAATAATATTTCTCCCACTTATACTCAAAGCAGATTGACAACGTCCTTGACACCCATTCCTTCCACATGTCTCTCGAATGTACTTTGAGGCAGACCCTTTGTGAATGGATCTGCTAGGTTGTCTTTCGATGCAATCTTAGTCACCTCAATGTCTCCTCTCTTAACGATTTCTCGTATGAGATGAAATTTTCTTTCAATGTGTTTACTGACCTTGTGGGCTTCGGCTCCCTCGAATTTGCAACTGCTCCGGCGTTATCACAGTAAACCGTGATCGTGCTGGGCAAATCCGGGACGACGTCCAAGTCCACTAGGAAGTTCTTGAGCCAAACCGCTTCCTTTGCTGCTTCACAAGAAGCAACGTATTCGGCTTCTATGGTAGAATCGGCGATGCATTTCTGCTTTACGCTTCTCCATGTCATAACTCATCCCCCCATACAAAACACACTACCCGAGGTAGACTTTCTGGAGTCAACATCTGATTGGAAATTCGAGTCCGTGTAACCGATGGGGATTAGACTGTCTGACTTGTAAACCAACATTCTGTCCCGTGTCCTTTTCAGATACTTAAGAATGTTCTTTACTGCAGTCCAATGTTCTTTCCCAGGGTTACTTTGATATCTTGTCACCATGCCTACGGCAAAGTAGATATCCGGTCTTGTACACAGCATTGCATATATGAGGCTTCCCACAACTGAAGCATAAGGAATGCTCTTCATGTCATCTATCTCTTTCTGTGTCTTGGGACACAACTCTTTGGATAGATGGATTCCGTGTCTGTAGGGCACAAAGCCTTTCTTGGAATCTTGCATGCTGAAGCGCTTCAAAACAGTATCTATGTATATGACTTGCGAAAGCCCGATCATTCTTTTCCTGCGATCTCGAGTGATCTTGATCCCTAGGATGTGACCGGCTTCCCCTAAATCCTTCATATCTAATTGTTTTGACAGCCATGCCCTTACGTCTGATAACACCTTTACATCGCTTCCGATGAGCAGAATGTCATCCACGTATAGTACCAAAAATACCAATGCAGTTCCGTCACACTTTTTATAAACACAACTTTCAAAGTTGTTTTGATCGAAACCGTAAGATTTTATAACTTGATCAAAACAATGATTCCAAGCTCGGGATGCTTGCTTCAGCCCATAAATGGACTTCCTAAGCTTGCAAACCAGATGCTCATAGCCTTTTTCAATGAAGCCTTCGGGTTGTTGCATATAGATTTTTTCGTCAAGATTTTCATTGAGGAAGGCTGTCTTGACGTCCATTTGCCAGATCTCAAAATCTAGGTGTGTAGCAATCGACAAGAGAATGCGGATGGACTTGAGCATGGCTACGGGCGAAAAGGTTTCCTCATAATCGATCCCTTCTTTCTGAGTGTACCCTTTCGCCACTAGTCTTGCTTTAAAGGTTTCAACCTTTCCGTCCGGTCCCTTTTTTCTCTTGTATACCCACTTGCATCCGATGGGTTTTACCCCATTAAGTGGTTCGACTAGCTCCCACACCTTGTTGTGATCCATTGAACCATCTCGGCTTCCATTGTTGTTTTCCAAGATTGAGCATCTTTGTCTTGGATCGCCTCGTTGTAGGACCATGGATCTGATTCTTCTGCGGAGATTAAGTCCGAAGACTCTCCGATCCCCAAGAATCTCTCGGGTTGTCTGACAACCCTCCCACTACGATGAGGTTCCAGTTGTGTAGGCGTGACGATTGGTATATCATTTTGCACAGTTGGCAATGAAGTTGGCCCCCCTAAGTTCTTCTAAGGTAATCTCACTTCTAGGCTTTCTACTTTTCATATAGTCTTCTACCAAAAATCTAAAGTGAGTACGGATTACCACATTTTGATCTTCGGGACCATAGAACATGCATCCTTTAGTTCCTTCGGGGTACCCTATGAACATCCTTAATTCCGAACGTGCATCCAATTTACCGGCTTCTTTGTCTAGCACGTATGCCGGACACCCCCAGATCCTGATGTGTCCGTAATTGGGCTTGCGCCCCGTCCACAATTCTCTCAGGGTTTTCAGTACCGATTGGATGGCACTAGGTTCAGAATGTAAGCCGTTGTTTCTAATGCGTAACCCCAGAACAATTTTGGTAAATCCGCATAACTCATCATTGACCTTACCATTTCTAAAAGCGTTCTATTTCTTCGTTCTGCGACCCCGTTTTGTTGAGGGGTATCGGGTGCAGTCAACTGGGATGCAATCCCCTCTTCCGATAGGTAGTTCAAAAATTCATCGCTGAGGTATTCGCCCCCATGATCAGATCGTAGAAACTTGATAGTCTTTTCCTTATGATTCTCTGCTTAAGCATTAAATTCTTTGAATTTATCAAAGGTCTCAGATTTATGCTTCATTAGGAAAATATATCTGTAACATGAGTAATCATCGATAAAAGTAATGAAATACTCGTAGCCACCTCTAGCTTTAATTTGCATTGGACCACACACGTCGGTGTGAACGATTTCTAACACTTCTTTAGCTCTAAGCCCCTTGGCTCCAAATGCCCTCTTGGTCATTTTACCTTCTAAGCATGATTCGCAAGTCGGAAATGATTCAATTTGGAGAGACCCCAAAGAACCATCTTGCACCAACCTTTGAATCCTTTTCGGGTTAATATGACCAAATCTTAGGTGCCAAAGAGGTGTCTCGTTCACGTCAGCATGACGCTTTCTTTTACATGAAATAGCAGATGTGTTATAGGATGCATTTTGTGAGTGATGTGCACAGTTAATAATATAGAGATTGTTCCGTAAAGTTCCACGACAGATAATCACATCGTTACGAAAAACAGTAACATGTTTATTAAAGCGAACAGAATATCCATCAATAAAGAGTTTAGAAACAGAAATAAGGTTTTTCCTAAAAACAGGAACGTATAGAACATCTCTTAAAATTAAAGTCTTGTCTTCAAAAGACAGGTGCACTTCTCCCACTGCTTTAGCTGCCACTCTCGTAGCATCGCCTAGTGTGATGAGGATCTCACTATACATGATCAGTGGATCCCGTATCCAATACCCACGAGTGGGTAGCATACTCCGCCAAACAAGTTTCAACAACTAGTGAGTGTGAATTACCTTTCTTTCCATTCCTTTTGGGTTTGGAACAGGCCGACTTCTAATGTCCCTTTTCACCGCAGTTAAAATATTTTCCTTTTGGTATCTTTTGGACATTCAACCAATTGGCTTTTTTACCCTTTTTGTTGGTGGCCTTGCTTTGGATCGGACTATTCATCTCCTTCTCAATCTTACCTTCCATTGGTCTAGATCTTGAGAGCAGTTTCTTAGTCACCAAAGTTTCGTCTTCTTGTCCCAAGTGTTTCCCTACCGTCTCCAAGATCTCTTGTAGGGTATCCATGGTAAACATGTGATCACTCATCACGAAATTACAATAGAACTCATTAAAGCATCTTGGAAGAGTTAGGAACAAGAATTCGATTTGAGCCCCATCACAGTACCGTGTACCTAGGTAAGTAAGTTTTTCAAAATGGCGTCTGATTTTGAGAACGTGATCCCTTACGGGCGTTCCCTCAATCATCTTCAGCTTTTCAACTCCATTTTGATGAAACTCCTTGATCATACAACTCTCAGAGGAAAACATTTCCTCAAGACTTTGAACAATCTTTCTGCAGCTGAATCAATTCCCTCATGAATGAGCCTCAAATCATCATACAGTGAAGTCAAGATTATCGGTTTCATTGATTCATTTGCTTGCTCCCAGATTTTGTACAAACATCTTTCCGAACTTGATGACCCTTCAGTGATTTTTTCAGGTTTTGGTCCACCAAGAACCCAATGATGGTTTTGTGCAGTGAGGACAAAAGACATATTACGTTTCCAAATGACATAGTTTTCACCAGTGAGTTGGTTTTCTTTGAGCATATATTTCAGTGGATTAAAAGGTTGCGACATGATGATACTGAAAATAAACACACATTTTGTATCAATATCTTGATTAACACAAAATTAAATCACATAATTCGATCACATGATTCATATTGAAATCTCAAAAAAATATGAACATGCATCAGCCAACATCTCAAAATAGATTTAAATGAGCCTCGTGGGAGGGTCATCATTTAAATCACATTCAAGCAGGTTACAAACAAGAACAATTACAAACCTTTAATTTCAAAGAAAATTAATAGTCGGCGCCTCGTGGGAGGGTCGTCGTCGCCACTGATAATAATTCACAATCATCCTTTTGGGAATTTATTCATGTAAAAGCTATCTTTTGACCGTCCCGTAGGGGAATTTCTCCAAAAGATTTCACAAATAAATAAATCATGGAGGTCAAAATTAATTTGAATCATAACCAAATTAATTATCAAAACATACTTAGTAATTTTTAAGTTTGAGATTTTTCGTTGGGCAATTCTCATGCAAACACATTTAAACAAATTAAATAAAGCACAAGAAAATACGACAACAATAAATCAAGCAAAGCAGAAAATAAACACATTGGACACAAATTATTCAACTGTCATGATTTGATTTTCCTTGGCTTGATCTTGAAGAAATGTCGTCTTGAATTTCTCCCACTCGTTCGTCTCGAAAAAAATTCGTCTCGAAGCGCCACCCCAAGCATTTCACGGATGCACGTCCGATCCGCCGCCGCTTATTAAGCGATCACGCCCGTCGCTTAGCTTAGCTACAAGATCGCCGCGAAGCTTGGCGCTCGGCATCGACAGCGACGAGGCAAAGATCGCTTCTTACAAGACGCGCCTGCTCGCAACGCCGCCCGACGCTCACTTCCGCCATCCTCGCGCGCGACCCCGCCTGACGCCGTACGTCGAGCCAAGCTCGGTCGGCATCGTCCGCACCGCGCGCGTGCCTCCCTTGGCACGTTTCACGCGGCGCACGTCGCCAATGTACGGTTCTGGATCCATTTTAATTCCTCGCCTCTGTCTTCATCTTCGATCAGGTTACAACTTATTTAATGAAAAATAAATACACCTTAAATCTAGACTAGTCTATTACATTGAACAAATCAAATAGCCTAATTTACTCATAGATTTTCTTACGAGAAAAATAAATCCGAACGAGTCGAATTAAAAAACATCCATTCATACGCATGAAAATTAAACACATTAAATACCATGACAATTGGATACCTGCAAAACAGATTTAGCAATTCTACTATCCAATTTCAATTTAATGTCCAACAATAATTTAAATAACAATTTAAAAGTGAGAGCTCGAAACCAGAGCTCTAATACCAGTTGTTGGGAAATTATGGGTGCCCGGATCTATTCGAGATGATTTTAAATACATATTCAAATTAAATAATTAATTACTAACATGAATTAATCCTAAATTAATTCAACATAATAATTAAACAACATGCGTACACGTAATTCACGTAAATCCTAAACATGCGGAACTAGGAGTTACGAGATTACATACCTCTTGTAGTTGTTGGGAAATAGGTTGCACAGATCTATTCGGGGTGAATATTTAAATACAAATTTAATTCTTTAATTATTACTAGCATGAATTAATCCTATATTAATTCAAATAATAATTGCAACAACATATCATGCATATAATAAGCCACGTAAAACCCCACGTCACGGAATCTACGGGTTTACGTGAACATACCTCTCGGGATGGCAGTGAATTCGGTTGGACGGACTAACCAAAAGGACTTCCCAAGTATTCCCTTAGCCCTTGCTCAACTATCCGGTGGAAGGACACTTGTCGAACAATTAACAAAAAAGGAAAAAATAAACTTTGTTGCACCACTTATGTGGATTTGCTAATTTTTCCAGCACATGGAATTGTACTTGGGAATAAAAGAATCATCCCCTATTTATAGGTGAGGAGTGGTCGATTTTTTCAGTGAAAAAACAATGTGGGAAAAGACTTTTCTTGATCACCAAGAAATCTTGAATATATCTCCTATATTCTTTTTCCCATAATTAAAATATTCCACAAAAATCCCACCTCCTCAATATGGATAATTTTCGAAAATAATTGATGCAAGAATCCAAGATTTGGATCTTCTTGAATTTATGAGATATTCTTGTATTTCAAGAAATACATATCTTCCATAATATCTTTTCAAGAAAATCAAGAAAATATTTCTTGCCCACTATATTTTCAAAATTTTCGAAATTTCCCTTATGAATAACCAAGTGGGAGATTTCTTGAATTTAATGAGATAATCTTGTATTCCAAGAATACATATCTTCACTCCATAACAAAATTCAAAGAAAATCTTTCTCCCAACTTATCCATAATTTTCGAAATTTTATAGGAAAAATAAGCAACAATATTTATTTTATTTTAATCACCTTTTTCAGTTATTGGACTATTTGTTGGGCTACTCAGGGGGCCTTTAGGAGAATTAAGATTGGACCTTCTAATGGACCTTGAATGTCTAATATTGAGCCACAATATAATTCAAGCCCATAAATATTAATTAATCCCACTACATAATTAATATTGCACTATCCATCTTAACCCATATTACAGTCAATATGGCTCACGGTCATTATTTCTCGTGTTTAAGATTATCTAGCCCATTAATTAATTCAAGCCACTGAAATAGCTTTCCATTAATTAATATCTTTTATCCTTGGTCAAGGAACGGTTCAACATTATTATCCATACCGGAAACTAATTCCACTTGCAGGATTTGGTATGATAAAGCTTATGAACCTCCCAAGGGGGCAAATCAAACAAGCGTACTTGCACACGATTCTTCGTATTAAATCTTAGCAATCACATGTGACTAATATTTGCCCAAGATAAAAAGTATTGAATCTCATTGATTCGCTACCCATGATAAGTCAAAGCAATAGTTACCAATCCCACGTGATCCTATTTAAGGAACGAAGATTAAGAAACAACGAACCACTGAGGTCTAATTCTTCCTTGTTCAGTGCTGAAGAATTTATCCTCTTATAGGTCCTATTCAGTGCATCAGTCATGCACTAGTGTAATCTCTTGGTCAAGACAAGCCAATCTGAGCCTTACACTTCAACCTTTCACGATGGGTTGTTCATTTCCATCTAGGTTGTGAATAACGTACTTTAGTTACAATGGACTGTTAATTTAATCTTTTGTGATCTGGTATCACTAAATTAACTACAATGTAACACGTACGACTTATTGAACAGTTATGCAGTAAATATATGTAACATTCAATAATATTTAAAGCATCAGTGATAAACAATTTATTTCATAAATAAAAGCGGAAATTAAGTTTCGATTATACAAAGTAAAAGCATACTTTCCAGTATAATCCCAACAATCTCCCACATATACTTAAAGTCTGCTTTTAAGTATACTACAACATGTCTCGCGTAGTCCGTGACATCTAATGTCACCTACACGAACCTAATAATTTCTCCCACTTATACTCAAAGCAGATTGGCAATGGTCTTGACACCCATTCCTTCCACATGTCTCTCGAATGTATTCAGAGGCAGACTCTTTGTGAATGGATCTGCTAGGTTGTCCTCAGACGCTATCTTTGCCACATCTATATCTCCTCTCTTAACGATATCTCGTATAAGATGGTATTTCCTTTCTATGTGTTTGCTGGCTTTGTGGGCTCTTGGTTCCCTTGAATTTGCAACTGCTCCGGCATTGTCACAATAAATGATGATTCTCTTTGGGCAAATTCGAACCACATCTAAGTCCACTAGGAAGTGCTTGAGCCAAAACCGCTTCTTTTCACGCCTCATTAGCAGCCTACATATTCGCTTCCATGGTAGAATCTGCGACGTATTTCGCTTGACGCTTCTCCATGTCGGCTCCTTCCCCATGCAAAACACACTAACGGAGGTAGATTTTCGGAGTATCGTCGATTGGAAATCTGAGTCCGTGTAACCGATGGGGATTGGACTACCTGACTGATAAACCAACATTCTATCCCGAGTTCTTTTCAGATACTTCAGAATATTTTTAATTGTCATCCAATGCTCTTTCCCGGGGTTACTTTGATATCTTGCCACCATGCCTACGGCAAAGCAAAATATCGGTCTCGTGACATGACATTGCATACATAAGGCTTCCGCGGTAGTAAGCATAAGGAATGTCTTTCATGTCATCTATCTCCTCTTTGCGTCTTAGGGACATTTTTCTTGGATAGATGGATTCCATGCCCGAAAAGGTACGAATCCTTTCTTGGAATCTTGAATGCTGAAGCGTTTCAAGACAGTGTCTATGTATGAAGCTTGCGATAAGCCTATCATCCTTTTCTTGCGATCTCAAGTGATCTTGATCCCAAGGATGTGTCCGGCTTCCCCTAAGTCCTTCATATCAAACTGTTTTTGAAAGCCATGCCCTACGCTCGATAACACCTTCACATCGTTCCCGATGATCGGAATGTCGATCTCACGATAGTACTAAGAATACCAATGCGTTCCAACACGCTTTTTATACACATAACTTTCAAACTCGTTTTGATCAAACCCATAAGACTTTATAACATGATCAAAACATTGGTTCCAAGCTCTGGATGCCTGTTTGAGTCCGTAAATGGACTTCTTGAGCATACAAACAAGATGTTCTTCGCTTTGTTTCAATGAAACCTTGGGGTTGTTGCATATAGATATCTTCATCAAGACTTAGTTAAGGAAAGCCATCTTGACATCCATTTGCCGATTTCAAAGTTGAAATGCGCAGCAATCGATAAGAGAATACGGATGGACTTAAGCATGGCTATGGGCGAAAAAGTTTCCTCATAATCGATCCCTTCTTTCTGAGTATAACCTTTCGCCACTAGTCTTGCTTTAAAGGTTTCAACCTTCCCGTCCGGTCCTCTTTTCCTCTTATATACCCACTTGCATCCAATGGGTTTGACCCCATTAAGTGGTTCGACTAGCTCCCACACTCTATTATGAAACATAGAACCCATTTAGGTTTTTTTATTCTTTGTTTGCCAATCGCAGATCCTTATCTTGGAGTGCCTCGTCATATGTCCATGGGTCTCGATTCGTCTTGTCCAGGGAATCAAGTCCGAGGACTCTCCTATTCCCATGAATCTCTCGGGTCGTCTAACAACCCCCCCACTCTGACGAGGGCTCGGTTGTGAAAGCGTATCGTTTGGTATATCATCTAGCATGAGTTGGCTTTGAGGTTTGCCCTCTAAGCTCATTTAAGGTAATCTCTCACTGGGTTTTCTTTGGTTCATATAGTCTTCTTCCAAAAGTCTAAAGTGGGTCTTGATGACCACCTTTTGATCTTCGGGACCATAGAACATACACCCTTTTTGTTCCTCGGGGTATCCTACAGCTTGACCTCAATTACGTTCGAGGATCAATTTATCGGCTTCCTTGTCCAACACGTGGGCGGACACCCCCAAATTCTCATGTGTCTCATACTAGGCTTGCTTGGTCCACAATTCTTTGGGAGTTTTGGGAACCGATTTGGATGGCACCAAGTTCGTAATGTAAGCCCTTTGTTTCCAAGGCATGACCCTTAAGCGACTTGGGAAGATCCGCATAACTCATCATTGATCTAACCATTTCCAAAAGAGTTCGTTTCTTCGCTCTGCAACCTCGTTTTTGTTGAGGGGTTCCGGTGCGGTGAGTGGGATACAATCCTTCATCGGATAAGTAGTTCAAAACTCATATTTGAGGTATTCGCCTCCACGATCAGATCGTAGAGACTTGATACGTTTTTCCCTATGATTCTCTGCTTGAGCCTTAAATTCTTTGAATTTCTCAAAGGTCTCAGATTTATGCTTCATAAGGAAAATATAATTGTACCTTGAGTAATCATCAATGAAAGTGACGAAATACTCATAACATCCTCTTGCTTTGGTTGACGTTGGACCACATACATCTATGTGAACGATCTCTAACACTTCTTTGGCCCTATTCCCCTTGGCTCCAGATGCCCTCTTGGTCATTTTCCCCTCCAAACATGATTCGCAGGTTGGAAACGGTTCAACTTGGAGAAGCTCCAGAGAACCGTCTTTCACCAACCTTTGGATCCTCTTTGGATTTATATGACCTAATCTTAGATGCCAAAGAAGTGTCTCGTTCACGTCTGATGAACGTTTTCTT
The DNA here is from genome assembly GCA_037126765.1 of Stenogyne calaminthoides. NCBI lineage: Eukaryota > Viridiplantae > Streptophyta > Magnoliopsida > Lamiales > Lamiaceae > Stenogyne > Stenogyne calaminthoides. The sequence goes on along the minus strand of JBBCBC010000023.1, from coordinate 8,622,889 downwards.
TTCTCGGAAACAGTTGATGTGTTATAGGATGCATTTCGTGAGTGGTGAGAACAGTTAATTGTATAGAGATTATTCGCCAACGTTCCATGACAGATAAATTTATCAAAAAGAGAAATGGTAACAACTTTATTAAAAGTAACCGAATATCCATCATGAAAAAGTTTAGAAACTGAAATCAAATTCTTTCTAAAACTCGGAACATACAGAACATCTCTTAAAATTAAAACTCTGTCTTCAAAAGACAGGTGCACTTCTCCCACTGCTTCAGCTGCCACTCTCGTAGCATCGCCCAGTGTGATGAGAATCTCACTTCCACTTAGTTGTCGGGTCCGTTTGAACCCCTGTAATGTGAAATAAACATGATCAGTGAATCCCGTATCCACCACCCATAAATGGGAGGCATACGCCGCTAAACAAGTTTCAACAACTAGTGAGTAAAGATTACCTTTCTTTCCTTTCCTTTTGGGATTGGAACAGGCTGACCTCCAATGTCCTTTCTCCCCACAATTAAAACATATTCCTTTTGGTCCTTTCTTGACACCCAACCAGCTAACCGTCTTTTTCTCACTTTTCTTAGTGATGAGTTTGATTTGGTTCTGACCACTTTCCTTTTCTTGAGACTTGCCTTCCACTGGCCTAGATCTCGAGAAAAGACTTTTGGTCATCAATGCTTCGTCTTTCTTTCCTAAATGCTTCTCTACTATCTCCAAGGCTTCTTGTAGATTATCCATAGTAAACATGTGATCACTCATCACAAAACCACAGTAAAATCTATCGAAGCTCCTTGGCAGAGTAAGCAACAGAAATTCGATTTGGGCCTCATCACAATACTTAGTTCCGAGATAAGCCTGTTTTAGAAAATAGTGTTTGACTCTGAGAACATGCTCCCTTACAGGTGTTCCCTCAGCCATTTTCAGCCTAGCCACGTCGTCATTTTTAAACTGATCGATCATGCGGTCTTTTGTTAAAAATATTTCTTCAAGACTTTGCATAATTTCCACAGCGGACTCAACACCTTCATGAATGTGTTTCAAATCATCAGACAGTGAAGTCAAGATTACACGTTTCATGGGTTCATTGGCCTGCTCCCAAATATTATACTCATGTCTTGCCGCATCAGATGATTCATCAGTAGGCTTACGTGGCTTGGGTACATCAAGAATCCAATAATATTTTTGTGCAGGTAGGACAAAGCTCATATTTCGTTTCCAAATATTATAGTTTTCTCCAGTTAATTGGTGTTCTTTGAGTGTATATAACAGTGGATTAAAAGGTTGCGACATGATGAACTGAAATAAATAATAACATGCATAAGCACAAATATATCACAAGGTTCGATTCACATGCATCATATTAAAATCTCAAAAAATATGAACATGCATCAGCCAACATCTCAAAATAGTTTAAATAAGCCACGTGGGGTGGGTCATTATTTAAACACATTCAAGCAGGTTACAAACAAGAACAGTTACAAACCTTTAATATCCAGATTAATAGTTGGCTCCCACTTGACCAATATAAAATTGACAGGGACTTCGGGGAAGTATATGCATATCAATTTTATACCTAAGTAATAACCATGATTAAATACAGGATTACTATTTCGCTTTGATCGAGCCTCGTGGGGAGGGTCATCATCGCCACTAGTAATAACCCACAATCATCCGTTTGGAATTCATTCATGTGAAAGCTATCTTTTGACCGTCCCGTGGGGGGAATTTCTCCAAAAGAATTCACAAATGAATAAATCATGGAGGTCAAAATTAATTCAATTTTATTATCCGGAATAAAATTGTCAATTAATTATTTAAAGATACTTATTAATTTTTGAAGGTGAGATTTTTCCATTTGGCAACTCTCATGCAAACACATTTAAACAAATTAAATAAAGCACAAGATAACACAAATAAATCAAGCAAAAAAGAAAAATAAACATATTGGGCACAAATTATCCAATTGTCATGGTTTGATTTTTCTTTGCTTGATCTTGAAGAAACATGTCTCGAATTTCTCCCACTCGAACGTCTCGAAAATACTTTGTTTCGAAATGCCATGCCAAGCATTTCGCAATTTGGGATGGACGCCGCCGCCAATGCCTCGGACGTCTCGTGACGATGCCCGATCCTCGGCGGCGGCAGCAAGATCCCCAAGCATCGCCCGCCTCGGCCTCGCCCGCGACCTCGGCGGCGCCCGCGTCCCAGCGTGCGGTCAAGCGTCTATCCGCTTCGGCCCGTCTTGGCAAGCGGTCTTTGCGTTGCCTTGCCTTGCGCCCGTCTCGTTTCACATTCTCCCGCTGGCTTTCGGCCACCTCGGCCTCGCCCTGCGCCCATGCGTGCCGGCGTCTTGCGCGCTTACCTACGCTGATTACGGATTTCGTCCTTTAATTCTTCGTCTCCGCCCCCGTTTTCGATCGGTTACAATTTATTTACAAAAAAATAAATAAACCTAGATCTAGACTAGTCTATTACATTGATCAAATCAAACAAATTCTAATCTACTCGTGGATTTTCTCACGAGGCAAAATGAATCCGAACGAATCGAATTAAAAACACAGTTTATATGCATGCATAAATAAGCACATTAAATTCCATGACAATTGGATACCTGCAAAACAGATCTAGCAATTCTACTATCCAATATTAAATTTAATGTCCACGAATTAAATTACAATTTAAAAATTGAGAGTCCAAACCGTGGCTCGATGCAGCTTGTTGGGAAATAGGTTGCACAGATCTATTCGGGGTGAATATTTAAATACAAATTTAATTCTTTAATTATTACTAGCATGAATTAATCCTATATTAATTCAAATAATAATTGCAACAAAATATCATGCATATAATAAGCCACGTAAAACCTACGCATGCGGAATCTACGGGTTTACGTGAACGCATCTCTCCGGGATGGCAAAGTGAATTCGGTTTGGACGGACTAACCAAAAGGACTTCCCAAGTATTCCCTTAGCCCTTGTTCAACTATCCGGTGGAAGGACACTTGTCGAACAATTAACAAAAGGAAAAAATAAACTTTGTTGCACCACTTATGTGGATTTGCTAATTTTTCCAGCACATGGAATTGTACTTGGGAATGAAAGAATCATCCCCTATTTATAGGTGAGGAGTGGTCGATTTTTTCAGTGAAAAAACAATGTGGGAAAAGACTTTTCTTGATCACCAAGAAATCTTGAATATATCTCCTATATTCTTTTTCCCATAATTAAAATATTCCACAAAAATCCCACCTCCTCAATATGGACAATTTTCGAAAATAATTGATGCAGGAATCCAAGATTTGGATCTTCTTGAATTTATGAGATATTCTTGTATTTCAAGAAATACATATCTTCCATAATATCTTTTCAAGAAAATCAAGAAAATCTTTCTTGCCCACTATATTTTCAAAATTTTCGAAATTTCCCTTATGAATAACCAAGTGGGAGATTTCTTGAATTTAATGAGATAATCTTGTATTCCAAGAATACATATCTTCATTCCATAACAAAATTCAAAGAAAATCTTTCTCCCAACTTATCCATAATTTTCGAAATTTTATAGGAAAAATAAGCAACAATATTTATTTTATTTTAATCACCTTTTTCAGTTATTGGACTATTTGTTGGGCTACTCAGGGGGCCTTTAGGAGAATTAAGATTGGACCTTCTAATGGACCTTGAATGTCTAATATTGAGCCACAATATAATTCAAGCCCATAAATATTAATTAATCCCACTACATAATTAATATTCTTAACACATATTACAGTCAATATGGCTCCCGGTCATTATTTCTCGTGTTTAAGATTATCTAGCCCATTAATTAATTCAAGCCACTGAAATAGCTTTCCATTAATTAATATCTTTTATCCTTGGTCAAGGAACGGATCAACATTATTATTCATACCGGAAACTAATTCCACTTGCAAGATTTGGTATGATAAAGCTTATGAACCTCCCAAAGGGCAAATCAAACAAAAGCGTGCTTGCAGACACGATTCTTCAGATTAAATCTTAGCAATCACATGTGACTAATAATATTGCCCAAGATAAAAAGTATTGAATCTCATTGATTCGCTACCCATGATAAGTCAAAGCAATAGTTACCAATCCCACGTGATCCTATTTAAGGAACGAAGATTAAGAAACAACGAACCACTGAGGTCTAATTCTTCCTTGTTCGGTTCTGAAGAATTTATCCTCCTGTAGGTCCTATTCAGTGCATCAGTCATGCACTTGTGTAATCTCTTGGTCAAGACAAGCCAATCTGAGCCTTACACTTCAACCTTTCACGATGGGTTGTTCATTTCCATCTAGGTTGTGAATAACGTACTTTTAGTTACAAGGGACTGTTAATTTAATCTTCTGTGATCGGTATCACTAAATTAACTACAATGTAACACGTTACGACTTATTGAACAATTATGCAGTAAATATATGTAACATTCAATAATATTTAAAGCATCAGTGATAAACAATTTATTTCAGTAAATAAGTCTGGAAATTCAGTTTCGATTATACAAAGTAAAAGCATACTTTCCAGTATAATCTCAACAGTAGTGACAACCGTTGAGACGATGGATCAACCCAAAGTGCCTTCCCAAATATGTCCCAAAGTTCACGAACGTAACCCGGTGGGAGGATTCGCACGAACGATTTTAACAAGGGAGAAAACAAAAAAAATATTATGCTATCACCTTTGTGGATTTCTAATATTTCCAACACATGGAATTGTACTTGGGAATGAAAAATTCATCCCTATATATATAGGAGTGGGGGACGATTTTTAGGGCGAGGAAAATAGGGGAGAAAATCTTTTCTTGGTCTCCAAGAAATCTTGAATATATCTCCTATATTCTTTTCTCCTTAATTAAAATTTCCATAAAAATCTCTTCCCCTTTTTATCCCTAAATTTTCGAAAATAACAAGGCATAAAGAATCAAGATTTGACTTCTTGAATTTATGGGATAATTATGTATTCCTACAATAATTATCTATTTCCATAAAATATCTACAAGAAAATCAAGACAATCTTTTCTTCCTTTTTATCTACATATTTTCGAAAATATCTCATGGAAATATAGCAAAATATTTTCTTCTCTCTTTCATTAATTGGATTTTATTTGGGGCTATTTGAGGGGTCTTTAGGAGAATTAAGATTGGACCTTCAATGGACTATGAAGCTATAATATTGGGTCAAATATTATTCAAGTCCATTAATATTAATTTATTCCACTATAAAATTAATATTGAACTATCCATCTTAACCCATATTACGATTTCACTATAATATGCCTCCCAGTCATTATTTTCCGCGTTTAAGATTATATTAGTCCATTAATTAATTAAGCCACTGAACAAGCTTTATATTAATTAATATCTTTGTCCTTGGAGTAAAGACAACTCAACATTATTATCCATACCGGAAATAAATTTTCACTTGCAATATTTGGTATGATAAAGGTTCTGAGCCCACCAAGGGGACAAATCAAGCAAGACGTACTTGCACGCGATTCTCCGTATTAAATGTCAGCAATCATCATGTAATTAATAATATTGCCCAAGATATAAGGTATCGAATCGCATTGACTCTCTTCCCATCATAAGTCAAAGCAATGGTTATTAATTTCACACGATCCTATTTAAGGGACGGAGATTAAGAAACAACACACCACTGAGGTCTAATTCTTGTATATTCAGTACCGAAGAATTTGTCCTCCTGTAGGTCCTTATTCAGCGCACCTAAATGCGCTAGTGTAATCCCTTGGTCAAGACAAGCCAATCTGGGTCTTACACTTCAACCTTTCATGATGGTTTGTTCATTTCCATCTGGGTTGTGAATTTGTACTTAATTACGAGGTGCTGTTAATTTGATCTTCAGTGATCTGGTATCACCAAATTAACTACAACGTAATAAGTACTGACTTATTGAACGGGTTTGCAATAAATATATATAACATTCATTCATATTTAATGCAACATTGATTAATAGTTTATTTCAGTAAATAAATAAGGAAATTCAGTTTGGTTAACAAAGTAAAAGCATACTTTTTAGTATAACCCCAACAATGATTTGATACATAAGCAAGGGGTACGTGAATTGCAGAACTCTATTATTGGAAGAGTTCTACTGAAATTCGATGCTAAACCGATGCCGACTACGGAGCTCAAAGCTTTACTGGACAAAGTTTGGTGCATTAAGGGAGTTTGAAAACTCGTTACTTTGGGGAGAGGGTATTTCAATATCCAAATAGAGGAACTGAAGGAACGAGATAAAATTTTCATGAAGCATTCTTGGCCTATTGAGATTGGGACTATCAGACTTCAAAAGTGGGTGCCAGAATTCAACCCCTATAAGGTGAGTTTTTCGATTGTGAACGTATGGGTCCGTATCTTCGAATTGCCATACTTCTATGTGCCCATTATAGAAAAGATTGCATCTGCCCTAGGTCCTGTTGTGAGCATTGATGAACATACACGAAACAGAACCATGTGCCACTATGCTCGTGTCCTAATTGAGCTGGATCTTCGGAAAGGCAAAGAGTATAACATTATGTATGAAAGATCAGGACATTGTTCGATTGCTTCAGTAGGCTATGAGCAACACCCAGAGTTTTGCTCTCACTGTCAGATAATTGGTCACTCGGTCGACAACTGTCGTGCTCATGGAGGAAATCAGTCAGAGGGGAAGCCAGATGACAAATCCAAACCTCCTGGTCCGGGCAAAGGACATAAGCAAAAGGCATGGGTCCAAAAGGCATCCACGGAAAAGAATAACAACAATATTGTCCAATATGGGGACAATCGAGACACGGGAACTCCTGATACTGTGGTAGGTAAGATGATTGATATTGAGATGCATGAGGCTGGGGAGGACGAGACTGTCCCCTCTACTGGGGAATTGGGTGTTATGGTTGAGCAGGACTTGGATGAGCATGGCACTGAAGGGGTTACAGTGGTCCCCTCGGAGATTGAACAAAGATTGGAAAAGGAGATTCACGGGGAGAAAGAGCAGGATCATACCCAGGTATCAGAAGATTGGGAGACGGTTAAGAAGAAGAAGGCAGCCTCGCCAACACGTCTACAGGCACCACCTCCACCGGCTATCTCTAACTCTTTCATAGTACCACCTGTGGGGGATGGTAATACGGCTTCAGAATCGGATGCAGAGGTGGAGGATTATCCGAATGATCCTCTAGGCCCACCGGAGGAGAAGTCACCAGTGCAAAAGACAAAAAAGAAGCCAGGGAGACCTCGTGGTAGAACAACACAAAAGCCTATTGCTCTTGTTCCCTTACACAATACTCGTGCTCGAGCAGCTACTATTTCTTCTGTTTCAGAGGCGGTGGCCATAGCTAAAGCCCATTCACATGCTGCCTTCGACATTGATGATGAACCCCTGCGTAAAATGCATTTGCTTGAGTCTTGGGCTGACCGTTGTTAGGACTGTCGGTTTTCTTTTATGCTTTGATTTATTGGTCACTTTAGGGCCATAGACAATGTTTCTCTCTTTTGTTCGGTTCACTTTGGGTCCACCTCTTTTTCTTTTACTTTTAATAAATCGCTTATTGGCCTAAAAATTGAAGTGGTATCCGACAGATCATGTGCGTACATGTGAATTTCAAGATGATGATGCGACATTAATTAAATTTGGACTTACATTATCTTAGCTTTTTTTTTCTTATTTATGTATTATTTATATCTTCTAACGTTAAATTAACATTTCAGTTCTTATATAAAAAATTATGGACTTACATTATCTTCCACCTCTATAGAAGAAGAATCATCATCACGTGATCATAAGCATCTCCCATTTTCAATCAACCTATATGTAGATGACCTCTGAGTTAATAATACCTACATAGAAACGAGGATTTCATAAACATATCATAGCTATTACATAATTAAATGAGAAGAAATTGCGGAAAAACAGAAAAGAGAAACAAAGTAATTGTACAAATATTACATATATGTGGAAAAACAATGAGCATTGAAATATCAATCATACATATAAGGATCGTATAAAGGAAAATCAGATCGATCGATCATAAAACATGGACTCCGATCCCAAACTCAAAACCTATATATTGGCCGGCCCTCGACCAAGATTTCTAATTTTTTTGGATCGGTGCCGCACAAGCTCTATCTACTAATCTTGATGTCCGACCATTATATATATATACTACTATGAAACCCTAAATAATTATTTATTAAATGGGTCGCGCCACTCCCCACGTGTTTTAACACCACTACAAAATCCTAAATAATTCTTTATTAAATAGGTGACGCTTTATTAAATTCGTGGTACCAAATTAATATTATATATACTAAAAAATTCAGCCCAAAAAAGTTACACATTCGAAACTATTCTGCACTCCCGTAAAAAATTCTGCACACCCCAATTTATTTTTAATCATTTGTCCTTTTATTTAATTAATTTTTTAATAATAAAATATTAGCCCAAGAAAATTACATATTCGTATATATATTAAATTTTATATTCTTAATCAGTTTGCACACCCGTAAAAAAAAATCTGCACACCCCGTAAGAAAATCTGCACACCAAATTTTTTTAATTATTTGCCCCAAAATTTTGCACACCCCATAAAAGAAAAATTATGCACACCCAAAAAAAAAATTGCACACTCGTAAAAAATTCTGCACACCCATAAAAATTTTGCACACCCCAATTTTTTTAATCATCTGTCATTTTATTTAAAAATTCTGCACACCCGTAAAAAAAAGTCTGCACACCCGACAAAATTTCGAATCCATCAAATATTCAGATCCATCAAATAAATAGTACCTCCACAATCATCGAATAACTTCCTAGATCTTGAGACTCAAACTAACAACATTCTTAAAAAAAATCTATCTTCAAATTTAACAGATCTATCAAATCAAAATACTAACAAAAAAAAAAATACAAAAATACAAATTTAACAGATATTAAAAAGCGTATCCATATTTTGTAGAGAGGTTTTTTTTTGGGGGGGGGTTGGGGGGGTACGAATTATTGTGAGAGAAACGAGGAGCGCGTTGTGGGAGATGATTTGTTGGGGGGTGGGGGAGGCGCCGGTAATAAGAGAGAGAGTGAGGGAGATGTATTTCAATTGTGAGACAAAAGTGTATAATTGTCTAATTTTACATCTGAAAGTGTGTGTGCGTGTAATTTCAGAGTGTTGTTGAAAATGTTGTGAAACATATAAAACAACAATGACAGCGGAAGTATAAAAACGCAGTGCAAAGGATTTTCAAAATTGTGTATAGTCTATAATCAGACTATACGAACCTCATGGTTAAAAACATCACTATAACAAGTAGTGAGATACACACGAATCTCTTACAAGATCCTAAAAGGTGTAGTGAAAAACCACACACCAAAAATCAATCTATTCAGTCAAGTATTATTCAACCTAAAACTTGATCTAATAAGACAAAATCAATACTGATGGGGGAGATTGTATTCCCTCGACCAGTACAAATAGAATAACAACGACCCTCACACTCCTACAAGAAACAATCACTCGGTTGTTCTCTCGGTTGTGTCTTGGATGTTACTCTCTTAAGTTTGGAGTAGAGCAAATGGTATTTCACTTTAACTCAAACTTGAATGTCGACCAATGCAGTCTATTTATAAACATTCAGACCAACTGCATTGTCCTATCCACCAAGTGTGGACAGCCTTGAAGATCTCCTCCACTATCTCCATGATCTTGGTGTAACCACCCATGATCTTTCTATTCTTACGTGCAACCGTTTAATAATATCTGAAATTGTCTTCAACCTGCAATGTAGGAAACATAGAAAAATACATCTAATAAAACGGAGTCAATGTTAGTAGAAATGGTAAATTTAAGATGTTGTGTAGAATGTTGTCCAACATCTGGAACAACATCCGTGCAACATCAACAAATTCCCCCAATTTGGACTTTCTACTACAACACACCTGATGTTAAAAACAACATCCGAACTTGTGTCAGGAAAGAAACAAATAATAGTCATTCAGAGAACAACTACTATTCAACCAAATCATAATTTAAAAACAAACAACAAGCACAAGCACTAAGTACATCAGCAGTGTACTTAGGCCTATCCAACATAAAGTAAATGACATAAACATAAACCTATCAATTAATTGTCCATTAACAGAGTTCATAAAGTAAAGAGTAGTAAATAAAAGATTGCAATACAGAAAGAAATTGTTAATGGTGATGTATAGGGAAGGATTTGGCTATTGGAATGGTTGCATCTCCATAATCTGCAAATGCTCCCACATATATCAAAAACTCCCCCTGTGTTGAATCTGTTCACCAATTGCCATGACCATACATCTCATCAAGCATAGCAATACTCTCAGGAGACATATTTTCCCTGTCTGGAATCTTTCTCAGATCTTCATCAGTGCTATCATCAGCTGTATCTCTATCTTCAACTGGTGCAGGGTCAGGAAAAACTTGTTCAACAGCAGCAGCATTAAGTACATCTTCCACATCATCCTCAACAGCCTCATTAACAGCATCTTGTACAGCAACATCAACCTCTCTGTCTTCATCATCATTCTGACCACCGTCATCCTCAACATTATCACCAACATCTGGTGCATCATCCTTCTCACCTGCATGGCCAGATGGACCAGTTGCGTCATTACCACCATCATCAGGTGATCCTCCCCCTGTTGGAGTAGAAAGCAGGCTTCTCCAGAAGGTTTGTTATTTAAGTAGAGCATCTATGTTCTGCTGGATGGAAGTAATCTAATCTGTAATGAAAGAATTTGTAAAATGAACAGAGGGTGTACCATCTCTTCTGGTTACTGTATAAGGAATGTTGCCAACAAGATGTGCAACATTTTCGGCTTGTGGTGCAGGATCTTCCAAGGGTAGATCAACAGTGCGGTTTCCAGACCTCAGCACATGTGAGATACCAAAACTTGGCATATAACCACTGATCCTCTCACCTCTAGGTCTCTCAAACTCCAGTCTATCCAAGAGTTGACAAATCAAGCTTGGATATGGCAGAATGGTTCCTTCAGAGTGTTTACCACCATAGGATACAATGTTGTCAAATATGATTTGACTCATGTTGAACTTGTTCAGGTGTACAATCTTGTACAACAAGAATGCTTGTTCCTTGGTTAACACAGTAGAATTCTTGGAAGGCAATCAATTAGAGACTAGCAGCTTATGCATCATAGAGTATAAAGATGTCAGTTTTGCAGCAGAAAATTGTAAAGTCCATACAGAATGTCTACCACCAGTGATGACAGACATCACTTCCCCTATGTCCAATTCTCCAGAATCAACTTCCATTTGTCTAGTCTTCAGAAAGATGTTTATAATCCTAGGGGTAATGGTAACAACATTGTATCTAAACCTTACTTTCCCATAATTTGAAGACTGCCTATTCCCACAACGCTTCTTCAAATTAGCATAAAATTCAGCAACCCAAGCAACGAAATAAGGTTTGGCATATTGTAGAGCATGCAACAGAGATCTACTATCAAGAAAATCTATCAGATTTTGAGCTTCAAAATCAGGCATTTTGATTATCCTTTCATCCACAATGAACCTCTTAAGCATGGATTTAACAACATCATATTTTCTATCATGCTCAACCTTATCATCTGAGTCTGAGTCATAATCCATTATCTCATCAAAGAGTTGATCAAACTCATCTCAGTTTGATTGTCAACAGGCTCATCTTTTTCAGGTTCATTTTCTTCAGGTTCTTCTTCTTCAGGTTCCTCTTCCTCAACATCCATTTCTTCCTCAGATTCATCTGTCTTAGCTTCATCTTTCTCAGATTCCTCTCTCTCAGAATCATCTTTCTCAGATTCCTCTCTCTCAGAATCATCTCTTTCAACATTTTCAGATGGTTCTGCAGCATCAGGAGCAGCATTTATAGATGGTTCATTTCTCCTTTTGGTTCGTTTCTCTTTCTTTGCCATCAATTCCTCCATGGTTAAGTCATCATCTGAGTCTTTTGGCTCAGTAACAGGAACATTTGGAACAACCATTTCTTCATTTGAATCATCTACAGTGATAGGATCATCTACACCACCATCAGACCTCTTAGGACGTTTCCCAGTGTAGTCCACCTTATTTCCAAGGTTCCTTTGAGAGACTCTCCTCTTTTCCCATTTTCCACCACCTCTTTTTGGAGCCAATTGCTTATTTCTCAACCGAATGTTCTTGAGTTTCTCCCCCATTCCTTCTGAATCAGAGGAATCAGCTTTGTTCATCTCAACATCTTTGAGTAGGGTTTTCAACAGGTTATGGAGAAGGTTCATCAGGAATTTCTGTGGCTAAGGGTTTAGCAGAAAGATCAACAAAGTCATTAATGTTGACTTGTTTTTTGCCAACAAAAATATCAGGAAGAACATGAAGGTTTTTCTAGAGCATCTGTTCGATGATCAGTCGAATCAGAGATTGAGGGGTATCTTCAGGAAATTCGTACGGAGTGGGTTTTTGTACGGATGAAGACGATGATCCACCAACATTAGTGGAATCATAATCTGGGTTTTGAGTTGCCATTTCTGCAAGTAGGTTCAGAGGGTTTGAGTTTGATGGAGAAGAAAGGTTCGAGCGAGGGTTTGAGAAAGGAGGGTTTGCGTGTGAGTGAGAGTGATCAGAAGAATTCGAAAGGTTTTGTTTATCAGCCATAACATCGCCTTTCTGTCCAATCAAATAATGCATAACCAATTAAAATAATGTTATATGAAAAATAGGAGGGAAAAAGAAGTATATGACCGAAACAATTGAAATAACATAAGTAAAATCAACACAGACCTCGATTCCTATGTGCAACAACAAAGTTTTCAGCTTACAGTAATAAACATCACAGATAAAATCGAACTTAAGTAGAGAAGAAAAGATGGAGGTTATTACACAAAACCACCATAAAAACCGACCAAGAGTGGGACAAAGTAACCACCCACTAAGGCAAATGTGATCGTGTGACTGTGTAAGAGCCGCCAAAAACATTTTCAAAAATAAGAAACTATATCAAAAATTAAATAAACGCAAATTAGTTCAAATAACTTTTTTAAACCGCGAATTCAACTTACCCAGAACATTAATCGAATCATGTATGATAGATAAAGTTCGAATCACTTAAGGTTTCACAAAATGTCAGCACACATATATCTCAACACTCAATTTTGCATGAAATTCATCATCAAAGTGTTGCATATTTTGAAATTTTCTTTTAAACACATGTTCACATTGATCCACCTTTTCAAGAGAGAAAATCGTAGTAGCGAGCTTCGTGTCCCATAGTTACTCAGCGGATTGTGAACAAACATGGATGTATATTTAATCACCTTTTGAAAAGAGAACATCGTAGTAGCGAGCTCCGTGTCCCATAGTTACTCAGTGATTACACATCTAAGTTGTGCTTTATTTTTCAATGCATTTAAGAGATATATGTCCAGGACTCTGTATCTAAACCATCATTCTACAATAAGATCATAACACTATCATTTAAAGTTCAAACATAAGTAGATCAGCAGACAAACTCATTATCAGAACCACAATGTTGCTTCAAATGTTGGAAACATTTGTCACAACATCTAGTGTTTATTTTCAGATTTAGCAAAGACCAAGAGATTTTCTAAGCGAAGAAAACCTCTCACTATCAAGGGCTTTTGTGAAAATATCAGCAAGTTGTTTTTCAGTAGAAATGTATTCTAACTTCACAACTTCTTTCTCTACAAGTTCTCTTATAAAGTGATGTCTTATACTTATATGCTTAGTCAAAGAATGCTGCACAGGATTCTTGGAAATATTGATAGCACTAGTATTATCACAATAAACAGTCAAAATACCACTTTCCAACCCATAATCATTAAACATCTTTATAAGCCAAAGCAGTTGAGTGCAGCAACTTCCAACAACAACATATTCAGACTCAGATGTTGATTGTGAAACACAATTCTGTTTCTTACTATGCCAGGATATAATGTTGTTTCCCATATAGAAACATTCTCCACTAGTACTTTTTCTGTCATCACAATCACCTGCCCAATCTGCATCACTATAGCCAACTAAAGAGCAATTAGTACCCTTTGAGTACCAAATACCTAGATCACATGTTCCAGCTACATATCTTATAATTCTTTTCACTGAATTAAGATGTGATTCCTTAGGATTAGCTTGATATCTAACACAAAGACATACACTATACATAATATCAGGCCTACTAGAAGCTAAGTACAAAAGACTTCCAATCATTGATCTATACAAAGTAGGATCAACATATTTTTCAATCAAGTCTTTACTCAACTTTTGAGTTGAACCCATAGGAGTTTTCATAGTTTTAGCATTTTCAAGATCAAACATTTTCACCAAATTCTTAGCATATTTGTTTTGAGAAAAGAAAACACCATCTTTCATTTGTTTGATTTGAAGACCTAAAAAGAAATTCATTTCTCCAACCATGGACATTTCAAAGGTAAAGGTCATTTCTTTAACAAAACTCTCAAGCATATCATTGCAAGTTGAACCAAATACAATATCATCAACATATATTTGAGCAACCATGATATCATTCTTAGAATTTTTAATGAATAAGGTTCTATTAGCTTCACCTCTCAAAAATCCAAACTCAAGTAAGAAATCAGTAAGTCTAGCATACCAAGCTTTAGGTGCTTGTTTTAGAACATACAAAGCTTTCTTTAATTTGTAAACATGATCAGGATATTCCAGATTTTCAAAACCTTTACGTTGTTCAACATAAGCTTCATCATCCAGAATACCATTTAAGAAAGCAGCTTTAACATCCATTTAATGCAAGTTAATGTTAATGAAACATACAATAGCAAGAAGTAATCTAATAGATTCAATTTTAGCAACAGAGCAAATGTTTCATCAAAGTTTATTCCTTCAATCTGAGTATAACATTGAGCAACCAATCTAGCCTTATTTCTCTAATATTACCAGATTCATCAGTTTTATTTTTGAAAATCCACTTTGTTCCTATGACATTAATATCAGAATTAGGTCTAGGTACAAGTGTCCAAACATCATTTCTTTCAAACTGATTAAGCTCTTCATGCATAGCATTTATCCAGTTTTCATCATCAAGAGCTTCTTTCACATTTTTAGGCTCAATTTCAGAATGATAACACTCAAAAGTTACCTGATTGCATATGGATGACATGCAAACTGATCTTACAAGGTTATTGATATGAATATCCATTCTTCTTCTAGTTTGTACACCAGTGGTAGCTTCTCCAATGATCTGATCTGATGGATGACTTTTCATTATCTTTGTTGAGGGAACTAAATATTTTGGATACTGTGAATCTTGTGACAGATTTTTGTTGGGATTATACTAGAAAGTATGCTTTTACTTTGTATAATCAAAACTGAATTTCGGACTTATTTACTGAAATAAATTATTTATCACTGATGCTTTAAATATCATCGAATGTTACATATATTTACTGCATAACTGTTCAATAAATAGTACGTGTTACATTGTAGTTAATTTAGTGATACCAGATCACAGAAGATTAAATTAACAATCCCTTGTAACTAAAAGTACACCATTCACGACCTAGATGGAAATGAACAATCCATCGTGAAAGGTTGAAGTGTAAGGCTCGGATTGACTTGTCTTGACCAAGAGATTACACTAGTGCATGACTGATGCACTGAATATGACCTACATGAGGACAAATTCTTCAGAACTGAACAAGGAAGAATTATACCTCAGTGGTTCGTATTTCTTAATCTTCGTTCCTTAAATAGGATCACGTGTGGTTGGCAATTATTGCTTTGACTTATCATGGGTAGAGAATCAACGAGATTCAATACTTTTTATCTTGGGCAATATTATTGGTCACATGCGATTGCTAAGATTTAATACGAAGAATCGTGTGCAAGTACGCTTGTTCGATTTGCCCCCTTGGGAGGTTCATAAGCTTTATCATACCAAATCTTGCAAGTAGAACTAGTTTTCGGTATGGATAATAATGTTGAACCGTTCCTTAACCAAGGACAAAAGATATTAATTAATGGAAAGCTATTTCAGTGGCTTGAATTAATTAATGGGCTAGATAATCTTAAACACGGGAAATAATAACCGGGAGTCATATTGACTGTAATATGGGTTAAGATGGATAGTGCAATATTAATTATGTAGTGGGATTAATTAATATTTATGGGCTTGAATAATATTGTGGCTCAATATTGATAATTCAAGATCCATTGGAAGGTCCAATCTTAATTCTCCTAAAGGCCCCCCAAGTAGCCCAACATAAAGTCCAATAACTGAAAAAGGTGTTTAAAATAAAATAAATTTATTGCTTATTTTTTCCTCATAATTTTCGAAATTTATGGATAAAAGGGGAGAAAGATTTTCTTTGAATTTTGTTATGGAATGAAGATATGTATTCTTGGAATACAAGATTATCTCATTAAATTCAAGAAATCTCCCACTTGGTTATTCATACTTGATATTTCGAAATTTTTTATAATTAAGGGAAAGAAAGATTTTCTTGATTTTCTTGAAAAGATATTATGGAATATATGTATTTCTTGAAATACAAGAATATCTCATAAATTCAAGAAGATCCAAATCTTGGATTCTTGCCCTAAATTTTCAAAAATATTGGCCATAACTTGATAAGGTGGGATTTTTGTGGAATATTATAATTATGGGAAAAAGAATATAGGAGATATATTCAAGATTTCTTGGAGATCAAGAAAAGATTTTCCCACATTGTTTTTTCCCTAAAATTTCGACCACCACCCTGTCTATAAATAGGGGATGATTCTTTCATTTCCAAGTACAATTCCATGTGCTGGAAAAATTAGCAAATCCACAAAGGTGGTGCAACAAAATTTATTTTCCTTTTGTTAATTGTTCGCAAGCGTCCTACCACCGGATTGTCGAGCAAGGATTAAGAGAATACTTGGGAAGGTTCTTTTGGTGTGTTTAATCAACGAGGCCATTACCATTCTAAGAGGTACGTTCACGTGAACTCGTAGAAATTCCACATGCGTAGGATTTACGTGAATTGATTATATGCATGATTTGTTGTTGAATTATTATTTGAATTAATATAGGATTAATTCATGCTAGTAATAATTATAAGAATTAAATATTTATTTAAATATTTATCCCGAATAGATCCGTGCAACTTATTCCCCAACACTTTTAGGTAATGTTGTATCAGACGTTGAAGGAACATTCTGATTCTGATCAACATTTTTACTATCTTCAGTGTCATTAGTATTTTTGGATACTTTCAAATCTAATACATTATCTTCAGCACTTTTACTTGCAAGACTTGCAATTTCATTAAATACCACATTAACAGATTCTTGCATTGTATCAGTTCTCAAGTTGTAGAATCTATATGTCTTGCTATTCTTAGAATATCCTAAGAAAAATCCTTTATCACTCTTAGAATCAAACTTGTGTAACTGATCTTTATCATTCAAAATGTAACAAACACAACCAAACACATGAAAGTATTTCAAATTTGGTTTCTTGTTATTTAGAATCTCATAGGGAGTACAATTACTACCAGAACGAATATAGACTTTATTCACAATGTGACAAACAGTATTTAAAGCTTCTGCCCAGAATTTCTTAGACAGACTTTTTGAGGTTAGCATAACTCTTGCCATTTCTTGCAAAGTTCTATTCTTTCTTTCAGCAATTCCATTTTGTTGAGGAGTTTTAGGTGAATAAACTCTTTCAAATTACCTTTATTTTCACAAAAGTTAGAAAACAAACTGTTTTCAAATTCTCTTCCATGATCAGACCTTATCCTGCTGATCTTTAAACATAAAATAGTTTTAAACCTTTTGTAAAGAATTTTGAACTCAAAAAAGGTATCTGATTTTTCTTTCAGAAAAATAACCCAAGTATATCTGGAAAAAACATCTACAAGAACATATGAATACCTCTTTCCACCTAAACTTTCAGTTTTCATAGGACCCATTAGATCCATATGAATCAATTCACAACACCTGTTTGTTGTACATGCTGACAACATTTGATGTGTTGTCCTTACTTGCTTACCTTTCTGGCATGGTCCACAGATTTTTCCCTTTTCAAAGTTAAGATCAGGTAAACCAACAGCAGCACCTAGTCTATACAATTTCTGAATACTTCTGTAATTAGCATGACCAAGTTTTTGATGCCACAAAATAATATCATCTGTTTTAGCACTTTTACAAGCATGATTTTAACCAATCAAATAGCAATTATCAACAGATCTTTTGTCAGTCATTAAGCAATCATCATTTTTATCAAACACATAGCATGAATTCTTGTCAAACTTTATATGTAAACCATCATCACATAACTGACTAATACTAATCAGATTAGCAAGTAAACCATTTACATGTAACACATTTGTCAACTTTGGAAAGCCAGGAACATTCAATATTCATTTTCCAACAACTTTACCTTTTGAACCACCACCATATGTAAAATGACCTCCATCACAAGATGTATAGTTAGTCAGATAGTTAATTTGATCAGTCATGTGTCTAGAACAACCACTATCAAAGTATCAAGATCCAGGAACACATGCTTTCAAAGATGTATACACAACATTACATGACATGTTCTTATTAATCAACTTTTAAGTGTTGTTAACTTGTTTTATAGGGTGTTCAATTTTATCAGGTAAAACCATTACAGCTTTTAAATCTCTTCTTAACTTAGAACAATATGGACGAATATGACCTACTCCAGCACAATAAAAACAGACATACTCTTTAAACAAACCATCAGATTTCTTTTGTTTATCTTTCAAAGATTTAGGCACAGAAGTTCCAGCTTTTACAAAAGAAATAGGTTCACAGGATAAAGGAGTATTCTCAGAAGTTTTCACAAAACAAAGTCCAACATTATCAGATCTATCAATCATTAATGCATCATTCAGTTCAGAAGTGCTTGCAGAAAACTTTTTAAAGCTAAGAATAGTGCACTTGAGTTCATCTTTCAAAGAAGAAATTTTCACATCTTTTCTAGTTAAAAGAACTTCAAGCTTCAAAATATTTTCTTTCAAATCTGAATTTTCTAAAGATAAGGAACTCAATACCTGTTTTTGAGTTTCTAAATCAATTTTAAACTTCAGATATTCAGAGTCACAATCAGCAGATTTTGATGTTTCAGCATTCAGAATAGTTCCAGCAAAACAGTTAATCTCAGAGTTATATTGACTGAATGTTGTTTCAGATGTTGTATGAACATCTGAATCTGCTTCAGACCAATAATCATCGAGATCATCATCAAATGTATCATCATAAATTATTCTAGCAGACATAGCACTTAGCTCACATTTACCATAATCAGTTTCATCATCAGAATCATCACTTAAGGTAGCATTAAAGTTCATTTTCTTCCTAAGCATAGTATTAGCACATTCATTAGCATAGTGACCATATCCAGAACATGCATCACATTTAACTTTTTTTATGTACTCAGGATCATATTTGAACTTGTTATCCTTATTGAATTGTCTAGGTTGATTGAAACTGGAAGACTGACTTGGAACAAGTTTTTTATCAGAGGGAGAAGAGTTTTGATTAAACTTATTCTTTGATTGAAATTGACAATTTGGTCTTCTGAACTTTCCTTTTAGAAAATTTTTGAGTTGTTTAATGATAAGAGCAAATTGTTCAGAAACATTTTCATCACATAAATCAGAAACATCATCATCAGAATCAACTTCGGTCACATAAGGATGTTTACCAATATTATCAGAAGTTTCACCTCTAAAAGCAAGTACTTTCTTGTCTTTATCTTTCTCATGTTTATCATCATCTAACATATTTGAGTTAATCTCATAAGTTTTCAAAATACTTATCAACTCATTTTGACTCAATAAATCAGTGTTCTTAGTCTCTTCTATTGCACATATTTTAGCATCAAATCGTTTAGGAACAGTTCTAAGTATTTTATTAACTAACCGAGTGTTGAAAATTGGATCACCAAGTGAGTGTGACTCATTAGCAATCTCACTTATTATTTCATTGTATGATGAAATGTTCTCATCATCTTTCATCTTCAAGTTTTCAAACTTGGTTCCCAACATTCCGAGTCTCGTTCTTCGAACACTTTCTGATCCTTCACAATGTTCCTGCAATATATCCCATGCATCCTTAGAAGAAACACAGTTAGATATCAGTTTAAACAAAGAAACATCAGTAGCAGTAAAAATCGCATTAAGGGCTTTATAATTGAAATTGACCGATGTGCATTCATCATTGGACCAATCAATCTCCCTTTTGACTTTTGAATCACCATCATTATCACCAACCGTCTTTGGTGGATTCCAACCAGACAACACACTACGCCATGCTCTCTCATCTATAGACTTAATATACATGCGCATCTTAGGTTTTCAGTATGGGTAATTTGATCCATCCAAAATTGGAGGTTTTAAAGGAGTCAGTGGATAATCCATTACAAAAACACACTTTAAACACAAGACCTTTAACTTAGTGTATCAAGTTTATGGCTCTGGCGCCAACTGAAAGTGTGTGTGCTTGTAATTTCAGAGTGTTGTTGAAAATGTTGTGAAACATATAAAACAACATATGACATCGGAAGTATAAAAACACAGTGCAAACGATTTTCAAAATTGTGTATAGTCTATAATCAGACTATACGAACCTCATGGTTAAAAACATCACTATAACAAGTAGTGAGATACACATGAATCTCTTACAAGATCCTAAAATGTGTAGTGAAAAACCACACACCAAAAATCAATCTATTCAATCAAGTAACTAGTGATCTTATTCAACCTAAAACTTGATCTAATAAGACAAAATCAATACTGATGGGAGAGATTGTATTCCCTCGACCAGTACAAATAGAATAACAACGACCCTCACACTCCTACAAGAAACAATCATTCGGTTGTTCTCTCGGTTGTGTCTTGGATGTTACTCTCTTAAGTTTGGAGTAGAGCAAATGGTATTTCACTTTAACTCAAACTTGAATGTCGACCAATGCAGTCTATTTATAGACATTCGGACCAACTGCATTGTCCTATCCACTAAGTGTGGACAGCCTTGAAGATCTCCTCCACTATCTCCATGATCTTGGTGTAACCACCCATGATCTTTATATTCTTACTCCATCAGTGCAACCGCTTGACAATATCCAAAATTATCTTCAACCTGCAATGTATGAAACATAGAAAAACACATCTAATAAAACGGAGTCAGTATTAGGAGAAAGGACAAATTTAAGATGTTGTGCAGAATGTTGTCCAACATCTGGAACAACATCCGTGCAACATCAACAACATCTATGTGTATTACTAAAAAGTGCTAGCATCTAACAATAATACTTGTTGATAAATAGCATTTTTCAGCAATTTTCTCTTTAAATTTTCCAACCACAACAAATGTTTTCATTTTATATTAACTTTAAATTTTTGGAGAGATTAATAGTTTCTCTATAAAAAAAGAGAATTAATGACTCTCCACTACAAAGTTTCTAACAAAAAGACTCTAAGGTACAAAATATTTTTAAAGTGGTTCTAAAATACAATTTGTACCAAAAATACCCCTTATCTCATTTTTGTATGTATTCAATATTTTTTTTTTACCAAGTGCACATTTTGGGAAAGTATAAATTTTATAAAATCTGAAATTTAAATTAAATTATATAAAAAATTACAACTAATAAAAAGTGGAATAAAAAAGACGAAAGTGCAAAAAATTAAAAAAATTGCACTCCAAAATTGGCTTAATGGTGCAAAAAATTAAAAAAACTGCACTCCAAAATGCGACAGAAGTGCAGAAAACGTGTTAGAAGTGTAGAAAACGGACATAAGGGCAACTTAGACTTTTTAACCATATTTTTGTACCTTAGAGTCAAAATAAAGCTACTTTGTACCTTAGAGTCACTTGGGGAGTGACTTTGTACCTTATAGTCACTCCCCCAATTTTATGATCAATAAAAAATGTCATTTCTTCATAATGAAAAAAAAAAACACTTAATATGAATGCTTAAAAAATACTTTAATATAAAAAAAATGATACAATTAATTATGCAATCATAACCTTGCATTGCACGAACTCAGTTACTAGTGTATTGAAGTGGAGAATGAAAAGATCTACTGAAGAGACATAGATGAAGAACTAAGACCAGGGATTCAGTATAGATCGACTGATCGCAGGTCAAAGCGACCTACTGGTAGGAGTGAGCATTCAATTATCTGATTATCAAATTCAATATGAAAAATCGAATTAACCAAATCTTTTACCATTACCAACCAAAAATGTACCAAATTCACATAAAACCGATAGTAACCTAACCAATTTTTTTGGTTCGGTTCGATTTCAGTATAAAATCGAAATGTTGTTCGGCCATATATTGTGCTACTGTGTTTTTATTAAAGCAGAAATCATATAATCTTTGACAAGTCTATAACCATGCATACATTCTTAAATTAAAAAACATGTTCAAATATATAAATTTAGCTAAAAGAGCTCTTGGGTGGCTCGGTGGGATAGATACTCAAATAGTGATCACCCCATCCACTGGTTAACTCTCACAAGATCCCCCTCGCACACGTCGTCAACTTAATAAACAAGTACAGAGTGATGACGAAGTCGAAGCAGGCCATCCATCTGGTAGTAATTCGAACACTGAACCAAGAGCATCGGCAAGTGATGTTGGGTTAGATATACATAGAGTCATTCCCTGAAGGTGCAATATCATCTGAAATGCCATTTATACTTCATTTTTCTTTTACACAGCTTCGAATCCCAATTTTTATGGTACCACGAATTTTCTATATGATTTAAATGACCATCCACTATATTTTCTATACTAAACATAATATTATGTAGCAAATACAGAGTAGCCTTATTCTCACAACACTGTATTTTAAACACACACACACAAAAACAAAAACAAACCTTTGGGGTTTAAAATTATTTGTGCATACGGTTCTAACACTTATTCCTAATGGTATCAACCATAAAAAGTCTACAATTTAGCATTATGGAGCTGTTGCTTGAGCAAAGGCCTTATGTACTCATGGTACCCATCAGGTATAGCTGTATCGTTCAATGGATCCTTCCATGCTGCCTCGTAAAGCTTCGGGTAAACATTCCCATCATAGAGTCCCAGAATTGAACCAAGAAAGTGGTCCGTATAATTGAATGAATCAACCAGAGCGATTGCATTTGGACGAACCTACAAAAAAACAGCAAGTTATCAGATTGGGATACAGCAGCTTTCTGGAATAAGACATGTAAGACACTAAACTAAATAGACCGAGGCATATGAATGAAATTTTTAAAAAAAATCACTTGAAATAGTGTATGGATTTTATCACATAAATCCTTATATCCAAAGAATCACCATCAATTTGTTATTTACTAGGCCTCTTCTTGTAAACCAGGTTCCCGTCAACTCACCTCTTCAAAGTATCACTTTTTAGCATATGAAGTATCACCGTTTAAAAAAGGCTTGATTTTATGTATTATTTTGCTCAAAATCACTTAACAGTGGCACTTTGTATGCTAAACAGTATTACTTTGTTACTAAACAGTGATACCGAGTTCAACACACCCTTCCGTGAACAGAGTTCATAGACGTTTTTGTCTTTGTTATTTTAGATTCGAAATCTATTCTCAAATCCCTCAATCCAATTGCAAGATAAAGGGCAAACCTTTGTAAGCAAAGTTCTGAGCTGTTCATTAGCAAGAGCAGACTGTTTAGGGGTGATATAACTGGTGGCAAGGAAGTCACCCTGATACTTGTGAAGCAACGAGAGGTAATATATGCCGCAAAGTGCCTCTAATTGTTGCTTCACCCCTTCACCAGGAATATCTTGTTCCAATTTCTCCAGAAACCTATGGCAAAGAAAGGCACATGTTTTTTCATGAATATTATTTATTCAAAGCAATTGTAACTACAAAAAACCTTCAATATACAAAACATTCCTACTAACTGAGTTGCAAACAATCGAGCAAAAGGAAAGCTAGAATGAGTGTAAATTGAAAAAAATGCAGATGCTTGCATGTAAATGTGAAAAAGAAATTGATTGGGGAGACAATTTACTGAAAATTGTAGCTCATGCAAAATTTAAATTCATTTGGACCGTACAATAAAAACAGAATATAATCCAATCGGAATTCGGAAGCGAAAAGTAACCAAATATGAAATTCGTTGCTTTAATGGTCTCATAGGAAAACTTTAACATGACATAACTTAATGAAAGATTAATATTGCATGAATGATAGATCTTGATTAATAGTGTACAGTACCAAACTACTAATTACAAAAACATAAAATAAAAGGCTTACTTGGAGACGACAATTAATTGACAGTGTGCCAATGCTGCCTCAACTAAATCAGGTGATAGCTCTGCAAAACCTAAAGACGAAAAGGGGAAAAGTAAACTGAAAGCACATATTGAATACATGAAATGGTCATAATACACATTCATGGAGATTGCGTCGTAGCAATACACAACAAGAAAGTGGAAACCCATGGAGTTGAAAGTTAGCCTACTAACAAGACTAGGTAGGTCAAAGTAGATTAGGTCTAGTGGCAGTAAGAGAGGCTCAAGTTACAATATTAACTGATCATATATATATATAAGAAACATAAATTTTATTAATTAGGGAGAGAAAATGAGGGATGAGAAGCCCCTTTTCCCCTGAATGCAAACATTTAGTCTTAAAGGATTACTACATCAATTACAAGGCAAAACCCCAATCCCTAGTTAAATCCGATCACTGATTTAATGGAGTTTTCAAAACCTTAAACCCTGATATCATCAAATGATTCAATGGAGTTCTCAAAAACTCTAATCCCTAATATCATCTAAACCCTGAACCCTACATTGATTTAAATCCAGACAGACAATAAGCAACTATATATTTGATCCTATCCAAATATATCTAATGATCCAATGGAGTTACAAAAGATTATCTTGTTCCTTTCAATCCAAATGGACCATAGAACCACTGAAACAACTGATCCATTATAGCAAGTCTCACAAAGTGACAAAACATGCAGATAATTTATCTAATTTGAAAATCTTTCAATCACTTTACATGGGCCCTTGTCAGTCTGATTTACAATCTGGTTGCATCTAAATATAGCAGTCCAATTTGCATTAACAGTTTGCACTATTGACCAAGTATAGACAAAACGATGTTAAATTATCACAACAAAAGAGTACCTTTTTCAGGGTTATCAAATTTGCTTAGATCCTTAGCGCAGGAAACAGACATTCTAGCAGCTCTTGCCTCGAAGGCTTCTAATACTTGACTAGGCTTTAACCAATCCTCAGCTGCACGGCAGAAATGAAAGAGTCCAAGTCACCAAGTAAATCTTAGTAAGAGAAGTAGTCTCATATCAGTTGCAAATGAGCATTTTTGATAACTTCTAACAGCAATGTGATTAATGACATTCATCTAATTTTTTTTTTATTACTATTATAAAAAACATACAAAAAAAGTTATTGTGATACTAGATAAAAGTATAATCAGATAAATTATGAGCACGTACACTATACCTTCTTAACATTATGTTCATACATGGTTTATTCACATTCATCTACTTTCCAGGGGGAATGAAAAAAAAAACTAGATTACCTCTTTGAACACTACAGCGGGATTTTAATAGATGTTCAATTCTTCCCATATAAGCAGTTGTCCCTACTGGCTGTTTGCCAGTTCCAAGCTGGGATACAGTCTTCATGAGAAACCTAGCTACCTACATGAGAAAATGTAATCTGTTAGTTGAGACTTATAATAGTGGGTATATAGCTTTATGAACATAATGAAAAGCTTAAAGTTAAGTGCAAGACTGAAGGACAACTAAAGTTATATGAAACTATGTATCTCTCCCACAGCCTGACATTTTCCATTATTTGTATGATTCCACATAAATTGTTAATAAATGAGGAACAAGATGCAGAAGACAAAATATGACAATAGCAATGTAACCCAACAATGACTTTTTTGCCGGTTAATTCCGACTTAGAGCATTTGGAGCATGTAACTTACAGCCACAGGAAAAAAAAATGTTGTGCTACCATAGTTATAATCTCACACACACACACACACACAATTATATATATATATTAAGATCAGAACCATGCCCAAAATAGCAAGTTCGGGATTTTTCTGCCCCAACTTGCTTTACATTTTTAGAAATCTAAAAAAAACAGAAGGCATGGAGTGGTGCTGCAGGACGCTGCAAGAAATTTCCACCAAAATGGTCGGAAAGCCGCAGAGATATGCATAATATATCAAGTAATCATCTACTACAATCTTTAACTTGACATAAACTGCATTCCTAAACACAAAATTTCAAATCTAAATGTGGTCCTTTTTGGTTTGAAGTGTTACTTTTGTTGAATTTGAATGTTTACTGAATTAGGATATTTTTTAAAATCTGATGTGTGGTGAGTTAAGTTAATAATATGAAATTTTAAAAACAAAAACGTATAATATATCATACATACTAAATTACACTTAATAAAGTCATATACACAATATATATATATATAACTAATTGAGTCTTTATTAAAAATAATAAATTAAATATGCTACTAACTGGGCATCATATTGACATAGTTCTAGTTTTCACAAACAACATGTGCACACTAAAGAAAGTAAGGTCTGATAGCCATTTTTACTATCCAGGCAATGGTGAAATTCAATTCAAGCCTTTAGAGTATCTTACCAACCCAAGACCTAAGATCCAATCTTTTGTACATTCTTGGGTCACCGACATCTTCTTAATGTCCTATCTAGCATTGAAGGAATGCCTATCTAATTCAATCAATTGCATAAAGCTCAAGATAGATATGAAACCAGAAAAATATTCTGAAACTAAAGTTCTTTTACCTGTTCTTTGTGATCCTTTAAATAATAGAGTAGCACATGCATATTGCTGAAACGTTTTAAGTTAAATCACAGGTTCATAAACACATTTGACAGTAGGAACGTGTTCAAAAAGTATATCCATGTTCTACAGATCAGACTCCACTCACGAATTGAAGTCATTATGAGGCTCAATACAAACAGTTTGCAAAATGTAAAGAAAAATATGAAAAGGAAAAAAGAAAAGGATACATCAAATACAAAAAGGAAAGAAGTAGAAGACAATAATTTCAAACAGAACTATAGCAAAAAGGAAAGAAGTAGAAGACAATAATAAGGGTATCTCATTTTAAAACACGGCTGGAAAAAAATAAAAAAATGTAGCTATGGATTGTTATATATCTCCTAATAATTGTTCAACGGAAGATTTAATCAAAAATTTCCAGCCTACATTAAATCTTACCAATAACCAGCAATAGTGTCAAGTTAAGGATGATCTAGCGCTCATTATTCAACATACATGTCTAGTTAAAAGACTAAAAAGGTGTAAGAAAAGAAATTCGCAACAGTAAAAGAAACCACAAGTAAAAGCAGGAGGGTATGTGCAAATTTGAAGAAAGTACCTGTAGAAGGAGGACAGTATTGTCTCCTTCATACGTACAAGCTGGAACATAAACTGCAAATAATTCTGGAAGCCCACTGCTGCAAAGATATCCATGACCTCCACATAACTTTCGACATTCTTCAATTCCATCCTAGATCACAAAACAAGAATCATTAAAATGATAAACACTAAAAAAACAATAAGTTTGGCAAAAACCCTTTCCAATTTGGTCATAAATTATACTACAGTCTACGGAATCTAGGTATGCCCACCAAGGATAAAGCTCAATGAAGAAAACATATGTACAGATTTACTAGTTTGCACAAGAGTGCACACATAAAGCAGAAACATATATCAAAAGACTAAGCTGACGAGTGTTTTGGGTTTTAAAACCAGTATTTGAGGTTTGAAATTTAAAACCGACTCTAGTTTGGGATTCTGAAAACCAGTTTTAAAATTTACCACTACAACACCTGTAAATCTACTATCACTTTCCAATACAATCAATTTTTTCTCCTTACACTATATTTGAATCACAATTCACATCATTCAATCATTTTAATCACACTCAACAATAATATAATAAAACAACTTCATCCACCCTTACACATTAATTTGACATAAAGTTAAATCCTACCCTACTCAAAAACCCAAAACAAACACACACCTTAATATTTATCAGGATTTCAATTTCCCCTAGATTTCAGAAAACAGTTTTTAAGTCACTTAAAACCCAAAACAAACATCACCTAGGGAAGCTAAATTGTCTTTCATACTTACAGCAGTGGCAGTAGTAGTCAAGGACTTCAGCCCTGCAGTACACGCATGAGCTTCAGGCAATGTTGAGAAGTCATTTGCTTGCAATCTCTGAGTGACATCCGTGTACAGCCATTTTAGCCATTCACCCACAAATCTAAAGGCATATGCAGAAGCCAGCAAGGGAAAAAGTCTGCTTTGCTGAGTTTTATAATCAATGACCTATAAATAAAACAGGTGTCAGACTTTTAAATACTTTGTTCGCTTCAAAAACATTAAAAAAATATATATTACAAGAAGTGGTAGAATAATGTAGCCAAAAGTAGTACACCAAGCCTTTAACAACTCAGACATGGAATACTTGTATAACTTTTAAAGACAACCCCCCCATACATTTAAGATAGCAAAGTGAATAATTGCATCAACCACTGAAGGTTGATGATTTACACAAAACTATTACAAGTCAGAATGTTATTAAGGTAAAGAGCAGCTTATCATAGTAGAAAAAGAGTGGGATATGTATAAGACCGGTCAAGGTTACTAAGTAAATACTGGCTAGACAGTGACGCAAAGGGGGATGATTGTGCTTTTCGAGAAGTGAGTTGATCCTTGTAGTAAAATCAAAGGTAGATGATGTTTGAAAATAAAGTGCTTTTAGTTTTTTTGAGAAGTGGTAGTGTTTGCAAAATTCTCAAAATCAGCTTAAAAGTAATTATTTTATCAGTTAAAAGCAGCACACACACACCTCTATGGCTCTATTTAAAAGAAAATGGGTTCTCGCCCCTCAATTTGTTTAATAAACAATGGTATGTTTAGACACAAAGGAATGTGGTGGTTCAACTTTGATGAATAACTAAAGAAACAAACATACAGATGTATATGAAGATAGAGTGAGTTAACTTCTCAAATATAGCCACTCTATCTTTTTACATTATTGGTAATTACAGGGCAAGCAGCAGATCTACCATAGTAATAATTCAAGTAGGCATAGATATTAATGACAAAGGGAGACCAAAAGAAGAGTGATTCAGAACATAAAAAGCATGAAACTCGAGCAAGTAAAATAGTACACTTTTCACCCTCTTGCTAATTGACTCTTAGTCTCGCACCAATATTAAAAAGATATTTCTATTTTGTAAAAATTATAAGGTATGCCAACTAAAAGGTATCAACAAAAAGCACACCAAAAAATAGCAGACAGTACTGCACCTGAGTTTCAGGTCCCCCATTCTGCGAACCAAATTGCCTACGTACAGCACTATACCTCGTGGCAATACAAACAGCTTTTGACAAAGCACTAGAAGCATCTGCCACGATTGTCTGTCGAACATACACCATAGTCCCATAAACTAACTGCCACGGGACATCTGATTTCTTGTATTTTCCTTCCCTCGTCACTTGTGAAACCCTGAAACCCACAGAATTTTTATAAACATTCAGATATTTTTACCTTTTATTTTGGCGAGTCTTAAAATTTTTTTTACGAAATAATCTATATTTTTAAGAAGATACAAGGAGAAACACGATAGCACCCTCTTTACATTATTGAGGGTTTTAGGGAAGTGAACTTTCACTGTAAATCTCAAATAATGTTTGGAGGGGTAGGGTGTTATACTATTATGTTAAATTGGATAACTGGCAAATGAAAATATCTAATACTAAATATTATACATTTGAATATAGTAATATACATTTTCATTTAATCAATTTCCATATATCGTAATGCTAATGATAATTCATTCTTTTTTACCAACCAAACAACTTAATAACAATGATCATACTCATTATTACTATTCATCAGTCATCACTACTTTCACACTCATTTGGCAAACCAAGCACCCCCTAAGTGATCCCATAAGGCAAGTGGATGTGGTTAATCTTAACACGTGGAAAAATATATAACACACAATTGTCAAAGTAAACAATAAAATGGCATGTTTGGATGACAACATACCTCATCAACATCTGATTTCTTGGAATACGAACATGATCAAAGCTCAGCACTCCATTGTCCATGGTGTTGTATGCTCCATTTCCAAATTTCATTCCAATATCACCAACAGTTATTCCTGGAAGAGGTCTATGGTCCTCCAGGTCCCGCAGTTGAACAATAAAACCTTAAATACACATATCATTATGTTATCTTGCGAGGGAATGCAGATCAATTATATGAACCAATAGAAAGAGACATTTCATACGTACCATGAACACCATGGTCTTCACCATCCGTAATGAGACGAGCATATACTACAGCATGTGTGGATACTTTGCCCAGTCCACCAGGCCACCACTAAGTAAATAATCAGAGAATAAGACATGGATTGAAGAAATCAATGATAAAAACAAATACTCACTCCATTTCACAATAAATGCCTTTTTAGCCATTTACAAAAAAAAAAATAAGAAACTTAAAACTATGACAATTTTATCCTGAATCAATTCTCTTATTTCTCCTCTCCTTCCTTAAAGGTTTATATTACATACTAAAAAAACTCTTAATTAAAAATTCTTAGAGATCTTTGGGTGGGGGTAAATTGGGAAGAAAAGGAGTGGACATTGTTAAAAAGACAAATAATTTTGAACAAAATTTAGAGTTTTTAAAGACATTTATTGAGTACCCACAGGTAAATCAACACATCAACTCAACAGTCAAAAGTGTATAGTTTTTTGCTTATGTGAAACTTACCTTTTTTGAAGTCAATGTAGGACTATGAATCACAAATTCATCAGTTTGGTGATCAAATGTAGCGGTGGTTTCAAGACCTTGCACATTGGAGCCATGACCAAGTTCAGTTTGAGCATAGCAGCCAATTATTTGCATCTTATATGCCAACGACAGCCACTTCTTCTGCTGTTCATCAGTGCCTTGACCTTTTATAGCTGGTATAAACATTCCCTAAATAAAAAGTAGCACAAAGGACTGTTCATTTGATATTCAGGGGAGAGTTGAAAGTAGGATTTAACTTGACAAACGAAAAGGAATTAAGAAAAATAAATACTTGATCTAACAAACAAAAAAATTAGAAGTGGAAATGGAAGCTACCCAATGGAGATCGGTATAAGCTGGTTCATCAACATAAAACCTTAACCTAGATGCCTCTTCTTCTGCAACAATGAACACCAAATACTCTGAATATGTATCAACTCTCCCTAGAAAATTAAAGAGCAATAAAATATTTGAAGAAAGGCGCTCACCAGTCAGACGAAGTTCAACAATTCGTTTATAAGCAGTAGCTGCCTTCCTTAGAGTATTTTTAAACAATTCCTTTCTTGGCAGCATAGTTCTGTCATCCTTTCGAAATGCCTGAATACAACAATAAAGATAATTTAGTCAAATTCTCAAAGGAAAAGGGCAAATAACACATTACTAAACGTATATATGATAAAGGTAAATGTTTCCCCTAAATGTTAGTCAAAAGGTTATTGTTGCTTAAAAAGATCAAGTCCATTTTCCATTTTAGAAAGTCCCATCCACCTCAATAAAAAAATTTAACTGTAAACGCTGCACTTTGTATGTTCAAAGAGAGAGGGTGAAGGGAAAGGGGAAGAAAAGATCTCATTTGACTGCAAGAAGATAGTATTTTCACTGTCGAGTTTATGGTATTAGTATTAGTAAAGGACATAGTGCATCTCCTTGTATGGACCAGGGACAAGGTAACAAGGGATATTAATTACTTACATCAAACAATCGAACTCTGCATTTTGTTTTGTACGCAAAATAAAAAGTTAAATAGGGGATTCTGCCAACTATATAACCTTATAACTTCCACTTTGCTAAACAAACTGGGCTCTTATACTCTACTACTAGTTCACTTTTCACCTCAGCCAAACATACTGCAAATTCTCTTCAATCTTAGTATACTCCGTGGAAATGTTAATTATTTAAATGAAACAGAAATATAACCATTTATATGACCTCACGTTAAATTGGTGAAAGCCGAAACTGTAGCAGTTAATACATCCTCCTATTAGAATAAAAATGTTTAAGCGTTATGTGGTTTGAAACGTCAGAACTAAAGCAGACTTTGAGAAATCATATGCTAATTCCTAATTAGAGATAATAACTCGAACTTAAGCATCTGAGTATTTTGTTACTTTCAGTTTCACACTTCCACACACATTGGCATCGTGCGCGCCCCAAACTTCTCGCAAATGTATCACTTGAACTGAATTAGCTGCCCAGCAGAATAATTTAGTGTAGACTAATTTTTTTGTGTAAATCAACAAATGCCAAAAGGAAGCAATCACAAATAATTAGGATCACACCAATCATTCCACTCAATTTCAATTTTCATCCCTTCCGAACTTACCAAGTACACAATAAAATATGAGAAATGAAACATGAAAACAACAACAGCAACGAAAGCAAGAGAAATTCTACCGGATCGTTAGCTACGAGCTTGGAAATACGATCGGAAACTTGGAATGCGTGCGGAGAACCAGCCCACACAATCTTCATGGACTCCACATCGAACTCCGTCTTCCTCCTCTCATCAGCTAGATAGTCCACTCCCTCCATCTTCCCTCAGATCAACAACAAAATTACAGCCAACAATTACAGATTAACAGTCAATAATCGGCTTATAGTATAAGAAATTTGGGGGAGAAAGAGAGAAGAAATTTGCGATAAGGAATAAGCACACGTCGTTTATTTTGTACATCCCGAGGTCTGATTTCAGCTCTATAAATAAACAAGACATCGGGTGTGAACCCGTATGAATACGTATTCTATATTTGTTATTATAATATTATTATTATTGTGTGTCAAAATTAACGCACATTTATGTTGCTTACCGGTCCACACCGGCCTGCAGATTTCTTTTATTCAATTATGGCAAAATAAAGATAAAGCTCTATCTCCCCTAGAAAAAGATAACACTCTACTATCCATTATAAATGACATTTTGCCATAATCTAGGAAAAGGTGGATGAAAAAGAAAATTATGTGAATAGTAATCCTTATTTGTTTTGGGCTGAATGTAGTAGAGATGGATGGAGCTTTATGTCAAATCAATATTTTTTTAATTATGATGATGTATTATTTTATTATTGTTAGTTAGTATGATAATGATTGTATGGAAGAAAAGTGTAAGAAAAATAGGAGAGATAATGAATTATTGTAAAAAAAGTATGAGAGAGAATGAGTTGGTGTAAGAAAAGTAGTAATGCGAGAGTTTTAGAGTATAAATGTATAATAGATGTGAATGTGTATTTGAATGTGAAAATTCGAAAAGTGGACGGGACGGGGGAGGCCCATCCCCCATCCGGACCTCCCCGACTGAAAACAAACACCACCTTATCTACTCAATGCCTAGTAATTTACATCTAATCATTTTTAAATTCTCATCCATTATAAATGTCATTTTGACGCAAAATTTTGGTGGATAAATTAGACTTAACTTTGTGAAAAAATGATTAACATTTTATTTAATGTTTCTCTTTCTTCAATTTTTTTCTTCACTGAAATACATTTGCATTAAATGATTTCACAATAAAGCGGAGTATAATTTGAATGTATCGATTTAACGTTTTAAAATAAATAAATATTAATTTGTACTAATTTGTGTCCATCTCATATAAATCTTTATCATTTTTTACAGTCTCAAATGAATTTTTATTATTTTTTATATGTTTTCATCGGGTGGGTTATCTATCAACATTCTTCCATTTTGATTATTCTCTTAATTTGCAAATTAGGGTGCATTTTGCACTTTCTAATGTAACTAAATTTTATGTTTTTTGTTAATTACACTTAAAATATTAAAATATTTAGTTAAGTATATTATTTTATAAACATTTATTACAGGCATTTTTTAATATATGTGTATTTATCTAAAATGGTACTATATATTTTTAAATTGGAGGAAATATATTATTAAAAGAGGAAATGGAAAACGGAAGATCCTTTTTGTCGTCAATATTTTTGAACTCAATTGAGTTACTTCTCCACTCTTACTACCTTTCTAATTTTTTTGAAAGGATAAATCAAAATTATCACGTCATGGCTGACTATAAAATAAGTATTTTGTCATTTTCTTAATTAAGGATAGTAATTATATATATATCCTACCATTTTATATATATATCCAAAATCAATAGTAGTATCATTTTGAATCTATATTTGACTTTTCCTAACCTCCCCGCATTCATTTAAGTTTGAGGAGGTGAGCTTGTCCAGTTTCACAATGAGACGAATGGGGTCGATCCTAACAATTATAAAGCCTGAATCGAGTTTAAAGTTAGGTCCCTCGTAGTTTTTCAATTGTAGACAATGCAAAATTTTAAATAATTATAAGACTAACTAATGCATAATACAAAAAAAGACTTTTTTGTGCTTATAAGTATTTTTAAAATAATTATTTAAATAATACTTGCCTTACAATTTTGGTGGTAAAAAGCGAGCCTATATAAATATATATCCAAAATGCAATAAAGCAAATAAAATGAATATCTCAGAAAGAGATCAAGCACTAGTGTGACAACTCTCGTTGATAGACAAGACTGAGCTATGGAGGGATGTCGCTCGTCAACGTCTGTTGCCGATCCGATCGTCCATCTCGGAGTCATCAACATCTCTGTTATCAGATACGAGGGGTCTTACCCCATAGGAAGCTTGATCTATCTGTCTCACCATTTTGTCGTATGCCTTTCGATCCATCCAGTGAGAGACCAAAGCATTGCCATTGCGCGTGTTGTATAATTAATTTGTACAGTCACTTCTTCAAAAAATCAAATTCATTATCAACTTTCAATTTTTCTCTCCCAATTGTTCACAGTTTCCAATAAATTCTCGATTTCATTATTTCCATCTACGACTACTCGTTTAATAAAACTAAAATATTACCAGTTTAACTTGAGTTAAATCTTTAAAAAAATCTCTCTTTTGATGTATAAATATATATTAAGGAGGTGAGATACATGAGAAAATTTTAAAATTAATTAAATAAATCATAAATTACTATTAATTTAAAAAACTACACATGCATATATTAATATGCCAAAATCGAATTACAATTTTATTTTTCATCTCTTTATTAATCATTATATAATAGAATTGAATATATCTTACTACAAATAAAAATGAAAGAAAATAAATTACATATATAAATTAAGATGAGTTCTTCTCTGTTTGAGAAAGTAAAAAGGAACTCTTTATGTCTGAGCGAAATCAAGCCAGGTTAATAATAAAATTTGCAAATTTTAATAAGCACTTAAATAGTTATATGACGGTGGCTCTATTAAAAATGGAAGATTGTGTATGGTTACTGGTTAGGTTAATAAATCGGTGACGTAAATTCAACATCTTTATACAAGTTTATTTTTATTACGTATATTATATATTTATATATATAGATATATAATTTTGGGCTCTTAAAAATTCAAAAAAATTCCAAACCTGAGTCGGTTGACTCTTTTGCCTCAAGAGAAGCATGGCCCTGGAGACGAAACATACTTTTGACATTGATGCTTTAATAATTTAGAAAAAGAGAGTATTGGTTTGTGTTAATTTTGTTGGGAGATAAATTTAATAAAGACATATGATTTTGATTAGATCCCAAAACCCTGAGTATGACATGTTCAGAATAATCTTGATAGTTGAGTCAGGATTTAGTTTTAGAGTATTCAGGATGATATCTGCAAAATGTATAGTCAGCAGATATAGATCAGGTTAGGATCTGAAGATTTCAAGAACTCAAGATATGTTTTGAAGAAACCGAAGTTTCAAAGATGAGACTAAAGTTTTCAAGACTCAAGAAGAAATCGAGAATCAAGACTCAATGTGAAATCGAGATATCAAGACTCAAGATGAAATCGAGGAATCAAGACTCAAAGATGAAGACTCAAGATATCGGTCAAGATATCCGGTGGAAAACTCAGAAGACTCAGAAGACTTTGAAGACGCAGGAAATGTAAGATCAAGAATCAAGATCAAGAATATCAAGCGCACAAGAATTACTAAAGACTCAAGAATGTATCTTGAATGCTCAAGATAAACCGAATATTCCGAGGCACCGAGAATATCTATCCAAGGATGCAACATCGAGAAAATAGCGATTCCTTAGAAAAATAGATATTTGCCAAGACATTCAAATGCGCATAAAAAGGAACTAAGTCGAAAGTGTTGTTAAGGTTATATCAACTCAGAGTTTGTAACCAAAAGAGCCGTTGAAGGTGTCGACCTTTAACCGGAGACAAAAGTCAAAAAGAGGAAGACAACATTTGCACTATATCGATAATCGATAAAGCGATGTGTCATTGAAAAAAGATGTCAAGTACAAAGTTCAGATCAAAAAAAAAGTGAAGAAATTACATGAAAGGTTATTGCCTAAAACTTGTTAGGGAGTGTCAAACCCTAAATATAGTCGTTTCTCACACACCATAAGAGGAAACTCTCGGAGCTATCTCTCCAATGGATAGTTTTCAAAGAGTGACCTTGGTGTATGCCTATAAATACTTGTGACCTTCTACATTGAAAGGTTACGGGAAATTTGTAAGCAACTCAAGAGCTCAAACTTATTATCGCAAAGTTAAAGCACTCGAAAAACTTAGAATTTCCCAAGTGCTTTTAAATCGAAGAGAGCTCATTCCACTAAGCCTAGCTTGATAAGATGTATCCAAAGCTTAGTCGAGATATCCTAGCCTTTGCATTGTACTTTATTGTAAAGGATATCTCATCCTAGTTGGAAACCAACCAAGAAACCCCAAACCCTTTAGAAGGTAGTTTGAGTGTGATTGTTGGTGAGAAGAGTTGTAAAGAGTTAGTAAACTACGCGGAGTAGTCAGAAAACTCTAGAGGTGAAGTTAGTAAGCTACATAGGTAGTCTGAAAGTTTGTTTGTGTTTGAGTAAGTAAACTACGGAGGTAGTCAGAAAGCTCAAGGTCGGGTTGAGTAAGTAAACTACATGGAGTAGTCAGAAAGCTCAGGGCCGAGTTGAGTAAGTAAACTACGCGAGGTAGTCAGAAAGCTCAAGGAAGTGATTAGTGAATTTCTCTGAAGAGATCAGAGAGAGTGGACGTAGGAGCTTTAGTCTCTGAACCACTATAAATTATTGTGTTGTTTATTGCTTTTATCCGCGGCTTAATCATTGCATTGACTTAAATCGAAAAGCATATTTTCACCGACATTTTCGGTTGGAATCAATTCATGAAATTTCATATAATTGAATCACCTCAATCACTATTCCATTCAAAGGAAGGTTTTCAAAGAAAGCTTAAAACGAGTATAACTAAAAGGGCCAACCATTCCGCACATCCGAGTAAATTTAGAACAAATAGTTACCAAACCGAACTTACTCTTACGAGGGTTCGAGAAGTTAGTTATCCGATCCAAGCAACCCGGGATCTCCGAAAACTCGGGACTCGGTTGGGATTATCCGAGGTTTCGAAAGTTAGCCAGATCATTGTCTCGAAGAGACGTTGACTCAGAGTGATTTGTGCTTCTCGGGACCAAATCTTCGTGAATGACGACCCAAGTGACCTCGGTAAAAGAAAAGTTTTAAAAACACCGAACACGTGTATTCCCCATACACGTGTAAGACTCGTTTGCACCCCAAGACCAACAAGTGGTATCGAGAAGCGGTGGTTCAACTTGACCACTGCTTTGTTGACCAAAGTTTTATTTGCTAAAAATACTTGTGGTCCATCCGAATCGATCTTATTTCTTTGAATTCTTAAAAGACTCAGATAAAAATGTCTTCTAAGAAACTTCCCATGTTCTCAGTGGAGAACTATGATTTGTGGAGACTGGGAATGCAGGCTCACCTGTATTCCAAACATGAACGAATGTGGAGAGTGATCTTTGAAGGGCCATTCCAATTTACTGTGGTGAATCCCAGAGGAACAGAAAATGAGAGAAACGATCCTAGAGCAGAATTTCCTAAGTCTGATGACCAACTGACTCCTGAGGAGAGAAAGTTAGTCAATCTAGACTATATTTCTAAAGACACACTATACAGTACAATTGATGATTGTGTGATGGGAATGATCTCTCACTACAATACTGCAAAAGAAATTTAGGATACACTAGCTGTAATGTGCCAAGGCACAGATCATATCAAAGAAAACAAACTTTCAGTTGCAATAGGAAAGTTTGATAGTTTTGAAATGGAAGAAGGTGAATCAATTGACAAATTGGAAGTCAGATTCACTAGCATTATGAATGATCTAAATGCACTTGGAAAGAAATATCCACAGAGAGAAGTTGCATTGAAAATTCTTAGAGGTCTTTCTAAGAAATGGGATATACATGCAGTGGTGATTGAAAACACCAAAAACATTAATTCAATGCCTTATCAACAAGTCTTCTTCTCGAAATTTGAAAAGGCCTATGAGTTTGTAATTGATAAGAAATCCAAAAAGGCTGACAGCAAAGATGATTCATCATCTAGTAAGAATGTGGCTTTTAAGGCCAAAGATAAAACCTGTAAAACTAGAGAGTCTGAGAACTCCCTTGCTAAGAATCAGGATGAGCTTGAGGATAAGCTAGCACTGATGGCAAGGAGGTTTGAAAGACTTAATAGTCGATATGGAAAATACAAAAGCTATTACGGGGAATCACGGTGTACCGGAAGAAACCCGAGGACGGATCAACCGAGAAGAAGAAGGACACGAAAAGTCGAGGGATCTTCATCCAAAAGGAAGGACTCAAGTCCAAAGAAGAAAGTGATCGGGATGATGATGCCAACAGATGCTATAATTGGCAAAAGAAAGGTCACTTCAAAGATGATTGTCGACACGAAGTGCTAAGGGAGAGAAGAGAAAGGCAAGCTAAAAGAGACAAGAAGTTCTCTAGGAAAAAAGGCCATGGTTGCGGAAGAAGAACATTCCGAGGAGGATCTAGCTCTTCGGATGAAATATTCTCGTGACAAAGGAAAGTGATGACATCCGCCCGATGGCCATTGAGGAGGTAAACTCTTCTTTCTCTGTTGTTGCTCCTACACTAGCACAAGAGTTGTCAAGTTCAACTGTAAACAGTCAATTTGACCTGATGGATTCTTTTGAGAATCTAATGAAGGATTATGATGTTTTACAAGAATCGCTAAATGAAACTCGAGCGAGAATAAATGAATCGAAAAGTCAAAAAATTTAAAATGGAAAGACTCTAGCAATAATGAAATCACTTCTCAATTAATGGGAGACTCTTTTAATGGATGTTCTAAAAGTACAACTCTCGAGAGAAAGAGAAGTTGATAGTGACCCTAATCGAAAAAGCTAGAGAAATCCCTTTGAAGAGATTCAATTTAATCGTAACTAAGTTCAATGACCTCTCCGAGAAGCATGAAACTCTACAGAATCGTGAGGATAGTGCGTAAGAAGAAGTTAACTCTATTGAATAATGCATCTAAAGTAATAGATGAAATTCAGAGTTACCAGAGATCTGCCACTATAAAATCTGGATTGGGATACATTCCAGGGGAACCTCACAAGGTCATCTCGAACTCTTGCATCAAGTAGCAAGAAGACAATCTTTGTAAAACCAAATGGCACCTACACTTCAAATCAAGAAATGCCCAAGGTTGTAGACAAGGGAAAAGGACCCATGGCCAAAGAAACCGAATGATCGGTAGGAAAGCCCAAACCTCGGTGAAGGCTAGAAAACCCGAGCACTTTGAAAAATTTAGGCAAGTACTTCAAAGCCTCAAAGCTAAGAATGCAAAACCGAAAGGATCTCAAGATGAACCATCGAGAGGAATCTTCAGAAGAGAAACACTCAACAGAGACATTCTCAACTGAAGAGACCAAGTCCTCAGTATACTGAAAGACCCAAATTTCAATCTACAGGCAACCTGAACCCCACTTGCCTAAGGGTAAAGGTTATCTCAACCCGAGTCAACAAAGATTTAGGACGGGTGCACGAAGCCAAAGCAAATGAACAAAAGGCTGAACCAAAGAAAAATTCAAAAGCCCATGTTCATGCTAAGCAAGACTCATACACAAAAACTCGCTAAGGCACCTAGAGTAGTAAATGTGTATGTTGATGTTTATGGAAGACAAATTAGCCACTCTAAAGTGATTAGAGTTGTCGGCAGATTTGGATTCCGAAGGTACAAATTTAACCTTGTAGGACCCTACACAAATTGGGTACCTAAAAATTGATCTATTTTTCGGGAGGAAAACAAATTCGAGCTAATAAAGATCACATAAAGACCGATGAAAGAGAGATGAAAAAGCCCCCGATGTATGGTATCTTGACGGTGGATGTTCAAGACATATGACAGATTCAAGAAGATACTCAAATTGACTATGTTGAACAAAGAGGCCCTCGGATCACTTTTTGGAGATAACTCCAAGGATTAGATCAAGGATATGGAACTTTGGAAATCGACTCAGTTCATATCCATGGTGTTTCATATGTATCTAGATTGAAGCATAATTTGCTTTCAATAAGCCAATTCTGTGATAAAGGTTTTAATGTTGAGTTCTCTAAGAACTTATGTTATGCGAAAGATGATACAACACAGAAAATATTACTGACTGGTACTAGAAAAGGAAATGTGTATCTTGTTGATTGGAGTTCAACTCCTAAAGATACATGTTTGGTTGCTAAAAGTTCCACAAATACCAGTTGGTTATGGCATAAAAGAATGAATCACCTGAATTTCAAAACCCTGAATAAGCTTGCAAGATTAGCTCTTGTGAGAGGGTTGTCTAATGAAGTGTTCAGTAAGGAACATATTTGTGATGCGTGCCAGAAAGGAAAACAAATTAGAGCATCATTTAAAAGCAAAGTAGATGTTTCTACTGAGAGAATACTTCAGTTATTGCATATGGATCTCTTTGGTCCAATAACTCCAGTAAGCACCAATGGCAGGAAATACACACTAGTAGCAGTTGATGACTACTCAAGATATACTTGGGTCATATTCTTACTCAGTAAGAAAGAGACTCGAGATAAAAGCCGCCAGAATTCATTGAAAAAGGCTCAAGATTGAGAAAAATCGAGTGTGGTCAAAATCGAGATCGACAAAGGAACGAATTTATAAATCATATCATATCGATTATTGTGCAAAGAAATGGAATTACTCATGAAACATCACCGCAAAGGACCCCTCAACAAAATGGTGTTCTTTGAAAGAAGAACGAGGAGGACGAAAAAGAAGTTCGCAAGGACAATGATAGTGAAGGGTCGATATTCCTAAAAGGTTTTGAAATTTGAAACAACATCAACACCGCACGCTGCTACTCTCGGAAACGCATCCATCTTGACCAAGAGTCAAGGCAAAACACCTTATGAGCTTTGGAATGAAAGGAAGCCTATTGTTTCTTTCTTTTCGTGTGTTTGGTTGCAAGTGTTTCATACACAATAATGGTAAAGATCGGTTGAAAACATTTGATAGTAAAAAAGTCGATGAAGGAATATTCTTAGGATATTCAAGTCAATAAAAGCTTTTCGAGTTTACAACCTGTAGAACTCTTTATTGTGGAGGAAACACCTCATGTTTTTTTTGATGAATCTACTTGTGTTCGGAAGAAACAGAACATGACGCAGATGAACCGACCAAGAGGATCACCAGATTAAGCCCGAAAAAAAAAGAATGACAAATCATCCATCGAACTCGAAAATAAGAAAGGTCACTATATCTATGATTGGAGTGACTCGGACTCGAATAAAGAAGTTCGGGATGGAACTCGGGATGGTGAGACTCGGAAAGCCAACACACCAAAGCGATGCGAATAATCCGAACAAACACCGATTCGGACTCGGTATGTGATGCCAATGAAGATGTGGTCATAGCCGAGGCAAATTCTGAATCTATCAACCAAAGGGGAACAAATGTCTCGATAATGTTCGAATGGAATTTCCACGAGGAAGATGATTTCCTTTCTCCTTTTCTCATTTGTTCCTCGAGTTCCATCAATTAATCGAACCTAACATTTCAAATGTTGAGGATCTTTGTTGAAGGGGAACATCTAGAAGGAAATGGTTAGATAGTCATCCTACAAGTCGATTGTGGGTGATCTAACCGAAGGTGTCAAAACAAGAAGGTTCCATGGTGAGAGTGCACTATTCTGGCTGCTTCCTATCGGAGAAAGAACTCTTGAGATTGGTGAAGCTCTACAAGATTCTCATTGGATTCTTGCTATGCAAGATGAAAGTGAATCAATTCTCAAGGAATGAAGTATGGGAGCTAGTAGATAGACTGAAAAGGCACAATGTCATTGGAACCAAGTGGGTTTTTAAGAATAAAAGGGATGAAAACAACAACATTGTAAGAAACAAGGCAAGTTTATTTAGTTGCACAAGGTTATTCCCAAGAAGAAGGCTTGGATTATGATGAAACATTTGCACCTGTTGCAAAGACTAGAAGCCATCGATTGTTTCTTGCATATATTTGCCCACATGAAGTTCACGAGTCTATCAAATGGATGTGAAAAAGTGCAT
Source organism: Stenogyne calaminthoides (assembly GCA_037126765.1). Classification (NCBI taxonomy): domain Eukaryota; kingdom Viridiplantae; phylum Streptophyta; class Magnoliopsida; order Lamiales; family Lamiaceae; genus Stenogyne; species Stenogyne calaminthoides. Next base: position 8,580,317 of record JBBCBC010000023.1, on the reverse strand, counting down.
TTTCGAAGCGGTGTGCTTAAAGAAGGGGTTTATGTGGAACAACCTCCGGTTTCAAAGCAGAATGACCAAGTTTTCTGAGGCTCGAAAAAGCTTTGTATGGTCTTAAGCAAGACACCGAGCATGGTATGATACTCTTTTCGGTTTCTTCGACCATGGTTTTGTCAAAGGATCGATTGATAGAACTCGCTCGAGAATAGAAGATGGGGAAGATATCTTACTGGTTCAGATATATGTTGATGACATCATTTTTGGATCTCCAAACCATCAGCTGTGTGAAAAGTTTTCAACACTAATGAAAGACAAGTTTGAGATGTCAATGATGGGAGAGATGAATTTCTTTCTAGGTCTTCAAGTGAAACAATCAAAGGAAGGAATCTTCATCAACCGTGCAAAGTACACCGAGATCGATTGCCAAATATGGTGTACAGAATTGCAATGCAGTTAGAATTCCTATGAATACTAACTACAAGATGGATCCTGATTCTGATGGCAAATCAGTGAGCCATACTGATTATAGAGGAATCATTGGATCATTGCTCTATCTCACAACAACTAGGCCAGATATAACATTTGTTGTTGGGATATGTGCAAGATACCAAGCTAATCCTAAGGCTAGTCACATGGAAGTCGCCAAAAAATCTTTGAAGTATCTTAAGGGCACGCGATGAATAGAGGATTATGGTATCGGTGATGATAACCTTCAATTAGCGGGTTTTTCGGATGTCGATTATGGAGGTTGCAGACCGATTGTGAAGTCCACTAGGAACTTGTCAATTTCTAGGAAGTAAGTCGATAACTTGGTTTTGAATAAAAGCAGGACCAAAGATAACCAAAGATCATCGAAGAAAGTGAATACATGGCTGCGAAGGCCAGGCTTTCGATTCTTTGGCTCGCACAACAATTAAGGGATTATAAAGTTGTAGCCAATGAAGTACCAATATTTTGTGACAATAATAGTGCCATTGCTATTTCACAAAATCCGCATTACACACCGGATGCAAGCATGTGGATATCGAGACATCACTTCATCGATCATGTCGAGAAAAAGGACATAAGGATGGAGAAAATTCATACCGATAGATAAGATGATATCTTGACTAAACCTTTGGTCAATCAAGATATGAACTTTCGGTTGAATTAGGGATGTTAGATCCGAGCGTAGGCGGACCTACCTTGTCCCTCAGGGGGTCTTTGGGCCCCCGAATTTACTTGAATTTCTTATATATATATACTTATAATTAAGACATTGTATATAGATAGTCTCCAAAGGCGAAAGCATAAATTATGTATTAACGCTCTAATATTTTGGAAGAATGAGTATTATTTGTGTTATAGATTATACCCTATATCATGTATAAAAACTATCGATATCTGAATGTTGTCTCCTTTAAACAAAGTATTATGTGCATCATGTTCGTGACACCACTATTATTATAATCTTAAAAAAATCAACACTCTATAAATAAAATGTTGATTTTTAGGTGAGAAAATGGTAACAAAATAGAGAAAGAATATGTATAATTCACATTTTCAATATACATATAAATGTATTCTAACTCATTAATATAAGATGTTTAGTCCAAATAATTTTCAAAAAATATATAAAAATTCTAAAGTGCATTTAGCTAATTGTGTTATAAATTGGGCCCCCCAGAAAATTTCGGGTAAAATCATTTGGATCAGTGTATAAATAAATCTGAAAAATTGAAGGTTTTCGGATGCATGAAGTTTTTCGTAATTCTATTGAGAAACTCGGGATAAAATGGAAATATTGAATCGAGTCTCGTGAAACTCAGATTCTTGAAGGTCAAGATTCGGTGTTATCTTGAACCCATTCAAGATTTCATTATTATCTCGACATTTTATCAAGGTCAATACTCAGTAAGACTGATAGAGGGAAATTAGTCTGAAGAAGTAATGACTCATGCGACTCATTTATTGCTTAAGTGAATCTCAGTAATCATTTGCAATAAACACAAAACACCTAAGGAATGTTTTTGGGCGGGATCTTTTGAAATTCCAAAGAAGGTCAACAGTCATTTAATGTCCTGTTACATTTAATGACCAATAAGGATAAATTGGCGACTTACTTTTCGAAATATTGACTATTAGTGATACCCGATTTAACCCATGATTAATCTCAACCAATTCTTTTCACCTAACCAACGCGAATTCCCACGATCTCGAAACTGTATATTCCTCAAGAAGCCATTCAAGCCAAATTTTATCAAACCCTTCGTTCCCAAAATCCTCTGCAAGAAAATCCCCTTTGCCCATAAAACCTAAACCCTAAATCTTTAATCTCTCAAATGGCTCCTACCGTTTTCGACAAATTAGCCGAAACCAATAAACCTTGGTACGAGTTCGTTGTCTCGCTCGATAGCACAACCAACTCTAAACCGAAAGAGGAGGCTCTCCATTTGATCCGATTTGCCAAGCTCTTTAATCTCGCCGCAGTTTAATGGGACCAAGAATACTCGAAAGAGGTAATCGAGTTCATCTATAATCTGAAGATAGATGAAGAGGATGGTATACATTCCGAGATTACTGTATCACATTTAGAACACTCGTCTAAATACATCGACTTTGAAAGGGAATTGTATATAATTCCGAAAAATTTAAACGATGTTTTTGAGCTTTGTGATAGAGGAGAGGATCCCTTTGTGTATATGTTGGGTAGAAAGCGGGAGTATTTAGATAGGATTGTCGAGAATCTGTAAAATTTGAGAGGCTACATTGCATAAGAGGCATTTGAAGCCACAATATAGAGTTTTGTTGGATATTGTGAGCAAATGCATCATGAGTCATTCGGGAGTTTTTGAGCGATTAGTACCCCAAGTCTCCGATTAATGGCGGCGATCGAGGCTTCACCCACCACCGACTTCAACTGGCTCAGATTCTTGATTCAGATGGTGAGTGAGCAAGCCAAGGTCATAAAACAAGTTGACGGGGCTATCTCGATCAAAGGCAAGATCCACCATGCCACCAAAATAGCATTTATTTTGGAGATGTGCAGAGAGGAGGAGGACATCTTCGCCAATTCGACCCCTTTTTCCCAAGTCCAAAGTGATGTTCAAGTCCATTGCTGCGAAAAGGACTATTAAGGGAAAGAAAGAGAAGAAAGTGGAATCACAGATTGCGGCTGCTGAAAAAGAAACCCAATAAACCAGGGGGAAGGTTTTGTTGGATGCCAAGAAGGAGCAGGGTGAGAAGTTGAAGAAGCAGAAAACCCTCGCTCCAAAGCGCAAAAGGATGGTGGTTCTCACTGAAGAAGATGAAGAGAGTGAGACTGAGGAGATTGACTGAGAGCCAAGTCATTTCGTAAATCGCCCTTACTTGTATTAGCTCAGGCTATCTCAAAGGCACGGGATCAAACTGAGGAACAAGTCTTCTCTGAGGTTCTTGAGACTTCGCTTAGCTCAGATAAATTTTCTCAGGAAATTTTTCAAGGACCTCGAGACCTCGAAAATGTTTGATTCCATCTCGAGGATGTGGCGGCTCGAGACCACGTAAGATGCTCGGATTCTGCCGAGAAGTGCAGATTCAGTTCTCGAGCAAACCGAAAATCCCATCGGAGGAGCTACCGCCGAGACCTCGTAACAAGCGATTCAAATCGAGGAGCAACTGCCTAAACCTCGAGTTCTTGAGCCTCGGGGAGCAAGTGAATTTTGATGAGCTCCTGAATGAGCTCTTAGTAGATCTTTTCAGCAGATTTTCCAACTGAACTTGAGAGCCCGATGCTCAAGAAAGGTGAAGTGAAGAAACCGAGTGGAGGAGCAAGGGGGAACTGTTCATCCTTGACCGCTACCTCGAGCTCAAATTTCATACCCCTCGACCGCAATATATCTTCTTTCGATTAAGGTCGACGGTTTTCATCCTCAATCAGACTCTTCCGGAGATGCTTAATATTGCTGCATTCAGAGGGGAAGACTGGTGGAATGAGGAGACAACCTTCCTAACTGAATTCTCAGGATTCAGAAAGACAAAGCTCAGGATGAAAATTTCCGATTTTGATGAGCTAGTTAGGAAGATCACCGAGGAGAGCTATCGGGTTGGTGCCCCTAGCAGCAGAGACAAATCTCAAGATGGGGACCAACAGGGAGATGCTGAGGATCAGTCTCAGATGGAGAAGGAAACTCCTTGTGCTGATCAACCTGAAATCATTCAACCTCAGACTGAAGCTAGCACTCTTCAGGTACCTTTTGACACTATTAACAATTATGCCAAAGTTCTTTGAAGTTTATATCTTTAACTCAATCGTCGATGTCTGATCGAGGCTCTGTTAGAGATCGGAGCTCGGGATGAAGGTCGATGCTCAGTGCAGCCAAACCGACCCTCGGGTTGTGCGAAGGAGGATGATCAATCGGCCTGAAGGTGCAAAATGTTCTGAGATCGACCTCACTCCCCCATAGTGGAGAAGCTTGAGAAGGTTGAGCCAATCTTTGAACAAGATCTTTCGGATGGAAGAGACATTGGCCACCCAATCTCGGAAGATGGAGAATCGAAGTTCATCTTGAGCTGGTGCAACTTCAAGACACTCGACCTCAAAGATGACCTCCATGGAAGACAAAAGTTGAATGAGAAGGGGAGGGAGTCAAGGCCGAGCCGGTCTTCGAACTTAAATGTAAGACCAGAGAGAACCGAAGTTTTAGAGGTGAAATTCGCGCAGAGAAGAACGGCATCGATCAAGTTCATTGTTGAGGAAATGAGCTCAATGCTCATGACCAAGATGACAGAGATGTTTAAAGATGCTCTCTAAATGGGGCCGGTTTGCCCATCTTTTGGAAGAATTCTTCTCGGGCAAAGAACCACCTCGGTGAGGCTAGAAGATGAACATGATCAAGAAGGGGAGAGGTGCTTATTTGTGTAAGCAAAGAGCAATACCATATGGACACATCACTCTCTAGACTCCTTCCAAATTACGGTGCCAAGAAGGGGGAAAGGCCAGGTGAAGACCTCAGGAAGTTATTGGCACGTACTTTGGAGAAAAATGCGCAAAAGGAAGCTGAAATGAATAACCTATCTAAAGCCTTGAAGGAAGTCGGTTTAATCGACAAGATGAAGTTCAAGAAGGTGGAGAAGTTCGATCTACACTCGTGTTTCGAGGAAACTATGCTTGAAGTTGCAAGAGAGAAACTGAGTGATAGAGCTAAGGTTGGAACAAGCCAGGCTGCTGTTGAATTGCCTATGAAGAGGAAAGCCTTGGGCATTGTTGAACCTGAGAGCAAGCGTGCTAAGGCTTCTAAGCCAGTGCAAAGAAAGTTGATTGAAGATGTAGAAGAGTCTGTAGGTCAACCTCAGTGAAAAGTCTTCAACACAAGGAATGCTCTGAAGACACTCCAGATAGAACAAGCAAAGAAAGTTACTGCTTCGGTCTCAGCGTGTTCTCAGAATCGTGAAGAAGGTCAAGAAGAGCGTAAACGGCGAAGGAGTGGATACAAAAAGTTTGCGAGCAAACGGAGAGGGACTTCAAAAGCACAGAAATGGCCACACGTTGACAAATGGATGCCCATCCAATTCAACGATAGTTGGGAAGAGGTCAAGAGAACCTTCTGGTTCTACTATGATGTGCTTTCGAGGGAATGGGAGGGAAAGCTCGAGATCCAAATGAAGCATTTATTGAATATCTCCTAACCTTCTATCCTAAATATCTCCAAAGCTGGATAAACCTTGTGGATGAAGGAAAGGTGCAGATAGTAGCCCCCGGTCCATATACCTACCCTCCTCTAAGACTTGGTAATGGCTTGGTGAATGAAAAAGTCATTTCTCAAGAAATTGCTCAATATGTTGTTCAGTTGGGTTTGACAGGAAACAATCCGGATATCATTAAGGAAAGAAATGCACTGAAGAAGAGGTATTTCGGAATGTTCAACCTGGAGTTGCCCGCTGATGAAGTTGAAGAAGATCTCAAGAAGAGAGAAGATCAAGAGTCAAATCAAGATCAAGATCAAGACTTACCTGAAGACACTTGTAATTTTTCTATCTTTTTGTCTTTTTTTTTTGTTCTGATAAGACTCATTGTAAACTGTAACAGTCTACCTATCATCAATGAAAACTTATCATTTGTGCTCAAAAGATAATATCTCATTATCTTATTTACATGTCTTTTACTTTTGATATGCCTGTATGATTGTCTCTGAACTGATTGTTTGTTTATGAGGGAAATTGTTTTAAGTATTTGGTGATGAATTCTTTGAGTAATTCATTACTGAAGAAATTGTTGGGAGATTAACTGATAGGAGATTCTCTACTTAAGAAATTGTTGGGAGATTCTCTGTTCAGAAACCAATCTTGTAATAGGATAAACTGAAACCTGAGTTTAGGTTATATGTTTGTAACAAGATAGGTTTTGGCATCATCAAAAAAGGGGAAATTGTTGGGAGATGAATTTAATAAAGACATATGATTTTGATTAGATCACAAAACCCTGAGTATGACATGTTCAGAATAATCTTGATAGTTGAGTCAGGATTCGGTTTTTAGAGTATTGAGGATGATATCGCAAAATGTATAGTCGTGCAGATATAGATCGGGTTAGGATCTCAAGATTCTCAAGAACTCAAGATGTTTTCAAGAAACCAAGTTTTCAAGATGAGACTAAAGTTTTTCAAGACTCAAGAAGAAATCGAGAATCAAGACTCAAGGTGAAATCGAGATATCAAGACTCAAGATGAAATCGAGGAATCAAGACTCAAAGATGAAGACTCAAAGATATCAAGAAGTATATCTGCGGAAGACTCGTAAGACTCAAGACTCGTAAGACTCAAGACGCAGTACATATAAGATCAAGAATCAAGATCAAGAATATGGAAGGTACAAGTAATTATCAAGACTTCAAGAATGCAATCAATGCTCAAGATATCCCGAATGTTCCGAGGCACCGAGAATATCTATCCGGGATGTAACATCGAGAAAATCGCGATTCCTTAGAAAAATAGATATTTGCCAAGACATTCAAATGCGCATAAAAATGAACTAAGTCGAGAGTGTTGTTAAGGTTATATCAACTCGTAGTTTGTAACCAAAAGAGCCGCTGAAGGTGTCTACCTTTTAACCGGAGACAAAAGTCAAAAAGAGGAAGACAAAGATCGTACCATACCGATTAATCGACAATGACAAAGTCATTTGAAAAGATGTCAGAAGTACAAAGTTCCAGACTGCAAAAAGTGAAGACCGGCTACATGAAAGGCTATTGCCTAAAACGTGTTAGGGAGTGTCAAACCCTAAATATAAATTTTCACACACCATAAGAGGAAACTCTGAGCTATCTCTCCAACGGATAGTTTTCAAAGAGTGACCTTGGTGTATGCCTATAAATACTTGTGACCTTCTACATTGAAAGATTACGGGGGAAATTAAGTAAGCAACTCAAGAGCTCAAACTTATTATCAAGAAAGTTAAAGCACTCGAAAAACTTAGAATTTCCCAAGTGCTTTTTAAATCAAGAGAGCTCATTCCACTAAGCCTAGCTTGATAAGATATATCCAAAGCTTAGTCGAGATATCCTAGCCTTTGCATTGTACTTTATTGTAAAGGATATCTCATCCTAGTTGGAAACCAACCAAGAAACCCCAAACCCTTTAGAAGGTAGTTTGAGTGTGATTGTTGGTGAGAAGAGTTGTAAAGAGTTAGTAAACTACGCGGAGTAGTCAGAAAGCTCTAGAGGTGAAGTTAGTAAGCTACAGAGGTAGTCTGAAAGCTTGTTTGTGTTTGAGTAAGTAAACTACGGAGGTAGTGTAAAGCTCAAGGTCGGGTTGAGTAAGTAAACTACGCGGAGTAGTCGTAAAGCTCGAGGCGTAGTTGAGTAAAGTAAACTACGCGAGGTAGTCAGAATGCTCAAGGAAGTGATTAGTGAATTTCTCTGAAGAGATCAGAGAGAGTGGACGTAGGAGCTTGAGTCTCTGAACCACTATAAATTGATGTGTTGTTTATTGATTTCTTTATCTGTGCTTAACTGTTTCATTGACTTAAATCTGAAAGCATATTTTCACTGACATTTCAGTTGGAATCAATTCACTGAAATTGCATATAATTGAATCACAACCTAATCATTATTCCATTCAAAGGAAGGTTTTCAGCAAAGCTTAAAACGAGTATAAACTAAAGGGCCAACCATTCAAGCACATCCGAGTAAGCTAGAACAGATAGTTACCTGGTGAACTTACTCTTCCGAGGGTTCAATAAGTTAGTTATCGATCCAAGCAACTCGGGATCTCTCAAAACTCAGGACTCGGTTGGGATTATCCGAGGTTTCGAAAAGCGACTTCAGGATCATTTGTCTCAAGAGACTTTGACTCAGAGTGATTTGTGCTTCTCAGGACCAAATCTTCAGGACAACCTGACCCAAGCTGACCTCAGTAAAAGAAAAGTTTTAAAAACATTAAACACGTGTATTCCCCCCCATACACGTGTAAGACTCGTTTGCACCGGGACCAACAAATTTGTACCCCGTTTTATGTACAAGACCATCATATATGAATTTTGTCTTAAATCAAATAGTTTATTCAGTAAATCAAATTAAGTATATTTATGAGAACAATATATTAAATGTGGCTATTAGAATTGGTATAACAAACAAACATTTATGGTGGAGTTGATGGAATTAATGAAGAACAAACGAGAAGTTATTTATGGTATTATTAATAATATAATTTTTAATCCCTAATATTATTTTTTCGTATTTAATTTATGGCATTCAATCTATTATGCTTCCTCCTATTCTTTTTAGATATCACTAGCACGTAATCTCGCATACTACACGAAATTGAAAATAATTTTTATATTATTAATTTTAAATTAAATACCTCAAATGTTTAATTAGGTTGATTAATTCAATTATAGACGTATTTTTTTTAAATATGTGCATGTTTCAATCATTTCTTATTCTAAATTACTCCTCTCATTCTTTTTAAATGTCTTCTTTGTCTTTTAGAATATTTATATAATTAATGTTGTTTTAATATTTTATCTCTTCATTATCTCATATATACCCCTAATAATTAATTTTAATAGTCATTTAAAATTTGTTATGCCAACATCAATCTTAATTTATGATAATTAAATATTTTTAATAATAATTACTATTGGTTGAGAAAATTATTCACACAACAAATTTTTAGGAAAATTGAAATTTTAAATGATCATGAAAAATAATCATTAGGGGTAAAATTAATAATATAAAAATTATTTTGAATCATGCGTAGTACGCGGGGTTACGTGCTAGTTAACTTACAAATCAATAGAAAAATAATATATCAATACAACAAAATGTGACACCTCATTCAAATTAACCTCAAAACGATATATCATCCAAATTAACCACAATACAACACATTGTCAAATTAAACTCTCTATTAATAATATAGGGGACTAGTATTAGAACACGTGTGTCACATGGGACTTAAAATAAAATATTGGGATTAAGTTTTTTATAGTCATGTAACTTTGCATCGTTTTGAAATTGGTCTCGTATGTTTTGACTTTTTGATTTTGGTCCTGTAAGTTTTTTAAAAATTTAAAATTGGTCCTTTCACCTGCTATAGCAGGTCACCAATCAGGTAACAACCATTTATGTAATTATTTTATTATTTTATTTTAATTTCGAAATACCACCTAAACTTTTTTAATCCTAATAATTTTATATCGGAATTTTTTGCGTGTTTTTTTGGCAGGAATAGTAATTTTCTACGTATTTTAGTTTATTTTTTTATTTTTATTCAGTTTAGACCCAATAAACTGACCTGATTTGCTTTGTCTTTTAATGTACAAATTGTTTTAAAAACCGATCAAAAATCTAGCTAAGATTATTATGATTAAAAAAGTTCAAGTGACGCTTCGTAATTAAAGGGAATAACAAAATAATGTACATTGCACACAAATTAATGATGTATTTGTTTATACTGTTGCTCAAGGAATTATAGAACACGATGATATCGAACCATGCTCAATTGTATAATGTCAACAAAGAGTAAATTGACCTAAGCTGAAATAAGCAATCCAGGAAGAACTTGATTATATAATAAAGACACAGGTATTTGGTCTGGTAATGTTAGCCTGACCAAGTGTTAAGCATGTATGACATAATCGAGTATTTGTCAGAAAGCGTAATGAGAAATATAAAGTCCTGATATATTTCTCACTACGTCCTGGGTTTACATAATTATCATTATAACGTTTCACTACTTAGTTAGCCTAATAGTTTCCAAAGAATTGGAAATGCAGCAAATGAAATTGGTTATTGCATATCTCTATGGAGATCTTAATATAGAGATATATATGGAAGTACTTGATGGTCTTTTCATTACCCAAGTCAAATGACTCTAAACCACGGAGTGTGTTTGCAATAAACTTGAAACTCACTTTAGATTGAAACAATCTGGCCGTATGTTGTATACCCACTTAAGTGACAACTTGATTGGGAAATATTATAGAATGACGAAAAGTGCCCTTGCGTTTTATCAAGAAACAAGTTTTGAATTTACAGTTTATGTTGATCGATGAACATAATAACTACTCTTAATGAACTAAGAGAAACCACAAATAATAGGTACTTTTAACGAAATAAGAGAATCATGAGCTAGTTGCAATCCGAAATTGAGATAAAGAATCTTGGGAAAACTCAGTTTGTCTAGGCTTTGTACTAGAACTTGAGCTCATGGAATACTTATCCACCAATCTGCATATGTCCAAAATATGTTCAGGCGATTTAACATGGACAAGATGCATTTGGTTAGCACTCCCATTATCGATTGAATAATGATTTTAAAGAAATATCCATTTCTTCCAAAGAAAGATGACGAAGAGCTATTGGGATCTGAAACTCTCTATATGAGTTCAGTATGTGCATTATTGTACTTAGCTCAATGCACTCGATTGATTATTACTTTCTCAATGAACTTGTTATCTAGATTTAGTTCAGGACCAAACACAGTATCATCGGGATGGTGTCATTGATACACTCTGATACCTAAAAAGGAACCTTTGAATGAGCTTGTTGTGTCATTACTGAAGATGCTAAAGTGACCACTGATGCAATTGTGGCCCCTAAAGAAATCTACAAAGGGACAACAAATAAAATTGTAACCCTTAAGGAAATGTTGAAGTTACCCCGTACACCTATAGCTAAATAATGTGTTAGTTGGTTTTGATTATGTTGGTTATCTATTTAATGTACATGAAGGGTATTCCCAAATGATTTATGTATTTACCATGGAAAATGTTGTAACTGATCAGCTACGGTCAAAGACGACCTGCCACGTGTCCACCAAATAAACAGGTGGACGAACACGGGCCACCCTAGTTTGGACGAACACGACCACACTAGGGATGACCACACCACTTGCCCCAATTGGGCGAGCACAAGGACAGTACCACAACAGGGCCTCGGAGCCAAACACATGGCCACCAAGCATGGGGCGAACACGATGCCTTTCGTGACTTTATTCGAACTGAACTTGTTCCAGTTATTTGAAGAGCCCCGGACGAGCAGGGCACCTTTCTCTCCATCACAGGCGAATCCTTTGCCTCGTAATTCACCAACAGTGGACAAGCTCTCATGTACACTTCAGGCGAGCATGAACTGGTTACGAGCAGAACCTTCACTTCTCCCGAAGACGAACAGATTAACACAGAACACCCGTGCCCACCATCCAGGCGAGCACAAGGCAAGTGTTGGGAAATTAGGGTATCCGGATCTATTTGAGATGATTTTTTTTTTAAATACATATTTAAATCAAACAAATAATTACTAACATGAATTAATCCTAAAATAATTCAACATAATAATTAAACAACATGCGTACACATAATTCACGTAAATCCTAAACATGCGGAACTAGGAGTTACGGTATTACTAACCTCTTGTAGAGACAAGCTTTGAGACGATGGATCAACCCAAGAGCCTTCCCAAATATATCCCCAAGTCCACGAACGTAACCCGGTGGGAGGATTTGCACGAACAATTTTAATGGGAGAGAAATTAAATATTTTTCTACCACCTTTGTGGATTTCTAGTATTTCCAACACATGGAATTGCACTTGGGAATGAAAAATTCATCCCCTATATATAGGAGTGAGGGAGTCGAATTTTTAGGTCATAAATATAAGGAAGAAAATCTTTTCTTGGTCTCCAAGAAATCTTGAATATATCTCCTATATTATTTTCTTCTTAATTAAATTTTCCATAAAAATCTCTTCCCCTTTTTATCCTATTATTTTCGAAATTAACAAGACTAAAGGAGTGAAGATTTGACTTCTTGAATTTATGGGATAATTATGTATTCCTACAATAATTATCTCTTTCCATAAAATATCTACAAGAAAATCAAGACAATCTTTCCTTCCTCTTATCCACATATTTTTCGAAAATATAAGCATGGAAATATAGCAAAATATTTTCTTCTCTCTTTCATTAATTGGACTTTATTTTGAGCTATTTGAGGGGTCTTTAGGAGAATTAAGATTGGACATTCAATGGACTATGAAGCTCTAATATTGGGCCAAATATTATTCAAGTCCATTAATATTAATTTACTCCACTATAAAATTAATATTGAACTATCAATCTTAACCCATATTACGATTTCACATATAACATGGCTCCCGGTCATTATTTCCCGCGTTTAAGATTATATTAGTCCATTAATTAATTAAGCCACTGAACAAGCTTTATATTAATTAATATCTTTGTCCTTGGAGTAAAGACAGCTCAACATTATTATCCATACCGGAAATAAATTTTCACTTGCAAGATTTGGTATGATAAAGGTTCTGAGCCCACCAAGGGGACAAATCAAGCAAGACGTACTTGCACGCGATTCTCCATATTAAATGTCAGCAATCGTCATGTAATTAATAATATTGCCCAAGATATAAGGTATCGAATCGCATTGACTCTCTTCCCATCATAAATCAAATCAATAGTTATTAATTTCACACGATCCTATTTAAGGGACGGAGATTAAGAAATAACGCACCACTGATGTCTAATTCTTGTATATTCAGTACCAAAAAATTTGTCCTCCTGTAGGTCCTCATTCAACGCACCTAAATGCGCTAGTGTGATCCCTTGGTCAAGACAAGCCAATCTGGGTCTCACACTTCAACCGTTCATGATGGTTCGTTCATTTTCATCTGGGTTGTGAATTTGTACTTAATTACGAGGGCTATTAATTTGATCTTCAGTGATCGGGTATCACCAAATTAACTACAACGTAAAACGTACTGTCTTATTGAACGGGTTTGCAATAAACATATATAACATTCATTCATATGCAATAGTGATTAAATAATTTATTTCAGTAAATAAATAAGAAACTTCAGTTTGGTTATACAAAGTAAAAGCATACTATTATGTATAACCCCAACAGCAAGACCCCGCACGACCAAATTGTGTCCCACGAAGACAAATCTGCGATGGCAAACACAAGACCAAGCCACCTGCTAAGCAACTCCACCTGGGCGACAAATCAAAGCCTTTACGGGCAAGCACAGACAAATGTCAACCAGGGAGGCGTGGTAGGAAGGGTGGCAACACCACGCGTACTCTTGCATAACGAAAAACCGTCAGCTCGTACTTGCCAAGGCAGCACATGCTTGTCAAACTTCTATAAATAGACCCTCAGAGGTCAGAAATGAGGTTGAGAAATTTCACTAACATCACCCACATAACAGCTTATCATAAGCTTTGGTAACAGACACGTACAATCGTGCTCGCCACATTGTACTTGTGCTCGCTACATCCCCAAATCACTAATAAAATAACCCTGACTTGGTACCCCCCCAGACGTAGTCATTCCCGACGAATTGAGTCGCTCGTTGTCATTTTACGTTACATCGTGCTCTCCAGAGACACATTGTGCTCGCCACGAACAAAGTGTGTTCGACACATTGAATTTTATTTTGTTTAGTTGTCAATCAACACAAACACGTCATAATTTTCACATAAGATGACTATCAACAGAAAACAAAAAGTTTTACTCAAGTACAAGTAACTCAAGTAAACTCTAAAGAAATTGTGTTTGATTTGTTTATATAATTATTGCCAAAAACAATACTTGAGAAGTATGTGACAAGAATTGAAAATTGCAGCTCACATGATAAATGTACAAATCAAGTGAGAGGTGTAGACTTTAGGGGGAGTCTCAACATAGATGTTTTGTAACACTTTTCCCTTCGACTAAAGTTATTTCTCCACCTAGCTTTTTGTTATTTGGCAAGGGTATTAATGAGGCAACATTCATGCACCATTCACCACTTTGACTCGACACAAGGGGGAGTGTTGAAGGAAAAACATATTAGTGTACCTTTGTCAAGAAGTAAATGATGGAAGGATATTTTAGGTATTTAATATATTCCATGTAACCCTAAATACTTGTACACCCTATATAAAGAGATCTCTTGTATAGAATAATATGCTGATGATATAGTGAAATCTCCTGGCTCGGTACACCTACAGACGTAGTCATTCTCGACGAACTAGGTCAACAAACGATCGTCTCTATTATCCTACAACACTTATTAATATATTGGGGAATTTTTAAAAAATATGATGATTTATTATAAGATATGTATTCTCTGTAATGAACAAAATAATAAATAAATAATTTTATTTGAATTTCTATTGTAGAAAGAACACCTATATATATAATTCTGTTCATAATTAACATTTAAATCGAAATTCATGTATCTTATTTATCTAGATAAATGGGAGGGCAATAATTAGATGGATGACGATATGTAATAATTTTAGGTATGTTTATTTCTCACTTGGGAGATCGGGATGGGTCCGATCACTTTTTGGATTTGCACATTCAATCCTCCATCCACTCCTATTATACATCTATATTCTAAGACTATTACGTCACTAGTTGTTACATCAATTCATTCTCTTTCGTACTTTTCTTACAACAATCTATTATCTCTCATATTTTTCGTACACTTTCTTTCATATAATCATTACCACACTAAGTTTCAATAATAAAATAATACATAATAATTAAAAAATATTTATTTGACATAAAACCCCATCCACCCCTACCACATTCAACACAAAACAAATATAGATTACTATTTATAGGATTTACCCCGGGGCGGATCTATGATGAGGCAAGGCATGACAAATGCCTTGTCTTAATTTTTATTTTAAAATTTATTATATATATTTTTATTTTTTTAAATTTTAAATATATTCTTTAAAATTAATAAACATCAACTAATAATAAATCATTTAATTTCAACTCAATCAATTTAAACAATTATACTCCTAATGTTATTATTAACAAGCCTATTATTTTTTTTCCTCAAGTTCATAATTTATCTGCTCATATGTTGGATGAAGCTTGCATCATTAAAAAAAATTCAAATTTTGATGGTTATTACATGGAATTTGAATTTGATTTTAACATAGTTGTGGTTAGAGACTATATTTGATTAAAATTATTTTCTTACGCTTATTGTATACCACTGTATACTCATAACTATTGAATTCATATGATTTTAGCATTTATATGATATATATCATTATTTGCTAAGTTTGAAATATTTTTTTACATTTAGAACTGTTAAAATGATTTTTTTAATTCATATAATATGCACGGGATCATAATTTTTTTATATTTGTGTCTGACTGGACAAAAGTTCTGCGTCTGCCACTGATTTGCCACATCCAACTTTTTTCCCCATCCGGATTTACCCCATCCACCTCAAGCCGAAAATAAACGTGATCTTAAGGACTACTCCCTCCATCCCAATCTTAATTGAACATATTATGTTTCGTCCGTCCCAATCTTAATTGGACATTTTCTTAAATAGAAATACACATATTAACTCACACCTTTCAAACACACACTTATTTACAACATGTCACTCACTCATACTCTTAACACTTTATCACTTTTAATAAATATTATCTACTCTTCAATAAAGTTGAATTTACAATACTATCCTCAACCCTTTATTACTTTATCACCTAAAATACTATTAAACAATTAATATTCAATTAACATTCTGACAAAGGGAATATAAATTTATTTTCCAAAACTGCCGGGTTACGTGGGGTTCAACTCAGGTTGAGCGAAGATCCCAACGGTAACACGGTTAAAAATGCACTATATAACGGATTTCGGGTTGAACAAGGTTGAACGTATTTAACCGTCAAAACCGGTTCAACCGAAATAACCGGTTTTTTTATATTTTTTTTTAAATTAAATTATTAATTTATATTAAATATTTAAAATTTAAAATTTATATTCCTCTTACATTTTTCTCCAATACTTTCGATGTGGGATAAATGTATGAGGTGGGACAAAATTTATAAAATATGATATGAAAAGTTATAAAATATATATTTAAATTTTTGTAGGTGTATACTTATTTTTTTTTTAACTAAACATAGAAAAGGGAATATTCAGTTGAACGGCCGACCGGTGGTCCGTGGGATTCGATCACCGGTTCGGTTATGAAAACATTGATATAAAGTAACTGTACTTGCTTAAGAATCGAATCTAAATGTTCATTAACTAATTCATCTCATCTATTTTATAGTCATGTAGACTCTAGAAATTAATAATCAATATAGCCATCTAGCGCACATCCATTATTGAATTGATAGACTGCTCACAACTCACAAGTAAGTCAAAAAAAAAATTCACAAAAGTTAGATACAAATTCAAATTCTCCATTTTCAATTTCACAAAATCAATAATCATAATCTAATCAATAATCAAATCAGCCACACAAATTCAGAAAAATCATTTTACACCTCTTGCCTCAATTCTCAAACCCAGAAAATTTGGCAAAGAACTCAAAAAAGATAAACTCATAGAAAAATGCATAACTTGTATTCCCAGAAAATCGGAAAAAAATAATCCAAAAATCAATGGTAAAACTATCAAAATTAAGCAATCTCTGTAACTGATCAAAAGTCTAGTTAGTTCAAAAAAAAAAAAAAAAAATCCAAATTTCAGGGGTTTATTCTCTCCTACCAAACATGGTCTAACAATATTGATAGAAATAAAGTATTTGAGGAAGAGGAAGATGATTAATTTTTTTCATTTAGCTTATCTTATTTAGCAAAGTTGATTTGCTTACCTGCATAAAAACTGACATAGGACGAGGCAAAAATAAAATATAGTTTAGAATATTAGAATTTAAACTGCAATTATAGAGAAATTGAGAGAAAACGAAATTAAATAACACAAATTTTGTTACTCAGTTCTTCAAAATGACTATGTTTGGGCACTATCAAGCCAGAACATTTACTAATATTTTTTATGATAACAAATATAATAAATTAGATGAATATTTATAAGCGAAACTGAGTCAAAACCCTAAAGACATGTTCTGGTCGAACATGCTAAAATAAGGCCCCAAAAATTCTTCTCTATAATCCAACATAGGAAAGCACAAAGGAAACAAACCAAAAAAAGGCTTAGACCTGAAATTCTTCTCCATCACTCTGTAATCTTTCTTCTTTATAGAGCTAATTCTGTCTTGACCAATTGTAACGCTCCCACTACAAGAAAATTAAGAATTGCCTACGAAATTTCAAATTGGCTACAAAATTTTTTTACAAAAATAATTTGGTCCTTAAAAAATGAGGATTGCATATGATTTGCCTACCAATTTTAGAATAATCTTTGAAAAAAATACCTACACAAACAATTTCCTAGGCAAACAAATTACCTCCGAGCAATCTACCTACAAATTTGTAATTTCCGTAGGCAAACTTACCTACACAAATAATTTCCTAGGCAATTTACATTTTCGCAGACAATTATATTTGTAGTTTAAAAACAACCTATATAATTAAAAAAAATTGTAGGCAGGTCGTAGACAAGCTTTATTATTTAAGTAGAAATTATTTTTATTGTAAATTTCGTAGGCATATTGGAAAAATATTAAAAAAAATTCTAGGCAATGCATTATTTTCTTGTAGTGCCTATAAATATATAACTTTCACTATTTTATTTCTAGGTGTCACTAAAATCGTTGAAATTTAGTTTTAAACTCAAATAAGTTTCAAATACGAACTTTGTTGGAAAATTTAAGTGATCATATTAGTGATTAAAGTTATCCATTTTTTGGGTTGTTGCGAAACATTAGCCTTTTTGAAGAAGTGTTTAAATTAATGATTATGAGGAAATTAATTAATAGTAAAAGTTAATTGCGTTTGTAAAAAAATTCAAAGAAAAATTAATAGTGTTTGCAAGAAAAGTTAATAATACTTAAAGAAAATATTTAAAAACTACTAAAAGCACCGTCTTCAACTTTTAGTTTATAGCCTCTGAGAGCTTATTTAGTCTAATAAAAGAGCAATAAAACACTCACGCACAAACAACGGCCCTGCAATACCCCTGTGTTTCCATCAACCTCCACCGTTCGTCCCAAAACGTTGCCGATGAAGCGGGCTATGGGCTGAGTCATCCTATTAAACGTCAATCCAAATATCTGCACCCAAAACGGCGCGACATCCACCCCTAGCTCCTACGGCCCCTCGAACAATTTTCCATACTACTGAATTCAAACACATACTTCGCTTCTCCGATTTCCTTTACATCAAGCTCAGCCTGGATGCACCGTATGCTACCAAGAAACCCCCAAAATTGCGCCATGTTCAACATCTTCGGGATTAGCAGACGACCCACCAAACATGTATCCCGATGAGGATAGGTTGTCGGAGCACCGCCGGAGTCACTTCGATACGAGTTCGCTCTTCAAGGATTAACGACATCCTTTTCCAAAGAGCCAACAAGTACTCGTCCATCATCGTTGAACTCAGAGACAAGTACGAAAGAAAGCGAAATGGAAAAATGATTCATATATATCATGTGATATTTAACATCGTGAACTTTAACTTCAATCTAGTTCGGATTGTGTTCTATTTACTGGACGAACATCTCTATTTTTAAATTATGAATTATTAGTCAACGTACATATGAATATGAAAGACAGTGGTGATTGCTCATTTAATTTTAGATATGAGGAGAAAATATGGGTGAGATGGCATGCATATGGGCTATTAAATTAAGGGTCGCTTGGTTGGAGTAATGAAAGTGGGTAATGATAATCATTTCTATTAATGTTGCTTGATAACTTTGATACATCAATAATGAGAATAGAAGTAAGTAATTGATTACCCTATTTTCATTACCTAATTTCACACTCACTCAATCCACCACACATGATATTCATTGTTGATGTTCTAACCAAATAATAACAATGCAATCAATAACCCTTAATGATTGTCCTTTTAATGATACTCATTATCATTCTCAAGTCATACCAAGCGAGTCCTAATTCCTCTTACAATCAACTACATACTTCAGTGAAGCTAAAATAAATGAAAAATGGAGCATACCTCTCAATCATGTTCATGTCTGAGCCTTGCGTAACTTCCTCTCACAACATCAACACCGAAGGAAATGTAAAGATCTCCCTTACGTTATATACACTATTAATTTCTGTGAAAAATCTTCAAATTGATAAGGAATCCTAAGTTTGCAAAAATAAACTCACAAAATTCTAGCATGTGAGTGTAGAGTAGGTCTCTTGTAAAATATTAATTGCATGTGCAATATTAGTACAATTAAGGTAAAAGATTAAGAATTAGCGGGTCATGGCGCGAGTCGGGCGGGCTGCTCCTTAAATTCGATCAGTATCGACGTGATATATATTTATAAAAGGACATCTTTACCAAACTCGTGTTGTAGCCTAATGATTTGGGTAACGTATTTGGTCGCATGTTCAATTTTTAATGAGAGTGATACTTATAGAAATAAAATTTATTACCGTGAAAAAAAATTATATAATCATTTAAAAAAAAATACATTAGTATTCTCCATGTGTTACTCCAAGTAGCTCGCTTATAGAACTCTTAGAAAGTTTTATAAAAACAAAAGGGTTAAGAGCTCATTATGAGTTCACTCGATGAGCTCAGACTAGATCACTATGAGCTCCTCGTAGAGCTCTCGTTAAGACTCGTTCATAGAGCTCACCAACTAGCTCACTACGAGCTCGCTCAATGAGCTCTCTTTGAGCTCGCTCGTAGAGCTCACCAACTAGCTCACTATGAGGTCGCTCAATGAGCTCTCGTTCAGCTCGCTCGTAGAGCTCACCAACTAGCTCACTATGAGCTCGCTCGGAAAGCTCTCTGCAGGAGGTCTCTTATCCAAGCTCGTCTGAAAGGTACAACATGTACAATGTCCGCTAGGAGCTCACTTGTACATAAGGGAATTAATGTCGCAGTGAGATACTAAGTCAGGAAAACCCTCCAAATGCGGCTAAGTCAATGGCTTGAGCTACAATACGACAACATTAGTTACGCAGTTTGGGGAAAGATCAGAGAACTACGACAAAGGATTCAAGGACCTTCCAGGTGTCACGCCGCTAACTAAGGCAAGCTCTCATAAGATGTCGAAAATTAATGTAAAATGAAGTACCGAGTATTAAATGGAAGTTTGACCATTTGATGTCCCGACAAGAAAAACAGAGAGTGAAATGCACTCTCCCATGTAGTATAAATATGGGCAATTAAGACCCAATAATGGCCCAAAAATATCAGTACAAGAGGCAAAATTTGCCCTAGTCTCTGTGCACTTTATTTATGCTTTCAGTCTTTAAATCTTTCAGAGTTCAATCATTTGAACTCACATTGTTTGATTAGTTAGTTATCACAAAGAGCCATATTCCACACAATTAATCCATTTAAACTAACTATCAACAATTAATCCAGTCAGAGAAGCCGTATAAAAGGCCGGGGGCCACCTACAAAGCTCCTGGGTCCTTCAAAACTTTTGACGACGGGAGCATCGAGGTGAATCTCCTCGAAGTGCTGAATGTCACCCCAAGAGAGGTCTTCAACGTAGTCAAGGCAAGACATTCGATTCCTCCACCAAGAAAAATGCTAAGGGAGGAAAGAAGATTGATTCTTAAAAAGTTCTGCGAGTACCACAACAGCATCGAATATAATATCGGGGACTGCCGAGACCTACTAAGATAACTTTGGAAGCAGTATGAAGATGGGAAGCTAGAGGAGTTCGTCAAGCTAACAGCAGCAGCGGCAGCGACCAACTAGAGGAACCGCCAAAATCAAGGCCGCCATGCTAGACCAAGGGGAAACCAAGACCTTCAGGCTCCACCTATGCCCGAAGGCGCTGAGGGGCTAGTTATCCACATGATTTGCCCAACTGGGGGCACACTGGGAGGTCTGCTCCCCGCCACCTCACTATCCGGCCGACGTCAGAAGGCGGAGTTGCGAGCTCTAGATAATGCCACACTTATGTATCTGCCTGTTCACACAATTGTCCCTAAGGAAAACCTCCTCGATTTCTCGAAGGAGGACAAGGATGGAGTTGTCTTTTCCAACTAAGACCCATTGGTCATCTCGGCAAAAATCATGGGCATCCTTATTCACCGCATCATGGTGGACAATTGGGCCTTCTGCAACATCATTTTCAAGAAGGCATTGAACCAGCTCGAGGATTTCAACAACTACATCGAGCCTTGCAAGATGGGGATCAGAGGATTCGGAGATCAGCCAGTGCAACCTAATGGGATGATTCGTTTAGCTGTAGAAATTACTTCTAGTCTAGATAAGGAGGTGCGAGCTACCAGGCAGCTCGACTTTGTAATCACTGACCAGCCATCAACCTTCAATGGGTTTTTTGGCCGGCCTTTCGACACGAGTTTGGTGCCACAACCTCCTCCTACTTTTATTGTATCGAATTCCCAAGCTCTGATGGGACCATTGGCACCATTAAGGGTGACCAGGCTGCTGCAAGAAAATGTTTGACCTACATCCGTCCCAATTTAAATTCCGCAATTTACTTTCAAAATAGTCAAAACTCTAAAATGATGCAAATCTGTCATAAGAATCAAACATAATCTTAGAAAAAAGGCAGAAAAAGTGATAAAATGGAAGTGGATGGTGAGGTCGAGAAACAAAGTTCGAAGGAAGGGGACCAAATTATGGTTGACCTACCAACTAACCAAATCGCGACTAGCTCGGGCTCAGAAAAAGGCCAATCCTCAGGGGACCTCCCCAATTTGGAGCCGCGACTTGGTTTTGAACTAATGGAAGTGGATGTCCCCAAAAAAGGACCTATCGAAGATCCGAGGGTCAAAGGGGGTAAGCAGCGAGCAACCCCAATCGAACTTGAAAAAATACAAGTGGATCCAGCTCGACCTTAGCTCGAAGTCAAGATCGGAATGAAAATTCCGAGCGAAATGTGAAGCAAGGTAATTGACTTCCTTAAAGGTAACTTGGATGTTTTTGCCTGGTCGCACGAAGACATGATAGGCATCGACCCCCAGGTCGCATGTCACCAATTATACATTGATCCATCAAGAAAGTCAGTCTCGTAGAAGAGGCGAAAGTTCGGCCCAGAGAAGTACGCAACTCTAGCTGAGGAGGTCAAGAAGTTGTTGGATAACAAGTTGATCGAGCAGGCCAAACACCCGCAATGGGTAGCAAATGCCGTGCTCGTCAAAAAAACAAACAACTTTTGGAGGTTATGCATTGACTTCACCGATATGAATGATGCTTGCCCAAAAGACTTTTTTCCCATGCCGCACATTGATCACCTGAAAGACAGTACATCAGGCCACGAAATGATGTCGTTTATGAATGCCTTCGTGGGATACCACAAGATTGCCATGCATGAGGACGATCAACAACACACCTCTTTCCTAACCGAGAGATGGCTTTCAGACTCAAGAACGCAGGGACAACTTATCAACGACTAACAAACAAAATGTTCACCGATGAGATAGGCAAGACTATGGAGGTATACATCGACGACATCGTGGTCAAAAGTGAGAAGAAGGAAAATCATCTAACCCACCTCGCTCAAACCTTCACCATTTTGAGTACAACATGAAGCTGAACCCGAAGAAATGCAGTTTCGGAGTTGGATCAGGGAAGTTTCTTGGTCACATTATCAGTCAGCTTGGCATCGAAGCAAATCCATCGAAAATTTAGGTAATTATGGACATGAAAGCTCCTCGCAACGTGAAGGAAGTCCAGAGGCTAACGAGATGCTTGGCGTCTCTCAACAGGTTCATATTCAGAATGGGGGACAAGTGCAAACTATTTTTCAAAACAATGAAAAAAGGTAATTTTTTTTGGATCCCGCAGAGTCAGCTCGCTTTCATGAATATCAAGGAATACCTATCCAACCCGCAAATTTTATCCAAACCAATTCCTGGGAAGAAGTTGTTCTTATATTTAGCGGCCTCAGACTCAGCTTTAAGTGCAGTCCTTATCCGAGTTGGGGGGCAGTTCCATCTACCGATTTACTTCATTAGCCAAACATTAAATGATGCTGAACTTAGGTACCCACCTCTGGAAAAGCTTGCTTATGCTCTAGTAATGAGCGTAAGGAAACTTCTCCAATATTTCTTTGATCATCAAGTTGAAGTTCTTATGACGATGCCTTTGAGGCAAGTGTTAAACCGACCAGACACGACGGGGCTGTTGGGGTTATACTGGAAAGTATGCTTTTTTACTTTGTATAACCAAACTGAATTTCTTATTTATTTACTGAAATAAATTATTTATCACTATTGCATTAAATATGATTGAATGTTATATATATTTGTTGCAAACCTGCTCAATAAATAGTACGTGTTACATTGTAGTTAATTTGGTGATACCAGATCACGGAAGATCAAATTAACAGTTCCTCTTAACTAAGTACAAATTCACAACCCAGATGGAAATGAACAATCCATCGTGAAAGGTTGAAGTGTAAGGCTCAGATAGGCTTGTCTTGACCAAGAGATTACACTACTGCATTATGATGCGCTGAATAGTACCTACAGGAGGATAAATTATTCGGTACTGAATATACAAGAATTAGACCTCAGTGGTTCGTTATTTCTTAATCTCCGTCCCTTAAATAGGATCGTGTGAAATTAATAACTATTGCTTTGATTTATGATGGGAAGATAATCAACGTGATTCGATACCTTATATCTTGGGAAGAAATCTCCCACTTGGTTTCTTTAAAGGAGATTTTCGAAAATTATAGAGATATAATAGGAAGAAGAATTTTCTTGATTTTCTTGAAAAGATTTTATGGAAAAAGATATGTATTCTTGGAATACAAGAATATCTCATAAATCCAATCTTGAAAAACCTCCTATTATTTTCGAAAAAAATGGGTTAAATAAGGGTGTGAGATTTTTGTGGAAAAATACACATGGAAAGAAGAATATAGGAGATATATTCAAGATTTCTTGTAGATCAAGAAAAGATATTTCCTAACCCTATTTTGAGCCCTAATTTTCGTTCTCCTCTCTATTATAAATAGGGGATGAATGTTTCATCCCCAGGACATAGGAATTGATCATTTTTCGGAAAAATACAGCGTCGATAAAATATCAAATATTTTGAAACATCGACAATTTGTTTTTTTCGAAAAAATTTCAATTGCGTGCTATAATTCCATGTGCTGGAAATATTAGAAATCCACAAAGGTGGTGCAACAATTTTTTTTTCCTTTGTTTTATAAATCGTTCATCGGAGAACCTCCCACCGGGTTATTGAGCGAGGACTTGGGAATACTTGAGAAGGACTTTTGGTTGGTAGCCAGATACTTGATCCTGTCCATCTCAGACTGTCTCTCCAACGGGTACGTTTACGTAAACTCCTAGAAATTCCGCATGCTAGGATCTTTTACGTGAATTTTATTTGCATGTCGTTGTTGGCGTAATTATTATTTGAATTCACTTAGGTAAATTCATGCTAGTAATAATTGTTAATTTAAATTTGTGTTTATGAGGTCATCCCGATAGATCCTGGCATATGTTATCCCAACAGTTCTATGGTCCCAAACATCAAAAGGTGGTAATCAGTACGCACTTTAGATTTTTGGAAGAAGACTATATGAACGACAAAAAGCACAGAAGTGAGATTACCTTGGATGAGCTAAAGGGGCTTACCTCAATGCCAACTGTACAAGTCGACATACCAAATGACATACTTACACAACCGGAACCTCGTCGTAGTTGGAGGGTTGTCAGACATCCCGAGAGATTCATGTGGATAGGAGAGTCGTCAGACTTGGTCCCTGGTGAGAATGAATCAGATCCATGGACTTACAATGAGGCAATCCATGACAAGGATGCGGATTCTTGGCAACCAGCAATGGAAGTCGAGATGGGTTCTATGGATCATAATAAGGTGTGGGAGCTAGTCGAACCACTTAATGGGGTCAAACTCATTGGTTGCAAGTGGGTGTACAAGAGAAAACTAAACTCTATCTTCAAAAGATAGCTTCACTTCTTCCACTGCTTCAGCTGCCACTCTCGTAGCATCGCACAGTGTGATGAGGATCTCACTCCCACTAAGTTGATGGGTTATCTAGAATTCTTGTAACATTGAAAAAAACATGATTAGTGGTTCCCGTATCCACTACCCATGAATGAGAGTATACACCGCTAAACAAGTTTTAACAATTAGTGTTTGGGAATTACCTTTCTTCCCGACCTTTTTAGGCTTGGGATATGCTGACCTCCGATGTCTTCTCAGACCGTAATTAAGCATTTTCATTTGTCGGTCTTCTTCTTGACACCTCTTAATGTCATTCTCTACAAGAACAAATTTCGTATGACTATCTGACTCGTTTATGATTCTGGTGAGCATAGAATTCATTAAGATTTATCATAATAGCTGCAATGGTTTCCAAGTCCTGGTATTGGTGTCGCAACACATCTGTCGTTGAAGTCAAAATGATACACTTAGCCATTTCATTGGATCTTAACCACTGCTTATGATACTCCTTATCTTCCTCACATTCGTAGTCTTAACGAGTCTAAGTTTGTCAAGGACGGACTTTATGTGATTGCATGGTCAAGACAATATATAATTTCCAATCGACATAGTTTCCTATATAATTCTATTGACTTAAAGTACATTAAATAGTGGATTAAAAGGTTGCGACATGTTGAAACTGAAAAAATAAACATACATCTTGTGTTAATATCTGAATTAACACAAAATTATCACATAATTCGATCACATGAATCACATTAAAATCTCAAAAAAATATGAACATGCATCAGCCAACATCTCAAAACAATTTAAATGAGCCACGTGGGGTGGGTCATCATTTAAAACACATTCAAGCAGGTCAAAAATAAGAACAATTACAAACTTTTAATTCAAAATTAATAGTTGGTTCCCACTTGACCAATATAAAATTGACAGGGACTTCGGGGAAGTATATGCATATCAATTTTATACCTAAGTAATAACCATGATTAAATACCGAATTATTATTTTGTTTTGAATGAGCCTCGGGTCATCGTCGCCACTAACAATAATTCACAATCATCCTTTGGAATTTATTCATGTGAAAACAATCTTTCGGCATACTTAGTAATTTCGAAGTTGAGATTTTTCAAAGAACAATTCCTCATTAAACACATTTAAACAAATTAAATACGAGCATAAGATAAAAATACATATTGGGCACATATATCCAACCGTCACTGTTTAATTTATCTTGTCATGGTTCTTGAGAAATCGCTCGTCTTCAATTTCTCCCACTCGATCCTCTTGAAAAAATAATTTCGCCACATCAAGCCACGTCACTTGCATCGACCAGCTCGCGGGTCGGGATGTGCCCATCCCGCCCGGCTGTGTCGACTGGCTCCCGCACACATGTGTGCACCGCCGCACGCATCGCCTTGCGCGTCTCGACAGGTGCTGCGCGTACCGCTTCCGCGCGTGTCCGCTCACGCTTCCGCTTCCGCTTCCGCCCGCGCCCACACCTCTTCGTTCGCACATCAGCGCGCGTCCGATCCCGCGTTCGCCCGGTCCCAGTGCTCACGCCTGGGGCCTTCGGCCCCCATGCGGGCGCGACCTGCTTTCGCCCACGCCCGCGTGTGCTCGGCAGTGTCCGCGTCGCGCGTGTGCCTCCCGTGGCACGTTTCTCGCGACTGACACGTATTTTTCAAATACTCACCTCTCAAGTGTAAGAGGGTCCTCGTAGTAGAAAGTAAGTTCCCGATTAAATTATCGAACCACAAGAAATAGTGAGTATGTTGTGGCCCTAATGCTATGTGTTGGCATGTTATTATAGTTGCGGAGCGAAAATACGAGAAAAGAAAGAAAAACAAATAAAGAAAAGCACGAAAACAATAAAAGAGAAGCAACTAGATGGAGTTAAGGGGAGAGAATCGCGAAATTAGATGATGATCAACTTACAAAAGTCAAACAAATGAATTAATAAAACTATCCTAATTCATTTCTTAATCGAGAGATAAGAGCAATCACTTAAAATTACATCAATTCGTACTGGATAAGCCTAGAATCAATGTATCAAATTAAGCACATAAGATTGAAGATGATGAATTGACCCGTTCCCACCCGGGTAATCACACAATTAGGGGGGTTCTACCTATCTATATATTCTAACCCCTAACCATGCTTTTCCACCTGTATACAAGGGCCCATGCTCCTATGGTCCCTTCATAATTACTCGAATTCTCATTCAAATAACCAATGTAAATTGATAGGGTGTCTAATAAAATTTATCAAACTCTCGTTGCGATAAATCAATATCCACTCAAATTAAACAACCTCAACTCACACTCATACAAAGTAATTAGCTCAACTATCCAACTCATGTTGTAACAATCAAATATCAATATATGAGCTAATAGAAGAAATCATGCAATCGAACAATGAAAACCCACCGACCTAATCAAACAATTAAAAAAATTGAAACAAGACAATTAAATTAAAACATAAACTCAAAATTCACAAATATCACATCATCCAAGAGCACTAAGAGTTTAGCTCATGATTTTACAATCCAAATCCAAAGGAAAATAAACACCACAAAGCTAATTAATGGAAAATACAAGAAATAAAGGAAAGAGTGAAGCCTAGATGACATCTTGTGGGAGAATATTTCTTTATTCTTGCACCCAAACTCATTCTCTCTTCCCCAAGTAAATACCCCACCTACTGAGTGGAGTGTGTGTAGAAGACTCTCAAAATCTAACCCTAATTTTTCTCTCCTACTGAAAATATGAAATGTGTCGAATTGTGGAATGGAATGGAGTTGCCCAATGAGATACTACTCTATTCCTTTTTAAATCCCTCGCTCTGTTGCTTTCTGTTGCTCCCCAAATAAGCGAGAGGTATGGGCTTAAGATAATAAATGAAATGACCCAATTGCTTTCAAAATCGGCAGCTGCTAGCTTTAATTTTTTTTTTTGAAAAGACCACTGTGATGTTTAGAAATGGGCGTGAGGCCCCATTCTTGCAAAAGCACCTGCTTGCTTCCACTATGGGCCAGGCTAATTCATTTTAATTCCTCCTAGTGTGATTAAGTGGTTTCTGCTCTTGAACTTTGGGCCTCCTCTTTTGCTTCTTTTGGGCTCACGAAATTGCTGGAATTTTGGGCCTTCCGAAATGAATAAATGGGCTCTAAGAATTCTTGAATTTTCTTGGCTCGTTTCGCTTTTGCTTCTCGACTTTATATCTTCAATTGACCTTACAAATAAAATAAGCACGTGTTTGCTCCAACTATCCTCAATTTCCTACAAAATAACAAAACATTACATTTCTCAACAATTTAGCACAATTAGTCAATTTTAGTATAAAAAATGCATGAAATCCTATTGAATTAAGCAAATAAAATCCAAGAATTTCGAGCAATTTTCACACTAATCAGCGACGCACACCGCCCACACCACGGTTCTGGATCCCGTCTTCAATCCCTCGTCTCCGTCTTCGATCCGGTTACAATTTATTTAACGGAAAAATAAATAAACCTATGATCTAGACTAGTCTATTACATTGAACAAATCAAATAGCCTAATCTACTAGTGGATTTTCTCACGAGAAAAACAAATTCGAACGAGTCGAATTAAAAACCATACAATCATACACATGAATTAAATAAAACATTAAATTACCATGACAATTAGATACCTGCAAAAAATCTAGCAATTCTACTATTCAATTTCAAAATTTAATGAACAACAATTTAAATTATAATCAAATCACAGAGCTCGAAACCGAGGCTCTAATACCAGTTGTTAGGGAACGTTTTGCCCAGATCTATTCGAGGTGCAATTTAAATACAAATTTAAATTATTTAATTATTACTAATATGAATTAATCCTATATTAATTCAAATAATAATTAAATATCCAACAACAAATCACGCGAACAATTATGCCACGTAAATCCTACACATGCGGATTTCTAGGAGTTACGTACGGCATACCTTTTGCCGGATTAAACAGTAGAGAATCTGATCACACACCCAACGATCTTCTCTAGTATTCCCACATCCTTATTTGATATCCCGGTGGTAGGAATCTCCTTCAAATAATTAACAAAAGGAAAAAAAAAAATTGTTGCACTACTTTTGTGAATTTCTAATTTTTCCAAAACATGGAATTATGTTGGGGATGAAAAATTCATCCCCTATATATAGATATGTTGGGAGATGAATTTAATAAATATTTTGATTAGATCCCAAAACCCCTGAGTATGACATGTTTCAAGACAATCTTGATAGTATAGGATCAGGTTTCAAATAGTTATTATGATTCAGGATTATCTGCACCATGTATAGTTATCAAATATAGATCAGGTTAGGATAGGTTTAAACAAAGTTTATCTGAAGATCTCAGAAGATTCCTGAAGACTAAAACATACTGAAGACCTAAATCATACTAAAAGATCAGTAGATCCTGAAGAGTGAAGATCCTGAAGACTAGAAGATCCTGAAGATCAGAAGATCCTGAAGACTCTTTTGTACTGAACCAAAAGACCCTGAACAAGTCACTTCGAAGTTGAATAGTGTTTGTTCATTCTTAGTACATACAAAGAGAATGTTATACTCGTGGACACTAAGAAAAATATCAGTTCAGTGTGGTTGACTAAAAAAACCATTTTTATTGTCTCTGTTCAAAAGAAGATTTCGACCAATAAGGAGGCGACAACACCGTACTTTACTGACACTGAAAGCGACATTTCCCTGAAAAATGTCAGCGTTGATATTTGTCTTGTTCACAAAAATTGATGATTGACTGCTTGTCTGGATATTTCCTAAAACATGCAAGGGTGCGTTCAAACTCTAATATAGTCGTTCATCAATTACTCAAAGAAGAAACCCTAGATGCTATATCTCCAACGGATAGTTTTCAAAGGTAGACTTCTGGAGAGTTACCTATAAATACCAGATGCCTTGGACATTTCAAGGTTATCGGAAATCAAAGCAACTCCAGAGCTCTTTCGTATTCAAGCAATCCACTGAAGCACTCAAAACCCTAAGAATTTTCTAAGTGTTTCATCTTTGAAGAGAGCTCATTTACTAAGCCTAGATCCTAGATATATCCAAAGCTTAGTTAGAGATATCCTAGCCCTTTTACTTGTGTTTTATTGTAAAAGGATATCTCACCCTAGTTGGAAATCAACCAAAACCCAAACCCTTTGATTAGGTAGTTTGTGTGTATAGTTGTTGGAAGTGAGAGTTGTAAAGAGTAAGTAAGCTGTTGTGTTCAGTTTGAAAACTCTAGAAAAGAAGTTAGTAAGTTGATTATTCAGTCTGAACGCTTGTGTGTGTGTTGAGTTAGTAAGCTGCAGTAGTTTAGTCTGAAAACTCGTGGTAGAAAGTTAGTAAGCTGCTGAGTCAGTCTGAAAGCTTAAGGTAGTAGAAGTAGTGTGTTAAGGAATTTCTCTGAGGATCAGAGAGAGTGGATATAGGAGCTTGAGCCTCTGAACCACTATAACTTGTTGTGTTGTTTGCTTTCTGTTTTGCATTATTACTTGTTGCATATTTTCACTGAAAGCATTCTGAAAGTTTTCTGATATTCAGTTGGAAACAATTCACTGAAGTTGCATTAACTTGATCACAGCCTTAACCACTGTTTTATTAAGGAAATATTTTCAGCAAAGTAAAACGAGTATAAACTTAGGGCCTACACATTCCGCACTCTAGATAAGCTAGTATAGATAGTTGTCAAACTGATAAACTCTTCTGAGTAGTCAGTAAGATTATTATCCACTCCAAGATTATTTGGACTCTGTTGTAGAAACTCAGAATCAGTGAGCTAATCTGAAGTCTCTGAAAGCCGCTCAGTGTTATTGTCTTAGTAGACTTTGACTCAGGGCATTTTGTGCTTCTCAGGACTGAAACTCAGGACAACCTGACTCTCTGATTATAATTTGTTTTAAAAGTTGAAAAATCACTATACACGTGTATTCCCCCCCCCCCCATACACATGTGGAACTCGTTTACCTCGGGACCAACAAATGGTATCAGAGCAGTGGTTCTAACTGACCACTTGCTTTGGTAGCCATAGTCTTGTTTACTGAGAGACTTTGGTGGTCTACTGAATAGATCTTACTGCTGATATCTTACAAGGCTATTTCATCATGCCTTCTAAGAAACTACTTATGTTCTCAGTTGAGAACTATGATCTATGGAGATTGAGAATGCAGACACACTTGTACTCTAAACATGAGAGAATGTGGAGAGTTGTGTCTCAAGGACCTTTTGAGTATAAGGTTGTTAATCCTAGATCTACTGATGCTGAAAAAGATGATCCAAGGGATGATGATCAGCCTACTCCTGAAGAGAGGAAGTTGGTTAACTTGGATTATATTGCTAAAGATACTCTGTATAACACTATTGATGATGGTGTTATGGGAATGATTTCTCACTGTGAAACTGCCAAAGACATTTGGGACACACTTGCTATAATGTGTCAGGGCACTGATCATATCAAAGAAAATAAACTATCTGTGGCTGTTGCCAAATTTGCTGGTTTTGAAATGGAAGATGGTGAATCTATTAAAAGATTTGAGGTCAGATTCACTAACATTATGAATGATCTGAGTGCTCTAGGGAAAAGATATCCCAAAAGAGAAGTTGCTCTGAAAATTCTTAGAGGACTATCTAAGAAATGGGATATTCATGCTGTGGTGATTGAGAACACCAAAGATATTGCTTCTATGCCATATCAACAGGTTTTCTCTGAGTTGAAAGCATATGCATTTGTGATTGATAAGAAAACTAAGAAACCTGATGGCAAAGATGATTCTTCATCTAGCAAAAATGTGGCTTTCAAAGCACAAGGAAAAATCTATAGTTCAAAAGAACCTGAGATCTCATCTAACAAAATTCAGGATGAAAAAGATGAGACAATTGCCATGATGGCAAGAAGGTTTGAAAAAATGAATCACAGATTTGGTAAGTACAAAAGGTATTATAAAGATACCAGGTACAGGAACAGGAACAACTCAGAAGCTGAAGACAAGTCTACTGAGAAGAAGAAAGACTACAAAGCTGAAGGATCTTCATCCAAAAAGAAGGACTACAAATCCAAAGAGGACAATGATCAGGATGATGATACCAACAGATGCTACAACTGCAAGAAGAAATGACACTTCCAGTATGACTGCCCTGAGTTGAGTTCCAAGGAATGAAAGGATCGGCAAGCCAAGAGAGATAAGAATTATTCCAGCAAGAAGGCAATGGTTGCTGAAGAAGAACACTCTGAGGAAGGATCTAGCTCTTCAGAAGAGATGTTCTCAGATAGTGATAGTGATGATGTCTGTCTTGTTGCTATTGAGGAGGTAAATTCTTCTATCTCTGTTGCTGCTCCTACACAAGCACATGAGTTATCAAGTTCCTCTGTAGCCAGTAATTTTGACCTGATGGGTTCTTTTGAGAATCTGATGAAGGACTATTC
Organism: Stenogyne calaminthoides; assembly: GCA_037126765.1. NCBI lineage: Eukaryota > Viridiplantae > Streptophyta > Magnoliopsida > Lamiales > Lamiaceae > Stenogyne > Stenogyne calaminthoides. The sequence continues at coordinate 8,547,593 of JBBCBC010000023.1, read as the reverse complement.
TGTGTTACAAGAACTATTCATAGAAACTCAAGAGCAGAATGAGGTACTGACTGCTGAGAGTCTAAAGTGGAAAAACTCTAAGGCTGCTGAGATCACTTCTCAATTGATGGGAGTAACTGATGAACTTGATGTTCTGAAAGTACAACTCTCAGAGAAAGAGAAGGTGGTAGAGGCACTGAAAGGAAAGTTAGAGAAATCCACTGAAGAAAATCAGCTTATCAGAACTGAGTTCAATGACCTCTTTGAGAAATATGACACTCTAAAGAAAAGTGAGGATAGTTTGCAGAGAAAGTTAGCTCTATTGAATTCTGCATCTCATGCAATAGATGAAATTCAGAGTTATCAAAGACCTATAACTATAAAAGCTGGATTAGGATATATTCCAGGGGGAACCTCACATGATCTTCTGAATGCTGCTTCTACAAGTGGCACTAAGACTGTCTTTGTTAAACCGGCGGTTCGTACTAATCTTCTTATTGAATAAAAAACCCGTGTTTGGGATAAGGGTAAAGGACCTATGATTTCAGAAAATCTGAAAGTTCAGGAAAGAAAGCCCAAACCTCAGGAAAAGGCTAGAAAACCTGAACAATCAGTAGGAAATCCTCAGGCCAGTACTTCGAAGCCTCAGGCTACCAACCTGAAGAAATCTGCCCTGAACCATCAGAGGAATCCTCAGAAGAGAAACACTAAGTCGAGAAATTCTGAGATGAGGAGACCAAGTCCTCAGGTTACTGAAAGACCACAATTTCAGTACAGGCAACCTAAACCCCACTTGCCTAAGGGTAAAGGTTTTCTGAACCCAAGTCAGCAGAGACAGAGATCAGCTGCTCCAAAGCCAAAGCAATGGAAGAAAAGACCTGAACCCAAGAAGAACTCTAAAGTTCATTTTCATGCTAAGGCTGACACTCATACACAGGATACTTCCAAGGCACCTAGGGTGGTGAATGTGTATGTAGATGTTTATGGAAGACAAATCAGCCACTCTAAATGTTAGTGTTAGTGTCCTAAAGACAATCCTTTGTAAGGACATAATACTCAGATAATATTCAGTATTGGTTTAATATTATTATTTGTTTAATTTAAATGTATGACGTTACACTCATTAGAATATTATGTTTGATTGTTTACATTTATTCTTATATGTGTTCCCTTGAGCCACTGCTGTCATTGAGTCAATGAGAACTCAGATGACTTAAGCATGATTCTTAAATAACCCCAATCGAGGATCATCAAGAAAGGGATATTGATGATGCAATGGAGATTGGTGTGCGATCTGCATCATACTCTTAGAGAGTGTAGTAAGATCTCACTTACTACGAGATACTAGGTATCTCATGATGGATGCACAAATACCTTAGAGGGTATTGGTATACCCATCCGAGAAACCGTTTGATGTAGTTCCACTATATGTGTCTACGGGTGTCTCGGTTAGTGGGAGCGATGCGATACTCCTTTGACTTGAGGTCAATACGCACGACATGTGTGGAGTGATGAACTTTGACCATGACCGACGCTTGCACCCGTCTATGGGTAGATATGACTTGGATTGGGTTCATCACTAAGTGCATGTGCGTGGTAGTTGAGCCAAGAAAAGGATTCATTCCTCAAAGTGGATTTAGAGAGAATACTCATCTTCTCATCATAATTGGATCTAAGTCATTGGCCAATGCACGTCAACTTAGATTTTGTGAATAAGTGTGATACTAATGATCAATTAGTGATTTGAAATAATTTGATTAAGTTATTTGAATAGACATTTCATCTTGTTCAAGACTAATCGAGTATTCGTGAATGAAAGGAGGAAATAACAATTGCCCACGTTTCAGTTACAGGTAGTTGCATGTTTCTCGCAACGTACCTCATATGTTGAGAATGTCTGATTTATTGACTAGGGTTCAATTAAGACCGTTAGTTTGACTAATCTCTCAGTATATGAGGGCCTATGGGTCACACAACAAGTAGTTCCCTTTTACTGATTATAGTTGGTTGAATAAATGTTAAATTGGATTTAATATTTAATTTATGGAGAAGAATTTAATAATAGATTAATTTGGAATTAATTATTATTAATATTATTTAATTGAATTGGATTTAATTAAATAAGAATTCCCAATAATTATATTTGGAATATAATTGTAGGATTTAATGTATATGAAAATAAATCGTAGAGATTTTCATATAAGGAACTTAAATCCGTAGAGATTTTATATATGGAAATAAATCGTAGAGATTTATTTAAATAAAGATTAGGGATTTTATTTCCCAATCAGGTTAGTTTAAGATTTAAGCATGGTCTCCCCTATATATATAGGCTCTTGGGAATTCACAAACAACGTTACTTCATATTTTCTCCATAAGATCTAGAGTTTGAATTTTCCTAGCAAATCTGTCTCGGGATTCAACGCTGGCAAATCCGTGCAAGTCTGTAATTGGGAATTACGTGGATACCGTAGTAGAGAAATCTGCACTTTAGTTACTGTAAGATTTCTCGTTATGATTATTGTAATCTGTATGCGATTAATTGTTCGTTGTTGGTGAACTTTAATTTCCGCTGCGCATGTGATTACGTGTTTTACGTGCCTCTATATTCCAACAGTGGTATCAGAGCTCTGGCTCTTGATTTATGTGTATTGGTTTTGAATTAAAATTAAAAGTTTTTTTTAATTAAAACCTGGGGCACGACTGTTTAGAACAACCACACCCTTTGATTATTTTATTTGGGGTTTGTGAAAACCCATTGGGGCTTCATCTTCTTCCTTCGGAATTTTTGCCAGATTATGGTTTGGAACCCCAATCGGCCGCTCCGCCTCCGTCTTCAACGCGGTGCTACTTCACGGGGCGGACGCCGCTGATGTCACTTCGAGATGGCGGCTTTCACAGCTGCGACTCGCGGCGTTCGAGCAGTTCTGCGGCACGGCGAGCGGTTCTTGGCGTTCTACTTAAATCTCCGATGCCGCGTGATTCACCCGCTTTTGATGCGATTCGTGGCGGCGACCCACCGCTTTCACCGATTCGTGGTGGCACGTCCCTTTGCATCGCCGCCGACCCACGGCGGCGTGGCCGCTCTCTTACCTTCCGGGTGAAGGTGCGCTTCGCCCAGGGCGGCATCCGTGATCCCGTCGCAAGGCTGATTCATCCCTATTTTGAATAAACTTGGTCAATTTTGCGAAGCGTCTTGCCAGGCAGGAGGTTCGACCGGATGCGCTCGGGTCGCACGACAACGAGGCACCTTGTTGACTCTGTTGCAGCGACAGCCAAGCGCTTGACTGCAATTTGGGCCGATGTGTTTGTGCTTGCTGTTGTTCTTCATTTCTGTCCCTTTGAGAATTTGTCGAACAGTTTAATCGATTACCTTATTGGACTCGAATATGTTGATGAATTGATTGGACTGATTCTGAAAACTGTGATTGATAAATTGTTTGTTGAATTTTGGATAAACGGATGTCCCAAATTACAGATTGGATGTTGTCGGATTTGGGTGATGATGAACGGAGGACCATCTAGCAAATTTGATTTGGCTAGGTCCTCCTGTGCAATTTTTGTATTAATGTATTCCAACAGTTTTATATTTTAAAAACTTCATGAAGAGGTTTTTCTCCAATACTTTTAAAAATCAAATCTATTGCTCAATATTTACAAAAGATATTTTTATCAAAGTTCTAAAATTTTATCCAACTTCTTCTCGTATCTTTACAAGGTTTACTAAAGATTTGAATTCTAATTATATTCTTAAAGAAATCCTTAGATTCTACTCATATGCACGCACCTATTTTGCAAGCTAAAATTTTAATTCATAAGGGACAAAAGTTTGATTTTTTTAGTTAAAGCCCCTAAGCCTTCTTTTTATTTAATATATTGCGAAATTCAGAAACCAGCTACCAAATCTTGTCAGTAAATTCGAATGTCATCTTCGGTCTCAATTTTTATTTATTATTATTCCTTTACGTTTATTTATTATTAGAGTGGATTTTATGAAAATATATCTTTGAAATTTTATCTCTATTTACAAAAGTATCTCAAGATTTTCATGAGATAAATTCAAATCCCAATTTTCAATAACAAAATTATATTTTTCTTTCTATAAATAAAGGTATCTTCTTTTGAAATCAAAACACATAGAAAAATATTATTTTATTCTTTCACAACTCATGAATTTTTCTCAATAAGGATTAAAGTAATTTCGTTGCATGCATCTGCATCCACGACATGAATTTAAAGTGTGGTTTATTTTGCCCTTACTGAATATCTTGTATGAATAATTTGTTTATCTGCGCATTACATGGTATGAAAGAATAATAAATATCATAAGACACAAGATACGAATTCGGGACTGACAAGAGGTCTTTGAGGGGGACCTAGTGGGATTGACAAGAGATCCTTGAGATAATCGTGTAACTTAAATTAAAGAGCATGATAAAAATTTATACATGATTGATTGACATGAATTGTTGTGGCTAATCATATTATTTGTACATTATATTTAGTTTTGTCAAGGTGACCTCACTGAGCTAGTAGTTTTGCTCATACCATACATTTAACATTTTTTAGATTAAGAAGGAGTGCGGTGGAGGGACGGTGGATGTATCTTGAGGAAAATTGTTTTCTGTGGATTTATTAGCATTAGCATTTAAATTTAAATTGTACTTTTAAACTTTAGTCACATCTCTTTAAAAAAATTTGAATCTTTAAATTCTAATTTATTTATTTTTCCGCTTTCCGCCGCAAATTCTTGTAAATTTATGCATATTTGACCTACGAAAAATCGGGATGTGACAGTTTTGAATTAAAATTAAAAGTTTTTTTTTAATTAAAACCTGGGGCACGACTGTTTAGAACAACCGCACGCCTTGATTATTTTATTTGGGGTTTGTGAAAACCCATTGGGGCTTCATCTTCTTCCTTCGGAATTTTTGCCAGATTAGGGTTTGGAACCCCAATCGGCCGCTCCGCCTCCGTCTTCAACGCAGCGCTACTTCGCCTGGGGGCGGACCGCCGCGACGTCGCTCGAGATCGCAACTTCACGCTGCGACTCGCGATGGTCGCACGGTTCCGCGACGAAGTGAACGGCGGCGACGTTCCTCTGTTCGTCTCCGATGCATAGTGATTCACCCCAGTTTTGATGCGATTCGTGGTGACGCGCCACCGTTTTGCTTCGATTCGTGGTGGCGCATCCATTGCATCGCCTTCGACCCATGACGGCGCGACCGTTGTCTCCTTACCTTCGGGTGAAGGTGCGCAACGCCCCGCGCGGCGGCAATCCGTCGCGTGCTGATTCGTCCCTATTTTGAATTGCTTGTGGGCTGTTTCGCAAGCGTGCGCCGAGGCAGGGATCGACCCGGATGCGCTCGGGTCGCACGACAACGAGGCACCTCGTTGACTCCGTTGCAGCGACGACCAAGTTCTTGGCTGCGAATTTGGGCCGATGTGTTTGTGCTTGCTGCTGTTCCTCGTTTCTGTCCCTTTGAGAATTTGTCGAATAGTTTAATCGATTACCTTGTTGGACTCGAATATGTTGATGAATTGATTGGACTGATTCTGAAAACTGTGATTGATAAATTGTTTGTTGAATTTTGGATAAACGGATGTCCCAAATTATAGATTGGATGCTGTCGGATTTGGGTGATGATGAACGGAGGACCATCTAGCAAATTTGATTTGGCTAGGTCTTCCTGTGCAATTTTTGTATTAATGTATTCCAACAGTTTTATATTTTAAAAAATTCATGAAGAGGTTTTTCTCCCATACTTTTAAAAATCAAATCTATTGCTCAATATTTACAAAAGATATTTTTATCAAAGTTGTAAAATTTTATCTAACTTCTTCTCGTATCTTTACAAGGTTTACTAAAGATTTGAATTCTAATTATATTCTTAAAGAAATCCTTAGATTCTACTCATATGCACGCACCTATTTTGCAAGCTAAAATTTTAATTCATAAGGGACAAAAGTTTGAGCCCCTGTAAATAAAATGGATTTTAAAATTAAAGGTTTAATTTTAAAACAAAATTAAAAGTTGGACTTTTAAATTGAAAAAATAATTGGATTAATTTTAAAGAATTAAAATAAGGTTTTAATCATAATTAATTGGATTAATTATAGGTTTTAATAATTTAAAATCGAATTAAAATTGGATTTTAAAATTCGGTTCAAACGGAATTATTAAATCCCACTGTTTAACTGTTTTAAATTTTAATTCGTTAAACACTTTTACAGTCCGCATTATAACTGTTTGGGTAGGCGGCACCCAATAACTGTCGGACCGTATTTATTGTTTGGGTAGACGGCGCCCATGTAAGTGTTAGTCCGTGTAAAATTATGTTTGGGTAGGCGACGCCCAATAATTGCTCAAATGTGATATAGATTAACATGTTCGGATCTCGATTAAGCAATTAATACCCCACCTTTAAAAGATCCTCACTAAAATATAAATTTTCATTAAATTGAACGATGCCTTCCATCAAAATTAATAGTAAACCGGAGATTTCGTTCCAATGAGTATTTAAGGCCCAAATCTTTTGCTCGGATCTACATCTAAAGGGACTATTATAGGGACACGTCGTGTCACCGCTTGATGGTTGTAAATCAACCTGATTCTGTTTCACTAGCCCATGCAGGGAAACGAGAGTCGAGGGGCATCCGATTGAACTAGGTTCAATCAATTAGGAGTTGCAATGTTGCAATTGGTTTGGAGACCTACCAGTTCTGCTATTATAGTAATCAGCCCAAACAGATATTATAATAGTAGGAATGTGGATCCTAGTCCATTATGATTTATATTAGATATAAATTCGTATTCTTCCGATGAGGTCGTTGAATATGTGAAAATAATGAAGACAAAATAAATTTGAAAGGCCATGTTTATTTTGATTGCTGAATATTGATCATAGGAATTACATGTTTTAATTCCCGTTTTATTTTATTTCTCTAGGATTATTGAAATGAATAACTTATCACTGAGAAGCGTTTTGGAAACGAACAAATTGGCTGGGCCAAATTTTTTCGACTGGCACCGAAATGTGCGTTTGGTGATAAGGCAAGAAAAGATTGAATACGTGTTGGACACGCCAATCCCTGCTACCCCGGAGGCTGGTACTGAAGAAGCCGAGGCGTTTGACGCCGAAGCTCAGAAGAAGCATCAAGATGATGCTTCCCAGGCTCAGTGTGTTATGCTCCTCGGGATGACTCTCGAGTTGCAAAGACAACATAAGAGGATGCTTCCCCTTGAGATGATCAAGCATCTGAAGGATCTCTTTGATTCTGAATCTCGTTATGAGATTTATGAAGTAATGAGAGATTTGTTTAGATGTCGAATGTCTGAAGGGGGGAAGGTTTCTCCTCATGTGTTGAAGATGATAGGGCTAATCGAGAAACTTGGTCGGTTGGGCATTGAGCTCAAAACCAACGTTGCTGTTTATGCCATTCTTTAGTCACTTCCCGATTCATATTCGAGTTTCGTAGTAAACACTAATATGAATAAGACGGAATCGACTATGCCCGAGCTGCATAACATGCTAAAGACCTTTGAGTCTTCCACTGCTAAGGAAAAGCCCGTGCTCATGGTGAGTGCCTCTACTTCTTCTGTTCCGAAAGGAAAGAAGAAGCGAAGAGGCAAGGCAAAGAAAGGCTCCAAGCCAAACTTCCTTAAGCCCAAAGGTGGAATTCAAAAGAAGGATAAGGTGGACAAGGATGTATGCCTATACTGCAAGTAGAAGAGGCATTGGAAGAAGGACTGCAAGGTTCTAGCAGCTAAAAGGAAGGCACAAGGTGCCTCAGCCACTGGAACAAGTATGTTTGTTATTGAGATAAACATGTCCACAAATGATACTAACTGCTGGGTATTAGATACCGGTTGTGGCTCACACATTTGTACTAATGTGAAGGGTCTCAAGCATAGCAGAGCATTTAGGCCAGGTGAAGTCGCCCTACACGTTGGGAATGGAGCAAGAGTTGCTGCTGAACGTGTAGGCGTTTATGTTTTAGACTTACCCTCTGATTTTAGACTTGAACTGAATAATTGTTATTTTGTTCCTTCTATTACTCGCAACATTATTTCTATTCCTATGTTATACATTGAAGGTTTTTCCTTCCATTTTGCAAATAATAATTGTTCTTTCTCGCTTAATGGTGATGTTTATGGAAATGCTCCTTTATCGAATGGTTTATATTTGTTGCATTGTGGACATGATATTCTTAATATACAAAACAAACGACTCAAACTTAGTAATCATGAAAACCCGACTTACTTGTGGCATTGTAGGCTTGGTCATGCAAATGAGAATAAGATTGCAAGGTTAAGAAAGTTAGACTACTTAACTCCATTCGACTTTGAGTCTTATGGAAATTGTGAATCCTGTCTCAAGAGCAAGATGACCAACAAACCCTTTTCTGGGAAAGGGATTCGTGCCAAAAAAGTTCTAGAGTTGATCCACAGTGATGTCTGTGGACCATTGCCCACTCTAGCTAGGGGTCACTTCGCCTATTTCATCACTTTTACTGACGATTTCTCAAGATATGGATACGTGTATCTTATGAAACACAAATCCGAATCTTTTGAGAAATTCAAGGAGTTCAAAGCTGAAGTAGAGAAGCAGCTTGGTAAGAATATAAAGACTCTTCGATCAGATCGAGGAGGTGAATACCTTAGCCACGAGTTCATGGATTACTTAAAGTTACATGGAATCCAATCTCAATGGACTCCTCCCGGAACACTGCAGATGAACGGAGTATCCGAGAGGAGAAACCGAACCTTGTTATACACTGGTAGTAGTTGATGACTACCTAAGATATACATGGGTCATTTTCTTACTCAGTAAGAAAGAAACTCAGACCAAACTGCCAGAGTTACTGAAAAGACTCAGTATTGAAAAGAATCTAAGTGTGGTCAAAATCAGATCTGATAAAGGCACTGAGTTTATCAACCATATTATGTCTGATTATTGTGTAGCAAATGGAATAACACATGAAACATCAGCTGCAAGGACCCCTCAACAAAATGGTGTTGCTGAAAGAAGAAATAAGACATTGAAAGAAGCTGCAAGAACAATGATTGTTGAAGCTGACATTCCTATGAGATTTTGGGCTGAGGCAGTCAACACTGCATGCTACTCTCAGAACAGATCCATGTTGACCAAGAATCAAGGAAAAACTCCATATGAACTGTGGAATGAAAGGAAGCCTCTTGTTTCTTTATTTCGTGTGTTTGGTTGTAAGTGTTTCATACACAATAATGGTAAAGATCAATTGAAAACATTTGATAGCAAATCTGATGAAGGAATATTTTTAGGATATTCTGAAGTTAGTAAAGCCTTCAGAGTTTACAACTGTAGGACCCTTATTGTGGAAGAAACACCTCATGTTATTTTTGATGAATCTACTTGTGTTTATAAGAAACAGGAAGTTGATTCAGGAGACTTGACAAAGAAGATCACCAGACTTAGCCTGAAGAAGAATGTCAAAACATCATCTGAGCCTGAAAAGAAGAAGTCAATCACTTACTATGAATGGAGTGAAACTGACTCAGAAGAAGATGAGACTCAGGATGGAAATACTCAGGCTAGTGGTACTCAGGATGATAGTTCTCCACTGAGGAAAGCCAACACACTGAAGCTGACCAATCTGAACAAACACCAGTTCAGACTCAGGTATGTAATGCCTATGAAGATCTGGTCACAGCTGAGGCAAACTCTGAATCTATCAACCAAGGGGGAACAAATGTCACTGACAGTGTTCTAAATGAAATATCCCCTGAGGAAGATGATTCACTCTTTCCTTTCTTGTTGTTCCCTGAGTTTAATGAATTACCTGAACCTAACATTTATGATGTTGAGGATATTACTGACGGGGGAACATCCAGGAGAACATGACTAGATAGTCACCCTACAAGTCAGATTGTGGGAGATCTATCTGAAGGAGTTAAAACAAGAAGGTTCCATGGAGAAAGTGCTTTGTTCTGCTGCTTCCTATCTAAGAAAGAACCGACTGAGATTGAAGAGGCTCTTCAAGACTCCTTTTGGATTATTGCCATGCAAGAAGAGATGAATCAGTTTTCTAGGAATGAAGTTTAGGAGTTAGTAGATAGACCTATGAAGCACAATGTGATTGGAACCAAATGGGTGTTCAAGAATAAGAGTGATGAGAATAATGTCATTGTAAGAAACAAGGCAAGATTAGTTGCACAAGGTTATTCCCAAGAAGAAGGCTTTGATTATGATGAAACATTTGCACCAGTTGCAAGACTAGAAGCCATTAGATTGTTTCTTGCATATGCTGCTCACATGAAATTTAAGGTATATCAAATGGATGTGAAGAGTGCATTTCTGAATGATGTGCTTAAAGAAGAGGTTTATGTGGAACAACCTCCTGGATTCTGTCAGAATGACCAAGTTTACAGGCTCAGGAAAGCCTTGTATGGTCTGAAGCAAGCACCCAGAGCATGGTATAATACTCTATCTCAATTTCTCACTGACCATGGTTTTACCAAATGAACTGTTGATAGAACCTTGTTCAGGATAGAAGATGGGAAATATATCTTACTAGTGCAGATCTATGTGGATGACATTATCTTAGGATCCCCTAATCATCAGTTGTGTGAAAAATTCTCTACACTAATGAAAGGTAAGTTTGAGATGCCAATGATGGGGGAGATGGATTTCTTTCTAGGACTTCAGGTGAAACAATCAAAAGAAGGAATTTTCATCATTCAGACAAAATACACCAGAGATCTAATTGCTAAGTATGGTATTCAGAATTGCAATGTAGTTAGAATTCCTATGAATACTAACTACAAGATGGATCCTGATCCTGAAGGCAAGTCAGTTAACCATACTGATTATAGAGGGATCATTGGATCATTGCTCTATCTCATAGCAAGCAGGCATGATATTACTTTTGCTGTTGGGATGTGTGCAAGATACCAAGCCAATCCAAAGGCTAGTCACATGGAAGCTGCCAAAAAGATACTGAGGTATCTATAAGGCACAGTGAATAGAGGATTATGGTATCCAACTGATGATAACCTTGAATTAACTGGTTATTCAGATGCTGATTATGGTGGTTGCAGAATTGAGAGGAAGTCCACTTCAGGAACTTGTCAATTTCTTGGAAGCAAACTGGTATCCTGGTTTTCTAAGAAGCAGATCTCAGTAGCAACTAGTACTACTGAAGCTGAATACATGGCTGCAGGAAGCTGCTGTGCACAGATTCTTTGGCTAAGGTAACAATTGAGAGATTATAAGATTGTAGCCAATGAAGTTCCTATATTTTGTGATAACAACAGTGCTATTGCAATATCACAAAATTCTGTACCGCACACTAGATGTAAACATGTGGATAACATGCACCATTTCATTAGAGACCATGTAGAGAAGAAAGACATTAGGATGGAGAAAATTCATACTGATAAACAAAGAGCTGATATTCTTACTAAGTCATTGGCTGAGTCAAGATTTCAGGAACTATCAGTGGAATTAGGGATGTTGGATCCAGGTGAGTAATTTATCCTGAAGGGAGAAGCTCTTCAGATGCATGAGGTTTTTCAGTGGGAAAAACTCAGGACAAAGACCTCTCAAGATGGAAACTGAGAATCATGATGGTTTTTGTCACGATCAGTGTTCAGTAAGGGTTAAATATTCAATTAATCCTGAAACACACTTGGCACATGCATTTACTCACAAAGCATTTATTTCAGTCTGTAATCATTTGAAATAATTTTAAAGTTATTTTTAGAGTAATCCTTAACCTTATAATTCATAGTTTTCCTTGTGATGAGCGGTAAAATGTGATTGTAGTATTTTAAAATTACTAAATTTTCACCAACTTTTGTTATACTTATGTAAGTCAAATAGTATCGAAAAATAATTGATTCATGGAATTTTAAAAGTTTAATAATTTATTAGGAAGTTAATTTGTTAAAGAGAATTTAAGGGAATGTACAGATATATGGTACAAAATCTCATTAAGGGATATCAAATCTCTTTTTAAAATATATTTTCAATCAAAATTAATGAAAATTAAATTCTCTATCAAATACTTCTATACACATCTTCATGCAATTTAAATATATTTTAAATAATATTATTTGTATTATTAAATGTATTAATTTTTATTGAATAATATTAATTATTTTTATTAAACAATACTCATGTTAATTAATATACGCTGCAACCAGTACAGTGTTACTTCAGTTTTTCATATGATTAGTATTTTTTCTAAATTGGTTTATGCACAAATCAATTTTTTTTAAAGGTTTGGATCCGTCAATGTATTCTAAAAATATTCTTTTAACTTTCAATTTTATGAATATCTCGCACAAAGTACATACACAAAAAGTTGACTATGTTATAATTTCTCGATAGATTTAGGAGAGTGTATTGGTTGTGGAGTTTGTATGATTTTTTATGACTTTCAAAGTATGAGGGTATTCAATCTGGATTTTTAAAAGTCATTAAAAATCCTGAGGTATTTAATACGAATTTTAAAAAATCTTTAAGTATTCAACAGTTTATATATTTTAATACTCTATGGATTTTCTTTGATTATCTTCCAAAAATATAAATAGATTTCACTCTCTTCTAACAACCAGAGATTTCTACGTATTCTCTCAGAGAACTCTAAAGACGAAAGGTTAAAAGAATAAAACCTTCGTTGTATCTTTAAATTTTCTCATTATATTTATTTATTTTAATTTCTAATTAAATATAATCTTATCTTAATCGTCTCTTCTTTGTATTTATTTCAAAAGAAATCTTTCATTAGCGATGGTGTTTGATTCCTATTATTCAAATATTTTATTTTTGGTCAGATCTTGTATGCACTTGGGTGCACTGTACACTTATAATGCATTTTAGAAACGTAAAACTTGTTATGCTGAAAAGTGCGATTTATTTACACAGAAAAGTGCAACTGTTAATATGTGAACATAATTGCATGCTTCTGTTTGGAATAGTTGCACATTTATATTTTTTATAGTTGCACGCTTCTAAAATGCACTGTGAGTGCGCAGTGCATCCGGTTGCACATAAGACCCACTCTTTATTATTTTCATTTTTTCATTATTTGTATTTTTTAATTTTTAATATATTGAAATCTTATTTTAATTGATTCAAATTTTAAAATTTCTCATTATTTCCCATTCTTAATTTTTTAATTCAAAAATTTCAAATTTAATATTATATTAATCACCCTAAGTAATCCCATCACTTTTCTTCTTTATTCTTTAATTTTTCTTCATTTTATTTTGAATTAAATTTTAATTAAAAATTTCAAATCTAACCATCAGTATTAACAATCGATTATCAAGAATCAAATATATTTGCTTTAATTTGTTTTGGTATTAGAATTTCAATATTAAGCTTCAAATATAATATCCATAACCAATTTTATATATAGTCAAATGAAATATTTAGATAGCGAAAGTCAATATATAGATTAATGAACTTTATTAAAAATTATTATGAAAAAATATTGATTGTTCTGAAAATTGAATCATATTAAAAAAAAAAAGACGAACATCCGTTACAATAGAAGAAAATCAGATCATATTCGATGAAATGATATTTAAATATAGAAGATAAACACAAACATTCATTACAAAAGAAGATACATATATTATAAACATTAAACAAAACTTGATAATATGTCATTGACGACTTTATTGTAGACACCACATCATCTTCATGAATTGTAGACACCACGCCACCTTCATTCATGAATTATAAATTTGAAAAAAAGAAGAAGAAAGAAGGTCATTTGCATGAATAGTTCCAGCGTCGGAGTCTATGGAAATTCATATAAATCAATAAAAAAAGTGTATTCCACAATCATGTAAAGTTTATGAAAATCCATATAAATCAATAAAAAAAGTCAGCCAAACTCTACATGGAGTCTATGAATTTTCTAAATCCACATACCTTTTAAAGTCCAATAAAATCCCAATTGAATATACCCCTATTAATAAATACAAACATGTGTTTCATTGATAAGGAAGATAAAAAACCAAAAAATTAAGCAGATTATTCTAGAGACTATTATAAAAATAAAAATGTATAAATGCTAACTAATTAAATTAAACAAATAAATTCCCCTTAAAGAAAAATTGATTTTTTCGTCCTGTAAGTTCGACCTACTTTGATCTTGGTCCCATTAATTTTGGTTGTTTGATTTTTGTCTTATAACTTTGTAAAATTCAACTTTTTGGTCCTATGACATACTATCAAAGGTGGTCTTTAGGTAAATTTGACGTGAATTATTATTTTTTTAATTAAAATAAATACACAGCTGGCCAAAAAACACTTAAATCCCTAATTTGAAGCCCGGAAGCCCGCAAAACACTTAAATCCTTGAATTCTTAAAGCCCACAAAACATAAAACCCACGGCGTATTAAAACCAGAATACCCCAAATCGCGGAACAACTCTAATCCTAAATATATGCGAGCAGATTACATAATCTCTACTCCCAAAATGTATCTTTGATATGTATCTCATTGCAAGAAATTCGAACAATGCTGCAGTATCTTTGAACAAATGGACAAACAATAAAGCAGTATCTTTGATATGTATTTCATTGCAAAAAATAAAAAATTAAAGACAAAAACTCGTATGAGACAGCTTCATACTAAATCCGCCTGACCAAATTTTCAATTAACCTGTTTGACTGGGTCTTCTACCCAGCCAAATACCTAATAAGTCCCTGCATATGTTTCCCTTGTCAGTTTTTAGATTTTTTCTCAACTCCTTCTCTTTGGTTGTGCTCCCTCGCCCGCTGCCAATACATATATGTTCGCTGCCGCATGAGGTGGTGCAAGTTGTGATTTCTTGCTCCATCCTTTGTTGTTTCTTATATCTTCGCCACCACTCAATGCTTGCCGCACGGAGGCCGGAATTTCTCCCGCACGATATCTCCCTCAAGATTTCACACATAGATTACTTTCTTACTTGTTCCCTGAATTTTATGATTTGCCTTTGAATTCAATTAGGTTAAATTAATTTGTAAACATTGACCAAGGTGTGATTCTAATTTTACTAATATGTCAGTATAAACCTTGTGGATGTTTAATTTTTAATTATTAATAAATCCAACTTTTACGTCATGACAAAAAATTTATGAGATTGTCTTACTATTTTCTTATTAGAAATTTTCTGTCATATATAAATAGAGGACCTGATTCTTTTGATTTGATTTTGTGGAATAATTTCATATTTGCATAATCTTTTGGGTTATTTTGATAATTGTGGGACTTCTTCGAGGTGTAAGACATATTATACTCCAAGCCATAACATGTTAGTTTTATGCCTAACAATCATGGAATTCATTTTAATTGTTTTCTAAACTTGGAAAGTTTGCACCAAAATAATCTCATTAATCATTGATTTTATTTGTTGATTGCACTTGTCAGCTGCCGATGTTCTGATATCCACATGAATGCAACATATATCTTGTAAAAGAGAATATTTAAATCTACCTTAGCATACACTCTGGATTGGCTATTTTTATAACCTCAGTAGTGTCAATGTGCATTTCTTAATTACTTATTGTTTATTTATTTTTTTAAACCTACTCATTGTTTTTATTTATGGTCACATATATTTATGGTCATAGAGAGAGAGCATGTAAAATTAGTTCACTATAGATATTGAATTGTTTTTTTGATAGTCTCAAGGGTTATCATTGTTTTTGGTTCTATTCACTACAGATATTTGAATTATTATTTTTTCGTCTTGCAGGTTGTTGGTCCCGGGGTAAACGAGTTCTACACGTGTATGGGGGAATACATGTGTATAGTGATTTTTCAACTTTTAAAACACACTATAATCAGAGAGTCAGGTTGTCCTGAGTTTCAGTCTTGAGAAGCACAAAATGCCCTGAGTCAAAGTCTACTGAGACAATAACACTGAGCGGCTTTCAGAGACTTCAGATTAGCTCACTAATTCTGAGTTTCTACAACAGAGTCCAGATAAGCTTGGAGTAGATAATAATCTTACTGACTACTCAGGGGAGTTTATCAGTTTGACAACTATCTATACTAGCTTATCTAGAGTGCGGAATGTGTAAGCCCTAAGTTTATACTCGTTTTAGTTTGCTGAAAATCTTTCTTTAATAAAATAGTGGTTAAGGCTGTGATTAAGTTAATGCAATCTTCAGTGGATTGTTTCCAACTGAATGTCAGAAAACTTTCAGAATGCTTTTAGTGAAAATATGCAATAGGTAATAATGCAGAACAGAAAGCAAACAACACAACAATTATAGTGGTTCAGAGGCTCAAGCTCCTACATCCACTCTCTCTGATCCTCAGAGAAATTCCTTAACTCACTACTTCTACTACCTTAAGCTTTCAGACTGAACTCAGCAGCTTACTAACTTTCTACCAAGAGTTTTCAGGCTGACCTACTGCAGCTTACTAACTCAACACACACACAAGCGTTCAGACTGAACAATCAGCTTACTAACTTCTTCTCTAGAGTTTTCAAACTGAACACAACAGCTTACTTACTCTTTACAACTCTCACTTCCAACAACTACACACATAAACTTACCTAATCAAAGGGTTTGGGTTTTTGGTTGGTTTCCAACTAGGGTGAGATATCCTTTTACAAATAAACACAAGTAAAAAGCTAGGATATCTCTAACTAAGCTTTGAATATATCATAAGTCTAGGCTTAGTAAAAGAGCTCTCTTCAAAGATGAAACACTTGGAAAATTCTTAGGGTTTCGAGTGCTTCACAAGATTGCTTGAATAAGAATGAGCTCTGGAGTTGCTTTGATTTCCCGTAACCTTGAAATGTCCAAGGCCTCTGGTATTTATAGGCAACTCTCCAGAAGTCTACCTTTGAAAACTATACGTTGGAGAGATAGCATCTTGGGTTTCTTCTTTGAGTAATTGATGAACGACTATATTAGGGTTTGAACGTACCCTTGCATGTTTTAGGAAATATCTAGACAAGCAGCCAATCATCAATTTCTGTGAACAAGACAAATATCAACGCTGACATTCTTCAGGGAAATGTCGCTTTCAGTGTCAGTAAAGTACGTTGTTGTCGCCTCCTCATTGGTTGAAATCTTCCTTTGAACAGAGACAACAAAAATGGCTCTTTTAGTCAACCACACTGATCTGATATTTTCCTTAGTGTTCACAAATGTATAACATTCTCTTTATATGTACTAAGAATGAACAAACACTATTTAACTTGAAGTGACTTGTTCAGGGTCATTTGGTTAATTACAAAAGAGTCTTCAGGATCTTCTGATCTTCTAGTCTTCAAGATCTTCACTTCTTCAGGCTTTACTGATCTTTTAGTAAACTTTGGGTTATACTGAAAAGTATGCTTCTCATTTATTTACTGAAATAAATTATTAATCATTGTTGCATTTAAATATGAATGAATGTTATATATATTTATTGCAAACCCGTTCAATAAAGTCAGTACGTATTACGTTGTAGTTAAATTGGTGATACCAGATCACAGAAGATCAAATTAACAGCTCCTCGTAATTAAGCACAAATTCACAACCTAGATGGAAATGAACAAACCATCATGAAAGGTTGATGTATAAGACTCGGATTGGTTTGTCTTGACCAAGAGATTATACTAGTGCATTTGGATGCGCTGAATAGGACCTACAAGAGGATAAATTCTTCGGTACTGAATATACAAGAATTAGACCTCAGTGGTGTGTTGCTTCTTAATCTCCATCCCTTAAATATGATCGTGTGAAATCAATAACTATTGCTTTAACTTATGGTAGGAAGAGAATCATTGGGATTCGATACCTTATATCTTGGGCAATATTATTAATTACATGACGATTGCTGACATTTAATATGGAGAATCGTGTGCAAGTACGTCTTGTTTGATTTGTCCCCTTGGTGGGCTCAGAACCTTTATCATACCAAATCTTGCAAGTGGAAATTTATTTCCGTTATGGATAATAATGTTGAGCTGTCTTTACTCCAAGGATAAAAATATTAATTAATAAAAAGCTTGTTCAGTGGCTTAATTAATTAATGGACTAAAATAATCTTAAACACGGGAAATAATGACCGGGAGCCATATTATAGTGAAGTCGTAATATGGATTAAGATGGATAGTTCAATATTAATTTTATAGTGGAATAAATTAATATTAATGGACTTTGAATAATATTTGGCCCAATATTATAGTTTCAATAGTCCATTGGAGGTCCAATCTTAATTCTTCTAAAGGCCCCTCAAATAGCCTAAAATAAAGTCCAATTAATGAAAGAGTGAAGAAAATATTCTTGCCTAATATTTCTATGAAATTTTCGAAAATTGTAGGATTAAAGGAGAAAAAAGATTTTCTTGATTTTCTTGAAAAGATTTTATGGAAAGAGATAAGTATTCTTGTAATACATAATTATCCCATAAAATCAAGAAGTCAAATCTTGACTCTTTATTCCTGTATTTTTCGAAAAAAATAGGTATAAAGGGAAATGAGATTTTTATGGAAAAATTGAATTAAGGAGAAAAGAATATAAGAGATATATTCAAGATTTCTTGGAAACCAAGAAAAAGATTTTCTTCCTTATTTCTCCTCCAAAAAACCGGCCACCCTAGCCCTATAAATAGGGGTTGAATTTTTCATTCCCAACTGCAATTCCATGTGTTGGAAATATTAGAAATCCACAAAGGTGGTGGCAAAATATTTTTGTTTTTCCTCTTGTTAAAATCGTTCGTGAGAATCCTCCCACCGGATTGCGTTCGTGGACTTGGGACATATTTGGGAATGCTCTTTGGGTTGATCCGTTGTCTCATCCATCGTCTCTACAAGAGGTTAGTAATCTCGTAACTCCTAGATTCCGCATGCTTAGGATTTACGTGAATTACGTGTATGCATGTTGTTTATTCGTTTATTAATTATTATGTTGAATTGATTTAGGATTAATTCATGTTAGTAATTAATTGATTAATTTAAATATGTATTTAAAATCATCTCGAATAGATCCAGGCACCCCTATTTTCCCAACAACTGGTATCAGAGCAAGGTTTCGAGCTCTGATTTTTTAAATTGTTATTTAAATTATGTTGGACAATAAATTGAGAATTGGATTGTAGAATTGCTAGAGTTGTTTTGCAGGTATCCAATTGTCATTGTATTTAATGTGTTTAATTTTTATGCGTATGAATGAATGGTTTTAATTCGACTCGTTCGAATTTGTTTTTCTCGTGAGAAAATCCACGAGTAGATTAGGCTATTTTGATTTGTTCAAGTGTAATAGACTAGTCTAGATTTAAGGTGTATTTATTTTTCGTTAAATAAATTGTAACCTGATCGAAGACGAAGACAGAGACGAGGAATTAAACGGATCGAATCAGATGCGCGGCGCGGCATCATCGCGAAAACGTTCAAAGGGGAGGCACGCGATCTGACGTCGCTAGGCAGATGGGCCTGGGCGCACGGTGCCGGGCGGGATCGCGCCTTAGGCGTTTGGCGTGGCGCTACTGGCGAAAGCACGGCGAGTGGCGGCCGAGGCATCGCGACACGCGGCACGCCGCGACGACTTGAGACGATGTAGGGCGATGCGGCGCCTTAGGCGTAAGCGTCGGGTCGGTCGCTTCGGCCAAGGGCGGCCGGGTCATGAAATTTTTGGCGTGGCGTTCAAAGGACGTAATTTTTTTTCGAGATGAACGAGTGAGAGAAATTCAAGACGGCGTTTCTTCAAGATCAAGCCAAGGAAAATCAAACCATGACAGTTGGATAATATGTGCCCAATGTGTTTATTTTCTGCTTTGCTTGATTTATTGATGTTTTGTTTCTTATGCTTTATTTAATTTGTTTAAATGTGTTTGCATGAGAATTGCTCAACGAAAAATCTCAAACAAAAAAATTACTAAGTATGTTTTAATAATTAATTTGGTTTTGAATCGAATTAATTTTGATCTCCATGATTTATTTATTTGTGGAATCTTTTGGAGAAATTCCCCTACGGGACGGTCAAAAGATAGTTTTCACATGAATAAATTCCCAAAAGGATGATTGTGAATTATTATTAGTGGCATTTATGACCTCCCCACGAGGCTCGTTCAAAAACGAAGTAGTAATTTCAGTATTTAATCATGGTTATTACTTAGGTATAAAATTGATATGCATATACTTCATCAAGTCCCCCTGTCAATTTTATATTGGTTAAGTGGGAGCCATTATTAATTTTGAAATTAAAGGTTTTAATCAGAATCGTTTTGTAACTCGCTTTGAATGTGATTTAAATGATGACCCTCCCACGAGGCTCATTTAAATCTGTTTTGAGATGTTGGCTGATGCATGTTCATATTTTTTTGAGATTTCAATATGAATCATGTGATCGAATTATGTGATTTTCTTTGTGTTGATCCGGATATTGACACAAAATATATGTTTATTTTCAGTTTCATCATGTCGCAACCTTTTAATCCATTGTTCAATATACTGAAAGACAATCTGCTAACTGGAGAAAACTTTGTTGATTGGTATCGAAAACTCACTATTGTCCTCACTGCACAAAGCCACAACTGGGTTCTAACTACACCCAAACCAGAGAAGCCATCAGACGAGGCTACGAAAACGGTTAAGAAAGAATATGCTGACTGAGAGCATTCTAACGAAATGGCAAAGTGTATCATCTTGGCTTCAATGTCAGATGTGTTGCAACACCAACACCAAAACGTTGAGACCGCTGCGGACATCATGATCAATCTTAAAGCCATGTTTCAACACCAGAACCGTGTAGCTCGCCAGATCACCATGAGGGATATGCTCTCTATGAAAATGATGGAGGGAACACCCGTGAGGGATCATGTTCTCCAGATGATGGCTCACCTTAACAAACTTGAGGTGCTTGGAGCTGAATATGACATCGAGACCCAAATCGATTTCATACTCCATTCCCTGCCCAAAAGCTTTGAGCAGTTCAGGTTGAATTATCAGATGAACAATCAGAAGTTCACCTTGCCTGACCTGCTGCAAGCTCTTGTTTCGGCCGAAGGGATTTTAGGAGGGAGCAACCAAGCTTTAGCGGCTATTGGTCCATCTTCTTCTTCTAGGCCAAAGGGAGGTAAGAAGAAGAAGAAAACCAAGAACGAAAGCCAAGCTAACTCAAGTGTTGCCAAGGGCAAAGGTAAGGTGAAGAAGGAGGGTGGAGTAAAGAGTCTAGCTAAGGGAAAGTGCTACAACTGCGGTGAAAAAGGACATTGGAGGTCGGCCTGTTCCAAACCCAAAAGGAATGAAAAGAAAGGTAATTCTCACTCACTAGTTTTTGAAACTTGTTTGACGGAGTATGCTACCCATTCGTGGGTAGTCGATACGGGATCCACTGATCATGTTTATTTCACGTTACAGGGGTTCAAGCGGACCCGACAACTTAGTGGAAGTGAGATCCTCATCACGCTAGGCGATGCTACGAGAGTGGCAGCTAAAGCAGTGGGAGACGTGCACCTGTCTTTTGGAGACCAGTTTTTAATTTTAAGAGATGTTCTTTATGTTCCTGTTTTTCGGAAAAACCTTATTTCAGTTTCTAAACTATTTGTTGATGGATATTATGTTCGTTTTAATAAACATGTTACTATTTTTCGTAATGATGTGATTATCTATCATGGAACTTTACAGAACAATCTCTATATTATTAACTGTGCACACCACTCACAAAATGCATCGTATAACTCATCTACTATTTCATGTAAAAGAAAGCATTCGGATAACGTGAACAAAACATTCATTTGGCACCTTAGATTAGGTCATATTAACCCAAAAAGGATTCAAAGGTTGGTCCAAGATGGTTCATTAGGGTATCTCCAGGTTGAATCATTTCCAACTTGCGAATCGTGCTTGGAGGGTAAAATGACCAAGAGGGCATTTGGAGCCAAGGGGCTTAGAGCTAAGGAAGTGTTAGAAATCGTTCACACCGACGTGTGTGGTCCAATGCAAATCAAAGATAGAGGTGGCTACGAAAATATTTCGTTACGTTTATCGATGACTACTCAATCTACGGATACATTTTCCTAATGAAGCATAAATCTGAGACCTTTGATAAATTCAAAGAATTTAAGGCTCAAGCAGAGAATCATAAGACTATCAAGTTTCTACGATCTGATCGTGGAGGCGAATACCTCAGTGATGAATTCTTGAACTATCTATCGGAAGAGGGGATTGCATCCCAGTTGACTGCACCCTGTACCCCTCAACAAAATGGGGTTGCAAAACGAAGAAGTAGAACGCTTTTAGAAATGGTAAAATCAATGATAAGCTATGCAGATTTACCAAAATCGTTCCGGGGTTATGCTTTGGAAACAACAGCCTATATTCTAAACTTAATGCTATCCAAATCAGTTCCTAAAACCCCGAGAGAGTTGTGGACAGGGCGCAAGCCTAGTTATGGACACATCAGGATCTGGGGTGTCCGACATACGTGTTGGACAAGGAAGCTGGTAAGTTGGATGTACGTTCGGAATTAAGGCTGTTCATTGGGTACCCCGAAGGGACGAAAGGATGCATGTTCTATGGTCCCGAAGATCAAAAGGTCGTAATCAGTACGCACTTTAAATTTTTGGAAGAAGACTATATGAATGATAAAAAGTCTAGAAGTGAAATTACCTTGAAAGAACTTAAGGGGCCAACTCCATTGCCAACTGTACAAAATGATATACCAAACGTCAAGCCTTCACAACCGGAACCTCATCGTAGTGGGAGGGTTGTCAGACAACCTGAGCGATTCTTAGGGATTGGAGAGTCTTCGGACTTGATCTCAGGCAAAGATCAGATCCCCGGTCCTACAATGAGGCGATCCAAGACAAAGATGCAACTTATTGGCAAACATCAATGGAAGCCGAAATGGGTTCAATGGATCACAACAAAGTGTGGGAGCTAGTCGAACCACTCGATGGGGTAAACCCCATTGGATGCAAGTGGGTATACAAGAGAAATAGGGGACCGAACGAAAAGGTTGAAACCTTTAAGGCAAGACTAGTGGAGAAAGGGTACACTCAGAAAGAAGGGATCGACTATGAGGAAACCTTTTCACCAGTAGCCATGCTCAAGTCCATCCGCAGACTTTGAGATCTGGCAAATGGATGTCAAGACAACTTTCCTAAATGGAAGTTTTGACGAAGAGATCTATATGCAACAACTCGAAGGCTTCATTCAAAAAGGTCAAGAGCATCTGGTTTGCAAGCTCAAGAAGTCCATTTATGGGCTAAAGCAAGCATCCCGTTCTTGGAATCAGTGTTTTGATCAAGTTATAAAATCCTATGGTTTTGATCAAAATAACTTTGAAAGTTGTGTTTACAAAAGGCGCGACGGAACTGCATTGGTATTTTTGGTACAATACGTTGACGACATACTGCTCATCGGAAACGATGTAAAGGTGTTATCGGACGTAAGGACATGGCTGTCAAAATAGTTTTATATGAAGGATTTAGGTGAAGTCGGTCACGTCCTAGGGATCAAGATCACTCGAGATCGCAATAAAAGGATGAAGGGCTTTCACAAGCCTCTTATGTAGACACTGTTTTGAAACGCTTCAGCATGCAAGATTCCAAGAAAGGCTTTGTGCCCTACAGACATGGAATCCATCTATCCAAGGAAATGTGTCCCAAAACACAGAATGAGATAGATGACATGAAAGGCATCCCTTATGCTTCGGCTGTAGACGCAATGCTGTGCACGAGACCGGATATCTGCTTTGTCGTAGGCATGGTAGCTAGATATCAAAGCAACCCGGGGAAAGCACACTGGACTGCGGTAAAGGACATTCTGAAGTATCTGAAGAGGACACGGGACATAATGTTGGTTTACCAGTCAGACAATCTAATCCCCATCGGTTACACGGACTCGGATTTCCAATCAGACATAGACTATAGAAAGTCTACCTCGGGTAGTGTGTTTTGCATGGGGGGGATGAGCCATAACATGGAGAAGCGTAAAACAGAAATGCATCGCCGATTCTACCATGGAAGCCGAATACGTAGCTGCTTGTGAAGCGGCGAAGGAGGCGGTTTGGCTCAAGAACTTCCTAAGTGACTTGGACGTTATCCCGGATTTGCCCAGCACAATCACGGTCTATTGTGATAATGCCGGAGCAGTTACAAATTCAAGGGAACCAAGAGCACACAAGGCCAGCAAACACATTGAAAGAAAATACCATCTTATACGAGAAATCGTTAAGAGAGGAGACATTGAGGTGGTAAAGATTGCATCGGAAGACAACCTAGCAGATTCATTCACAAAGGGTCTGCCTCAGAGTACATTCGAGAGACATGTGGAAGGAATGAGTGCCAAGAACGTTGCCAATTTGCTTTGAGTATAAGTGGGAGAAATTATTAGGTTCGTGTAGGGTGATGTCACATAGAACACGAGACATGTTGTAGTATACTTAAAAGCAAACTTTGAGTATAAGAGGGAGATTGTTGGGGTTATACTGAAAAGTATGCTTTTACTTTGTATAACCAAACTGTGTTTTTCACATTTATTTACTGAAATAAATTATTAATCACTGTTGCATTTAAATATGAATGAATGTTATATATATATTTATTGCAAACCCGTTCAATAAAGTCAGTACGTATTACGTTGTAGTTAATTTGGTGATACCAGATCACAGAAGATCAAATTAACAGCTCCTCGTAATTAAGTACAAATTCACAACCTAGATGGAAATGAACAAACCATCATGAAAGGTTGATGTATAAGACTCGGATTGGCTTGTCTTGACCAAGAGATTATACTAGTGCATTTGGATGCGCTGAATAGGACCTACAAGAGGATAAATTCTTCGGTACTGAATATACAAGAATTAGACATCAGTGGTGTGTTGCTTCTTAATCTCCATCCCATAAATAAGATCGTGTGAAATCAATAACTATTGCTTTGACTTATGATAGGAAGAGAATAATTGGGATTCGATACCTTATATCTTGGGCAATATTATTAATTACATGACGATTGCTGACATTTAATATGGAGAATCTTGTGCAAGTACGTCTTGTTTGATTTGTCCCCTTGGTGGGCTCAGAGCCTTTATCATACCAAATCTTGCAAGTGGAAATTTATTTTCGGTATGGATAATAATGTTGAGCTGTCTTTACTCTAAGGATAAAAATATTAATTAATAAAAACCTTGTTCAGTGGCTTAATTAATTAATGGACTAAAATAATCTTAAACACGGGAAATAATGACCGGGAGCCATATTATAGTGAAGTCGTAATATGGATTAAGATGGATAGTTCAATATTAATTTTATAGTGGAATAAATTAATATTAATGAACTTTGAATAATATTTGGCCCAATATTATAGTTTCAATAGTCTATTGGAGGTCCAATCTTTATTCTCCTAAAGGCCCCTCAAATAGCCCAAAATAAAGTCCAATTAATGAAAGAGTGAAGAAAATATTCTTGCCTAATATTTCTATGAAATTTTCGAAAATTGTAGGATTAAAGGAGAAGAAAGATTTTCTTGATTTTCTTGAAAAGATTTTATGGAAAGAGATAAGTATTCTTGGAATACATAATTATCTCATAAAATCAAGAAGTCAAATCTTAACTCTTTATTCCTTGTATTTTTCGAAAAAAATAGGTATAAAGGGGAATAAAATTTTTATGGAAAAATTTAATTAAGGAGAAAAGAATATAGGAGATATATTCAAGATTTCTTGGAGACCAAGAAAAAGATTTTCTTCCTTATTTTTTCCTCCAAAAAATCGGCCACCCTAGCCCTATAAATAGGGGATGAATTTTTCATTCCCAACTGCAATTCCATGTGTTGGAAATATTAGAAATCCACAAAGGTGGTGGCAAAATATTTTTGTTTTTCCTCTTGTTAAAATCGTTCGTGAGAATCCTCCCACCGGATTGCGTTCGTGGACTTGGGACATATTTGGGAAGGCTCTTTGGGTTGATCCGTTGTCTCATCCGTCGTCTCTACAAGAGGTTAGTAATCTCGTAACTCCTAGATTCCGCATGCTTAGGATTTACGTGGATTACGTGTACGCATGTTGTTTATTCGTTTATTAATTATTATGTTGAATTGATTTAGGATTAATTCATGTTAGTAATTAATTGATTAATTTAAATATGTATTTAAAATCATCTAGAATAGATCCAGGCACCCCTATTTTCCCTACACATCTGAGATCTTCAGACCTATTCTCACCTGATCTATATCTGCTGACTATACATGGTGCAGATAATCCTGAAACATAACAACAATTTGAAACCTGATCCTATACTATCAAGATTTTCCTGAAACATGTCATACTCAGGGGTTTTGGGATCTAATCAAAATCTTTATTAAATTCATCTCCTAACAATTTCCTCCTTTTTGATGATGCCAAAACCATCTTCTTACAAGCTTGCAAACAGCAGTAAACCTGTCATCTATTCAGGTTTCAATTCATAAAGCAAGTAAAACAACTAAAAAGGCAACCATCAAGTAATCAGTAAGATAATGAGATATTATCTTTTGATCAAACAGAAAATCAGTAGATTTTTTTCATTAGTCTCAAAAACCAAAGAGTATATGTTACAATGGTTTTCTTATGTTATCTACTGAAACAAAAGGAATAAGGTAATCATTCTTCTTCTGATTCAATCTCATCAGTTGGTGGTTTCAGGTTGAACATCCCATAGTACCTTTTCTTCAGTTCTTCTCTCTTCTGGATGGTCTGAGCATCACTCCCTGTCAGCTCAAGATATTCAGCCTAATCCACAAAATCTGCATGGATGAAATCATAATTGATCATCCCATTCTTGAATTTTGGTGGAGGATACTTGATTTGACCAGGAGCCTTCAGCTGATAACCTAGAGTATCAAACAAATCAAACCATTTCTGGCATATATCAGTGAAGTTCTGTAGTATGTAGGCAATGAATGCTTCATCCCTATCAGTGTTGGGCTGAGAACAGGTTTGTAGTACATCATAATTGAACACAAACTCCCTCTTGGCCGTCTCCAATCTATCATTCAGCTCAATAGGCATCCATTTGTCTACATGAGGCCACATCCTCTTCCTCTGCTTGGTGCCTCTCCTCCAGCGAACCATCCTCTGAAAGCCTCCTAGCTTTCTCTTGGCTTCCTCCCTCTTCTTTCTGGTCATTTCTGAACCTGACACAGAGGTAGCAGCCTTCCTCTTCCTCTCAGCTTCAAGTGCTTTTACTGAGTTGTGCCAGTCTCAATTAAGTCTCTTGGTGGATACATCATATTCACCAAATCCTTCTTTGAAAAGATCATCAATTTCAGACTCTTCATCTTTCTCAACAACTTCCTGAATGTCTTCCTCAATATCTTCTTCAAAGTCCTGAGCTAACTTCCTCTGAGTGGGCTTTCTACTGACAGGCTTAGCCATCTGCTTAGTTTTCAGAGGTTTCTCAATAAATGCAACATGCTTCTTCTGAGGATTCAAGATTCCATAAGCCTCTCCTTGCTTACTGGTTTCTTGCTTCCTCTGCCTCTTCTTTCTTTGCTCATGAACTTCCATAGCTGCTTCAGGATGTATCAACACTTCAGGCTCTTTCCTCTTTCCTCTATGGATCTCAGTAGGAAACTGTTCAACTTGTTTTTCCATAGGTGGTAGGGCAGCAAGCTTGTCATAACTTTCCCCCTTTTTGGCATCATAGTTGGCAATCAGCTCGGAAAGGGTTCTGTCCATGTGAAGTTGCTCTCTGCCAATTGATCTAACTTCTGCCGCCACATGAAAATGCTCATCCTAAATCCTTCTCAGCACATTCAGACCAGTACTAGTGTCTTCAGCAAAACCACCATAAGTTACCTTCATTTTCTCCATCAATGAATTGCTCATCTCCTCAACAGCTGATTTGATCATTTCATTAGTCTTGGATTTCAGAAAATCCTCAAGCACTTTTGATCTCAAATCAAACTGTCTCTCCATCTCTTCCTTCATCTCCTTAGCCACATCATCTAATTTGTATTGAATGAAGTAAATTTGCTATCAATAGAAGTGGATAGTAAATTTACCTGAGCTGGTGTTATCATAGATGTGCTAAGTGTTTTGATGGATTCACCCTGAGAAATTTGTGTCTCAACAATTTTAGACACTTCTCCAACCAGAGGTTCAAGCTTCGCCATCTGATCAATAATTGGCTCGAACTTGGCTAATTTCTCCACAATGGGTGTGAAATCAACAGTTGGTTGCGGAGGAATATGGATCTCTTCTTCAGCTTCAGTCTGAAGCCCAATCTCGGCAGATGTAGGTGCAGTAGGCTCCTGAGGGGTTTCTCCCATTGTAATCATCTGAAGTTCAGGAAAATCCTGAGCTTGTTCCCCCTGAGCGGATGCTCCAACCTCAGCATGTTTCTGACTACCCTCAGCAGGGTCCTTATTAGTTCTGTCCTGAGAGGGATCTTCCTTGTCCTGACCCTCATCAGTTTCTCGGACTGATCCACATCCTTCTTCTCAGCAAGTTTCTTCCTGATCAGTGCATCAAACTCAGTAGGTTTGATTCTCAGTCTCTTCTTGCCCAACCCTGAAAAGGCATCTAATTCCGCCACTTCTTCAGCCCAAAAATCTTCTCCTCTGAAGTTCCCAATTTTCAGCATCATGGCGAAACACTGATTGACTATCAGCATGGCCATTTTCAGTCTGATGAACATATCCTGAAGATCAGGATAGTTGGCAAGTTCTGGGTATTTGTCCAAGACAAAGCGTTCAACTTTCAACCTCCATTATTTCTCCTCAGCCTCACCTTTCCTGAGTTCAGGAACCGGTGACTCCTCTTCAGAGCTAGAATGAGCCTCTGAAGGTGTGGGAATTTTTGGCTCTGTGGGGCGAATGGGTGAGATCGGTATTTGGGTCTCTTCAGCAGGTTTTTGAGAACCTGTGAAGATTTCTCTGGTAATGAGATCATCCCCAATACTGGTATTGAGGACATCAGTGAACACATCCTCATCCCTTTCAACCTCAGGAATGTGTTCAGCCTCTTTCTCAGCAGCTTGTGAAATGGCTTTCACAAGAAATGGCTTTCTTGGCAATGACTCAATCAGAAAACTGAGTTTAGTTCCAAAAAGAACTTTCCCATTCTTTGTAAATGCTCCTTGAGCATATTTCAGTTTCAGACTCTGACTCAATATGCAATCCACCAAGGACTTTAGCCAGTTAGAACTTTTAGAGGGTGAGTCCTCTATTGCAGCCATGAGTCTCAACTTGTTCCGACTAACCTGCTCTAAACTTCCAGAGGTGCTCATCAAGCACTTGGCTACAATATCGATCAAAACTTTATAAACATGTTTTAAACACCTTTTGTTTAACGCCCTTTCAGTTCAACTTTAGACGTAGAAAACCTATCCAAGATTTCTTGTTCATGCCCCAACGTATAAACTGCAGGGTCATCTCATCTATCACTTAACTCAAAACCATTATTAATGTTCTGAAGTGATAAGTTTACCTCTCTTGTACAAATTGCTTCGGCTTTGGATTTCGCGTTGGTGCCGAAACTAAGTTGTGAGACCAGAGAGCCATTTTCTCCTTCTATGAGATTTACCACAAACTGCAACACTTCTTGTGGTAATTATGACTTTGGCGTATTGCTCACAAGTTTGTCCAACCGCGCCATTCGAAGCAAGTTTAAAGTTTCTTCTTCAACCAGCGTCGTCTTGTTATCGATCATTGAACAACGTGCTCAAAGTATGGTTTATCTGTTTCCGCAAGGTTTTTAATCATCGCGTAACTGGGAAACTCCATTGTAGGTTTTTGGAATTTGAAGCAACGAAGGGTTTGGATAATTTGGAGGGTTTGTAGAAAAACAGAGTGTAAAGTGTTATGAATTTGGAAACTCTGGGGTATATATATGATCTCATGAAATAGATCAAGGGCTAAGATTAAATCTGAATGAACGGTTGTGATTTAAACTTTGGTCGATATAATCTCAAGGTTTGTTTGCTATTAATGACAAATAATCAGATATGCAGAATAATGGCAGCAATTAGGGTGACAAAATGATGTTTCACTCTAATCGAGGTAACCCTTTGATGTCCTGCCAAAATATTAACCAATAAGAATCCTTCAATCATTCCTGCTTAAAGTTCAGGTCTTTTGTATTTATTTCAAATGATTACTGATTGAAATAAATGCTTTGTGAGTAAAGGCATGTGCCAAGTGTGTTTCAGGATTAATTGAATACTTAATCCTTACTGAACACTGACAGTGACAAAAATCATCCTGATTCTCAGTTTCCATCCTGAGAGATCTTTGTCCTGAGTTTTTCTTACTGAAAAACCCCATGCATCTGAAGAGCTTCTTCCTTCAGGATAAATTACTCACATGGATCCAACATCCCTAATTCCACTGATAGTTCCTGAAATCTTGACTCAGCCGATGACTTAGTAAGAATATCAGCTCTCTGTTTATCAGTATGAATTTTCTCCATTCTAATGTCTTTCTTCTCAACATGGTCTCTAATGAAATGGTGTTTAATATCCACATGTTTACATCTAGTGTGTAGCACAAGATTTTGTGATATTGCAATGGTACTGTTGTTATCACAAAATATAGGAACTTCTTTGGCTATAATCGTATAGTCTCTTAATTGTTGCCTTAGCCAGAGAATATGTGCACAACAGCTTCCTGCAACCATGTTATCAGCTTCAGTAGTACTAGTTGCTACTGAGGTCTGCTTCTTAGAAAACCAGGATACCAGTTTGCTTCCAAGAAATTGACAAGTTTCTGAAGTGGACTTCCTTTCAATTCTGCAACCACCATAATCAGCATCTGAATAACCATCTAATTCAAGGTTATCATCAGCTGGATACCACAATCCTCTATTCACTGTGCCTTTTAGATATCTCAGTATCTTTTTGGCAGCTTCCATGTGACTAGCCTTTGGATTGGCTTGGTATCTTGCACATATCCCAACAACATCATGCCTATTTATTGTGAGATAGAGTAATGATCCAATGATCCCTCTATAATCAGTATGGTTAACTAACTTGCCTTCAGGATCAGGATCCATCTTGTAGTTAGTATTCATAGGAATTATAAATGCATTACAATTCTGAATACCATACTTGGCAATCAGATCTCTGGTGTATTTTGCCTGATTGATGAAGATTCCTTCTTTTGACTGTTTCACCTGAAGTCCTAGAAAGAAATTCATCTCCCCCATCATTGACATCTCAAACTTACCTTTCATCAGTGTAGAAAATTTCTCACACAACTGATGATTAGGAGATCCAAAGATAATGTCATCCACATAGATCTGTACTAGTAAGACATCTTTCCCATCTTCTATCCTGAACAAGGTTCTATCAACAGTTCCTTTGGTAAAACCATGGTCAGTAAGAAATTGAGATAGAGTATCATACCATGCTCTGGGTGCTTGCTTCAGACCATACAAGGCTTTACTGAGCCTGTAAACTTGGTCATTCTGATAGAAGCCAGGAGGTTGTTCCACATAAACCTCTTCTTTAAGCACACCATTCAGAAATGTACTCTTAACGTCCATTTGATATACCTTAAATTTCATGTGAGCAGCATATGCAAGAAATAATCTAATGGCTTCTAGTCCTGCAACTGGTGCAAAGGTTTCATCATAATCCAAGCCTTCTTCTTGGGAATAACCTTGTGCAACTAGCCTTGCCTTGTTTCTTACAATGACATTGTTCTCATCTCTCTTATTCTTGAATACCCACTTAGTTCCAATCACATTGTGCTTCTTAGGTCTATCTACTAACTCCCGAACTTCATTCCTAGAAAATTGATTTAGCTCTTCTTGCATAGCAATAATCCATAAGGAATCTTGAAGAGCCTCTTCAATCTCCGTAGGTTCTTTCTCAGATAGGAAGCAACAGAACAACGCACTTTCTCCATGGAACCATCTTGTTTTAACTCTTTCAGATAGATCTTCCACAATCTGACTTGTAGGATGACTATCTAACCATGTTCTCCTGGATGTTCCCCCTTCAGTAGTATCCTCAACATCAGAAATGTTAGGTTCAGGTAATTCATTAAACTCAGGGAACAACAAGAAAGGAAAGAGTGAATCATCTTCCTCGGGGAATATTTCATTCAGAACATTGTCAGTGACATTTGTTCCCCCTTGGTTGATAGATTCAGAGATTGCCTCAGCTGTGACCACATCTTCATCGGCATTACATACTTGAGTCTGAACTGGTGTTTGTTCAGATTGGTCAGCTTCAGTGTGTTGACTTTCCTTTAGTGGAGAATTATCATCCTGAGTACCACCAGCCTGAGTATTTCCATCCTGAGTCTCTTCTTCCTCTGAGTCAGTTTCACTCCATTCATAATAAGTGATTGACTTCTTCTTTTCAGGCTCAGATGATGTTTTGACATTCTTTTCCAGGCTAAGAATGGTGATCCTTTTTGTCAAGTCTCCTGAATCAACTTCATGTTTCTTATGAACACAAGTAGATTCATCAAAAACAACATGAGGTGTTTCTTCCACAATAAGAGCCCTACAGTTTTAAACTCTGAAGGCTTTACTAATTTCAGAATATCCTAAGAATATTCCTTCATCAGCTTTGCTATCAAAAGTTTTCAACTGATCTTTACCATTATTGTGTATGAAACACTTACAACCAAACACATGAAAGAAAGAAACAAGAGGCTTCCTTTCATTCCACAGTTCATATGGAGTTTTTCCTTGATTCTTTGTCAGCATGGATCTGTTCTGAGAGTAGCATGCAATGTTGACTGCCTCAGCCCAAAATCTCTTAGGAATGTCAGCTTCAGCAATCATTGTTCTTGCAGCTTCTTTCAGAGTCTTATTTCTTCTTTCAGCAACACCATTTTGATGAGGGGTCCTTGCAGCTGATGTTTCGTGAGTTATTTCAATTTGCTGCACAATAATCAGATATAATATGGTTGATAAATTCAGTGCCTTTATCTGATCTGATTTTGACCACACTCAAATTATTTTCAGTACTGAGTCTTTTCAGTAATTCTGGCAGTTTGGTCTGAGTTTCTTTCTTACTGAGTAAAAAATAACCCATGTATATCTTGAGTAGTCATCAACTACTACCAGTGTATATTTCCTGCCATTAGTGCTCACATCTGTAACTGGACCAAAGAGATCCATACGTAACAGTTGAAGTATTCTATCAGTAGAAACTTCTACTTTGCTTTTGAATGATGCTATAGTTTGTTTGCCTTTCTGACAAGCATCACAGACATGATCTTTACTGAACACTTCATCAGGTAACCCCCTCACAAGTGCTAATCTTGCAAGTTTATTCAGGGTTTTGAAGTTCAAATGGTTCAGTCTTTGTGCCACAACCAACTGGTTTCAGTAGCCTTCTTGGCCATTAAACATGTATCCATAGGAGTAAGCCTCCAATCAGCAAGATACACATTTCATTTTCTAGTACCAGTCAGTAATACTTATTGTGAAACATTATCTTTCACATAGCACAAGTTCTTTGAGAATTCAATATAAATCCTTTATCACATAATTGACTGATAGAAAGCAAGTTATGCTTTAAACCAGACACATATGATACACCATGGATATGAACAGTGTCAATTTCAAGTGTTCCAAATCCTTCCGTCTGTTCTTTGGAATTATATCCAAAAGTTATCTAGGGCCTTTTTGTTCAACATAGTCAGTGAGCAAATATTTGTATCCTTTCATGCGTCTTGAGCATCCACTGTCCAAGTACCATGCAACAGGTGCAACTTCAGTTCCACTCATCAGGGCTATCTAGTCTTCATTCAGTTCAGTGCCCTTATCCTTCACCTGCAAAGCAAATTAGGCCTTAGGTACCCATTTGGTGTAGGGTCCTACCAGGTTAGCTGTACCTTTTGGAATCCAAATCTGCCTGACAACTCTAATGACTTTAGAGTGGCTGATTTGTCTTCCATAAACATCTACATACACATTCACCACCCTAGGTGCCTTGGAAGTATCTTGTGTATGAGTGCTAGCCTTAGCATGAACATGAACCTTAGAGTTCTTCTTGGGTTCAGGCCTTTTGTTCCATTGATTTGGCTTTGGTGTAGCTGATCTCTGTCTCCGCTAACTTGGGTTCAGGAAACCTTTACCCTTAGGCAAGTGGGGTTTAGGTTGTCTGTACTGAAATTGTGGTCTTTCAGTAATCTGAGGACTTTGTCTCCTCTTCTGAGAATTTCTCGGCTGAGTGTTTCTCTTCTGAGGATTCCTCTGATGGTTCAGGGCGGATTTCTTCAGGTTGGTATTCTTAGCCTGAGGCTTAGAAGTACTGGCCTGAGGATTTTCTACTGATTGTTTAGGTTTTCTAGCCTTTTCCTGAGGTTTGGGCTTTCTTTCCTGAACTTTCAGGTTTTCTGAAACCAAAGGTCCTTTACCCTTATCCAAAACACTGGGTTGTTCTTCAATAAGAAGATCAGTACGAACCGCCGGTTTAACAAAGACAGTCTTAGTGCCACTTGTAGAAGCAACATTCAGAAGATCATGTGAGGTTCCCCCTGGAATATATCCTAATCCAGCTTTTATAGTTGCAGGTTTTTGATAACTCTGAATTTCATCTATTGCATGAGATGCAGAATTCAATAGAGCTACCTTTCTGTTGGGAAATAAGTTGCACGGATCTATTCGGGATAAATATTTAAATAAAAATTTAATTCTTACAATTATTACTAGCATGAATTAATCCTATATTAATTCAAATAATAATCCAACAACAAATCATGCATATAATCAATTCATGTAAATCCTACGCATGCGGAATTTCTACGAGTTTACGTGAACGTACCTCTTGGAATGGTGATGGCCTTGTTGATTAAACACACCAAAAGAACCTTCCCAAGTATTCCCTTAATCCTTGCTCGACTATCCGGTGGTAGGACGCTTGCGAACAATTAACAAAAGGAAAATAAACTTTGTTGCACCACTTTTGTGGATTTACTAATTTTTCCAGCACATGGAATTGTACTTGGGAATGAAAGAATCATCCCCTATTTATAGACAGGGTGGTGGTCGAAATTTTAGGGAAAAAACAATGTGGAAAAATCTTTTCTTGATCTCCAAGAAATCTTGAATATATCTCCTATATTCTTTTTCCCATAATTATAATATTCCACAAAAAATCCCACCTTATCTTTGTTATGGAATTTTCGAAATATTAGGTCAAGATTCCAAGATTTGGATCTTCTTGAAATTATGAGATATTCTTGTATTTCAAGAAATACATATCTTTCATAATATCTTTTCAAGAAAATCAAGAAAATCTTTCTTGCCCTTAATATTTCAAAATTTTAAAAAAATACCATATGGATAACCAAGTGGGAGATTTCTTGAATTTAATGAGATAATCTTGTATTCCAAGAATCCATATCTTCATTCCATAACAAAATTCAAAGAAAATCTTTCTCCCCTTTTAATCCATAATTTTCGAAATTCATGGAAAAATAAGGCAACAATATTTATTTTATTTTAAACACATTTTTCAGTTATTGGACTATATGTTGGGCTACTTAGGGGGCCTTTAGGAGAATTAAGATTGGACCTTTCAATGGATCTTGAATTATCAATATTGAGCCACAATATTATTCAAGCTCATAAATATTAATTAACCTCACTACATAATTAATATTGCACTATCCATCTTAACCCATATTACAGTCAATATGGCTCCCGGTTATTATTTTCCGTGTTTAAGATTATCTAGCCCATTAATTAATTCAAGCCACTGAAATAGCTTTCCATTAATTAACATCTTTTGTCCTTGGTTAAGGAACAATTCAACATTATTATCCATACCGAAAACTAGTTCCACTTGCAAGATTTGGTATGATAAAGCTTATGAACCTCCCAAGGGGAAAAATCGAACAAGCGTACTTGCACACGATTCTCCGTATTAAATCTTAGCAATCACATGTGACCAATAATATTGCCCAAGATAAAAAGTATTGAATCTCGTTGATTCTCTACCCATGATAAGTCAAAGTAATAGTTACCAACCACACGTGATCCTATTTAAGGAACGAAGATTAAGAAATAACGAATCACTGAGGTCTAATTCTTCCTTGTTCAGTTCTGAAGAATTTGTCCTCCTGTAGGTCCTATTCAGTGCATCAGTCATGCACTAGTGTAATCTCTTGGTCAAGACAAGCCAATCCGAGCCTTACACTTCAACCTTTCACTATGGATTGTTCATTTCCATCTAGGTCGTGAATGGTGTACTTTTAGTTACAAAGGACTGTTAATTTAATCTTCTGTGATCTGGTATCACTAAATTAACTACAATGTAACACGTACTATTTATTGAACAGTTATGCAGTAAATATATGTAACATTCGATGATATTTAAAGCATCAGTGATAAACAATTTATTTCAGTAAATAAGTCCGAAATTCAGTTTTTGATTATACAAAGTAAAAGCATACTTTCCAGTATAATCCCAACATTTTCTCTGCAAACTATCCTCACTTTTCTTTAGAGTTTCATGTTTCTGAAAGAGGTCATTGAACTTAGTTCTGATAAGCTGATTTTCTTCAGTGGATTTCTCTAACTTTCCTTTTAGGGCCTCTACCACCTTCTCTTTCTCTGAGAGTTTTACTTTCAGAACATCAAGTTCATCAGTTTCTCCCATCAATTGAGAAGTGATCTCAGCGGCTTTAGAGTTTTTCCACTTTAGATTCTCAGCAGTCAGTACTTCATTCAGCTCTTGAGTTTCTATGAGCAGTTCTTGTAACACAGAATAGTCCTTCATCAGATTCTCAAAAGAACCCATCAGGTCAAAATTACTGGTTACAGAGGAACTTGATAACTCAGGTGCTTGTGTAGGAGCAGCAACAGAGATAGAAGATTTTACCTCCTCAACAGCAACAAGACAAACATCATCACTATCACTATCTGAGAACATCTCTTCTGAAGAGCTAGATCCTTCCTTAGAGTGTTCTTCTTCAGAACCCATTGCCTTTTTGCTGGCATACTTCTTGTCTCTCTTGGCTTGCCGATCCTTTCTTTCCTTGGAACTCAACTCAGGGCAGTCATACTGGAAGTGTCCTTTCTTCTTGCAGTTGTAACATCTGTTGGTATCATCATCCTGATCATTGTCCTCTTTGGATTTGTAGTCCTTCTTTTTGGATGAAGATCCTTCAGCTTTGTAGTCTCTTTTCTCCTCAGTAGAATTTTCTTTAGCTTCTGAGTTGTTCCTGTTCCTGTACCTGGTATCTTTATAATACCTTTTATACTTACCAAATCTGTGGTTCATTTTCTCAAACATTCTTGCCATCAGGGCAATTGTCTCATCTTTTTCATCCTGATATTTTGTTAGATGAGATCTCAGGTTCTTTAGAGTTACAGATTTTTCCTTGTGCTTTGAAAGCCACATTTTTGTTAGATGAATTATCATCTTTGCTATCAGATTTCTTAGTTTTCTTATCAATCACAAACTCAT
This sequence comes from Stenogyne calaminthoides, assembly GCA_037126765.1. Lineage (NCBI taxonomy): Eukaryota > Viridiplantae > Streptophyta > Magnoliopsida > Lamiales > Lamiaceae > Stenogyne > Stenogyne calaminthoides. The sequence goes on along the minus strand of JBBCBC010000023.1, from coordinate 8,510,264 downwards.
ATGCTTTCAACTCAGAGAAAACTTGTTGATATGGCATAGAGGCAATATCCTTGGTGTTCTCAATTACTACAACATGAATATCCCATTTCTTAGACAGTCCTCTAAGAATTTTCAGAGCAATTTCTCTTTTCAGATATCTTTTTCCAAGAGCACTTAGGTTATTCATAATGCTAGTGAATCTGACCTGAAGTCTTTCAATAGATTCACCATCTCCCATTTCAAAACCATCAAATTTGGCAATAGCCACAGATAGTTTGTTTTCTTTGATATGATCAGTTCCTTGACACATTATAGCAAGTGTGTCCCAAATTTCTTTGGCAGTTTCACAGTGAGAAATCATTCCCATAACACCATCATCAATAGTGCTATACAGAGTATCTTTAGCAATATAATCCAAGTTAACCAACTTCCTCTCTTCAGAAGTAAGATGATCATCAGATTTGAGAAATTCATCCCTTGGATCATCTTTTCCAGCATTAGTAGATCTAGGATTAACAACCTTATACTCAAGAGGTCCTTGAGACACAACTCTCCACATTCTCTCATGTTTAGAGTACAAGTGTGCCTGCATTCTCAATCTCCATAGATCATAATTCTCAACTGAGAACATAGGTAGTTTATTAGAAGGCATGATGAAATAGCCTTGTAAGATATCAACAATAAGATCTATTTAGTAGACCACCAAAGTCTCTCAGTAAACAAGACTATGGCTACCAAGGCAAGTGGTCAGTTAGAACCACTGCTCTGATACCACTTGTTGGTCCCGGGGTAAACGAGTTCTACACATGTATGGGGGGGATACACATGTATAGTGATTTTTCAACTTTTAAAACACACTATAATCAGAGAGTCGGGTTGTACTGAGTTTCAGTCCTGAGAAGCACAAAATGCCCTGAGTCAAAGTCTACTGAGACACTAACACTGAGCGACTTTCAGAGACTTCAGATTAGCTCACTGATTCTGAGTTTCTACAATAGAGTCCAGATAAGCTTGGAGTAGATAATAATCTTAGTGACTACTCAGGGGAGTTTATCAGTTTGCCAACTATCTATACTAGCTTATCTAGAGTGCGGAATGTGTAGGCCCTAAGTTTATACTCGTTTTAGTTTGCTGAAAATCTTTCTTTAATAAAATAGTGGTTAAGGTTGTGATTAAGTTAATGCAATCTTCAGTAGATTGTTTCCAACTGAATGTCACAAAACTTTCAGAATGCTTTCAGTGAAAATATGCAGCAGGTAATAATGCAGAACAGAAAGCAAACAACACAACAATTATAGTGGTTCAGAGGCTCAAGCTCCTACGTCCACTCTCTCTGATCCTCAAAGAAATTTCTTAACTCACTACTTCTACTACCTTAAGCTTTCAGACTGAACTCAGCAGCTTATTAACTTTCTACCAAGAGTTTTCAGGCTGAACCAATGCAGCTTACTAACTCAACACACACACAAGCGTTCAGACTGAACAATCAACTTTCTAACTTCTTCTCTAGAGTTTTCAGATTGAACACAACAGCTTACTTACTCTTTACAACTCTCACTTCCAACAACTACACACACAAACTTACCTAATCAAAGGGTTTGAGTTTTTTGTTGGTTTCCAACTAGGGTGAGATTGCAGGGAAAAATCGGGGTGCCCGGATCTATTCGAGGTGATTATTTAAATACATATTTAAATTAAACAGTTAATTACTAACATATATTAATCCTAAATCAATTCAACATAATAATAAACAACATGCGTACACATAATTCACGTAAATCCTAAACATGCGGAACTAGGAATTACAAAATTACTAACCTCTTGAAGAATCAAACGGATGAATCAACCCAAGAGCCTTCCCAAATATATCTCCAAAGTCCACGAACGCTATCCGGTGGGAGGATTCACACGAACGAATTTAATGGAGAGAAATAAAATATTTTGCTACCACCTTTGTGGATTTATAATATTTCAAACACATGAAATTGCACTTGGGAATGAAGAGCTCATCCCCTATAAATAGGGAGGAGGGGGGCGAAAATTAGGGCTAGGAAAATAAGGAAGAAAATCTTTTCTTGATCTCCAAGAAATCTTGAATATATCTCCTATATTCTTTTCTTCTTAATTAAATTTTCCATAAAAATCTCTTTCCCCTCTTCTACCCAATATTTTCGAAATCTACACTATAGAAGGAGTCAAGATTTGACTTCTTGAATTTATGGGATAATTATGTATTCCTACAATAATTATCTCTTTCCATAAAATATCTACAAGAAAATCAAGACAATCTTTTCTTCCTTTAATAGACAAGATTTTCGAAAATTACACTTGAAAATATAACAAGAATATTATCTTCTCTTTCTCATTAATTGGACTTTATTTTGGGCTATTTGGGGGACCTTTAGGAGAATTAAGATTGGACCTCCAATGGACTATGAAACTATAATATTTTGGGCCAAATATTATTCAAGTCCATTAATATTAATTTACTCCACTATAAAATTAATATTGAACTATCCATCTTAACCCATATTACGATTTCACATATAACATGGCTCCCGGTCATTATTTCCCGCATTTAAAATTATCTTAGTCCATTAATTAATTAAGCCACTGAACAAACTTTATATTAATTAATATCTTTGTCCTTGGAGTAAAGACAATTCAACATTATTATCCATGCCGGAAATAAATTTCCACTTGCAAGATTTGACATGATAAAGGATATGAGCCCACCAAGGGGACAAATCAAGCAAGACGTACTTGCACGCGATTCTCCGTATTAAATGTCAACAATCGTCATGTAATTAATAATATTGCCCAAGATATAAGGTATCGAATCGCATTGACTCTCTTCCCATCATAAGTCAAAGCAATAGTTATTAATTTCACACGATCCTATTTAAGGGACGGAGATTAAGAAACAACGCACCACTGAGGTCTAATTCTTGTATATTCAGTACCGAAGAATTTGTCCTCATGTAGGTCCTCATTCAGCGCACCTAAATGTGCTAGTGTGATCCCTTGGTCAAGACAGGTCAATCTGGGTCTCACACTTCAACCGTTCATGATGGTTCGTTCATTTCCATCTGGGTTGTGAATTTGTACTTAATTACGAGGGCTGTTAATTTGATCTTCAGTGATCGGGTATCACCAAATTAACTACAACGTAATACGTACTGTCTTATTGAACGGGTTTGCAATAAACATATATAACATTCATTCATATTTAATGCAACCGTGATTAAATAATTTATTTCAGTAAATAAATAAGAAACTTCAATTTGGTTATACAAAGTAAAAACATACTTTTCAGTATAACCCCAACAGAGATATCCTTTTACAAATAAACACAAGTAAAATGCTAGGATATCTCTAACTAAGCTTTGAATATATCTTAAGTCTAGGCTTAGTAAAAGAGATCTCTTCAAAGATGAAACACTTGAGAAATTCTTAGGGTTTCGAGTGCTTCACAAGATTGCTTGAATACGAATGAGATCTGGAGTTGCTTTGATTTCCCGTAACCTTGAAATGTCCAAGGCCTCTGGTATTTATAGGCAACTCTCCCGAAGTCTACCTTTGAAAACTATCCATTGGAGAGATAGCATCTAGGGTTTCTTCTTTGAGTAATTGATGAACGACTATATTAGGGTTTGAACGTACCCTTGCATGTTTTAGAAAATATCCAGACAAGCAGCCAATCATCAATTTTTGTGAACAAGACAAATATCAACGCTGACATTCTTCAGGGAAATGTCGCTTTCAGTGTCTGTAAAGTACGCTGTTGTTGCCTCATCGTTGGTTGAAATCTTCCTTTGAACAGAGACAACAAAAATGACTCTTTTAGTCAACCACACTGATCTGATATTTTCCTTAGTGTTCACGAACGTATAACATTCTCTTTGTATGTACTAAGAATGAACAAACACTATTTAACTTGAAGTGACTTTCAGGGTCATTTGGTTCAGTACAAAAGAGTCTTCAGGATCTTCTGATCTTCAGGATCTTCACTTCTTCAGGCTTTACTGATCTTTCAGTAAACTTTGGCTCTTCAGTATGTTTTAGTATTCAGGAAACTTCTGAGATCTTCAGACCTATTCTCACCTGATCTATATCTGCTGACTATACATGGTGCAGATAATCCTGAAACATAACAACAATTTGAAACCTGATCGTATACTATCAAGATTGTCCTGAAACATGTCATACTCAGGGGTTGGGATCTAATCAAAATCTTTATTAAATTCATCTCCCAACACAGGCTATCATCGTTTATGCTTTACCTCTAAGAATCTGGCAGGCCATTTGTTACTGTTCACAAGAAGAAACACAAAACTCCTTGAACTGACAAATGGTATTCTTGAACCACAAAGTAATACCCTTGATCCTTTGCAACTTTAGAGATTTTTTTAACATATACTCTAATATTTAGACATTTGAGTTGTATTTACATCGGTTTTAAGTATAATTTGTTCTTTAATATCAATACACCAATTCTAGAAAATAATGACATTTCAGAACATAAAGATTATACTCTCAAATCATAAAATTATACTTTCTCGATTCTTTGAAACTACAAAGTAATAGTATTTTTTAGTAACATATTGTGAATTAAAAGTGATTTTCTTGAACCAAAATGAGACTCTCGATATTTGAACAAACATTGCTACGCATAGTTAGCACTGCTCCTTGTAGTTTAATTTATTTCAAGTATAATTTCTTATTATTTCCAAGAAAACAAAATGATACTCTTGAACCGATAAATAATATTCTTAAACCAAAAATTAATACTCTTGATATTTTGCAAATGTAGAGTGAAACTACACATTTAAATTAAGATATATATATCATAATATTTAGGCATTTGAGTTATATTGCTTGTTCTTTAATATCATTGCATCAATTTTTGAAAATTGAGACACTTGTTACACGATGGTGATGCTCTCGAACCATAAAATGTTACTCTGAGATATTTTGAAACTACCAAATGACACAATTCCAATTTGTTGATACTCTTAGTTTATAAACTGTTATACCCTGTAATACTGGTTGTAAATGAAATTTCCCAGATTACAAAAAACATCATTAAAACATTTTAACATTAGGCCTTTTAGTACAAAACTCATTTGTGAAATTGATACTCTTTTGAAAATGTATTTTCATCTCGTATCTTCTAACCTTCATACCAAATTCCCAAACATACTGGACCTAGAATTGCGTTAGAAAAATTTCAATGTTCACCTTCCGCCGAAGTATTTAAACTTAAATGCTCAACAAGAGAAGTCTGGTAATTCAAAGTTATACATCTGAAAACTAGCCAATAATTGCATCCTAAACAGCTATGATTTACTTGCATAATAAATCTACCATGGTGTGAATATATACCCCATCTAGTAGGTAAACACACATTACATTACATTCATGAAAAATGACACAATACAGAAAATCGTCGCTGCTTCTTTTTTCCAATTTCATTCATAACAATTATATTTCAATTATGTGAATGTAATATAAGGCAGATGCAACATATAGTGGTCTAAATATAATTAGAAGATGACTTATTAGAGAAATCACATCATAAATATTAATCTATAAATTTGGACTTTCAACAAATCCAATCAAAAGTAAAAAAATTAAACGAAAATTATTAATCCATAAATGCAGATCATAAAAAACCAGGAAACATATGGCTCACAAGTCCTGAAGCTATGCTTATCAAATATTCAAGAAACTCAAAATAATAAGACTTGAATACCTACCTTTCATGAAGTTGCAAAACAGGGAATAACAAAATAATCGAGTCACAACTTTTTCAACAAAGTAGGAATTGACATTTTAACCACCACATATTTTTGAAATTAGATATTCTAAGAGAAGTTAGAAATAAAATTAAACATACTTGGTGCAAAATTTCAATATAATCACAACAATCAATGAAAAATTCTCTAAATTGTCCACAAAATTGAAATCGCAATCGTGTTCCTTTTCAGAATCTTTGTGAAATTGAAATGTGTGCGCATGAGATCAGATTTGAAATCGTGCTTCGTTCCTTCTTATTCTTACAATCAGCTGTCACTTCTCAACACAATTCTCTTCTTCTTATTCCCGGTTCTGTTCTTCTCTGCGTTTGCTCATCGATCTACAGCAGCACTGCGTTTGTATCTTTTAGCTTATTAAGGGTACAATTGGGCTTTTATCTAATGAGTCAGGCGAAATATAGTCCGGGTCAAGTGGAAGACCCGTCTCATGTGTGAGACCGTCTCACACAAGAGTCCCTCAAAACAAAATTTGAACAATGACAATAAATTCGAACCGATTAATCCATAAAAATATCAACCATCTTTTCATCCTTGCAAAAATCAAAATCAAGAAATTCAAGAAAATGGCAGTTTCACAAGTCCACTTTAGATCCATAAGTCTCCCGTCAAGATTACATGACCCAACAAATTCCACATTTGAAGAAGAGTTTGAAAAGCTCAAATCTTTGCAAATTTCTTCCATTTCAAAAAATTCTCCAATCACCTCAAATTCCATTCAATCTGGCCTTCTTGCTCTTGCTAACATCTACAATTCTCTCACACAAACACAATCCCTTCATCATCAAGATGCAAAATCAGTCGAAAATTCGCTCGAAACCTCAGTCGATTATTGCACCCGAACGCTTTATTCGAATTATTTCATGGATTAATCGCTTCGAATTTATATTGACATTAATGTTCAAATTTTGTTTTTAATTTTTTACAATGAGATACATATCAAAGATACTGCTTTATTATTTATCCCTTTGTTCAAAGATATTGCTTTATATATCCCTTTGTTCAAAGATACATATCAAAGATACTGCTTTATTATTTGTTCGAATTTTTTGCGATGAGATACATATCAACTGTGTATTTATTTTAATTAAAAAATAAAGAAAAAAAATTCACGTCTGATTTACCTGAAAGACAACCTTTGATAGCAGGCCATAAGACCAAAAAATTGAATTTTACAATGTTATATGAAGAAAATCAAATAGCGAAAGTTACTAGGATCAAGATCAAAATAGGCCGAACTTATAGGACGAAAAAAAATCAATTTTCCCAATTATTAATTTTTTAATCAAATCATAATTATAATTAATCAAGATTGTTATTGTCATCTCGTCTTTATCAATTAACTAGGTTCACACATGAACCCTATCACTATTATGTGTAAAAAATATCACTGTTTAAAAATATAAAATATTTTCTAAACAGTGATTATTTTTGTTCATAACAGTGATAATTTTTATACATAATAGTGATAGTTTTTGTATGTAACAGTGATACTTAAATAACCGAGTTCATAGCATGAATCAGGTCTATACAAATTTTTCATTCCATTAATTCATAATAGATTCAATTTTATGAATTATCTCGCCCAAATGTAGTATAGTACATACACAAAAAAGTTGACTATGTTATAATTTCTTGATAATTTCCTTAAAAGAGATACAAACATGTGTTTCATTAATGAAGAAGGAAAAAATCCATAAAATTGAGCAGATTATCATTTTTAAAATATATATTCAATCAAAATTAATGGAAATCAACTTTTTTCCATATAGTCCTATACACTGGTTCATGTAATTTAAATGCATTTGAAATGATATTAATTGTATTATTAAAATATAATATTTTAAAAATAATCTTAATTAGCTTTATCAAACAATAATTATGCAATAATTATTCGCTGCAACCAACACACTCAAATGTTACTTTAATTTCATGTTATGATAAAAATAAAATCTTCACAAATTATCAATTAATAAAAATGAGTGGGTCTCCTGTGAACCAAGTACACCGTGCACTCGGGTATAAGAGTGATCCATTAGGAAAATGAGATCTTGTCATTAGTGAAAATGACAAATTATCAATTAATAAAAAATAAGTGGGTCTCCTGTGCACCAAGTGCACCATACACTCAGGTATAAGAGTGATCCATTAGAAAAATGAGATCTTGTCATTAGTGAAAATGAGGATCCAAAAAAAAAAAAATGAATAGGTCAAAAGCGAATCTTGACGGATCTAAAATCTATCTTGTTCAAGTCTTACATGAGGCCTTCTTAAAAAAAAAATTGGTTTATGTACAAATCAATTTTTTTCAAGGTTTGGATCCGTCAATATATTCTAAAAATATTATTTGTAACTAAGGTATAAATTATGATTCAGTCTTATGAATATCTCACACAAATACGAATATAGTACATACACAAAAAGTTGAGTATGTTATAATTTCGTGATAATTTCCTTAAAAGAGATTTAATGAATAGAAACATGTGTTTAATTAATAAAGAAGGAAAAAAACCATAAAAATTGGGAGATTATTCGCCAGGAATAATTCAAGTCCGGATAAAGCTTCAAAGCTACGACACGCCTACATTTACAAAACAATCTCACCCATATAAATTATTACACGCAATTCCAATTCCAATTGCAATTGCAATTGCAAACCATCACAATTTCTTTCAGCTTTCACACCCGAGTCTCCCGATTCACACACAGAGTCTCCCGGATCTTGCAAAACGACCCGATTCGTGCAACCGACCATTTTCCGCCTGGTTTTCGTCCAATTCCCATTTGTTAGCGATTGAATTGCTTCAATTTGGTCGGCAATGACGAGGCGGTGCTCGCATTGCAGCCACAACGGGCACAATTCGCGGACTTGCCCCAATCGAGGCGTCAAGATTTTTGGGGTCCGATTGACGGACGGGTCGATCCGGAAGAGTGCCAGTATGGGTAACTTGACCCATTATATGGGTGGTGGTGGTGCGACCCCTCAAAACGGCGTCGCTCTTGACTCCCCAGCCGACACGCCGGAACACCCCTCCGCCGGTTCCGGCGTCGCCGATGGCTATGCGTCTGAGGACTTTGTCGCTGGCTCGTCCTCCAGCCGTGAGAGGAAGAAAGGTGTTTTTTATTGTGTTTTGAATTTAGGCTTTTTTACTCTGGAAATGATTTATGTGTTTTGGTTTTCTGTGATTTTGGTTAGGGTTGGCGTTTGTGCTTTTAATTTATGGTGTTTGGGTTGTGTAATTCATGTTTGGATCTGATGAATTTGTCGATTACAGTGTTGGTCTTTGAGAAGTTTAATCACAACTAAAAACAGAATATACGACGGATTGAGTGTGTCTTTCTAAGTATTCTCTTGTTTTTGGTAGAAGGTTTTATATGAGTCCAATTGTCCGTAAGCTCCTAATACCGGAAAAAGAGAAGAGGAAAAACAGTAATTTAGTGATCTACTTTTTTTTTTTTGTTTCTGATAATAATGTCTTATTAAATGAAGAATTGAATCCCCAGTAATTGTAGTTTTCCCTTGTACCTGTTGCTTGTACATGCATTTTAAGGACATCAATTATGCTCTTATGTTCACATTTTTGTCAAGTGCTTTGGGACTTTGAAAAAGATGAGGTTGGTGGTAGGCTTTCAAGTCTAAGTATATGGAGGTAAAATTGAAAGATGAGAAGAGACCCTAGTTTCTTATGTTGGGGAATAATTAGGAATTAAGGAAATGAAAAATGAGAGGAAAACTTAGTTTTTTTATGTTCAATTGAACACTTTTTCATCAAGACACAACACTTGTTTTCTAATGTATACATCGTGGTTGCTTATGAGGGGATAATATTCAGTATATGCATGCTTTGATGTCGTGCTCGTGTACTCTTATTATCTGAATCACTCTTGCAAAATTATTAATAAAGTTAGAACTTTTTAGGAAATAAGGATGATCAGGATTGAATGTTAACATCCATGATCCTAGGTACGTGTAATTTATACACAGGGAAGATGAGCCCAGAAGGAATAGAAGCTGAAAGTTTTGTAATGAATATAAGTTGGTAAAAATCTAAGCAAAGATAATCGGAAGACTTTATAAAAAGCAAAGTTACTGCATGTTTCAGTGCTCGTACTTAGAAAAAGGGAGGATATGAAAGTTGGAGGTGTTAAAGGGTGCTGATGGCGTTCTTGTGATAACCTTTAATAATGGTGGTCCCATTTGTCTATTCAGCATTGTGCTATGCACATCCGTACTATCTCTAGCTTATGTTCCCTTTCAGACTGCATTTACTTTGAAGGGTAGTGATTAAAAGGGATATGATATTAGATGGGAATGGATAACTTTTGATTGGATAACTCATGTTTACGTTGTAGGAAAAAATTGGGGTTTAGATTTAGGATACCATTTAAATTATACGAATTCCCCTATTCCTTCTATTTTCTGTATTGGTTCTTCTTTCTACTAAGTTCCCTTATTTGGTCTCTTCTATCTTCTCCCTTCAATGTTCAGAAACAAGGGTTATCAGCTTCAGCTCTCCACTCTTCTGGTCCTTTTTCTTCAATTTCACGCCTCAAAATCATATGCTTTTTCTTCAATTTTGTTTCTTCTTCTTTCTCCTAACAAAGGAATACGATACTCTCTATCTCTTCTATCTTCTCTTTCTTTCTCTTCAGATTCACCGGACCTCACTGAAACCCTCCTTATCACTCCCACCAAATGTCCTGAAATTGGTGAGAAATTGAATTAAATAATTCGGGGAAAAGGTTTGTTGAATGACGTAAAAGAAGTTGATCCATTTGATTGAACTGTAAGATTGTTGGAAACAATTTGTTCTGTCAATTTGTCCCTCGTAATTCTAGTTTCTTTATTTTGATTCTCGGGCTTGTTTGATTGGTTTTTTTGTAATCTGTGCTCAATAATCACAAAGTTTCTCTCCCGAATATGATCAATGGATTTACTGGTGCGAGGATTGAGGCTTCTGGTAGAGAAATCACATCTGAAGAAGAGAGAGAAATCACAATTTGTTTAAGGGAAAAACTGTAATAGCATGATATAATCCCATGAACAGTAAGTTATCCAGGGTATTTTGGTGGATTAAGCGGGCTTTTTGAGGGCCAGACAAGGGCCTTGGGTTATCCCACCTTTAATTCCTGCAAACTGTATATATTTTTTTTTGGAAGATTTTATTCCTGCAAAGTGAACATGGGATAAACCTGGATATTTTATCTTATCCTGGTTTATCCCAGAAAGTAAACGCCCCTCAATTTATAAGTTCCACTATGTAATGTGCATGTTGTTCTGGAATAATATAATATTTTTATTTTCAGGTGTTCCGTGGACTGAAGAGGAACATAGGCTATTTCTGCTTGGCTTGCAAAAACTTGGTAAAGGTGATTGGCGTGGCATTGCACGGAACTATGTGGTCTCCAGAACGCCTACTCAGGTTGCTAGCCATGCCCAAAAATACTTCATTAGGCAATGTAATGTGTCTAGGAGGAAAAGACGCTCAAGCCTGTTTGATATCGTGGCTGATGAAGTAAGCATTATTTCTTATCTCTGTGTATTATCTACTCATTTAGTAAGTTACTGATGATTTTTGCATTTATGAAGAACAAAGGCTACATGATGCCATTCAATTAGATGATTAGTTTCATGTGCTAAGTGAAATAATAAATGACTTAAAAATAGGCTAAAACTCAATAAGGACTTTGAAATCCTTTCGGTTGAGTTTTAAGCCAAGCAAGTTGTGTGGTGTTCCACAGCTAAAACCCTCTGTCCAAGCAAGGTATGTTTGGAGGGGGATTGGGAAAATCCTAATGGAAAAATCCTGGAATAGTAAAAAAGTAAATTTGGCTTTCGTGTATAATTATAGGTTTGGATTTGGTATTGGTGGATTTTGAAATCTAGCTTGCATAATCCTACGAACAAACATGCGTTAGGATTTTGAAATTAAAATCTTGCTTTGCTAATCCAGAAACAAAAATATGTGTTTTAATCACTTATATGCTTGTTTGCAACATGTGTTTTCAATTAATTAGGAAGCTAAGTTAATCCCTCAATATCTTTCTCTTGTGCAGTCTGTTGATAATTCTTTGACGTCGAGAGATTTTTTCCCGGTGAACCCTCTTCAAGCCGAGACACAAAGCAGCAGCGGCGTCCCCCCTTCAGCGATGGACGAAGAATGTGAGTCTATGGAATCTGCAAACTCCAACGAAGGCGAGAACCCTCTTCCCAGCCCAGAGGGCCCACAATATCCTTACCCGGTCATCTATCCTGCATATGTTGCTCCAGTCTTCCCATTGCCCGTCCAATTTTGGCCCGGGTACAACACAGAGCCCGTTAAATCAGAAACTCATCAAGTGGTGAAGCCCACAGCTGTCCACTCCAAAAGTCCGATTAACGTGGATGAACTCGTTGGAATGTCTAAGCTAACCCTGGGGGAATCCCTCGGTGACAATGGGCCATCTACCCTCTCTCTTAAACTGGTTGAAGGCTCTACGAGACCTTCTGCTTTTCAGGCTAAACCGGGCTCTGGTTCCTCGGGCTTAAACCCTAATCACAATCCAATTCATGCTGTTTAGAGAAAGATGTTACGATGTGGGGCCCTCTCTACCCGTTGAGCTCCTCTGGAGATCTCTTGTTAATAGAAGATGGTAGAGCTTAGAGTGGTTCCTGTAAGTTATAGCTTTATTTGTTAGGTTGTTAAAACTTATAATAAGTGTGTTTAGGGAGGAGTAACTAGTTAAACATCGACGTTGTTTTACGTTGTAGGAACCAAAACTCGTTTTCTTTCTTTTTCTCTAAATTATTTGAATCTTTCACATCCTCTGCATCACACTCGAATCAGCTATTTACTGGGCTTGACTTTCTTTCAGTAATGTGGGTACTTTATACTGTCTAATGAATCGATATGGTTTTTAAGTTGTGTGATGTATATAATTTTGGGAAAAATTTTTTTGCTCTAGTGTTTTTGGAGAAATCGAACTCTTTAGATCCATCAAAAGGGGCAAGAATCTCCATCTTCCTTCTTGGTAATATACACTGGAGATCAGAGCTTGTTAGGGCCCTTTTCTCAGTTCTGTTCTTCTGCAAAATTTTGTTTTCATTATGCTTCAAGTTGAGGCACTTTAAGTTGGGATGATTTCTGGTAGCAAAACTCCCAGATGCGAGAAATTTAATTTTTCGATATGGTTTATTTCCATTTCTTTGTGCAAATTTTGGAGAGATAACTACAACGTGTGGGTCCCACTCTTTTATGTTTTTACTCATTATTCTATTATGTATGTCTTTTTAAGAAATTTACAAGAAGTTTACACAAAAGAAATGTAGAGGATCCATATCCATATTTTTCAAGTTTGAGGCACTTCATATTTGTATGATTGACATTGTTTCATTTCGTTATGGTGAAATTTGCTAAGGTTACATGTTGATTTGTATGGGAGGATCTTAAACTGTAGAATAACAATTATACTTTGTTGTTTGAATTGAATCGATTGTGACGTTGAAATGATAAAATTCTAATGTCAGATGGTGCAATGCTAGGCCTGTCTTATCACTTTTATTTTGAAGGTTTCAGTGGATTTGAAACATTTTTGTTTGTGAAAATTTAAGATTATGCTGTTTCAATATTTTTTTTTTTAAGTTGGTGTAATATTATAAGGGCAAGCCTCCTGTATAATACAATTGGTGAATCCGCGTCCCTTGGTGAATCCGCGTCCCTTGGAATCAAACCCTAATCGGGTTGGGGCTGCGGCGACCTTCTCTGGGAACCCCTCTGACTCGAACCCTGCGGTACCTGTACCCGGTGCGTCGAACACACTTGCAGTGATTCAGAAAATTTTGGGATCGAACCCCGTGCCCGCTAGGGATTTTCCGCCGTTGCCTCCTGTTTCAGGGCTTTCGCCTCATGTGACTGCTGATATACGTAAGGTTGCTACTGGTAATATTCTTGTGCAAACGTTTTGTTCTGCTGCTGATAGGGCCTTGTCAAACATGGGGAGTGTGCAGCCTTCAACCATGGCAGATGCTCAAGGGATGAATTCTGGTTCCAGCTTGGAGCCTGGTGTTAATACATCAGTCCTTGTTCCAAAATCATTCGCTACGACCCTAAATTCTGTTAAGCATCAGCCGGTAAGGAAAGAGGAATTTTTGTCAGTAAATATTGATGATTCTGTTCATAAGCAAGGGGTGCGGGACTTGCAACACTCTATAATTGGGTGCGTGCTTCTGAAATCCGGGGCTTAAGGTTATACTAGATAAAGTTTGGTGCATTATAGGAAGTTGAAAACTTATCACCTTGGGACGAGGGTATTTCAACATCCAAATGGCATATTTGACGGAACGAAATAGAATCTTCATGAAGCGTTCTTGGCCTTTAGAGATTGGGACTATCAGACTTCAAAGATGGGTGCCAGAATTTATCCTTATGAGGTGAATTCTCCGATTGTTAATGTATAGGTGCGAATATTTGAATTGCCAATGGAATATTTTTATGTGCCCATTATTGAAAGTATTGCTACCGCCCTTGGCCTTATTGTGAGCATTAATGAACATACTCGTAACAGAACTATGTGTCATTATGCCCGTGTCCTAATTGAGTTGGATCTCCATAAAAGCAAAGAGTATAACATTATATATGAGAGATCAGGACATTGCTCGATTGCTTCAGTGGGATATGAACAGCACCCAGATTTTTGCACCCACTGTCAACTGATTGGTCACTCGGTTGACAATTGTTGTACTCATGGAGGAAATCAGCCAGAGGAAAAGCCAGACAACAACGCCAAACCTCCGGGTCCGAGTAAGGGAAATAAACAAATGGTTTGGGTCCAAAAAGACATTGGTCCTTCTGCCCAAACTAGAGACACGGGACCTTCTGCTACTCCTGTGGATGGTAAGACGACTGATACTGAGATGCGAGACGTTGGATAGAACGATACCCTTCCCTCTGTTTCTGGGGAATTGGGTGTTGCGGTTGAGCAGAATTTGGATGAGCATGGTTCTGGAGGGAATATCGTGGTCCACTCTGAGTTGGATAAGGGACTTCAAGGGGAGAACGAGCAGGATCCAGAGGATTGAGAGACGGTTAAAAAGAAGAAGGCAACCTTGCCTACACGTATACATGTTTCACCTACGCCTGCTACCTCTAATTTTTTCATCATTCCACCTGCGGGGGACAAAACTACAACTTCAGAATCAGATGCAAATGTGGAAGACTATCCGAATGACCCTCTGGGTCCACCAGAAGAAAAATCACCAGTGGAGAAGACGATGAAGAAGATCGGCAGGCCTCAGGGAGGAAAACAACAAAAGCCTATTGCTCTTGTCCCCCCTACAATACTCGGGCACGAGCGGCTACAGTACCTTCGGTTCCATCTGTTTCAGAGGCGGTGGTCATAGCAAAATCTCATTCAAATGCCGCATTTAGCATTGATGAAGAACCCCTGCGTAAAATGTATTTGTTAGTCGTGGACTGACCGTTGTTAGGAATGTCTGCTTTTATTATCTGTTTTGGTTTACTGGTCACTTTTGAGCCATGGACATTTTTTCTCTCTTGTACGAGTCACTTTTGGGCCCACCTTTTTTCTTTTTCTCTGTATAATATTGCTTATTTGCCAGTTCAAACATTTGGTGGATTGAGAGTTTTCTTAATTACTGAATCGTTTGGTTTGTATCTCATAGAGTTAATGAGAATTTGGAGTTTCTAAAGATAGTTGAATCATCAGTGGTACACTTTGTGCGTTGTGTCACCTATTTTTTTACTAGATTTCTTCATTTCCAAGCATGTAAAATAATATAATAAATGTATTTTTCTATTTTTTTAGCAGAGGAATATGGTTGTTCATATGTTCATTATTTTAAGTGTTAAAATATGATTTTAATATATGTATTTGTTTATGATGTATTTAATAAAAGCTTTTCTTGGATCTCGATTCGTGGATTAAAATTTCAGAGCCAAGAATTTTTTAATTCAGTGGTTAACTATTGGACTAACATGAAAAGTGTGTCTTAAATGAATAAGTGATAGAGATGAAGAAAATGATTATATTCCATTTAACAGATTCAATAAAAAGGTATCTCAGTGTATGAACAAGTATCAGGTACCAAATATGTATCAAATGTTCTTTTCTTAAATAGTATATATTTCTATAATTTTATTCTATTTTTATTTTTTTATCAGTTTTCTTTTATTTATGATATAATATAATTTATATTACATTCCATAACAAAATTCAAATAAAATCTTTCTCCCTCTTTTATCCATGATTTTTGAAAAATTGGAAAAAAATAGGCAACAATAATTTATTTTATTTTAAACACTTTTTTCAATTATTGAACTTTATGTTTGGGCTACTTGGGGGGCCTTTAGGAGAATTAAGATTGGACCTTCCAATGGACTTTGAATTTTCAATATTGAGCCACAATATTATTCAAGCCCATAAATATTAATTAATCCCACTACATAATTAATATTGCACTATCCATCTTAACCCACATTACTATTAATAAGGCTCCCAGTTATTATTTCCCGTGTTTAAGATTATCCAGTCCATTAATTAATTTAAGCCACTGAAATAGCTCTATATTAATTAACATTTATTTCCTTGGTTAAGGAACGACTCAACATTATTATCCATACCGGAAATTAATTCCACTTGAAAGATTTGGTATGATAAATCTTATGAGCCTCCCAAGGGGACAAATCAAACAAGACGTACTTGCACACGTTTCACCGTATTAAATCTTAGCAATCGTCATGTAACCAATATCATTGCCCAAGATACAAGGTATTGAATCTCAATGATCCTCTTCCCATCATAAGTCAAAGCAATGACTATTGATTGCACACGATCCTATTTAAGGGACGGAGATTAAGAAATAATGAACCACTGGGGTCTAATTCTTCTATTTTCAGTGCTGAAGAATTTATCCTCCTGTAGGTCTTGTTCAGTGCATCATGATGCACTGGTGCAATCTCTTAGTCAAGACAAACCAATCTGAGCCTTACACCTCAACCTTTCGTGATGGTTTGTTCATTTCCATCTAGGTCGTGAATGTGTACTTTTAGTTACAAGGGACTGTTAATTTAATCTTCTGTGATCTGGTATCACTAAATTAACTACAATGTAACACATACTTCTTATTGAACAGTTATGCAGTAAATATATGTAACATTCGATGATATTTAAAGCATCAGTGATAAATAATTTATTTCAGTAAATAAGACAGAAACTCAGTGTGATTATACAAAGTAAAAACATACTTTCCAGTATAATCCCAACAATCTCCCACTTATACTCAAAGTTTGCTTTTAAGTATACTACATCATGTCTCGTGTAGATTCTACATTACACCTACACGAACCTAATAATATCTCCCACTTATACTCAAAGCAGATTGACAACGGTCTTGACACCCATTCCTTCCACATGTCTCTCGAATGTATTCTGAGGCAGACCCTTTGTGAATGGATCTTCTAGGTTGTCTTCTGACGCGATTTTTGCCACCTCTATATCTCCTCTCTTAACGATTTCTCGTATAAGATGATATTTCCTTTCAATGTATTTGCTGGCCTTGTGGGCTCTCGGTTCCCTTGAATTTGCAACTGCTGCAGCATTATCACAGTAGACCGTGATGGTGCTGGGCAAATTCGGTACTACGTCCAAGTCCACTAGGAAGTTCTTGAGCCAAGCTTCCTTCGCTGCCTCGCAAGCAGCTACGTATTTGGCTTCCATGGTAGAGGAGGATGCACGACGCTAGGCATCGCCTCCCGAGGCCGCCGAGCCCTTCAAGGCGGCGACGTCTTTATAAGGCGTGATCGCTCGTAAAGCGGCCGGCGGATCTTGGGCGGGCATCCAGGCTGCGAGCTGCTTGGCGTGGTGTTTCAAGATGGAGATCTTTTCGAGACGAACGAGTGGGAGAAATTCTAGACGGCGTTTCTTCAAGATCAAGCCAAAGAAAATCAAACCATGACAGTTGGATAATTTGTGCCCAATGTGTTTATTTTTTGCTTTGCTTGATTTATTGCTGTTGTATTTTCTTGTGCTTTATTTAATTTGTTTAAATGTGTTTGCATGAGAATTGCCCAACGAAAAATCTCAAGTTCAAAAATTACTAAGTATGTTTAATAATTAATTTTGTTTTGACACAAATTAATTTTGACCTCCATGATTTATTTATTTGTGAAATCTTTTGGAGAAATTCCCCTACGGGATGGTCAAAAGATAACTTTCACATGAATAAATTCCCAAAAGGATGATTGTGAATTATTATTAGTGGCAACGATGACCCTCCCAAGAGGCTCAATCAAAACTAAGTAATAATTCTGTATTTAATCATGGTTATTACTTAGGTATAAAATTGATATTTATATACTTCTCCGAAGTCCCTGTCAATTTTATATTGGTCAAGTGGGAGCCGACTATTAATTTTCTTTAAAATTAAAGGTTTTGTAATTATTTTTGTTTGTAACACGCTTGAATGTGATTTAAATGATGACCTTCCCACGAGGCTCATTTAAATCTGTTTTGAGATGTTGGCTGATGCATGTTCATATTTTTTTAAGATTTTAATATGAATCATGTGATCGAATTGTGTGATTGAATTTTTTGTTGATCTAGATATTGATACAAAATATATGTTTATTTCAGTTCATCATGTCGCAACCTTTTAATCCACTGTTCAATATACTGAAAGATAACCTCGTCACTGGAGAAAACTTTGTTGATTGGTATGGAAAACTCACTATTGTCCTCACTACACAAAGCCATAACTGGGTTCTTACTACACCCAAACCAGAAAAGCCATCAGACGAGTCAACCAAAATGGTTAAGAAAGAATATGCTGACTGGGAGCATTCTAACGAAATGGCGAAGTGTACCATCTTGGCTTCAATGTCAGATGTGTTGCAACACCAACACCAAAACATTGAGACCACTGCGGACATCATGCTCAATCTTAAAGCGATGTTCCAACATCAGAACCGTGTGGCTCGTCAGATCACCATGAGGGACATGCTCTCTATGAAAATGGTGGAGGGAACACCCGTGAGGGAACATGTTTTCCAGATGATGGCTCACCTCAACAAACTCGAGGTGCTTGGAGCTGAATATGACATCGAGACCCAGATCGATTTCATACTCCATTCCCTGCCCAAGAGCTTTGAGCAGTTTAGGCTGAATTATCAGATGAATAATCAAAAGTTCGCTTTGCCTGATCTATTGCAAGCTCTTGTCTCGGCGGAAGGAATTTTAGGAGAGAGCAGTCAAGCGTTAGCGGTAGTTGGGCCTTCTTTTTCTTCTAGGCCAAAGGGAGGCAAGATGAAGAGGAAGCCCAAAAGCGAACGCCAAGCTAACTCGAGTGTTGCCAAAAACAAAGGAAAGGTGAAGAGGGATGGTGGAGAAAAGAATCCAGCTAAGGGAAAGTGCTTCAACTGCGGTGAAAAAGGACATTGGAGGTCGGCATGTTCCAAACCCAAAAGGAATGAAAAGAAAGGTAATTCACACTCACTAGTAGTTGAAACTTGTTTAGCGGAGTATGCTACCCACTCGTGGGTATTGGATACGGGATCCATTGATCATGAATGTTTTACATTGCAGGGTTTCAAGTAGACCCGACGACTAAGTGAGAGTGAGATCCTCATCACGCTAGGCGATGCTACGAGAGTGGCAGCTAAAGCAGTGGGAGAAGTGCACCTGTCCTTTGGAGAGAAGACGTTAATTTTAAGAGATGTTCTTTATGTTCCTATTTTTTGGAAAAACCTTATTTCTATTTCTAAACTCTTTATCGATGGATATTCTGTTCGTTTTAATAAGAATGTTACTATTTTTCGTAACAATGTGATTATCTGTCGTGGAACTTTAAGGAGCAATCTCTATATTATTAACTGTGCACATCACTCACAAAATGCATCTTATAACAAATCTACTATTTCTTGTAAACGAAAGCGCTCGGCTGACGTGAACGAGACACTTCTTTGGCACCTAAGATTAGGTCATATTAACCCGAAAAGGATTCAAAGGTTGGTGAAAGATGGTTCTTTGGGGTCTCTCCAAATTGAGCCATTTCTTACTTGCGAATCGTGCTTGGAAGGTAAAATGACCAAGAGGGCATTTGGAGCGAAGGGGCTTAGAGCTAAAGAAGTGTTAGAAATCATTCACATCGATGTGTGTGGTCCAATGCAAATAAAGCTAGAGGTGCCTACGAGTATTTCGTTACTTTTATCAATGATTACTCACGCTACGGATACATTTTCCTAATGAAGCATAAATCTGAGACCTTTGATAAATTCAAAGAATTTAAGGCTCAAGCAGAGAATCATAAGGGAAAAAGTATCAAGTTTCTACGATCTGATCGTGGAGGCGAATACCTCAGCGATGAATTTCTGAACTACCTATCGGAAGTGGGGATTGCATCCCAGTTGACTGCACTCGGTACCCCTCAATAAAACGGGGTTGCAGAATGAAGGAATAGAACACTTTTAGCAATGGTAAGGTCAATGATGAGTTATGCGGATTTACCAAAATTGTTCTGGGGTTACGCATTAGAAACAACAGCTTATATTCTGAACCTAGTGCCATCCAAATCGGTACCTAAAGCCCCGAGAGAATTGTGGACGGCGCGCAAGCCCAGTTTCAGACACATCAGGATCTGGGGGTGTCCGGCATACGTGCTAGACAAGGAAGCCGGTAAATTGGATGCACGTTCGGAATTAAGGATGTTCATAGGGTACCCCAAAGGAACTAAAGGATGCATGTTCTATGGTCCCGAAGATCAAAAGGTGGTGATCAGTACCCACTTTAGATTTTTGGAAGAAGACTATATGAACAGTCGAAAGCCTAGAAGTGAAATTACCTTAGAAGAACTTAGGGGGCCAACTCCATTGCCAACTGTACAAAATGATATACCAAACGTCACGCCCACACAATCGGAACCTCGTCGTAGTGGGAGGGTTATCAGATAACCCGAGAGATTCTTGGGGATCGGAGAGTCTTCGAACTTGATCTCCGTAGAAGAGTCAGATCCATGGTCCTACAACGAGGCGGTCCGAGACAAAGATGCTCAATCCTGGCAAACAACAATGGAAGCCGAGATGGGTTCAATGGATCACAACAAGGTGTGGGAGCTAGTCGAACCACTTAATGGGGTAAAACCCATCGGATGCAAGTGGGTATACAAGAGAAAAAGAGGACCGGACGGAAGGGTTGAAACCTTCAAAGCAAGACTAGTGACGAAAGGGTACACTCAGAAAAAAAGGATCGATTATGAGGAAACCTTTTCGCCCGTAGCCATGCTTAAGTCCATCCGCATTCTTTTGTCGATTGCTGCGCATCTAGATTTTGTGATCTGGCAAATGGACGTCAAGACAGCTTTCCTTAATGGAAATCTTGACAAAGTAATCTATATGCAACAACCCGAAGGCTTCATTGAAAAAGGCCAAGAGCATCTGGTTTGCAGGCTAAGAAAGTCCATTTATGGGCTGAAGCAAGCATCCCGAACTTGGAATCAGTATTTTGATCAAGTTATAAAAACCTACGGTTTCGATCAAAAAGAATTCGAAAGTTGTGTTTATAAAAAGCGTGACGGAACTGCATTGGTATTTTTGGTACTATACGTGGACGACATTCTACTCATCGGAAACGATGTAAATGTGTTATCAGACGTAAGGGCATGGCTGTCAAAATAGTTCGATATGAAGGATTTAGGGAAAGCCGGTCACATCCTAGGGATCAAGATCACTCAAGATCGCAGGAGAAGAATGATCGGGCTTTCGCAAGCCTCATACATAGATACTGTTTTGAAGCGTTTCAGCATGCAAGATTCCAAGAAAGGCTTTTTGCCCTACAGACATGGAATCCATCTGTCCAAAAAGATGTGTCCAAAGACATAAAAAGAGATAGATGACATGAAGGGCATCCCTTATGCTTCGGCTGTGGGAAGCCTCATGTATGCAATGCTATGTACGAGACCGGATATCTCCTTTGCCGTAGGCATGGTGGCAAGATATCAAAGTAACCTTGGGAAAGAGCATTGGACTGCAGTAAAGAACATTTTGAAGTATCTGAAAAGGACAAGGGACAGAATGTTGGTTTACAAGTCAGACAGTCTAATCCACATCGGTTACACGGACTCGGATTTCCAATCAGATGTTGACTCCAGAAAGTCTACCTTGGGTAGTGTGTTTTGCATGGGGGTAGGAGCCATGATATGGAGAAGCGTAAAGCAAAAATGCATCGCCGACTCTACCATGGAAGCCGAATTCGTTGCTGCTTGTGAAGCAGCGAAGAAAGCGGTTTGGCTCAAGAACTTCCTAGTGGACTTGGACATCGTCCCGAATTTGCCCAGGACGATCACGATTACTGTGATAACGCCGGAGCAGTTGCAAATTCGAGGGAGCCGAGAGCACACAAGGCCAGGAAACACATTGAAAGAAAATACCATCTCATACGAGATATCGTTAAGAGAGGAGACATTGAGGTGGCTAAGATTGCATTGAAAGATAACCTAGCAGATCCATTCACAAAGGGTCTGCCTCAGAGTACATTCGAGAGACATGTGGAAGGAATGGGTGTCATGGACGTTGTCAATCTGCTTTGAGTATAAGTGGGAGAAATATTATTAGGTTCGTGCAGGGTGACATTAGATGTCACATAGAACACGAGACATGCTGTAGTATACTTAAAAGCAGACTTTAAGTATAAGTGGGAGATTGTTGGGGTTATACTGAAAAGTATGCTTTTACTTTGTATAACCAAACTGAAGTTTCTTATTTATTTACTGAAATAAATTATTTAATAACTGTTGCATTAAATATGAATGAATGTTATATATGTTTATTGCAAACCCGTTCAATAAGACAGTGTGTATTACGTTGTAGTTAATTTGGTGATACCCGATCACTGAAGATCAAATTAACAGCCCTCGTAATTAAGTACAAATTCACAACCCCGATGGAAATGAATGAACCATCATGAACGGTTGAAGTGTGAGACCCAGATTGACTTGTCTTGACCAAGGGATCACACTAGCGCATTTAGGTGCGTTGAATGAGGACCTACAGGAGGACAAATTCTTTGGTACTAAATATAAAAGAATTAGACCTCAGTGGTGCGTTATTTCTTAATCTCCGTCCCTTAAATAGGATTGTGTGAAATTAATAACTATTGCTTTGATTTATGATGGGAAGAGAGTCAATGCGATTTGATACCTTATATCTTGGGCAATATTATTAATTACATGACGATTGCTGACATTTAATACGGTGAATCGCGTGCAAGTACGTCTTGCTTGATTTGTCCCCTTGGTGGGCTCAGAACCTTTATCATACCAAATCTTGCAAGTGAAAATTTATTTCCGGTATGGATAATAATATTGAGTTGTCTTTACTCCAAGGACAAAAATATTAATTAATATAAAGCTTTTTCAGTGGCTTAATTAATTAATGGACTAATATAATCTTAAACGCGGGAAGTAATGACCGGGAGCCATGTTATATGTGAAATCGTAATATGGGTTAAGATGGATAGTTCAATATTAATTTTATAGTGGAATAAATTAATATTAATGGACTTGAATAATATTTGGCCCAAAATATTAAAGCTTCATAGTCCATTGAAGGTCCAATCTTAATTCTCCTAAAGACCCCTCAAATAGCCCAAAATAAAGTCCAATTAATGAAAGGGAGAAGAAAATATTTTGCTATATTTCCATGCTTATATTTTCGAAAAATATGTGGATAAGAGGAAGGAAAGATTGTCTTGATTTTCTTGTAGATATTTTATGGAAAGAGATAATTATTGTAGGAATACATAATTATCCCATAAATTCAAGAAGTCAAATCTTGACTCCTTTAATCTTGTTATTTTCGAAAATAATAGGATAAAAGGGGAAGAGATTTTTATGGAAAATTTAATTAAGGAGAAAAGAATATAGGAGATATATTCAAGATTTCTTGGAGACCAAGAAAAGATTTTCTTCCTTATATTTTTGACCTAAAAATTCGACCCCTCACTCCTATATATAGGGGATGAATTTTTCATTCCCAAGTGCAATTCCATGTGTTGGAAATATTAGAAATTCACAAAGGTGGTAGCATAATATTTTTTTGGTTTTCTCTCTTGTTAAAATCGTTCGTGCGAATCCTCCCACCGGGTTACGTTCGTAGTTTTTGGGACATATTTGGGAAGGTACTTTAGGTTGATCCATCGTCTCAACGGTTGTGTCTACAAGATGTATGTAATCTCGTAACTCCTAGTTCCGCATGTTTAGGATTTACGTGAATTATGTGTACGCATGTTGTTTAATTATTATGTTGAATTAATTTAGGATTAATTCATGTTAGTAATTATTTGTTTAATTTAAATATGTATTTAAAAGTCATCTCGAATAGATCCGGGCACCCTAATTTCCCAACAAGAGTCCGCTATGCATTCCTGCTTAACGCTTCTCCATGTCATGGCTCCTCCCCCCATGCAAAACACACTACCCGAGGTAGATTTTTTGGAATCTAGGTATGATTGGAAATCCGAGTCCGTGTATTCGATGGGAATCAGTCTGTCTGACTGATAAACGAACATTCTATCACGAGTTCTTTTCAGATACTTCAGAATGTTTTTAACTGCAGTCCAATGTTCTTTTCCTGGATTACTCTGATATCTTGCTACCATGCCAACGACAAAGCAGATATCCGGCCTCGTGCACAGCATAACATACATGAGGCTTCCAACAGTCGAAGCATAAGGAATGTCTTTCATGTCATCTATCTCCCTTTGTGTCTTAGGGCACATTTCTTTGGATAGATGGATTCCATGTCTGAAAGGTACAAAACCTTTCTTGGAATCTTGCATGCTGAATCGCTTCAAGACATTATCTATGTATGAGGCTTGCGATAAGCCTATCATCATTTTCTTGCGATCTCGAGTGATCTTGATCCCAAGGATGTGATCGACTTTCCCTAAGTCCTTCATATCAAACTGTTTTGACAGCCATGCCCTTACGTCTGACAAAACCTTTACATTGTTTCCGATGAGCAGAATATCGTCTACGTATAGTACTAAGAATATCAATGCAGTTTTGACATACTTTTTGTACACACAACTTTCGAACTTGTTTTGATTGAACCCGTAAAACTTTATAACTTGATCAAAACATTGGTTCCAAGCACTCGATGCTTGCTTCAGTCCGTAGATGTACCTTTTGAGATTGCAAACAAGATGTTCTTGGCCTTTTTCAATGAAGCCTTCGGGTTGTTGCATATAGATTTCTTCTTCAAGAATTCCATTGAGGAAAGCTGTCTTGACATCTATTTGCTAGATCTCAAAATCGAGATGCGCAGCTATCGACAAGAGAATGCGGATGGACTTTAGCATGGCTACAGACGAAAAAAGTTTCCTCATAGTCGATCCCTTCTTTCTGAGTGTAACCCTTTGCCACAAGTCTAGCTTTGAAGGTTTCTACCTTTCCGTCCGATCCCTTTTTCTCTTGTATACCCACTTGCATCCAATGGGTTTGACCCCATTAAGTAGTTCGACGAGCTCCCACACCTTGTTTTGATCCATAGAACCCATTTCGGCTTTCATTGCCGTTTGCCAAGAATCTGCATCCTTGTCATGGATTGCCTCTTTGTAAGTCCATGGGTCTGATTCATTTTCATCGGGGATCAAGTCTGAAGACTCTCCTATCCCCATGAATCTCTCGGGCTGTCGGTGTAGGTCCCAAACGGGTTTTGTGAGGGCAGAAGTCTAGAGGGGAGGGGTGAATAGACTTCTGAAAAACTTTTTGTGCAGATCAGGTGTGAGAGCGATTAGCTTTGATCAGTCTTGAGTGAATCGGTTTGGATCGATAACCAACTTACTAATCGCTGAAAGGCGATCGATTCGAAACTATCGGTTTAAGCGATGTGCGGAAGCTAAGTTTTACCCGTGTGAAAAACCAGTTTTGATAAATCAGATTCCAAAGTCAGTCTTTTAACTAGTTGACTAAAGTGTCAAACTTGATCAGATCAGAAGCTTGGTGCTAGCTGATCTTAACTTAGAATATGTATGCTGCTTTAATAGTTGCGTGCAATTGTGTAAATGATTAATCAAAGTGGTAAAGGCACACAAGATTTATAGTGGTTGGACAAACCCGGTCCTACGTCCACTCTTCCCTATCACAAAGGGCACCAACTAAACCAACTGGACTTAGATTTTTGTGTTAGTCCAACACAGTACACCGACAGATATTTAAAGAGTTCTCACTCAACCGATCCCAGAAATCAGAACTAGAAACCCTGATGCGAAATCTTGCTAAACAACTTAACCTAACTTTGGGTTTGGATAAGATTGTTTTGGTTCCAACTATGAAATCTTTTCTAGTGTTTAAGATAGCCCTATCATTTAGATGAAAAGATTTCTATGCTAAGAACTTATGGGATGAACACTTAATAAAATAATCTTCTTGTTTCGTGTTCTTCGATGCGGAAATCGATTATAGCTTGAGCTTCTTGATCGTTTGGGGTTTCCGTGTTTTCACTCTGAAGTGTGATCCCATATTTATAGACCTCAAAATCAAAAGAGTCGTTGGAGAGCAATTTGAATTTCGAGGCTATATTTGGTAAGCTTCTTGAGGATTGATGTGGCGTCTTGAGGCGGAATGGCGAAAAGCGTGAATAGTGTCTTTATAGCCGTTGGAGAAAGCAAGACCAAATCCGTAATTGCGCTCTCCGATCATACATGTCTCGTCCTTATTGGTTAATGAGACGACTTTTTCATTGTTGTTCTTCCAACTAAGGTTGACATTCTTCTTGTTCGGATCATCGGCGTATGATTTGGTGAAACATCGATTTTCACTGGTGGTGTCGATCGGAATCGGTCTACATGATGGAGTCTTCGGTGCGGTTGACTTAGCTTCAACTAGCTAAACTCGGTGATGTTGGTCTTCCGGGTCCGATCTTCAAGTATTTCGAGTTTGAGCTTCATGACTTCAATT
This sequence comes from Stenogyne calaminthoides, assembly GCA_037126765.1. Classification (NCBI taxonomy): domain Eukaryota; kingdom Viridiplantae; phylum Streptophyta; class Magnoliopsida; order Lamiales; family Lamiaceae; genus Stenogyne; species Stenogyne calaminthoides. The sequence continues at coordinate 8,483,522 of JBBCBC010000023.1, read as the reverse complement.
TGAGATATCGACTTGATCGGATCGATCGATCTTCATTCTTTTCTTGCATTCGCCTCATCGGATATCGCCTATTCTTTGGATCTTGGATCGACCTATACATATTGAGGTTCCCCCTCAATATGTGAACTATCTATTACATCAGTTGTTCTATACAGTAATTATCAATGGTATTCTATAAACGGTAATATAAACATCCATTAACTAAACAGTCCGAACTGGTCCTATTACATGTGTTTTAGAACTTTCATCAAAACTCTAAATTTCCCAACAATTTCCCCCTTTTTGATGAAACCAAAACACTTTGAGAAACCAATCACAGTTGATAAATATAGAACAGTAAAGAGCACATAATCAGAAGACAATGAGATTTTGTCTTAGGATCAGAAAATAAACTTTTCTCATTAGATATGTCGATTACATGTTACATCGGAAAAGTTTGAATTTAAAAAGCAGCTGATCCTGAGAAGTCTTCTGATTCTTCACTCTTTAGGCTTGTATCCTTCTGGCATCTCTCTTTGATCTTGAGGTACGTTGAAAATCTGATAAAGTTTCCATTTGACATCATTGGTCTGGCGAGGATCGGTTATATGCGTTTTGCTCGAATGTCAAAATAGAAGAATCGAAATGCCAGTCTGTCAAATGAGCCATCTGCCTTCTTTGAGTAATCCAACAGATCATACTCTTGGCGAGATATTTTTACATTGATTATTTTGGCCTCATTTTCCAGATACTTCAGAAAATCTGGATATTTATTTTCCAACCAGTTGAGGAATTCATCATCTGGAGATTCTTCTCGTGGAACAAGATCAAGAACAAAAGGCATCGAAGCCATCAACGATCTTATTCCATTCCTCAAACCTCTTAGCATGTCGGCGGTTTTTGGAATGATCTCATTAACTCTTCTTTGGCGGTGAGGTTACAGTACATATTTTCGATCTTTCCTTTCTTCACCCTCGATCCGAATTTCCTCTTGAGATCTTACACTGTCTTAATTTGTCGCCTTCTCTCTTATTCACTTATTCGGGCTTCTTCCTAATCTGTTCTTTGGATAATTTCTCGGCCGATTTCTTATCTACCTGAATTTGGCTAGTTGTGCTTCTTGTGATTTTCTTAGTCGAGTGGTTGGTACAAGTTGTGATGTTGTGATGTCCCAAAGACCAGAAGCAAGACCTTTCTTGCCTTTGACTTTTCCATCTTTTTCGTAAATTTTCGTTAGCAAAAAAGATCGAGATGGTCTAGTCTTTGTCCATAAGATTCAACCGTACGAATCACGTCTTCCGTTGTTACGATCGTGTGGGTTGGTTTTCTCACTCTGTCCTTCCCCCTTTTTGGTTTGATCAAAAAAGCAATGAGAGGTGGGAGGTCGAGAACCAAAGTCGGCCCGATATCGCCTTTGTTGAGATCTCGCAAGCAGATAAACCTTGAGCTTGAAGCGGTTAGATTTTGAACCTTCGAGATCATTTCGATCTTGGCAGATTCCATGACGATAGAGAGTGTAAGAGTCGGTTTGTCAAGTTTCTCTTCGTCAATTCTAGCTTTTCAATGAGCATCGAAAAAAAACTTGTTGTTGATCCACTGAATTAGTTTGTCATCAACGATTTTATAAGTTCGGCGGAACCACGGTGGTCACGATTTGGGAGAAGCGATCTTTGATTGCCTCAATCTGGGAAATAGCCAATTCCATTTGATCTCATTATTTCTTTGAGGCCAATCTGCCTCGATCGACTATCACTCCCTCAACTTCTTCTTTCGGAAGATCTTTGAGACATGATCGATCTCTGAAGTTGATCGTGGTGATGTGAGATGTAGGAATGATATCGTCACTTGATCCATTTTGATTGTTTTGTGCCTCCGGTGGTTGGTCATGAAGCGCGACACAGTTCCACTATCATCGGCGACTCTCGCATCCTTCATAGGCATATCGCCGGAGAGCTTCTTGGCCGATCTCGATTCGCCTTGTTGATCAACCCCCGGCTTCACGTGGATCGAGCTTTAATTGATTGGCGATTATCATTTCGGTGGTGATCTACTTGAGCGATTTCTTCATATCGAAATCAAAATATGCAAATTCATCGGCACCTCCCATCATTTCTATAATCATCATAAAGTTCGAGAAGCTCTTTTCTTAGGAGATCTTTCCATGTGAGGATCTCCATAACTTCCTCTCTCGATAACGAGGATGGGCTACCGGCTCTGGATACATCGCATCAATATCTCGTTCAATTTGCATCGACCATTTTCCTGTGATGGTCTTTGATGATCTAGACTTCGGGGAATTATGCATCCAGATTCCGGTTGATGAGATGTGGAGGTTCTGGTGGTGCTTGAGTAGGCGAAAGTTGGTGATTACCTTGACTGCAGAGGTTCTGTTGTCGAAGCGATTCGTCCGACTCTGCAAGGTAAGCTTTTCAGTTCTTGAACTGATGTAGTTCGAGGTGTTCGCGGACAAAGTGGAAAGAAGGAGAAACATGCTTTCGATAGCGAGAAATGCAAGCGGTGAATCAGCTCGAGTTTGAGAGAAGGAGATCGTTAAGTCTCTTGCTCCTTCCTCGAATGTTCTGGCGAGCTCTCGGCAAGGCTTTGCTGTCGATTTTTTGATCCGATGTCGTGCCGATCAGCTGATCTGGCTCTTCGTCATCGACTCATCTTCGAAACAGAAGTCATGGAGGCTGTTTTGCCTTCTTGGCCTCTTCTCTTGAGCCTTCACCGTTTTATTTTCTTCTTTTGGGGAGCATCCCGGTGTAAGCGAAATTTTGCCTCCTTGGTTTTTTTCCTTTCTTCACCTTTGGAGGAGTGGGCGCGATATCATCATCGGTGGCCCATATATAAATTGAAGTTGTTGTGAGGAAGGCCTTGTAGGACTTGATCCATTCTGGTCCCATTCGGCATTTGGCGGTTTGTCTTTCAAGATAAGCGCAACCTTGTTGAGATTCTTGATCCTCTTCTTCGAGATAGACTGCCTCCATTCATTAACTCCAAAATTTTCATTTTCTTGGAGTAGAATGGCCTTGAAAGCCATGCCCGTTGATGTTCTTGGCTTCATCAATTATCGCTTGACCATCTTTATCGGTTTGATAGATGTTAGAGCATACGAAATTTGAATGAAATACCCATGATTGTTTTTGAAAATATGTCAAACAATAATCGGTATTTCCTTTTAGCATTGGTCCGACAAAACCTGCGGTCCGATGTTTGTCGACTTCCTGAAGAGTTCGTTTCGATCAACTCATCTTCATTCTCCTCAGAGTAGCGCAGTGAGATTCATCCTTTGGGTAAGTGAGCAGACGAGATATGTCAAGATTCGTCGATCGATCTCCTCTCCGATTGATCAAGAGATCATTTCATCTCCGCGGGGTGTTAAGTATCCACCTTCAAATTCCTTAGGAATTCGAGTGCTTCATATTGCATCTTTGGATTGCGTTGAAAGCGACCATAATTTCTCAAGGCCTCCTTTCTTGTAATTTGTTCCACTTCCATGGATTACGGATCCGCGTAGCACCAAATTGTATGAAATTTGTCATCGATAATCTTTTGTCGCTAGTTCAAAAAGATAGTTGCACATTATCTTTTCCCATACCGTGAGTGGCCATCTACAACAAGATAGACTCGATTAAAATTGTGCATATACATAAAGATATCATGTATAGATTATCGGACCTATTCTCGGGCCTAGTAATCGATAAACACATCTGGAAAACATGAAAAGATAAGGCATATCGCGAGGATAACACATAGACATAATCTATATGATCAAAGGATTTTGAAAAAAAAAAACATCAAATAACCAAAATTACGCAGATTCAATTTTTTGGAAAATGAGTTTGAATCGCAGGAAAAACACTTGAATCACGAAGAAAGGTAATTTTGAGTTTTCAAAGAATAAATCGCAAATTTGAGAATAAGAAAACTCTGGTAGGGTTTTGATGTAACTTATAAGGAGGAGGAGGGAAAAACGAGATTGGAAGATCAATCGTTTGAAAAGATTAAACGATTCAGATTAAGCGGTTTTGATCGTATGGTCGGGGAAAAAACGCGCGTCTGAATACCTTTTGGATTTAAAAGCACATTTTGTAGCAATTAATACAAGTACCCCACGTCCACATTAAATGTTTTTGGGGAATACGTCACAAAGGTAATGAGTCTGAAAAAGGCAAATAATATCGGATAAGATCAAATAAGTAAGCAATAAACAAGGAAGCGAAAAGCGTGTCTCTGGTTGGTGATATTGTGTCGATCAATACCACTTGTAGTTGTTGATTCCACTTGTTGATCTTAGTTTTTACGCCTAATCCTTATAATTTCCCCATTTGTTCTTTTCAACCGATCCGCTTCACTTTTGCGTCGATTTCCTTTTTCGATCCTCCTCTTGATCGGTTGAAGTTCCCCTTCAACCGATATTTATTTTTCTCATAGGCGATATATATATATATATCGATTTGTTGTTGTATCAAGCTCGGTGATCTTCCTCATCGATTAGTTTAAGTATATAATCGATTTGATTGACCTAATCGATTCTTCTCTCGGATCAAGCCAATTCTTGGGATCGTGTTACCGCCAAAACTTAGTCTAGAATAGTAGTCTCTATTCCCTAAGTTGGCATGATTTGACATGCATAATTATAGTCCGAATATTTCAATATGTCAATCGTATAGTAAATTTATCAATTATCGATCGGCGTGATTCCTACACATTTGTCCTTGTGATGCAAATTTCTTTAAAAGGCTTTTTGAAATCAAATTTGCATTTGCACCCTTGCTTGGCCTCTATAAATTGGACCAATGTTTTACACAACATAACCCATTCACCATACTTATCTTCTTTTGTAGAATCATGTATCTGGTGAACCCTTATTTTCGGTGAGACTTCCCAAGAAACACCTTTACCCCTTTTTTCAATGATTTGACTTCTCAAATCAACCATGTGTGTCCCTTATCCTTTATTTTTTCGTCGTCATCAAAGATTTCACATACAATTGTTGCTAAGCTTCTCTACCACCAAGGCGGCGGGTCTGCTTTATCATGGCGAGAAGACACTTCTCCTAACTTAGTATGCACCTTGTGTGTCTATCGAGATGATGAGAACTAGCATCAACAGACTCAGTCTGATATAAAACATGAGTTTGATATACGGTCTTGATCAGACAACAGCTGATCTTCGTATATCAACTCTATTTTTTCATGCGACACATGTGCCCATAAGGTCTTTGAACCACTTTCTTGGCACATGTGCTCCATTTAACAGCTGGAGAGCCCATTGACTTCAGGTCTAAGGGCTCCTGGCTTAGAAATCCTATCAAGGCCTCTCTCGCTCCATTGGTTTTAGCTTCAGCGAGAGGCTTTAGGATTATTTCAAAGCCTTCTTACCCTTGTTAAGTGGGGGAAAATGGGAGCATGAGATCTTAAAATCTCTCTCTCTCCCCCTCTTCTAGGGTTAGGATGAGGGTTTAGGGTTATAGGTTTAGGGTTTTTGGTTATGACTTATGTACTGACCTCCGGGTCCTCTTGTACTTGTAACTTGTAATGTAAATCTGACCTTCGGGTCTTTATCAATGAAAATTTCTATTATTCCATTGTTGTGTAAATTACCTGTTTTCTTATGCGATGTAAGCTTTAATCTTGTGAATCTTGCTTGTTGAGTATCAGCTTAATCGACTTACAAAGCGAAATAACCAAACTGGTTTAATCAGATAATTCCTTAAGACGATCAGTTCCTTTAATCTGATAAACCTTAAATCTAATCAGTTTCTTTAATCTGACAAATCGTAAATTTGATCAGTACCTTCTTATATCAGTTCCTTGACTGATCTTCTGATCAGTTGAGATATCAAACTCAACTGACTCCTTTTAACCTGGTTAGTCTCTTAACCAGCTGGTTTTGGAGATCATCCCATCAAGCATTTTAGGTGCTTTTTCTCCAAGATCCAGAAGCCCTAGCTCATTGCATAATTCTCTGAATCTGATCTCAGCTAGTGGCTTGGTTAGAATATCAGCTTTCTGTATATCAGTATGAATCTTTTCCATTCTGATATTCTTCTTTTCAACATGATCTCTTATAAAATGGTGTCTGACATCCACATGCTTGCATCTTGTATGTAGAACAGGATTCTGAGTGATTGCAATAGCACTATTACTGTCACAAAATATAGGTACATTCTTAGCTACAATGTTATAATCCCTCACCGCCGACGACTAAGCGAGAGAAGTTGGGAACAATGAACTTCTCTGACCATATATAATGCCCCGATAGTAGATGTCGCAATAGCCGATGTCCGCTTCTTTGAAAAACCACGAGATCGTTTCTTCCTAAAACCCGACATGTTCCTGAGGTTGATTTTCTGTCAATCTTGCAACCTCCATAATCAGAATCAGAATACCCACTAAGCTCTAGATTATCATCTGATGGGTAAAATAAACCAAGGTTTACTGTCCCCTTCAGATACTTAAGAATCCGCTTAGCTGCTTATAGGTGGCTTTGCATAGGATTTGCCTGAAATCGCACATACACCTCTTGCCAAAAAGTGATATCTGTCCTTTTGGCGGTCGGTATAGTAAGGATCAATGAGAGCCCTATATTCTTTCTCGATTTGTTTTTCGACCATCCTCATCCGGATCCATCTTGAATCCGGTCATCATAGGAATTTTGGCTTCCTTACGGTTTTGAACTCCAAACTTAGCCAATAAATTCCTAGTGTACTTTTCTTGGCGAGATGAATATCCTTTTTGTACTTTGCTTCACTTGTAGACCCAGAAAATAATTCATCTGACCCATCATGGACATCTCGAACTTCCCTTGCATCAGTTTGCTGAATCTTTCACATAGACTCTTGTTGGGGGATCCGAAGATGATGTCGTCCACGTAAATCTGAACCATCAGAATATCTTCTCCATCTTCTATTCGAATAAGGTTACATCCTTTTTGTTCCTTTAGTGAACCCTTTGTCTATCATGGCCGAGAGAGTGTATCATACCAAGCTCGAGGAGCTTGTTTCGTGCCATAAAGAGCTTTTTCTTAAAGCGGTACACTTGGTTGCCCTTTTCAAAGCACGGAGGTTGTTCGACATAAACTTCCTCTGCTAGTACCTTGTTTAAGAATGCACTCTTTCGTCCATCGATACCGATGAACCCTCGTGGGAAGCATATGCGAAAAGTCGAATGGCTTCTAGGCGGCGGATCGGTGCAAAGGTCTCATCATAATCAATTCGCCCGATTGTGAATACCCTTAGCAACAAGTCTTGCCTTATTCTGGTTATGACATTTTTCTCATCTCTCTTGTTCTTGAATACCCCGCCGTGCCAATTCGTCTTGATGATTTGGTGCATCCACGGTTCCCAAACTTGATTTCTCTCGAATCGCTTTCGGCTCCTCTTGCATGGCTAGAATCTAACTTGCGTCTTGTAGAGCTTCCTCTACGGTTGTTGGTTCCTTCATAGACGGATAACAAACAATACATGGCACTTTCACCAACTCGATGTCTAGTTTTAACTCTATCGGATGGGTCTCCGATAATCGAGATCGGTTGGATGATGGTTATCCGAGTCCTTCATTCGATTTGCGTCGGTTTGGAGAACATCATCCATTTTCGATAAAGATTCATTACTAGCGATTGGGAGTGGTGTAGAGTTATGATCCACTTGATAAGAACACGTCTCGGTGATGTTGGACTCATCATGTCTTCGATGTCTGTTCGTGGGAACTTCAGTGTTCCCCACGAACCGGATGGTTCGATTGATCTTTATCTCAAATTGTACCGGTTTCTTCATCGGCAGTTTTTCGTACCTTGGGATCTGATTGATCTGGTGAATCAGCTAGATCTGGAATGTATCTTTATTACGATGTCGATTATTTTTCCTTGATCTTTAGGTGATCCATTTTTTACGAGCATCAGTCTTTGGTTGATCGGTACATCTTGTTTCGAGGTGATTTCTCTTGTTCGGAAGATGCTTCATCAAAGACTACATGGGGTGTTTCTTCCACAACTAGGGTTAAATCTGTTGTAAACCCCGAAAAGCCTTGCTAGATGAGGAATATCCTAAGAATATACCCTCATCTAACTTGGCCTCAAAGGTCTTCAATGACTCTTCCCATTGTTGTGTATGAAACACTTACACCCAAAAACATGGAAGTAAGAAACACGAGGTTTTCTGCCCTTCCACAATTCATAGGGTGTTTTGTAGTGAGCCTTAGTCATAAGACATTTGTTACGAGTATGACATGCGGTGTTGATTCTTATACTTGAAAGCGGCTTGGTATTGCATGTATGTTTAACATCGTCTGGCGAACTTCTTTGAGTGTTCTGTTTCTCCGTTCTGCTACTCCATTATGTTGTGGCGTTCTTGCAAATCGATGTCTCATCTCAGATATACCAAACTTAGAGCAAAAATCGGTTTAAAAGAGTTGTAAATTGCATGTACCTTTATTCGATCGATTTTTACTACTCGACACCCTTCTCATTCTGTAATCTTTTAAGCAGCTCGGGTATCTTTGTTGTCGTCTCATTCTTCTTATGTAAGAATATAACCCATGTAAACTTGGAATAATCATCCACGATTACCAGAGTATATTTCGTCTACCGAGACCGACCGTAATGCTTGGTCCAAATAGATCCATATGAAGCATTTGCGATTACCTATTTGGATGCCGGTCGAGAATTCCCTTGAATGAAGCTTTGACTTTTTTCCTTCCGACATGCAAAGCACATGTATCCGATCCTTTGAAAATACTTCATTAGGAAGTCCTTCCACTAGAGACATCCTTCTTTATCTTATTAAGAGTTTTAAAGTTCAGATGGCTCATTCTTTTGTGCCAGAGCCAACTGCTACTTTTGGAACTCTTAACAATAAGGCATGCATTTCTTGGGCAACTGTTCCAATCTGCTGTGTAGATCGTCCCTTTCCTTGAACCATTTAGCAAAATTTGTTGAGTGGCTCGATTCTTGATAGTGCATTGATCAGTCGAGAACTCAACACTGAATCCGTTGTCGCAGAATTGTGAAACCAATAATAGGTTGTGCTTTAGACCTTCGACATACGAGACTCCAGTTACTTGTACATCTTCATTCTCTAAGGTTCCGAATCCTTTGTTATAACCAAAGTTATCATCACCGAAGAGTACACGCGGGCCTTTCTGTTCTATGTAAGAGCTGAGGAGGTGTTTGCTTCGGTCATGTGCCTTGAGCATCCACTATCGATGTACCCGGATAGTTGCTGCGCACACCTCCTTTGTTGGCCAAACCCACGCGAACCTGCAATCAAATCAGGACTTTAGGTACCCCTTTTGGATTGGGTCCTGAGGGGTTATGTTTGGTTTTGGGGATCCATACAAATAGAGCACTTCTATTGTGATCAGTTAGATCAGAAGGCCTGATTTGTCTCCCATACCTATCAACATAATCATACGTCTCTTTATATGCTTTCTGATTGGTATGATTATTAGTGTGAGCCTTTGGTGACTTAGAAGACTTGGGATTTATCTTTTTCGTTTGTCTTCTTTTCTTCCGATTGTGGCTCAAAAAGGCATCCCTAGGTTTTCGATTAGGGGGTAGGTACGATTGCTACCATCAAAAGATTCATATCTTTTTGGCATAGGTGGTTTTTGCAGTTTACCTAAAAGCGTGCTTATTCGACGCTGACCTTGATTGGGTCTCGATTAGACTTCCCTTTTACAGGTTGTCTTTTTCGATACCTGATCTGTTGATCAGGTTGAGGTCTCTTGAAAGAACTGGATTCTTTGTTGATTCCTCGGTGATGCTTTACCGATTGGGGTCCATTTCTTTTCCCCTTTACGGTTAGGCACCGCCTTACCCGCTCATTGGATCTTTTTTTCCCTTATTAGATACAAGTCGGCTTTTGGTGTATCTTTTCGAAACTCGTCTCGATTACACCTTTTTGAGGTGAATCAACAGGGGGCTTTTGAGGATGTGGAAGGGTTCTCATACCCAAGTCCCTTCTTGTTAATCGTTGTTCGAAAATAGGTGTTCTTATCTTGAACAGTTTTAGAAAATTTTGTAAAAACCTCTATTTTCTTGCGCAAATTATCCTCAGAAGATTTTAGACTTTCATGCAGTCGGAATAGCTCATCAAATTTAGCCTGAAGGATTTTGAAGTCATCAACTTGCTGTTTGTTAATTGCTAGGCGATCTTTGATTTGCTTCTCCCGGTCGAAGACTTAACTTTCGAGAATGTTAAGTTCCTCGATTTATTTGCCTTCGAAAGCGGTTTCAAAGAGATTTCGATTCGGTAGCTTTTCTTTGAGATCGTTCTCTTTAACAAGCTGATTATTTTTTATCCTTAGCTTGTCATTTTCAGCTTCCACTATAGCATAAGTGTCTACTGCATTGGAGAGATCATCAAGCAATTGCTCAGAGTAGAGTTGCAGGTCAATCTCCCCAGCAGGTGTGCTAATGATGGCGGTGTAGAAGCGAACCATGGGTTTGGAGGTTACCCAGATTGGTCCTCCTTGGCCATCAGGCGGATCTCATCATCATCTAAAAAGAATATCGGATCTTCATTCTCGCAAAGTCAAGCAAGACTTTGCTTATCGGACGAAATCTTCTCTGAGAGGTATCCGAGAATCCTCGGAGGGCGATAGGAATCGTCAATTCGGATGTGTCGACAACCATGGCTTTTACGTCCTCGTAACGTTGCTCTCTCTTTTTTCCTCTTTTCTTCCCTTTCTTTTGGCGTCGAGATCAGGCGATCTGTATTTGTAGTGACTGGCTTCTCACAGTTGAAAACGCGCTCCTTGATCCACGGAACCTTTTTCTTCGGTGAATCACTCCGTCTCAGTATGATCTATCGGGTGACTTCCTTTTCGATAGTAGTCCCGAGCTCCTTCTTTCGGATCGATTATCTCTTCTCTCATCATTTAGATTATCTCTTTTCTTTTCTTCTCTGTGATCTCTTCGATCATCGGATCACGGTTCTTACGGAGATCATTGGCTGATCTCCTATCTCTTCCTCGGCTATGTTGATAATCTTTATAGAATCTTCGATACTTACCAAGTTGAATATTTGATTTTTCTAGTTTCACGGTAAGCAGAAGCGATATATTTACCGACTTATGATGTTTCCAACAGGTTCATTGGCCTTCGATCTCTTGTTGGTTGCCTTAAGCGCGAATCGATTTAGAAGTTGAGGCTTCAGCGGCACCTCATCTTCATCTGCTTGTCCTCTTTCAATTAAATTCGAACTCGTGAGCTTTTAAGGCTTAGAACAAGCTACTTGGTTTCATCTTTGAAATGTTTTGGCAATCCTTGATTCTGGTGACTTTCATATCCCATTTCTTGGTAAGAGATCTTAAGATCTTGTAGTTGATGTCCTTGTTTCGACATCTCTCTACCAAGTTCTCGTAGCTTATTCAATCGACATAGTAATCCTTCCATCGAGTTCGTTGATGGTCTCGTTGGCAGCATCTTGATTTTTCGAACTTCACCGGTTAAACTTGTAGACGGGTGTCTTTGATCGATCATTTTCCTCGCATATCTCAAATTTAGAGTATCCCACATTGCTTTCTTTGATTTTGAGATATTTAATCTTTTCCTTGGTGACCTTATCCATCGTTTTCATGATAATATGCACGGCGATTGTGTCCAGTATCTGATTTCCTTTCCTCTGCATCCATCAAGGTTGGGCTTTTTTCGTACAAAGACTTCGGGGCAAAGTGCGGATCTCCTCCAACCGCGGGGTTGTCGTGATATATGATGATGGGTCCTCTTCGATGACTTCCATCATTACGCCACTAATCGAACCTAGATGGTTGCACATATAAATGGCCCAATCTGCATACTCATCAATTGAGAACTTCGGCAGATCATGATACATACGGAGGTATTATCCATCTTGAGTGATTTTGGAAAAACAAATGAGTTTTAAAACGTTTTTCAAGATCTGTTCAAATGACCACAAAGATTCTTCCTCAAGAATCGATGATACTCAAAGTCGATTAGTGCAGAGAACCCACCGCTCTCGATACCAACTTGTAGGTCCCGAACGGGTTTTGTGAGGGCGTAAGTCTAGAGGGATGGGTGAATAGACTTACGAAAAACTTTTTGCGCAGGTCGGTGTGAGAGCGATTAGCTTTGATCAGAGGCGAGTGAATCGGTTTGGGTGATAACCAACTTACTAATCGCTGAAGGCGATCGATTCGGTAACTATCGGTTTAAGCGATGTGCGGAAGCTAAGTTTTACCCGTGTGAAAAACCGGTTTTGATAAATCGATTCCAAAGTCGGTCTTTTAAACGGTTGACTAAAGTGTCAAACTTGATCGGATTAGAAGCTTGGTGCTAAGCCGATCTTAACTTAGAATATGTATCTTTGCTTTAATAGTTGCGTGCGATTGTGTAAATGATTAATCAAAGCGGTAAAGGCACACAAGATTTATAGTGGTTCGGACAAAACCGGTCCTACGTCCACTCTTCCCTATCACAAGGGCACCAACTAAACCAACGGACTTAGATTTTTGTGTTAGTCCAACACAAGACACCGACAGATATTTAAAGAGTTCTCACTCAATCGATCCCGTAAAATCAGAACTAGAAACCTGATGCGAAATCTTGCTAAACAACTTAACCTAACTTTGGGTTTGGATAAGATTGTTTTGGTTCCAACTATGAAATCTTTTCTAGTGTTTAAGATAGCCTATCAATTAGATGAAAAGATTTCTATGCTAAGAACTTATGGGATGAACACTTAATAAAATAATCTTCTTGTTCGTGTTCTTGATGCGGAAATCGATTATAGCTTGAGCTTCTTGATCGTTTCGGGGTTTTCCGTGTTTTCACTCGAAGTGTGATCCCATATTTATAGACCTCGAAATCAAAAGAGCCGTTGGAGAGCAATTTGAATTTAGGGCTATATTTAGTAGGCTTGCGAGGATTGATGTGGCGTCTTGAGAAGCGGTATGGCAAAAAGCGTGAATAGTGTCTTTTATAGCCGTTGGAGAAAGCGGGACCAAATCCGTAATTGCGGCTCCGATCATCGTGTCTCGTCCTTATTGGTTATGGGCGCACTTTTTCGGTGTTGTTCTTCCAACTAAGGTTGACATTCTTCTTGTTCGGATCATCGACGTATGATTTGGTGAAACATCGATTTTCTGGTGGTGACTGATTCCGATCGGTCGAATCGATCGATCTACATGATGGAGTCTTACGGTGCGGTTGACTTAAGCTTCAACTAGCGGACTCGGTGATGTAGGTCTTCGGTCCGATCTTACGGAAGTCATCGATCTTTAAGTAATACGAGTTTGAGCTTCATGACTTGGTGAGATATCGACTTGATCGGATCGATCGATCTTCTGTTCTTTTCTTGCATTTCGGCCATCGGATATCGGCTATTCTTTGGATCTTGGATCGACCTATACATATTGAGGTTCCCCTCAATATGTGACCTATCTATTACATCGGTTGTTCTATACAATAATTATCAACCGGTATTCTATAAACGGTAATATAAACATCGATTACCAATGTGTCCGATTTGGTCCTATTACATGTGTTTTAGAATTTTCATCAAAACTCTAAATTTCCCAACAGTCGGATAACCCTTCCACTGCGACGAGGTTCCGGTTGTGTAAGTGTGTCATTTGTGTTGGGGTTATACTGAAAAGTATGCTTTTACTTTGTATAACCAAACTGAAGTTTCTTATTTATTTACTGAAATAAATTATTTAATCACTGTTGCATTAAATATGAATGAATGTTATATATATTTATTGCAAACTCGTTCAATAAGATAATACGTATTACGTTGTAGTTAATTTGGTAATACCCGATCACTGAAGATCAAATTAATAGCCCTCGTAATTAAGTACAAATTCACAACCCAGATGGAAATGAACGAACCATCATGAACGGTTGAAGTGTGAGACCCAGATTGGTTTGTCTTGACCAAGGGATCACACTAGCGCATTTAGGTGCGTTGTATGAGGAACTACAGGAGGACAAATTCTTTGGTACTGAATGTTGGGATATTTTAGTTTTGATAATTTATGCCAAAACATTATTAACTTGTGTTATTCAAGCTAATTTACAGATAACAAGTTAAGGGGGAACGAAAGAACAAATTGAGGGGGAACTCACGAAATCAGAAGAAGATGATTGAAATCAGACGAGACTGATAGAGATCAGATGAGTAAACATGAGTTCCGGAGTTAACTGATGAGCTGTGCAAATCAGAAGAGAAGAAAAGCTAAAGCCAGCAAATCAGAAGAGAAGGTTGTAGATCAGAAGATGAGAATATGAGACTGATCAAGATTAGACGTAATAGAGATCAGATATGAAGAGGAGCAGATGAGACTGATTGAGATCAGACATGATCGAGATCAGATATGATAAACTGATATGCTAACCTGATGCAGATGACCTGATGCTATCTTGAGATGATCCTGAAGATATGTTGATCCGACGGTTGATATTTTCGACGATCGTGCAAGAAGAAATCGATAGCTATATTCGAAGTCAAGTGACTGGGAGGTCAGGATGTCTGATTCGGTAAGAGTTGAACTCGATGAAGTCCGAAAGTGTCAAGATGCCCGACGCATAAGGTCCGCCAAGAGAAGTCTATCACAATCAAGAACCCGAGTAACCCGAGACTCGGATAGCGTTTGAAGGCTCGAGATAGAATCAAGATCCCGAGACTCGATTAGAAGAAATCAAGAATATAAAAAGTTAGATTCAAATTTGATGTGGACCAATGAGAGGAAGACGACAAGCCTGAAAAAGCTGAAAAAAGCTACAGAGTGGTATGGATTTGAATGTAACTCTCTCCAACGGTAACATTCAAATCCACACTATAAATACAAGTTCTTCCTTCATTATTAAGCGTGGAAGGGTGTGAAAAACACCATTAAAGCTATAGAGCCAAATCATCTAGCATTTCCACCATAGAACACTGAGCAAGAAATACACGCATATATTCAAGAGTGTTCTACCCTAGATCTAAGCACAAATGTAATATCCTAAGCTTAGAGAGATTTTCTCATCCTTAGCATTGAGGCTAAACAAATGTAAGGGAAAATCTTAACCTAGTTGGAAACCAAACAAACCTTTACCTAAATAAGTTTGATAGGTTAAGTTTGTAGGTGAGTGTGAACTCGGTAAACATCTAGCAATCCTGAAAGGGAGGGTAGGCAATCCCGTGAGGGAGATAAGTCCCGTTGCAAGATTTCAGACTAGGGATTCTAGTTTCTGGGATCGTTTGAGTGTGAACTCGGTAAACATCTAGCAATCCCAAAAGGGAGGGTAGGCAATCCCGTGAGGGAGATAAGTCCCGTTGCAAGATTTCAGACTAGGGATTCTAGTTTCTGGGATCATTTGAGTGTGAACTCGGTAAACATCTGTTGGGTGTTGGACTAACACGTTAAACTAAGTCCAGTCGGTTAAGTCGGTTAAGTAGGTGCCCCTGTGTTAAGGGAAGAGTGGACGTAGGACCGGTTTCATCTGAACCACTATAAGATTGTGTGTTCTTTACTGCTTTATGTTCTTACTTGCCATATGCATTCGATTATAAGCAAAACAACACACATCATTCATAAAAGTAAAAATTTAGAATCACTCTGCCCTCACCCCTGTTTTATATGCATCACGCCCCATGTTTTCTTCCGTACGTGCAAATGGGTTTTATCCACACAAACCGGGACCTTCACTGAATATACAAGAATTAGACCTCAATGGTGCGTTATTTCTTAATCTCCATTCCTTAAATAGGATCGTGTGAAATTAATAACTATTGCTTTGATTTATGATGGGAAGAGAGTCAATGCGATTCGATACCTTATATCTTGGGCAATATTATTAATTACATGACGATTGCTGACATTTAATATGGAGAATCGCGTGCAAGTACGTCTTGCTTGATTTGTCCCCTTGGTGGGCTCAGAACCTTTATCATACCAAAACTTGCAAGTAGAAATTTATTTTCGGTATGGATAATAATGTTGAGCTGTCTTTACTCCAAGGACAAGGATATTAATTAATATAAAGCTTGTTCAGTGGCTTAATTAATTAATGGACTAATATAATCTTAAACGCGGGAAATAATGACCGGGAGCCATGTTATATGCGAAATCGTAATATGGGTTAAGATGGATAGTTCAATATTAATTTTATAGTGGAATAAATTAATATTAATGGACTTGAATAATATTTGGCCCAAAATATTAAAGCTTCATAGTCCATTGAAGGTTCAATCTTAATTCTCCTAAAGGCCCCTCAAACAGCTCAAAATAAAGTCCAATTAATGAAAGAGAGAAGAAAATATTTTGCTATATTTCCATGCTTATATTTTCGAAAAATATGTGGATAAGAGGAAGGAAAGATTGTCTTGATTTTCTTGTAGATATTTTATGGAAAGAGATAATTATTATAGGAATAAATAACTGTCTCATAAATTCAAGAAGTCAAATCTTGACTCCTTTAATCTTGTTATTTTTGAAAATAATAGGATAAAAAGGGGAAGAGAATTTTATGGAAAATTTAATTAAGGAGAAAAAAATATAGGAGATATATTCAAGATTTCTTGGAGACCAAGAAAAGATTTTCTTCCTTATATTTTTGACCTAAAAATTCGACCCCCTCACTCCTATATATAGGGGATGAATTTTTTCATTCCCAAGTGCAATTCCATGTGTTGAAAATATTAGAAATCCACAAAGGTGGTAGCAAAATATTTAATTTTCACCCATTAAAATCCTTCGTGCAAATCCTCCACCGGGTTACGTTCGTGGACTTGGGGATATATTTGGGAAGGTTCTTGGGTTGATCCATCGTCTCAAAGCTTGTCTCTACAAGAGGTTAGTAATCCTGTAACTCCTAGTTCCTCATGTTTAGGATTTACGTGAAATATGTGTACGCATGTTATTTAATTATTATGTTGAATCAATTTAGGATTAATTCATGTTAGTAATTATTTGTTTAATTTAAATATGTATTTAAAAATCATCTCGAATTGATTCGGGCACCCTAATTCCCCAACAATTTGGTATATCGACTTGTACAGTTGGCATTGAGGTAAGCCCCTTTAGCTCATTCAAGGTAATCTCACTTCTGGGCTTCTTGTCATTCATATAGTCTTCTTCCAAAAATCTAAAGTGTGTACTGATTACCACCTTTTGATCTTCGGGACCATAGAACATACACCCTTTCGTTCCCTCGGGGTATCCTATAAACAACTTTAATTCTGATCTTCGATCCAATTTACCGGCTTCCTTATCCAGCACGTATGCCGGACACTCCCAAATTCTCATGTGTCCTAGACTGGGCATGCGTCCGGTCCACAATTCTTTAGGGGAACTGATTTGGATGGCACCAAGTTTAGAATGTAAGCCGTCGTTTCCAAGGCGTGACCCCAAAACGATTTGGGTAGATCCGCATAACTCATCATTGACCTGACCATTTCTAAAAGAGTCATGTTTCTTCATTCTGCAACCCCGTTTTGTTGAGGGGTTCCGGGTGCAGTTAACTGGGATACAATCCCTTCATCCGATAAGTAGTTCAAGAATTCATCGCTGAGGTATTCGCCTCCACGATCAGATCGTAGAGACTTGATACGTTTTTCCCTATGATTCTCTGCTTGAGCCTTAAATTCTTTGAATTTTTCAAAGGTCTCAGATTTATGCTTCATAAGGTAAATGTATATGTATCTCGAGTTATCATTGATAAAAGTAACGAAATACTCATAGCCTCTTCTTGCTTTGATTGGCATTGGACCACATACATCGGCGTGAACGATCTCTAACACTTCTTTGGCTCTATTCCCCTTGGCTCCAAATGCCCTCTTGGTCATTTTACCCTCCAAACACGATTCACAGGTTGTAAATAGTTCAACCTGGAGAGACTCCAACGAACCATCTTGGACCAACCTTTGGATCCTCTTTGGATTGATATGACCTAGTCTTAGATGCCATAGAAGTGTCTCGTTCACGTTTGATGAACGTTTTCTTTTAGCCGAAACAGTCGATATGTTATAGGATGCATTTCGTGAGTGGTGTGTACAGTTAATTGTGTAGAGATTATTCGACAACGTTCCATGACAGATAAACTCATTATTTAGAGCAATGGTAACAACTTTATTAAAAGTAACTGAATATCCAATAAGTTTAGAAACTGAAATTAAATTCTTTCTAAAACTAGGAACGTAAAGAACATCTCTCAAAATTAAAACTTTGTCTTCAAAAGACAACTGCACTTCTCCCACTGCTTCAGCTGCCACTCTCGTAGCATCGCCCAATGTGATTAGGATCTCACTCCCACTAAGTTGACGGGTCCGCTTGAACCCCTGTAAAGTGAAACAAACATGATCAGTGGATCCCGTATCAACTACCCACAAATGGGAAGCATACGCCGCCAAACAAGTTTCAACAACTAGTGCGTGAGAATTACCTTTCTTTCCATTCCTTTTGGGTTTGGAACAGGCCCACCTCCAATGACCTCTCTCGCCGCACTCCAAACAAATCTTCGTACTTAGTCCTTCATCTTTGAAGTTTGAATAGAACTGGTTTATCCTTAGAGTCTCTTCATTATTCTTACCACCACTTGGCCTAGAATTAGAAGTAGACCCCTTTTTAACCTTGTTCATTTTCTTGTGCTCATTTTCCTCTTCGACCAAAGTGAGAGCTCTTATAAAATCATCCACAGTGAAGTCCATATCTTCCATTAGATATTCCACATAGGGATGATCATAGCTCTTTGGCAGAGAATTGAGAATGAAATCAATTTTGTATTTGAAATCACATTTTTCGCCAAGATACGCAAGTTCTTCAAAGAGAACCATAACCCTAAGAATGTGCTCTTTTGCAGTCATCCCTTCTTCCAATTTTAGCTTGAACATGTCATGCTTGATGCTTTGGATTGCTATATGGGCCTGATGTGCGAACATCGCTTAGAGACTTTCCATAATGTCTGCAGCTATTGCAAAATCTTGATGAAGGTGTTTTAACAAATCCGACATTTGTGTCAAGATTATTTCCTTTATCAATTTGTTTGCCAACTCCCATTCATTAAATTCCATCTCTTCCCATATGCTAGCATTCTCAGCTGGTTTTTCGGGTTTTGGTGCACTAAGTACCCATTTGGATTCATGTGAAGCAAGGTCACTCGTAAGTTTTTGTTTCCAAACAAAATAGTTTTCACCAGTAATCAAATTTTATTTCAGTATATTGGACAGTGGATTAAAAGGTTGTGACATGCTGAACTGAAATAAATAACGATTTGCATGAGCACAAAATTATCACAAAATTCGATCACATGTTTCATATTAAAATCTCAAAAAAATATGAACATGCATCAGCCAACATCTCAAAACAGTTTAAATAAGCCACATGGGGTGGGTCATTATTTAAACACATTCAAGCAGGTTACAAACAAGAACAGTTACAAACCTTTAATATCCAGATTAATAGTTGGCTCCCACTTGACCAATATAAAATTGACACGGACTTCGGGGAAGTATATGCATATCAATTTTATACCTAAGTAATAACCATAATTAAATACAGAATTATTATTTCGCTTTGAACGAGCTTCGTGGGGAGGGTCATCGTTGCCACTAATAATAATCCACAATCATTCGTTTGAAATTTATTCATGTGAAAGCTATCTTTTGGCCGTCCCGTGGGGAGAATTTCTCCAAAAGAATTCACAAATAAATAAATCATGGAGGCCAAAATTAATTCAATTTTATTATCCGGAATAAATTGTTAATTAATTATTTAAAACATACTTAGTAATTTTTGAAAGTGAGATTTTTCCAAAATAATTTCCCATGCACCGCATATTCAAAACACAATTAAATAGGCACAAAAAAAAAGCAAACATCAAAACAAAAATTAAACATATTGGGCACATATATCCAATTGTCACGGTTAATTTTGTCATGTCTTGATCTTGAGAAATCGTTCCTTTTGCTTTCTTCGTTCATCTCGAAAAAAGCTCCCACTCGATCGTCTCGAAAAAATCGCCACGTCAAGCCACATCATCAACCAGCTCGCGGGTCGGAGTGCACTCCTTGCACTCCCCCAACCGTGTCGATCCGCGCGTGCATAAGCGCCCGGCGCACGTCTCCTAACGGCGCTCGGCACTTTAGCGTAGCGGCGCGTTCGTCTAGCGCCCGCCCGTGCCAAGTCCCGCCTCTGCCCGTCGCCGGAGGCGCGTCGTCATTGTGATATCCTGCGCCGACGCCTTTGATCCGCCGATTATCAGGGCTTGGTTAGGTGGCCTTGCCCCACGCCCGTGCATGCTCGTGCATGCCCGCGTGTCCGCGTCAGCGTCGTATTTTTTTTCCTTTTTGCCTCGCAAGCGTTTAGATGCGACGCGCGTGTCGGGGCGGTTCCAGATCCGTCTTTTAATTCTTCGTCTCCGCCTCCGACTCCAATCCGATTACAATTTAATACAAAATAAATAAACCTAGATCTAGACTAGTCTATTACATTGAACGAATCAAACAAATCCTAATCTACTCGTGGATTTTCTCACGAGGCAAAACGAATTCGAACGAATCGAATTAAAAATCACAATTCATATGCATGCATAAATAAGCATTCATCAAATACCATGACAATTGCATACCTGCAAAAAAGATCTAGCAATTCTACTATCCAATTCCAAATTCAATGAACAACGAATTAAATTACAATTTAAAATTCAGAGCCCGAAACCGTGGCTCTGATACCAGTTATTGGGGGAAATAGTGTGCCTGGATCTATTCGGGGTGAATATTAAATACAAATTTAATTCTAAGAATTATTACTAGCATGAATTAATCATATATTAATTCAAATAATAACTCAACAACAATTCATGCATACAAGTTCGTCACATAAATCTTGAAGTGGCAACCGTCTAGAAGGTGGATCCCATTCGCACGAACACACCAAAAAACCTTCCCAAGTATTCCCAAGTTGTTGCTCGTCAATCCGGTGGTAGGACACTCACGAACAATTAACAAAAGGAAAAACTAAAAATTATGTTGCACCACCTTTGTGGATTTCTAATTTTTCCAACACATGAAATTGCATTGGGGGTGAAAGATTCATCCCCTATTTATAGTACAAGGGGGGGAGGGGCAAAAATATTAGGGTTTAGGGGAGATTGGGAAATTTCCTTGCTTCTTCTCCAAGAAACAGTCTTGAATATATCCAATATATTCTATTTCCCATTATATCTCCCAAATAAAATCTTCCCTCCTTATGTTATGAAATTTTCGAAAATTCCTTCATGAATGGCCAAGTGGGAGATTTCTTGAATTTAATGAGATAATCTTGTATTCGAAGAATACTTATCTTCATTCCAAATCGTTTGTTAACTATTCGGGATTCGGCTTGAAAAATATTCGTTCGAGCTCGTTTAATAAAGCTCGTCAACATAAATAAACAAACTCAAAGTCAATGATATTCGGTTTGTTAGCTCGTGAACAGGCTCGTTATTAAGCTCATGAGCTAGTTAGTATAAATAATAATGAGTATTTTGAATTTAATTTATAATTTTCACACTAAATATATATGATACATATAAAAATATGTAATTAAACTTATTTAATTAAATAAATTATAAAATTTGGTAGATATATATATATATGTATGAATTTAGTTATATAAAGTTTTATTTTTCATAATTAATTGATGAATACTTTAAATTAAAATTGATATTATTAAGCTCGTTTGGACTCGTATAGGCTCGACTAAGCTCAAAAAATATTGTTAATATTCGGTAACTAAGCTCGCGCTCAACTTGAAAATAAATTAACTAAGCTCTAACACTATAAGGTTCGGGTCAGCTCGGTTCAATTACATCCTTACAAATACTTGTCCTTATAGTAACACATGTAAGGTATTGAATATATGAACATAAATGTGCTACTACAAAGAGAAAAAAATGTGTTCCAGTATGATAAAAATGTTACTCCTTCTGCTTCGTTTGCTTCCTCCTCTTATTTTATCCAATTTTCCCTCTGACTTGGTCATACAGATCCTTGATCCGTTAAATATTTAATACTCCCTCAAATTCATAATGATTGTTGTTTTATAGGAGAGTGTTTGTTTCTAATATTTTTTTTATCAGGCAAAAGAAAATTTTATAGAAGAAATTGAAGTAAAAGTGGTACCCCAACCCTTTACAAAAATAAATTACAAAAACAATCTAAAATAGAGGTACTAAAAACTCATCCTCCTCACACTTTAATTTAACATGATCTAAGATTTAATAGCCAATTTACATATGAATGCTCCTTATCTATGATGTTCCTTGCATATAACCACGACCGTACTTTTGCCTTTACTCCCTCCACAATCTTTACGGGATTTGGAACTTCTCCGTTAAAAACCAAGTTGTTCCTATGGTTGTTTTACATATTTTTTTTTCGCTCTTCTACCTTTACTCCAAGAATCCCATCAATCTTGCATAATTCTAATACTCTAATACTACCTTAATAAAGTAATTAATAAGATTGTATGTGTTATTTTATATTGTTTCTTAATTTTCACCTAAAAATCTAAGCAATAAGCATTATGAATTGGAGGGAGTATAAATGTTTGTGAATTCTTATTGTGTATGTTTGGCATTAAACTTCATTGAAGCGTACTCCATAAATAAAATTTAAGAAAAATACTAATAAAACCATTAAAAGTATTTGGCAAACTTTCATATAAAATATTTCACGGATTTAGAACTTATGAAAAATGACCCGCGACTTAAAAAGAGAAGTGCATAAACCCAGAAAAAAATATTCTCGAATTATATGCGGGTCGAACCAGGTTAAACATATTTTTCTATAATATTCGCGTAGAAGAAAATCAGCAAAACTCGCTCTCAGGATATGTATTATTACAATAAAAAATATAGAATACTGTAAATATAAGTATGTGTAAGATATTGAAAATAACACATACTTATTTTTCAATACACATATTTATCTATAAAATATTCAAAATTATATTACTATATACACACCATGAATTTGTTCAAACAAAAAAAAGAAACCACATACCCTAGTTGGTTATGATTAAACTATAAATGACAACTTAGAAGTAGAAGCAGTAGGGAATTTTTCTGGAACCGGAGCTTTGACCAGATCCAGGATACAAAGTGGGTTTGACCCAGTGTGCACGTGTGGTGACACGTATGCTACACGTGTGCCTCGCTGTAGTGTTAGGATGCACATGACGGGTGAATCCTAATAATGGTGTTTCCAACTTGTTTAACTACCATGCAATTAGGCGTTAATCATTTTGTACTGTATATATTTACTGCTTCTCAATCAACAAATATTTTTTAATAAAATAACAAATTTCATTTAGAAAATATATTTAGTTGCACGCCGCACGATATATATACAACTTTTTGGTATTTACAAATTCATTCTCCATTAAAGATTAATTAATTCATGTTGTTGTACTAGAAACTTGATTATGGAATGATGGAGCATTTCATTTTCTCCGAATTAAAATCACACGACACAAATAAATTAAAGACATATATGATGATAAAAATAAAAATTATAGATATATATTATTACTTAAAAATAATTAATAATATTTATTTTTAAATTAATAAAGAATTTTTATTCATAATGTATACTTTTATTATTAATTTTAATTTCTTTACTACCGTTAAATTGAGATAAAAGAATTCAAATCAAATTTTAAATCGAAAAATAAAATAAATTAAGCTTTGAATTGAGATACTTGTAA
The DNA here is from genome assembly GCA_037126765.1 of Stenogyne calaminthoides. Classification (NCBI taxonomy): domain Eukaryota; kingdom Viridiplantae; phylum Streptophyta; class Magnoliopsida; order Lamiales; family Lamiaceae; genus Stenogyne; species Stenogyne calaminthoides. The sequence goes on along the minus strand of JBBCBC010000023.1, from coordinate 8,459,847 downwards.
AATGAATACTTATACTAAACCTAAAAATTAGGTCTTGCTATGGTAATACACAGGTTGAAAATAAAATTATAATCTAAAATAATACTCTCTTTAATTCTTTTGAAATGTTGTTTTAGCCTTTTGAAATATTTGTATAATAAATATCGTTTTGATATTTTCTCTCAACATTATCTCATATATACCCCTGATATGATTATTTAAATTTTCAGATTTTCTATACATGCGTTGTGTGAATAATTTTTTTTAACCAATAGCAATTATTGTTTAGAGCATTTAATTATTATTAATTAAAATTAATTTTGGCATAAAAACCTATCCTTAATTTGACTAAAAAAAAAAATCAAGAGTGACATTTGAAAAGGGTATGACGAAGTATTAGATTTCTTAATAGTCAACATGCTACACGATTAAAAATAAATTACATTTAATTATACATAGTATTTATAATTTAATAATAAAAATATGATTATAAGTAAATTAAATTAACAAATCAAATAAAATAAATATTTGAAATAAGATTAATCATTTGCTATTGTATCATTTTGTTTCCACAAATCATAAATTCTGGTTTGCATCCCATGATAGTGTAAATGAGAATTCAAAATTTTTAAAGATAATTGAATCATTGATGGAACCCCTTGTGTTTGTAGTACCTATTTTTTGCTATATATCTTCATTTCTAAGCTGGTGTAATAATATGACAAATATTTTTTCTATTTGGTTTTTAGTTGAGGTATATGATTATTCATATTTTCATTATATTAAGTGTTAAAATACATTTTAACAAATGTATTTGTTTATAATGTATTTAATAGAAGCATTGTTTAGATCTCCATGGAGGATTCGTCTATTGAAATTTCAGGACCAAGAGTTTATTAATTTGTTGGCTAACTATTGGAATATATTAGCATGAAAAGTGTTTGTCGTACATTAAGAAAATGATTATATTTCATTGGGCAGATACAATAAAAGGTATCACAGTGTATCAAACATGTATCAAATAGTGTCAAACATGTATAAAATGTTCTTTTATTAAACAGTATACATTTTCAGATTTTTTTTCTATTTTTATGTTTTTTTATAGTTTTCTTTATTTGTGGTATAATATAATTTATGGTCCGGAAATTTTCTCACAGCCTGCGTCTTCCTTCATCCATCATTTATTTTTGCATAAATACATCATATTAAATACATACTACATAATTTATAATTTAGAATAAGAAATGAGTGGAAATATACACATACAATAATTTACTTTACCCGGTTCGACCTACGCATAATCCTCGAATTTTCAGTTACTCAAAATTTAAATGTCATTGGGAAGCAATGCCTCGGACCTACTTGGCTCCGTAAAGTTGGTCAAATTAATTGGGGGAGTATTAATAAGTACATTTCACCCTTCAAAATTGCTAAGAGATACAATCGATTTTTTTTATAACTACCATATATAAAATTTTATTGCAGTTTTCCTAGTATACCCTTATTTCCTCCCGCTTAACTTTAGATAAATGATGCTTTTCCGACAGATTGGACATATCTGTAGAATGTGTAAAAGCTATTCACAAATGTCTAGATTTTTGAACAGTTGAAGGAAGCTTCCTCCACATTGTTGTCTATATTATATAATTTTGTTCTCCTCATTCTCTCACCTCCCATCCGCAATTAAAATTTTTTTATCAGAAAATGAAAAAAAAATGGGGATTCCACTCGCTCGTTCAGGGGCTCTCTTTTTTAGCCACATATATTCGGACTTTTCGGGCTTTTTTTTAGCTATTTTCGGCCCCTTTAATTTTCAGGTCTTACTTCCCATTTATGTACTTGCTATTTCGGGCCCAAATAAAATGCATATGTGCACAAATTTGTATTATTCATAAAAAAATTATATTGTTCATAAAAATGCATATGTTCCCAAAAATATGCATTGTTCATTAAAAAAAATACATATGTGCCAATAATAATACATTGTTCACTTTAAAAATGCATTGTTCAAGATAAAAATACATATATTGCCAGAAAAAAAAAAGGTTGTCAGAAAAATGTTGTGTCCAGCTTATAGAAAAAGCACATACAATGCATCATAAATGTCTTATCTTGTACTTTTTAATATCTTATCTCTCACTTTTTTATGTGTATTTACTTTTCAATAAAAAAAATAACGTTCACAATTTTTTTTTAAAAATATCTAATTGAAATAACTCTTCTAGTTTTTTTTTTTAAAAATAATTGCACATGTAGTACTATTGTTTTTTTAACAATTTTGTTTTAATTTTTTAAAATGATATTAACATAGTTTTATTGGAATTTATTTATCAATTGTGCTGAATTTGCTATTTCAATCCTAGAAAAGTGCACACGTCCAACAAAAAATGCATCGTGTGCTAAATACATTGCGTACAAACATAATACATTACATATATGCTAAATACATTACATACAAACATAATAAATTGCATATACGCAAAATACATTGCATACAAGCTTACAAAAATGCATTGTTAAAAAGTGCATTGCAACACTAATACATTACATAAAAAATAATACATTTTCATATACACTGAAAATAATTGCACACATGTGCATAAAAAAATTGCAGAAAATGTAAACCCGAGGCTATTCAAGCCATATATGTAAACTCCATTAAAATTTAACAATTTTAGCACAACCACATATCAAAAGCTCGTAAACCCCCCTCAAAATGGGGCACAAGTCTCCTTCCATATAATCACCTGACAACAAATTTCATAGTGTGAATCAATTATCAAATTTTTTAAGAGAGGACTCTGGTTTACATTGCAACACAACAAATAACACAAAACCCCCAAAGTTTAGGTGAATACAACATAAATAAAAACATAAATCAATTAAACATCAATTTCAGAAATTATAGAATTTGACCCCCAATGTACAGATTATTCTTGCAAAATCCCCAACCCACCTCAAAAAATCCGACACTTTCATCTTTTATCATGAACACTGAGTGCAACTGTGTGGTAAGAGTGGAGAATAGATATTCATGAGTGAGAAATTTTTACCTTTAAACAACTTGGAGAGAAAACTCAAACCCAACACTTTACATCTTTTTTCATCTCAAACGAACCGAACTCACCAATTCACGCCATAGAACTCACTGAGTCAGGCTTAGAACTCACAAAACTCACTGTTTTGGTCGTCTCCCTCAGCATTTTCAGTCATCACCGCCTTCATTCGCTTGACCCTCCTGTTTCCTGCATGTTGTTTGGTGGAGCGTCATCTGCAGATGCCGACCGCATTCAGTTTCTGCTTCACACTTGACATCGTCTCACGCCCATCACTGTTCCACGTGCGTTGCGCTTCATCCGATTCCACGACCACCACCACCTCCTCGTCATCTTTGAGTGAGGATAGGGAGTCGCCATATTTTTTGAGTGTCGTCGGATTTGAGTGGGAGTGGATTGTTGTGAGCGATAGAAGAGTGTATAGAGAAAAATGGTGAGATGGGGGTTGCTGATAACTTGTTATTAGGAGAGAGAGTGAGAAGAAAAAAAAATAAAAAGGAAAAAAATTTAAATTAAAAATGAAGTGAGGGTGTTTATGACTTTTTTTTATATCTCCCAGTTAGTTTTAAAGGTATTTTTTTTATTGAACAAAAAATGGTCAAACCCCTTCATCATTTTTTTTAACCAAGATAAATATTGGTCTTCATTTCTTTGAGTTATTCCCAACCATGCCTATCAGTAAGTGTGGGTGGGACTTTTGTAGTTTTGAGCAATTTGTCTAATTAAATGTATTAATAAAAACAAAAAACTTTAACAAATATATAAATTAATCTTGCTCAGATAAACAATATATAAATTAATTAAATAGTTCAATTAATTCGTTTAATAATGCATCTGACAATGCAGTGTTTCAGTAGCAAAATTTGTTAAAGAAAATGACCCCCATTGTATCAACTTTTGAGAGTCATAATGATATTGTCATGCGATGATCAATAATAGAGTGTCAAATGAGAAATTTAATTAGTTGTAAAAGAAAAGTGATGTTGAATTATTGTTGACAATGATACCTTTGTAGGTTTTGTTCTCTTCAGTTTTTTTTTTTGAAAAATAGTTTTGTTCTCTTCAGTTGACACCTTTATATTCATAGCTTTTCAGTTATACTCGATCTAACTTCTATTATACTGTCGAATATATCCTATGTGTGGGAAATCACTCCATAAAATATTAGAGAACCTCGCTTTATACTGTGATTTATTATGCTAACATTTTTTTCTGTAATAATTTGAAAGTTCGGTACTCATCTCGCTTCTTATATAAAATGGTATATGAAATAAAAAATATTTCATGTTTTTTTTAAAAAAAATTGTCCAAAATTCTTTTTTTTTTTTACAACAATTTGATAGTTCGGTATTTGCCCTTCAAAATGCGAAAGTCCAGTCTTTGAAGTGCAATATATAACAAAATTAAGTCCTATTTTTTGGGTAAATTGTATTTTTTGTTCCAAGAGAATGATCAGTCAATTGCAAAGTGGTCATTTTTACAACAAATTTGGTCCCATAATATTTTCCGTCAATTTTTAATGGAAGTGAGTCACACGGGCTATTAGTTGCAGATTTGGTCAAAAAAAATAAAAAATTGTCCCATTTTTAGTGAAATTTTTAAAATTTACATAAATTAATCTATAATTTATTATTTGCAGTTTTATAATCTATTTAGAGTAATTTTGAGATTTTTCAAAAATTTTGTTCTTTTTTCATTCCCATTATTTTTAATTTATGGTTTCGTTTTCGGAAGAATTTCATATTAAAGCCCAATTTCAGACATAATCTCAATATAAGTCCTTATTTTACAAATGTCTCAATTCAAGGCTAAGTTAGTTTTTTTTACCCTGAATTTAAGGTTTCATCTAAATTGTTTTGTCGCGCTCAAAAAAAATCTAAATTGTTTTGTCTTAATAAAAGGCCCAACAAAAAAAATAATTTTTAATTAAAATCATAGATAAAAAAAAATAGAGACATACATCATAAAAATAACTTTATTATTTTGAAAAAGAATCGTCATTAATTTGTTTAGTTAAAGATGTACGTTTAATTTTTTTTAATCATTGTATATGATTTTAATTTTCTTTGCGCTGTATGACTTTAATTCTGAAAAATATAAAATCATACTCCCTCCGTCCCGGGATAACATACCCGTTTACTGTTTTCACGTGTTTTGGCAAGCAAGTTTTTTATTAATATTTAAAATAATAAAATATTTTAAAAAAGACATATAATAGAAGAGAGGTAGATCTATCATACCCCTCTTTAAAAGTCACTTTATCATTTCAAATACTAATAAACAACTCGCTCGCTAAAACTCGATAATAAAGTTAGCGTGCACGTTATCTTGGGACGGAGATAGTAGTTATCATTACTTAAATAAAAAACACTAAATAAAAATTTCAAACTATCCAAATAAATTTATAGAATTAATTTATAATTTAGAAACTATTTAGAATAATTTCATAATTTAAACTTATAAAAATGAAATGAATATTTTTGAATTTGGTTCGATATTACAGATTCTATATCTATTTTCTTAATTTTTTTAGATTTTACATTATTAATTATGTACATATTATATATATTTTTAAAATTTTTAGATTCTACATATATATATATATATATATATATATATATATATATTGATTTTTAAAAAGTGTATTCATTGTATTTGTAAATGACAAAAATTCATATAAGACTGTATCTTATGTAAGATGAATTATAAATTAAAACAAATCAATATCACCCCTCTTAAAATATTAAAGTATCATGTTCAAATTATACAGTCTCACACAACTATATCTTAATTTTCAAATATTAATATTTTAAAAATGTATAAATGCATCTGCAACACCATTACCAAACTAATGATGAAAGAGAAGGGCATGTGGGGGTGGGCACACATTATGCATGGTTGGTAAGGTAAATGGCACCATTGCTATATCCACAAAAGCGACGTGTGATGTGAAACAACCTACGATCGCGTCTGACATCGATAGAAAAGTAGGCGGTCGCATTGAACACGCGACGTTGTTGGGGAATGAGACAGACGGACCATGCTGCGGTCGCATGGTCCATGCGACGAGAAATGTCGGCATCGCATGGTCAATGAAACGCGGTTATTTTTTTTTTAATTTTGAATTTTGATTTTATTAATAAATTTAATTTATATTTAAATTTTGAATTTTGATTTTATTAATTTATTAAACTCATTTAATTAAATTATTTAATGTAACTAATTTTTTGATTTAATTCGAATTTTGAATTTATTAATTTATTTAACACATTTAATTGAATTATTTAATTTAACTAATATAAAAGTACTGATTTATTTTAACTACTGATTTAATTTATTTAAATAATTAATTGATATTATTTGAATAAATAAAAAGTAATAATTATTTTTTATTCACAATATTAGTTCATTAATTGATTAGTATTTGTTAATTTATTGAAAAGTATTAGTTAGTTGGTTATAAAGTAATTATTTGTTATTCACAATATTAGTTCATCAATCGATAAGTATTGGTTAATATATTGAAAAGTATAAGTTAGTTGGTTACAAATTATTAGTTCATTCATTGAAACGTATTAGTTCATTCATTGAAAAATATTAGTTCAATTATCAATTTAAACATGAAAAAAAAAATCACGTTATATGGAAAAAAAATATACACATTACATAATTTCCATCCGAAAATAAATCACAACGACGTGCTGCTAGAAAAAAGGTCTAATAATTATTTAAAAAAATTATAATATTGGAGTTTATTATTCTTTCTAGCCCAATAATTAAAAAAACGTCAAATGCCCATCCAAATATGGTGTAATGTACGAAATAGCTCTATCTTTGTCCAGAAATTGTAAATGTATACCATTTACGAAGGATGAAATGGCGTTCCCAATATCGAGATATAATCAGTCTTTGGATGATTGCAATTTTGGCATATACAAATGAAATAATGGTTAAAAATTATTATTATAATTAAATAAAAAAAAAAATAAAATAAACTTTAAAGTAACATTAATATAGTTTTTTCTTACCAATATCAATGAGTTGTTGTTGTGCATGTTCCCCAAGACCAATTTGTTGGTCGGAAGACCTCAAACGTTCATCTCACATTAGAATGGGAAGACAAAAAAGTTCCGTCGTGTTCTCCAAATGACATTACGAAAATGTTATATGTGGTTGCAACCGGTATCCATGTTCGTGTAATGCAAACCATTTATTTATCGAGAAAAATTTGTGGAGTGATTAAGTGATTCTCGCCAAAACCGGAAAGGTTATGTAACCCGCCACCTAAAATGTTTTTTTTTGTAAATCGCGTCTTATTTGCGATGTTCATTATAAAGATCCATTCGCCTACCCCATTCGTCCTCGCCGTAGATTGTGAGTGCAACTCTCTAAATGTTTTGGTTCCCATCTCCAATTACATCATTGTAGAAATGAATATAATTTTAATATATGGAGGAAAAATCGTCATCCATTTTTTAAAGAGAGTTGTTTGTATTGGATGGTTAATATTATTTTGAAAATTGGATGGCCTTTTTTTTTGACGGGGGACTTGAAGTTTGGGGCCTCTGGGGTTTTGAATTTGGAGTTTTGGGGATTGTTGTCGGTATGGTCGGATTTTTGGGGAAATCTGCTCGAGTCTCTTGAATAACTCATCGTCGTGTTTCCGATGTGCTATGTCTAAGACCACGGTGGAATATCTGGTATTGCGCATTAGTTAATTTACTCTCCCTTACCCCTTATTTGAGTAGACTTTTTTATTCCGCACCTTTCATCGTTTTCATACTCGGAAGGTTTAGTGTTGGTATTTTTTTTTTTTTTTTTATTTGATTGGAAGAATGTCTTCCGTGTCATCATCGAATAATTTTCTCCTAGTCTTACCAAAACCGTCATCATACGTTTCGGTGGTAGGTATACTTAGAAAAATCTATATCAATATTTTCCAAAACGAAGTCTATCTGATTTAAAAGGTATATAAAGTAAAATAAAAAAAAAAAGAAGACCATGTGTTCTCCCCGAGATAAAGAACCGCACATATTTCCATCTAGATTTACTATATAAATTTAAAATTGTTAATGAGGTTGAAACGCCTTTTTTTTTTTGATATTGTGCACTAGTTGGCTTAAAGTAGAATTGGTTCTCTAGCATATCGATCCTTGTCTTGTAAATATTAAACCTAAAAAAATTGCTTTTTTATCTCACATATTCGCAACTCCATGACTTGGTGAACCTTTTCAAGATCACGTCAAAGTGTTTTTGCCACCATCCAAGTTTTTTTTACCCTATGATGTGTTTGTTCAACCCTATAAATATATTACATATATCAATACAATACGTCAACAAATAGTTTTTAATTTATGTAATAGTTGTGATAAAAAGTATAAAGATTATGCGGTTACATGTTCGTGGTGTAGTTTCGTTTAATAATGACCATCGATATACATCCCTAAAATTCTTTGTTTGTTTATCGGCGTAAGCCAAAATTTCTTCATAATCTGAATCGGACCAGAATAAAATCAACTTCTTCTTTACGGAATCTCATCTAAATTCCCATTCTTTCCGTGTGCTGCTTTGACTACATAATTCCACCTTACTTTAAAACTATGTTCCAAACTTTTTGCTAAGTCCCTTTTCCACTAGGTGTAGAGCATGGTTATATACAATTTTGCTCTACGTTGGCGACAATTAATACTTTGAGAATTTGGAAAAACTTGTTCAATAACATTCATCAACGTTTTTTTTTTCCAAAAAAAATAACGACATTTGGTAAAAAGTTCATCATCTTTGACAATAAATTACAAAATAAATCGTAAGATATATTAAAAGTGTTATAAATAAAAACACGGATCATAAATGCATATTATATGGTGAATATATCTTATGAGTGCTTATTTACCCCAACGGCCTCAAGTAAAATAAATAGAGAACATGTTAAAACCATTTGTTGTAATGTCATGTCAATGATTAATACTTGCGGAACATATTTTTGACCATTACAATCGAATTTGGGGTGCTTAAAAACTATATCTTTAATAGTCTGTAATCAAGATTAATAAGATTAAAAGGCGTACCTATAAGTTTATAAACTAATCAAATATAATACAATTATGTATGTAATAAAAAATGAGATTTCATATGTAATGCATATAGACTAAAGTTAATCATCAATAATAAATAGATTGTATTGACTATATAGCAAACTATACCCCAAATAATAAATTATATTGAGTGCAAATTGAGATTAAAATAAAACCTACTTGATTGTTGAAGTTTTATAAAAAAATATTAAAACCTTTGCTAATATTTATAAATTGTAATTTTTTTTTTGATTGGGTGTATGAAGATTTTTGCGTTGAGGTAAGCTCCTCAGGGCTCTCTCTCCTCACCTTTTCTTTGACAATTGTACATTCTCTTTGAGTCCGTACTATTGTTGGGATCGACATCTTTAAATATACCAAAATGTTGCTCGAGCTCACATTCATTGCATCTAAATTTTGTTGTACATGTTTCCCTTTTTAAGGGGGTTATTTGACCAAGTCTTGAAAACCTTGCAAATGATGGAAATCGATGATTGTGTGTCCCTCCAATACCTCAATATGCCTTTATAATCTATCTCCATTAAAGCCAAGTAAGTAAAGAAAAAGGACATGATTTTTTTCGGTTTTGGTATTATGCTCATTCTTAGTTTTTTTAGGTGTATATTTTCCGTTTTCACAAAATATATTTCGAGTTGCATTAAAGCCGAATGGCAGACATGATCTTTCTCATATAAGCAACATATTTTAAAAAAAAAATGACTCCATTTTTTCAATTAAACCATCATCGGGAGCAATAAAATAGTTTTTGACATCCCGGAAAAGTAATCAAGATTTAATAAGAACTCATGTTAAAAAAAAGAATGCGAAATAAAAAAGGTAGGAGACAAATTTATAATAGATTTTTAAAATAAAAAAATATTGGATGGATGTATGGATGTATGTATGTAGAAGAAAAATATATAAAAGTAAAATTTATGTGATAGCATTTGGTAAAAATGAAACGAAATTTATAAAAAAAAATCGTCAAAATTTTAATTTAGGTTAAAGAATACGTTTAAAAATTTTTTTTTTTAATCAGTTGTCTGCCATTAATTTAATTTTTTTAATCTTTTGAAATGTTTAGAGCGGGGTTTATTTGCGTTGAAAAATATAAATGATTGATATCTGACGTTGACCATCGATTTTTTTTTTTTTTTATATATTTTTTTTGCGATTTTTTTCATTTTTCCCTCCATTATTTTTTTGTTCCAAATCATCCATCCATTTGCTATATATATATATATATATATATATATATATATATATATATATATATATATACATACATACAACCACATTATACTCACGCATTCAACTACTAAATTAGGAGTTCTTACACAAAAAAAATAGAACAAACAATGTCTTCTACATCTACTAGTCGGATTTGAGCACAACCTTATTTCTTATTGTGGAAAAGTTTGTGAAAATATTTTTTTCGTTTCTAAAGTTTAAATAGAATTATTCATAAGGTTATTTCATATCAGTGATGGAACTCCTGTTTGTGAAGGTGGTGGATGTGATTTTTTATGTGGGTTGATGATAATAATAAAGGGTTTTTTAGTTGACAAGAATGATAAATAAGGAAAAATTTAAATCGACATTTTAAGGTGATTGAGGAGATGAATACAAATCGGTTCAAGTAATCAAGGTTCTCCATCAAGCAATCAAAACTTATGAAAATGATAAAACTAATTTTTATTGTACTACTTCTGATTCTTGCATATAGGACCTTACAGTGGTTTGGTTAGTTTTATTGCATCTTAATGTCAATTCTATTTTGGTACTCTTTTTTAATGTTCTAGTACTAATAGCTTATCTAATGTATTGTCTTAAGAGTTATGTAATGTAATGTTAAATATGTAATCTTCTAATGCTATATAATATATTTTGGTACTCTTTTTTTCATGTTTAAACATGATAATTGAACTAATACTTTTCAATGAATGAACTAATACTTTATAACAACCTAACTAATACTTTTCAATATATTAACCAATACTTATCAATTGATGAACTAAAATTGTAAATAACAAATAATTACTTTATAATCCACTAACTAATACTTTTCAATAAATTAACAAATACTAATCAATTAATGAACTAATATTGTGGATAAAAAATAATTATTACTTTTTATTTATTCAAATAATATCAATTAATTAGTTAAATAAATTAAATCATTAGTTAAAATAAATCAGTAATTTTAAATTAATTAAATTACATAATTCAATTAAAACTAATTAAATCAGTAATAAAACCAATTAAAATCTGAAATAAAATTAATTAGTAAAATACTATTAATCAATTAATAAAATTATTCAAAGCAAACTAATATTAATTAATTAGCAAAATACAATAATAAAACATAATTAAAATCTGAAATATTAAATAATTCTCGGTCAAAATGAATAATAAATTTTGATCAATGCCACGCGGCGATCAGCGTCGGATCGTATGGCGGTCGATTCGGGCGGCAAATGAAGATTGATGCGCATGATGCATTAACGACGGTCGCGATCGACACAAAAATCTACAGATGAATCGTCGATCGACAGACCGTGGGCCCAGCATCGATCTTGGCGTGTCATTTTTTTGAATTTTTATTTTTTTCGGTTTTTGACAAATATATATATAACAAAATATATACACATATAAACACCACTTTCACAACTCATTTTCACAACTAAATTCGAGAATTCTCTCATTTTCACTACTCAATCCTCTCAATTTTTGATTTTTCAAATGATTTATTTAGCCTCATTTAATTGGTTTTTGTTTTTCTTTTCATTTTTTAGTTTTAATATATCTTGATGTATGCTTTTTCTTGTTCAATTTTTCCGACAAGTACTAACGAAAAATTTATTCAATAAATTATTCCACTTTTTTATCCGTCAACCATTAAAGGTGTGTTTTTCTTGTTTATATTTGTATACATATTATATGCTTTAAACCGTTAGTTGAATATCCTTTTAAAGTGTTGTTTGTATTAGTTGCTTTAAAGTATTAGTTGGTTATATCCTTTTAAAGTGTTGTTTGTATTGTAAGTTAGTAGGAGAATGACTAATAAAAACACTTACATTTAAGTAACCAAATTTTGCAAAAATTAAGAATTAAAAAAAAATACACAATTAAAATACATACTTATGGTTGGACTGCATATTAAGGTTGGACTGCATATTATGGTTGGCCTAACATCTTAAGGCTGGACTGCATATTAGGAATATGTAGAATTTTGTTTATTAGGAATGTATAATTAAAAAAATACACAATTAAAATACATACTTATGGTTACAAAATGAACTCGTTTATTAGGAATGTATAATTAAAATACATGACTAATAAAAACACTTACAATATGTCTATTTTTTTAAAAAGAACTCGTTTATTAGGAAATTGTGTATTTTACTTAAAAAAATCAACTTAAAAAATCACTTAAATAAATTACTAATAAGGCTGAACAATGCAAACAAATGGCAAAGAATGAAGCTAACAGGCGTGCAAATTGATGTAAAGTATTAGTTGTAATTATGTAAGGTATTAGTAGAATTAGACTCTCGGCCTAACATTTAAATTTGGTCAGATTAATTACTAGTAATAAATATTTAGTACTATAAAGTATTAGTTGTATTTATTTAAGTGATTTTTGCACTATTAAAATTGATAATATTTCCTTCGCCGCATAAAATACATCCCATTAGTTGTATTGCTTTAAAGTATTAGTTGGATGTAAAGTATTAGTTGTAATGCTTTAAGGTATTAGTAGAATTAGACACGGCCTAACATTTAATTTTGGTCAGATTAATTACATCCCTAATAAATATTTAGTACTAATAGGTTTGTAGGAGAATGACTAATAAAAACACTTACATTTTAAGTAACCAAATTTTGCAAAAATTAAGAATTAACACTACAATTAAGAAATTTTTAATATTATCACACTTCAAAGTTTGTAGATAAATTAGAAATTATCACTTAGACTGCCCCTTACACTTTGTAAAATTTGTGGACGAAAATATATGTGACCCTTAGTTTAATAATTAAATTATAGTAAGAATATAATTTATCTTCAATGAATAAAAAAACAATATAACACTAAATTATATTCTAAAAAAATATATAAAAAAAATATGCTCTAATATAAATAACTAAGAAGAAGAAAATTAATGAATTAATTTTTTACCCAAAAAAAAATATATCTTGTAAAGTATTAGTTGTATTGCTGTAAAGTATTAGTTGTATTGCTGTAAAGTATTAGTTCTATTGCTGTACAGTATTAGTTCTATTGCTGTAAAGTATTAGTTCTATTGGTGTAAAGTATTAGTTTTATTGCTGTAAAGTATTAGTTCTATTGCTGTAAAGTATTACTTTATTGTTCTAAGGTATTAGTTGATAACTTCATAATTTCTTCCTTAGTACACTATGGCAAGCTTCAACTATGAATATACCTATATAGAACTTTTTTTGTAGACTATGCCCTTTAATTTTAGTCTTCTTCCCATTTATGAATGCAACAAGAAAGGCAACAATAAAACGCAACAAGATTCACAATTTGTATTATTCACAACGTTAGGATTTGATCTAAACACCCCTCCAATGGAACAATATGTCGCATTGTTCATTTAAAAAATAATATGCCTTCAAATCATTGTTCACTTTGAAGATAATGTCTTCATGATAAAAACCCTTTATTACCCAGAAAAAAAAAAATTGTCGAAAAATACTTGTGTACGTTCGATATGTTAACGCATAACTTGAATCATAAATGTCTTATCTTCAATTTTAATATCTTATCCACACTTCATCACTCCATTCCCCATGGTCCTAAAAAATGTCTCATCACATTTTTAAAAAAAGTATGAGAATGAATATCAGTTTTTTTTTTTTTAAAAATAATTGCAAATGTATCTATTGTTTTTCGCAAAATCTTTGAATGGATGCGGATAGCGACCATGTTTTGGAGGACCCAATGATCCAAGTGTGTTGTTTATTTCAAATGTGAAATGTCAAAGCCAAAAAAAAATATGGGAAGATCCATATAAGTAAAAATACACATTTTTTTTTAATTATTATTTCAAAAACATTCTACAATATGTAAATTAACGTGTTCATTTTATTTTTTTAAATATGTAGCATTTTCAAAAGATCCTTGGTTCCATGACAAAAGAAATCTAGAAAATTAAACCTGAGTCTATCAAATCCATTATTTGAAGGCCATCAATATTTTGAAATAATTCAACAACATATCAACGGATTGGAGGCGTGTCGGAGATTGATGTTTGAATCAAACAACATGCCCTCATTACATCATTTGTCGAGCGAATCAAGAAACAAATTTTTTTTTCATATGCCTTTACATTGGGGACATAAACGATCATACTTCAAAGTTTACGTTCACACTATTCTTGGTAAACATCAAAATAAACTTAATATTTAAAAAATCAAATTTTGTACATGCTCATTAATTAATTTCACTTATAACAAAAATAACTTTTTTCCAATGAATAGATATTCTTGAGAATAAATGGTCTTTAAACGTTAGAACGGACCATGTCCTAACAATGCATTGATTAATCACGTGTGGATCTGGGGGGCAATTTAAAAAGCACACTCCTTAGTCAGGATAGAACTCACCAAACTTTCTGTTTTCGTTTTAGTGGGCATTTTCAGAGCGATGCCTTCATTGCTCGAGGTTCCTGTTGTGGTACTTGATGGGGTCATACACTCTGCCGTTGATAAAAGTTTCACGTGATCTTTGTCCCCAAAAATTATGTAAATGTGTTGGGTAATCTCGAGTTCGTCCCTCAATATGCATGGGAGCCGCGACATTTTTAGTGTTATTTATATAGTGGACTTGTGGGAAGGCATGTATAAGAAAATATTGAGATGGGGGGTTGCTGACAATTTCGTGAGTTTGCTTAACTAATTGAGGAAAAAAAAATTCAATTTCAATAATATTTCCAATTATATTTAATTAATTTTAATCTTTGTTATCAATATATGTAACTAATAACTAAAAACACATTTTTAATTTTCAAGACGTAAATCTTTGGATATCTGAGTACTTATTCGACTTGCATAAAACACAAACTTTTTACCTCGATTAACCCTAAATGTATTAAAAGCATCGTCTTTGGAACAAGACCCAAAATTCCAAAACTTCTTGCTCGAGATCTTTTACATTATTAAATAGTTGGATAATTACCCTTCTCTGACAATGTATGTTTTGTTGGGATTATTTTTGGAAAGTATGCTTTTACTTTTGTATAATGAAATTGAATTTTCAATAATAGACTTATTTTTGAAATAAATTGTTTAAAATCGATGCTTTAAATATTATTGAATGTTACATATATTTTCTTCAGCATTTTTTTTTTCAATAAGTTTTGTTCTCGTGTTACATTGTAGTTAATTTAGTGATACCGGAACTTCTATAAGATTAAATTAACAACCCTATAACTAAAAAGTCGTCATTCAAAACCTAGATGGAAATGAACTTTATCGTGAAAGGTTGAAGTGTAAGATTCGATTGGCTTGTCTTGACCAAGAGATTACACTAGTGCATGATATAAAATGGTATACCTTTGGATAGGATTTCATGAGGATAAATTCTTGTCCAAAAGGAAGAATTAGACCTCATTTGGTTCAAAATTATTTCTTAATCTTCGCCAATTAAATAGGATCATGTGGGATTGGTAACTATTGCTTTGACTTATCATGGGTAAATAATCGCAAAGAGATTCAATACTTTTTATCTTGGGCAATATTATTAGTCACATGTGATTGCTAAGATTTAATAAAAAATTGAAGAATTTAAAATTTACATAAATACTAACTTGTTCGATTTGCCCCTATTTGGGAGGTTTCAAAAATTTTTTATCATACCAAATCTTAATTGGAATTAGTTTAGTTTTTATGGATAATAATGTTGAACATAATTCCTTGACCAAGGATAAAATATATTAATTAATGGAAAGCTATTTTTTTTTGGCTTGAATTAATTAATGGGCTAGATAATCTTAAACATGGGAAATAATCTAGGAGCCATATTGTCTTAATAATATGGGTTAAGATGGATAGTCAATATTAATTATGTAGTGGGATTAATTAATATTTATGGGCTTGAAATTATATTGTGGCTCAATATTAGATATTCAATTTTTTAGAATCATCGTATAATTTTAATTTCCTAAAGGCCCCCGAATTAGCCCAACATATAGTCCATTAAATGAAAAAGGTGATTAAAATAAAATAAATATTGTTGTTTTATTTTTCCATGAATATTTCAAAATTTATAGATAAAGTTGGGAGAAAGATTTTTTCTTTGAATTTTGTTATGGAATGAAGATATGTATTCTTGGATTACAAGATTATCTCATTAAATTCAAGAAATCTCCCACTAAGTTATCTATATTGAAATTTTTAAATAAAAAAAAATTAGAAAATAAAAGGGCAAGAAAGATTTTCTTGATTTTTTTCTTGAAAATATATTATGGAAGATATGTATTTCTTGAAATACAAGAATATCTCATAAATTCAAGAAGATCAAATCTTGGTTTCTTATCTAAGCCATTATTTTTTAGAAAAATCCATATTTATAATTAGGTGGGATTTTTGTGGAATATTATAATTATGGGAAAAAGAATATAGGAGATATATTCAACATTTAATTGGAGATCAAGAAAAGTATTTTTCCCACATTGATCTATCACTAAAATTTATTATTATATTTATCTATAAATAGGGGATGATTATTTCATTTCTAAATACAATTCCATGTCTTTGAAAAAATTAGTAAATCCACAAAAGGTGGTGCAACATATTTTATTTTCCTTTTTGTTAAATCGTTCACAAGAATCCTTCCAAACTAATAAGGATAGTCGAACGAGGACTAAGGAATACTTATGGAAATTAAACGGTTAGTCTAATTAACCCATCCGTGTGATTTGTCATCCCAAGATAATGAAAATTAGGATAAACTCGTGAGAATTCGCGATCGTAGGTTTTACGTGAATTATTATATGCATGATATGTTGTTGGATTATTATTTGAATTAATATAGGATTAATTCATTTTAGTAATAATTAAAGAATTAAATTTGTATTTAAATATTTTTGATTTTAATAGATTTATTAAACTTATTATCCAACAAGCGGTATCGAGCCATGATTTAAACTTTGAATTTTAAATTTAATTTAATTTAATTGGGCATTAAATTTGAAATTGGATATAGAATTGCTAGATTTTTTTTTAACAGTATCCAATTGTCATGGAATTTAATGTGTTTATGCATAAATATAAAATAATGTTTTTAATTCGATTCGTTCGGATTTTTTTTAATATATTTGGAAATCCATTGAGTAGATTAGAATTTGTTTGATTTGATCAATGTAATATTTAGTTCATCAAGATCTAGGTTTATTTACTTTTTGTAAATAAATTATATAGGATCGAAAAATGAGTTCGAAGACGAAGAATTAAAGGACAAAATGGAAAAAAACACATTATTTTTCCATTATACATACAACCACATTTTAAAAAATATAATAATTATTTTTAATACTGGAGTTTATTAGTTCTTACAATAATTAAACGTAGAACAATTCATGTCTTGTACACATGAAAAAAGCTTATCTTATACGGAAATTGTAAATGTATACCATTTACTTAAGGATGTTCCCAATATCCGGATATAAAGCTCTTTGGATGACGTTTATCAAAAGCATATACAAAAAAATAACACTTAAAAATTATTATTATAATTAAATAAAAAATCAAAATAAAATAAACTTTTAAATTAAATTAATATAGTTTTTCTTACCAATATCAATGGAGTGTGATTGTGCATTTTGATCAATTTGTTGAAATTCGGAATCGTTCATCTATTATTGCGGGGAATAAAGGGGTTAAACGTGTTCTCCAAATGATCTGAAAACCGTTATATAAGGTTGCAATGTTTCCATGTTATTAAATAAAAAAGGAAATGAAGAAATTTGTGCTTTATTTTAATTTTGCCAAAAATGTGTTTGTTGTTCCACCAAGAGTTCACCTAAAATGAAAAATCTCACCTTCAAAATTACTAAGCATGTTTAAATAATTAATTGACAATTTTATTAGGATAATAAAATTGAATTAATTTTGACCTCCATGATTTATTTATTTGTGAATTCTTTTGGAGAAATTCCCCGTATTGGACGGTCAAAAAAGATATTTTTCACATGAATGAATTCCAAAGAGATGATTGTGGGTTTTACTGGCGGCGATGACCCCCCACGAGGCTTCGTTCAAAAGAGAAATAATAATCATATTTAATCATGGTTATTACTTAGGTATAAAATTGATATGCATATACTAATGTCTAAGTTAAATCGATTTTATATTTCTAATGGGAGCCAACTATTAATTTGGATATTTTTTTTATACTTTTTCTTGTTTTTGAATGTGTTTAAATAATGACCGTTGGTTTTTGTTTTGGCTTGTTTTTTTTTTGAGATGTTGGTGAATGTTCATATTTTTTGAGATTTTAAATATGATGCATGTGATCGAACCTATGATATATTTGTGCTTATGCATGTTATTATTTATTTTATTCATCATGTCGCAACCTTTTAATCCTTTGTTATATACACTCAAAGAACACCAATTAACCATGAGAAGACTATAATATTTGGAAATGAAATATGAGCTTTTATCCTACTGGATAAAAACATTATTGGATTTTTGATGTACCCTTTTGGTTCTTGATGAATCATCGAAAAAGACATCAATAATAATTTTGGGGTTAAATGAACCCATTAAACGTGTAATCTTGACTTTTATTCGTCGATGATTTAACACATTCATGAAGGTGTTGAGTCCACTATGAAATTATGCTCAAGTCTTGAAGAAATGTTTTTAACAAAATACCGCATGAATCGGTTTGAAAAAAACCACGTGGATAAAAAATAAAAATGGTAGGGAACATGTAAATTGAGTATGTGTTAGTCAAACACCATTTAATAAAACCGGCTTATCTCGAAACTAAGTATTGTGATGAGGCCCAAAAAGTCAAATTTACATTTGCTTTACTCGCCAAGGAGCTTCGATGGATTTTTTTGTGGTTTTGTGATGAGTGATCACATGTTTACTATGGATAATCTACAAGAAGCCTTGGAGAAAGTAGAAAGCATTTATGAAAGAAAGATCGAAGCATTGGTGACCAAAAGTCTTTTCTCGAGATCTAAAGCAATGGGCGAAGTCTTAAGAAAAAAAAAGTGGTCGTAACTAAAGCAAACTCATCACTAAGAAAAGTGAGAAAAAAAAAAGGCGGTTAGTTTGGTTGGGTGTCAAGAAAGAACCAAAAGGAATATGTTTTTAATTAGGGGAGAAAAGGACATTGGAGGTCGACTGTTCCAATCCCAATCTTGTTGAAAGAAAAAAAAGTAATCCTCACTCACTAGTTGTTGAAACTTGTTTAATTTTATGCCTCCCATTTATGGGTGGTGGATAGGATCCATTGATCATGTTTGTTTCACATACGGGGTTCAAACGGACCTAACAACTAAGTGGAAGTGAGATCCTCATCAAACTTTGGGCGTCTTATGTATGGCGGTCAAAAAAAGCGATGGGAGAAGTGCACCTATCTTTTGAAGACGAGTTTTAATTTTAAGAGATGTTATATATGCGTTCTATAGTTTTAGAAAAATTTGATTTCATTTTTTAAACTTTTCATGATGGATATTCGGTTACTTTTTAATAAAGTTGTTACCATTTCTAAATGGAACGTTGGCGAATAATCTCTATACAATTAATCTCTGTGCACACCACTCACGAAATGCATCCTATAACACATCAATCAACCTTTAAATAAAAAAAACGTTCATCGAGCTCACGTAAGCGAGACACTTTTTTGGCATTTAAGATTAGGGTATTATATTGAAAAGAGGATCCAAAGGTTGGTGAAATATCCTTTGGAGATTTCTCAAAGTTGTTTTCCAACCCGCGAATCATGTTTGGAGGGTAAAAATGACAAGAGGGCATTTGAAGCCCAAGGGAATAGGGCCAAAGAAGTGTTAGAGATCGTTCACGTGTGTATGTATGTGGTCCAATGTCAACCAAAGCAAGAGGAGGTTATGAGTACTTTGTCACTTTTATTGATGATTTTAAGTATTACATTTTTCCTTATGAGACCTTTGAGAAATTCAAAGAATTTAAAAAAATAGAATCACAAGGAAAAATGTATCAAATCTACGATCATGATCGTGGACTGCAAATAGCGATGAGTTTTTGAACTACTTATCGATGGTTGGATTGTATATCTGGATGGCTGAACCCCTCAACAAAAGCGGGTTTTAGGAAAAGTAAACTTTTTGGAAATGGTTAGATCTATGATGAGTTATAATCTTAAAAAATTACGGGGTCATGCCTTGGAAAATACACTTACATTTCGAACTTGGTGCCATCCAAATCGGTTCCCAAAACTCCCAAAGAATTGGACGGATAATGTATAATTAAAACACATGAGAATTTGGGGGTAAGACCCACGTGTTGGATATGTCCAGATTTTTTTTTGGATTTTTTAAAAATAATTTTTTCCGTTTATTTTAGGAACAAAAGGGTGTATGTTCTATGGTAAAAAGATATAAAAAGGTGGTCATAAAAAATTTAGTTTTTGGAATAAATTATATAAAGAAAGGCTGAGATTACCTTAAATGAGAAGAGGGCAAAGAAATACATCTACTAGATGATATACCAAACGATTTTCACAAAAGTATTAGTTGTAATGGGAGGGTTGTTAGTAGAGAGATTCATGGGAATAGGAGAGTCCTCGGACTTGATTCGGGACAAACATTTAAATTTGGACATATGACGAGGCACTCCAAGATAAGGATAATTCTTGGCAAACAAAGAAAGAAATGGGTTATATGTTTCATAATAGAGTGTGGGAGAAAATGTCGAACCATTTTAATGGGGTCAAAAATTGGATGATAATGGGTATATAAGAGGAAAAAAGGCAGGGACGGGAAGGTTGAAACCTTTTAAAGCAAGACTAAGTATTTTTTTAAAGGTTATACTTGGAAAAGAAGGATCGATTATGAGGAAACTTTTTTAGCGTATTATGCTTAAGTCCATCCGTATTCTCTTATCGAACATTTAACTTTGAAATCTGTTTAAATGGATGTAAATACTTTCATCCGGAAGTCTTCAATGAAAGATCTATATGCAACAACTAAAAGGTTTCATTGAAGCGGGCCAAGAACACCTAGTTTTAAGCTCAAAGAGGTCCATTTACGGACTAGCATTAAGCTTGGAACCAATGTTTTGATCATGTTATAAAGTCTTATGGGTTTGATCAAAACGAGTTTAAAAATAATTTTAAATTGTATAAAAATAATTTTAAAATGCATTGGTATTCTTAAAAGTTATCGTAGCGACATTCGATCATAAGGAACGATGTGAAGGTGTTATCGACGTATTAAGGGCATGACTTAAAACATAAAAAGTTTGATATGAAGGACTTAGGAAAATGGGACACATCCTTGGGATCAAGATCGAGATCGCAAGAAAAGGATGATAGTAAGAATATAATTTCATACATAGACAATCTTGAAAAAACAAGATAAGATTCCAAGAAAGGATTCATAAAAAAATATATGCATGGAATCCATCTATCCAAGAAAATGTCCCCTAAGAAGAAGAGATAGATGACATGAAAGGCAATTTTTACCGGAAATTTTAAATATATCTTGTAGCCTCCGGATATTTGTTTTTTTTTAGTTGCATGGTTTTAAGATATCAAAGTAATTAGTTGTTCAATTTTGCGATTAAAAGTATTAAAAATTTTTCTGAAAAAAAGAGGATAGAATGTTGGTTGTTTTTCTTGTTTATATTAGTTCTAATCCCTTCGGTTTTACGGAATATTTTTCCAATGTTGTTAGTATTCGAAAATTAAACCTAGTTAAAGTATGTTTTTATGGGTTGTTTGTATTGAGTTAGTGGAGAATGACTCAAAAACACGTTACGGATTCTACCATGGAACCAAATTTTGCAAAAATTAAGAATTAAAAAAAACAGCGGTTTGGCTAAAATACATTCTTATGGTGGACTTAGATGTGGTGCAATTTATGGTTGGAGAATAACACTTTTATTGTGACATGCATATTAGGAATATGTTTGCAAATTCAAGGGAACCAAATTAAAAAAACAATTAAAAACACATAGAAAAAATACCATCTTATACGAGATATAAAATACGTTAAAAAAGAGGACAATATAGATTTTTTAAAAGATAGCTCGAGGACAAGGAAATTGATCCATTTCACTTAAAAAGTCTTCGCCTCTCGAATAAATTAGAGACATGTGGAAGGAATGGGTGTCAAAGAAATGGTTGACAATGAAGCTTTAGGTATAAGTGGGAGAAATTATTAGGTTAATTCTGTAGGTGACATTAGATGTCACGGACTACGCCGAACATTTAAATTTGTAGTATACTTAAAAGCGGATTTTGAGTATAAGTGGGAGATTGTTGGGATTATGCACTTGAAAAGTATGCTTTTTACTTTGTATAAAAAACCGAATTTTTTGTATTTATTTCTTTAGTTGGAAATAAATTTTTTATCGATGCTTTAAATATGATTGAATGTTACATATATTTTTAATCGTGATAATTGCATCAATAATAAATATTTGTTACATTGTAGTTAATTTAGTGATATTTTAATCACAAATTTTGATTAAATTAATTATCCAATTAAGTAACTAAAAAGTATGTCATTCAACGTTTTTACCTAGATGGAAATGAACAACCCATCACGTAAAAGGTTGAGGTGTAAAATATGATTGGTTTTGTTTGATAAAGAGATTACACTAAGTGCATAATTGATCTTCAATGAATAAAACCTGGGATAAATTCTTTCTAAAAAATATATGAAAAAAAATTAGACCTAAGAAGAAGTTCGTTATTTCTTAATCTTCGCCCAAAAAATAGGATCATCTTGGGATTGGTAACTATTGTTTTGACTTATCAGTTGGGTAGCTATAAAGTATTAGAGATTCAATACAGTATTTTTATCTTGGGCAAATTATTAGTCACATGTGATTTTAAAATTTAATCTAAAGAATATTGTGCAAGAAATTGCTTTGTTCGATTTGCCCCTTGGGAGGTTCATAAGCTTTATCATACCAAATCTTGCAAGTGAAATTAGTACCAAGGTATGGATAATAATGTTGAACCGTTCCTTGACCAAGGATAAAAGATATTAATTAATGGAAAGCTAACAATTTGGCTTGAATTAATTAATGGGCTAGATAATCTTAAACACTCCAATGGAAATAATGATCGGGAGCCATATTTCGTAATATGGGTTAAGATGGATAGTCTTCATGCAATATTAATTATGTAGTGGGATTAATTAATATTTATGGGCTTGAATTATATTGTGGCTCAATATTAGATATTCAAGGTCCATTAGATCCACTCCCATGGTCAATCTTAATTCTACTAAAAAGTACTGAAGTAGCCCAACATATAGTCCATTTCGTCGCAAAAAAATGTGATTAAAATAAAATAAAATGTTTGTTATTTTTCCATGAATATTTCAAAATTTATAGATAAAGTTGGGAAAAAAGATTTTTTTTGAATTTTGTTATGGAATGAAGATATGTATTCTTGGAATACAAGATTATCTCATTAAATTCAAGAAATCTCCCACTTAAGTTATCTATATTGAAATTTTTGAAAATTAGAAAATAAAGGGCAAGAAAGATTTTCTTGATTTTCTTGAAAAAGATATTATGGAAGATATGTATTTTTGAAATACAAGAATATCTCATAAATTCAAGAAGATCCAAATCTTGTTTTTTTGCAAGCCATTATTTTCGAAAAATCCATATTATAAACCGAAAATAGTAATATTTGGGATTTTTTTGGAATATTATAATTATGGGAAAAAGAATATATGAGATATATTCAAGATTCTTTGGAGATCAAGAAAAGATTTTCCCATGCATTGATTTATCACTAAAATTTAAATCGCCTTTAGTATCTATAAATAGGGGATGATTATTTCATTCCCAAGTACAATTCCATGTCTTTGGAAAATTAGTAAATCCAAAAAGGTGGTGCAACATATTTTATTTTTTTTTTTGTTAAATCGTTCACAAGAATCCTTCCATTGGGGGATATCTTAACGAGGACTGGGAAAAGGGAATACTTGGGAAGTCCTTACGGTTAGTCTAATATTTCCAATTATATTTAATTGCCATTATCAATATATGCGTTAATAACTAAAAAACACATTTTTTAATTTTTCGTCTTTGGATCGTAGGTTTTACGTGAATTATTATATGCATGATATGTTGTTGGATTATTATTTGAATTAATATAGAATTAATTCGAACTAGTAATAATTAAAGAATTAAATCGGGATATTTAAATACCGCAAATTGAATAGATAATTACCAACTTATTCTCCAACATGTTTATCATTCTCAATACACCCTTAATAGTAGTAACGTCAGTAATAATTTAAGTATCTTAGCAAAATGACGTATAACAATATTTTACTTACTTTATAGGTCAATTGGACTCCATACGGCAGTCCAGCGTCTATCCCTGCCCCTTCATTATTTCATGGATGCTTTCAATTTCTTGACATCTCCGAAGGGTATATGCCGAGGAGGGTTGCAAGGCAATATGGGAGAGTTCAGCCCATACCGCCACCACCGATCGACTTAGATCTTGAACGTTCAAAATTCGGTGCCAGTGCAGAGAGGTACAAAAAAGTGTATGGACCCACGGTGGCATATCGGAATGAAATGCAAAATCATTGTTACCGTCTCGGGGACCTCGGTACCTTCGCTGTAGTGCAGGACAGTACCACGGATGAGTATCCTGCATGGTATGCAAACATTACTCATCCGAGAGTGCACAACACTACACACGGTGCGAATAATATTTATGTCAATGGCATGTCGAGGTCAGCTCACCAAAGGTTGGGACACGTGAGGCAAGAAACTCACGATTTGATCAATCAAGCTAGTGTTGATCCACAGTGTCCACCCTATATAATGCCTCAACTTGGCTCGATTGCCCATCATGCCGGTACCACGACGGTCCCCGAATTTTGCATATTGGGGACAGCAACACGCGTATCCCCCTGAACAATTCACACAAGACATAGCTTCTGGTTGGTGGTGGAACGGATGCGAATGGCAACAACAATAATTTTTTTTTTTTAATAGCAGAATTATTTATTTGTATTTTATTATTTTATATGATAAATTATGATTCCAATTTTTTATCTCTAGTTTAAATGTTTTAACATCTTTTTATAAAAATCAATAATAATATAGAAATTGCTTGCTTATTTAAATCTATAAAAACTAATATATTTGTATATCTTATTAAAAGATGAGTGCAAAAAAAATAATATCCGGAAATGTCAACACTGTCGATAACCAGAAAAGACCCCCAATGTTACTATGGTTGGACGATGATGGAAGGTAATGTAATTGTCATAAATAATATTACGTTTTAACTTTTTATAGTTAATGAAATTCTTAATATGGACGAACTAATTGGACAACAGTTTCATCACACGGTTTGGATACTGTGTGTATAACGTGGTACAGAGCATATGCTGCAAGTAACTTGACCCAAAATGGACAAACTGGCCCATGGTTCCTTCCGAGTGTCGGGAACACATATGAACTATATTCCAAGTAGGTTTTATCAAGTTTGTATTTTACACTTATTATTATTTTTGTGAACACATGTGCATCTTATTTATTTTAATTACAGGGTAAATTCAAGATGAATGGAGATTCAGCTGATTTTAAAATAGAATTCTTCAAAGTTTGTGCAACATTAAATGCGTCGAGGATGACAATTCGCTAAAAATACATGTTGACGAACACGGAGGTCACAATAAAAAAAAATAAATCGTGATTTGATTGGGGAAATGACATTTAAATTCATGTAGCTTTATTTATTAAAAGCTGTATTAAATTGATGTTTAATATTATTTTGAAAACGTATTTTTAAACTGGTTAATATTATTTGTATAAAATTAATGCTTAATATTAATTATAGTATAAACCAACTACATATTATTTGTACACCCTTGTCAACAATTAAATAAATTTTTAATTATAAATCATAAATAAATAATTATAAATTATAAATAAATAAATATTATAAAAAATTAGAAATTTAAAAAAAAAAAAAATGTCATCGCATGGTCAACTCGACGGAACAGGTCTCCGTCGTATGGTCAACGCGACGAAGACAATTTCCATCGCATAGGCTGAGTGATCGATGCAAAATAAAAATTAAAAAATAATAAAGCCATCGCATAGGCCATGCGACGGAGTATTACATGATCGCATGGCCAAAGCTACGGCACGTACGAGATTTCACCATATCAGCCTATCATTTTGTGTATATAACATAACTCAATAAATGGCGTGATAAATTGATGGGCAGTCAAATCAAAAAAGAGGTTAGGGTGGGACTGGATATATTATCGATATGGTGATTGGATGTAGTAAAAAGGACAAGGGGCCATGTTCACGCGCAGGTCACGTGGAGAGCCTAGTTTGGAAATATGTATGGGGGAGCACGTGGGACAGGTTGCACGCGGCCAAACTCAATCATCACCCGACATCTTGTCGCTCCAATTAATTATGTTCAATATTTGGGGCATCTTTTCTACAATCATTTTCATCATCGCCAATCATCCTAATTATTGGCAATCGAAAATTTTCATTGCACCAATTTCCAATACAAGAAAACTCTTCCTTTTCTTTCTCATACTCACCATATAAAATAGAGTGATGATTGTGTATCATCAATTACACAAAATGCAATTGAATTTAATTTTAATTTAAATTAATTATAAATTTAAAATTTAAATTCTAAATTATTAATCATTTGAATCGGGTGAATTGTGAATCACTTGGATCGAATTTGGATAAGGTCGAGTTGGGTTCAGACTTGGTTAAAAAAATTTGATAAAAAATTTAAAAAAATGTAAAAATAAAAAAAATAATTAAAACCATTCGGGTCTGGTTGGATAAAAAAATTGAAAAAAAAAAGTTCAATTGCACCAATTTAAAATTGGTGCAAATGATGCACATAAGAATTTGTCTTACAAATAATGCATAAAATCTCCATTTATTTCATAAAATATGCAAAAAAACGTTGTCACACGTGTTTTATAAAAGTATGACAAAAAATTATTTTGATCATTTTTAACTGAACATGTACGTAACTCGAGTTTTCAAATTGATATTTTATTTTTTTTCAGGTTTCTTGTTGTACTCGCCTAATACTTTAAATCTTTAATGAATATTGAGTTTAATAAATCTATTTTTAGTTTACTCTAATTTATTTATATTTTTTATTTATGTAATTTTTATTAATTGTATTAGTTTTTCTCATTATCTTTTTCATTAATTTTTTAAGTTTAATAAGTTCATCAAATAAAAATTTCAATTACAAAATGAACCATAAGTATACCAAAAATCATCTAAACTTGTACTAAATACTGAAAATTATAATCAATTATAAAATAAACTATAAGTACACAAACTACAATATTTAAAAGAAAAAAAGAAAAAAATCAACACAAGAGGACACCTTTAACATTATTTTAATGGAACACAATGGCGGTTTGTACATTTATATGAAACACGTGGATATTTTGTGTATTTTATATGAAATATGAGGTGTTTTATGCATTTATTGAAACGTAATGGGAGAGTGTGTATACTTTAATGAAAAACAAGGGTTTTATATGCATTTTTTTATAATATAGGGGTGTTTTGTGCATTTTATATGAAAAACAGGGATGTTTTTTGCTTTTTACCCAAGAGAAATGATATTTTGTGTGAATATGTGAATATTGTGATGGTGTAATTTAGTGAGGTGTTTCTTTTTTAGGCATGTAAAGTGTTTCAGGACATATTAATAAGGAAAGTATGGAATGTATTGTGGGACGGAGGGAGTATAATTTATTGCATTGAGAAATTCAATTTGTTTACACTAAAATATGCAATTGTGAAACATACAATTTATTTACATTAAAATATGTAACTTATTTCACATCTACAAATTGCATGTTTTAGTATAAATAAATTAATTGAATATTTCAATGCAATAAATTGTACTCCCTCCATCCCAAAGAAACTTGCACGTTTACTGTTTTCACGTGTTTTTGCGAGCAAATTTTTTATTAGTATTTGAAATGATAAAATAATTTTTAAAGATGCATGCAATGGATGAGAAATAGATCTATAATATCCCTCTTTAAAAATTACTTTATCATTTGAAATACTAATAAACAACTCGCTCACAAAAACTCGATAATAAAGTAGGTGTGCACATTTTTTCGGGACGAAGGTAATATGTTTTAAAAGTTTGATGCACGTTCATGAGACACGCTACTTTTTCTTTTATAATACACTATATATTTTCAACTTTAAAAGTATAAAAAAAAGGTAAATATTCTTATTTGTGAAACTCTTAACATATACTCCTTTTCGTTCCACATATATTGGTTACCCCATCTTTTTAGTTTGTCATAAATTATAATTCACTTTCTTATTAGATTTGTGTAGATTATTTAAAATACACATATATATAGTGAACAATAAGATTAAGTATTGTTACTCTCTTCGTCCCAAAGAAACGTGCACGTTTATTATTTTCACGTGTTTTTGCGAGTGAGTTTTTTATTAGTATTTGAAATGATAAAATAATTTTTAAAGATGCATGCAATAGATGAGAGGTAGATCTATAATACACCTCTTTAAAAATTACTTTATCATTTGAAATACTAATAAACAACTCGCTCACAAAAACTCGATAATAAAGTAGATGTGCACGTTTTTCCGGGACGGATGTAGTATTTTTTTTATTCAATAAATTAAAATATATTAAAAAATTAATAGGTAAATATAGAATTTTAAACACAATAAATAATATTGTATTGGTATGTCTGAAAAATAAAAGGAGATTATATTTATGGGACGGAGTATAAACTTTAATATGAATGATGCATTTTTTTTTATCGGGTAAACATAATATTAATGAAAAAAATCGAGCTCAAGGCTACTCAACCCTTACAAAATAAACACTTCAATCAATCAGCAATACGCGCCTACAATTCATTTTCAAACAAAATCAATATTATAAGACAATGGATCAAAAAGTCATTAAAAAATAGTTAAGCTGTTTTTGAGTTTCATCAAATAACCATAACCACACACTTATTTTTTTAAAATTAGTTGCCCAGAAATTTTTTACTTATCTTATATCGTGTTTTCGTATTCTTTAGGACACCGTTCATAAGATATAGTCTGTGATTGCTTGCTTTCTGTGGGGGGCAGAAACGTGATGAGAAGAGAGTTCATTGGCTGAGAAGGGAGATGTTGTGTAAACTGAGGTGTGATGGGGGCTTGGCCTTAGGGACATGATTGCTTTTAACAGGGTTCAATTGGCTAAGCATGGGTGGAGACTGATTCAGAATGAGAGCTCTAAACTAGCCCATGTTCTAAAGGCTCGGTACTACCCAAGGGAGTGTTTTTGTACGACTTCCTTGTGATATGCGCCAAGCTATACCTGGCAAAGTATCTTGGAGGGTTGGAAAATTCTGGAGATGGGGTTGGTGTGGGTTGTGGGGAATGGATAATCGATTAGTGTGTGGAAGGAGTCGTAGCTGTTTGATGGGGACAGTGATGTTGTGGTGAGGACGACTTTGGTGGAGGGACAGTCGGAGTTGAGGGTGTGTGATAAAATGGCCCATGATCATTTTGGGTGGGATCTTGAGAAGTTGGAGGCTACTTTTGATAGGGTGGATGTGAACAAGATCCGAACTGTTCCACTTAGTCCTATCTATAGACGTCCTTTCTTGAAGAATCACGAAGAATAATATCTACACTACACGGTCTAGTTATTTTGATGCTTCTGAGCATGAGATCCCTCCTGTCATCTGGAGAGGGGAACTTCATATTGACAAAAAATTTGGACGCTCATGGTAATCTCTAAGATTCAAGTCTTTTTATGGAAGACTTCGCATGCTATTATTCCTACGAAAATTAATATGATTAGTACGTTTATAGATGTGAATCTTTTTTGTAAGAGGCGTGGTGTGGAGGTGAAAACTTCTGAGCACGCCTTTCGAGATTGTGAGTGGGTGCATCGAGTCTGGGACTCTTGTCCTATTATAGTGGTGTACAGTTTGTGGTCGTTGGATGAGTGGGTTTGTCATATGGTGAGCCAGCTTGATGAGGAGACCTTTTGCCACTTTGTTACGGTCTTGCGGAATCTTTGGTTTGCTAGAAATCTGCTTGTATTTCAAGGAAAAACTATGTCAGAAACAGATGTGGTTGATTCAGAGATGGCACATAGACGTTATTACTTGATGGCGTCACCTGGAGTGATAGTAATGAAATCGATTATGGGTGGGGGAGTGAAGTGGAAGTGTTCGGAGCAGGGATTGCTGAAGCTTAACACAGACGCTTCGATGAGGGTGGGGTGTGGTGCTAATATTTGATGGGGTTCTTTGTAATACAAATGGGAGTGTAGTGTGGTGTTTTAGTGAGAGATGTATAGTTGATGTTAGTGTTGCGGAGGCCATTGTGATGGACGTGGTCTACAATAAGCTCGAGATCAAGAGATACACGATTTGGAGGTTGAGTTAGATGCTCAGGTTGTCATATTTGCTTTGTTACGTCCGAGACATTACCCGAGTTTGTTAAGAGTCTACACCTGGAAGACGAGAGTATTGGAGAAGATGAAATGGGAACTAGGGTTTTCAGAGGAGACACGAAGACAAAAGTGAGTTCAAGTACAATGTTTTGTCTGAATGAAATGGAGAATATTGAAGACTCGTGCTTGGGCTCATCTGAAGGAGAAGAAAAGATAAGTGGGCCGTCTGCTGAAGGCCCAACTAATAATTAATTAAATTGGGCTCAGTTATTTAATTGTTATTTCTGTTTCAGTCCTTTAAGAATTAGTATTTACTTTTGGGTGTGGTTCCCACTGGTTGTTACAAACAATGGCTACGGCCTGAGAAATGGCATCAGAAAATTAGCTCCACTCTCTCTCCTCTAACTTCCTATCCTATCTAAATCTCTCTCTCTCTCTCTCTCTCTATTCTTAAAATCTTCATCATGTGCTTCGATTAATTTACATTTCAGTAGTTTTATTCCCAGAAAATCCAAAACAAAATACCAAAATATACATCAAAACACAACATTTGGTAATCAGAGCCTCTTGATTCTGGTTATGGCTGAAGGAACCCGCTTCAAAGATCTGCAGGAGTCACAAAAACAGTTAGAAAAATTATTTCAGGTTGAAACCCTAAAGAGGGAGGCAGCAGAGGAAAAGTTAACAAATGGCATGAAAGTGTTATCTACTAAAATGGAGGAAAAGCTTGATAACTTTGCTAAAACTATGGCAATGTTGCAACTGCAGCTGAGCAACATGGATAGAGGAAAGGGGCAAGCACCTGGGGAGTCTATCTTGGGCAGCCCTAATCAGGGCTCTTCTGGTCCAGTTCCTCTACAACAATATAAAGAGACACCAAGACAGAAATTCCTCAATGATGGTACTAATTTTCATAGCCCAGTACCTAAAATTGAGTTTCCTAAATTTGATGGATCTAAACCTAGATCATGGATACTTAGGTACAATGGTTATTTTAAACTTATGCCAAAGATGATGGATCAACAGAAAATTACACTAGCTTCAATTCATTTTGAGGGAAAGGCTGCTTTATGGGTACAAAATTTTAATCAAAGAAACATTGATCTCACTTGGGAACAATTTGTGGATATCTTATCTACAAGATTTGAAGAGATCAAGGATTCTTCTGTTATCAATGAGTTTAACAAACTCAAACAGTTGGGAAACTTTGAGGATTATGTGGATAACTTTGAGGAGTTGAAAACATGTATGTTACTAATCACTGGG
This sequence comes from Stenogyne calaminthoides, assembly GCA_037126765.1. NCBI lineage: Eukaryota > Viridiplantae > Streptophyta > Magnoliopsida > Lamiales > Lamiaceae > Stenogyne > Stenogyne calaminthoides. The sequence goes on along the minus strand of JBBCBC010000023.1, from coordinate 8,427,784 downwards.
GATATCTTTTCTGAAAAATATTTTGTGGCTAGCTTCATTGGAGGGCTCAATGAGGAACTCCGGTCCTCAGTGTCCATGTTTGAACCAGTTACATTGCAGCATGCAATCAAACAAGCCAAGAAACAGGATCAGGCTACTATTGCTCTAACTAAGAAACTTAAGCCCTACTCCAGGGTTTCTAACTCTAACTCTAATCCTAACCCTAACCCTAACCCTAACTCTAATTTCTCACAATGGAAAATCTGCTGTTGGTAATGGTGTTAAGGCTGTCAATCAAAATTCTAAAGCGCCTTTCAAGATTCTTACATCCTCCGAAATGGCTGCTAGGAGAGAAAAAGGACTTTGTTACAATTGTGATGAACCATTTGTCTATGGTCACAAATGTAAACAAAAAATTTCCTATATGATTATGTATTTGAGGAGGAAGAGGAATTCTCAAATTCAGAGCAATCTGATCTGAATTGTGAGGAGAAGTTAGTGTATGGGGCTGATGTAATGGAAGAAGTGCAAATGTCCCTAAATGCTTTAGCAGGGGAGGATGGGGTGACCACTATGTTGGGGAATGAGTTGCACAGATCTATTCGGGGTGAATATTTAAATACAAATTTAATTCATTAATTATTACTAGCATGAATTAATCCTATATTAATTCAAATAATAATTGCAACAACATATCATGCATATAAAAAGTCACGTAAAACCCACGACATCGCGGAATCTACGGGGTTTACGTGAACGCACTCTCTCGGGATGGCAAAGTGGCTTTGGTCGGACGGACTAACCAAAAGGGCTTCCCAAGTATTCCTTAGCCCTTGCTCGACAATCCGATTGGAAGGATACTCATGAACAATTAACAAAAGGAAAAAATAAACTTTGTTGCACCACTTATGTGGATTTGCTAATATTTCCAGCACATGGAATTGTACTTGGGAATGAACTAATCATCCCCTATTTATAGGTGAGAGAGTGGTCGAAATTTTAGTGATATTTCAATGTGGGAAAAGACTTTTCTTGGTCACCAAGAAATCTTGAATATATCCCTTATATTCTTTTTCCCATAATTAAAATATTCAACAAAAAATCCCACCTCCTCTATAATAGATGATTTTCGAAAATTAAGGATATCAAGAATCCAAGATTTGAATCTTCTTGAATTTATGAGATATTCTTGTATTTCAAGAAATACATATCTTCCATAATATCTTTTCAAGAAAATCAAGAAAAATCTTTCTTGCCCTTTATTTTTTCAAAATTTGAAAATATCCCTTATGAATAACCAAGTGGGAGATTTCTTGAATTTAATGAGATAATCTTGTATTCCAAGAATACATATCTTCATTCCATAACAAAATTCAAAGAAATTCTTTCTCCCTATTTTATCCATAAATTTCGAAAAAATTAGAGGAAATATAAGCAACAATATTTATTTTATTTTAATCACCTTTTCAGTTATTGGACTATATGTTGGGCTACTCAGGGGGCCTTTAGGAGAATTAAGATTGGACCTTCTAATGGATCTTGAATATCTAATATTGAGCCACAATATAATTCAAGCCCATAAATATTAATTAATCCCACTACATAATTAATATTGCACCATCCATCTTAACCCATATTACAGTCAATATGGCTTCCGGTCATTATTTCCGTGTTTAAGATTATCTAGCCCATTAATTAATTCAAGCCCTTTGAAATAGCTTTACATTAATTAATATCTTTTGTCCTTAATTAGAGAGCGGTTCAACATTATTATCCATAAGGAAACTAATTCCACTTGCAAGATTTGGTATGATAAAACTTATGAACCTCCCAAGGGGGGGCAAATCAAGCAAAAGCGTGCTTGCACCGCGATTCTTCGTATTAAATCTTAGCAATCACATGTGACCAATAATATTGCCCAAGATAAAAAGTATTGAATCTCTCTGATTCGCTACCCATGATAAGTCAAAGCAATAGTTATCAATCCCACGTGATCCTATTTAAGGGACTAAGGTTAAGAAACAACGAACCACTGAGGTCTAATTCTTCCTTGTTCAGTTATGAAGAATTTATCCTCCTCAGAGGTCCTATTCAACAAGATCGGTCATGCACTAGTGTAATCTCTTGGTCAAGACAAACCAATCCCGAGCCTTACACCTCAACCTTTCGCGATGGTTGTTCATTTCCATCTAGGGAATGAGCGGCGTACTTTTTAGTTACAAGGACTGTTAATTTAATCTTCGTGATCGGTATCACTAAATTAACTTCTGATGTAACACACATTTAATTATTGAGCAGTTATGCAGTAAATATATATAACATTCAATCATATTTAAAGCATCAGTGATAAAAAATTTATTTCAGTAAATAAGTCTGGAAATTCAGTTTCGATTATACAAAGTAAAAAGCATACTTTTCAGTATAATCCCAACACACTATGAGGTTGTTTGGAGAATATGACAACCATAAGTTGCATATTCTCATTGATTCAGGGAGTACTTTGAGCTTTGTGCAAGCCGCCAACGCTTTCGAGAGACTCAAATGCCCTATTACACCCGGTAAAAAAGCCACTTACGGTGAAGGTGGCCAATGGACAAAAACTGGTCAGCTCTCAACTAGTCAAGCCTTTCACTTGGGAAATGCAAGGACACAAGTTTTCTTACCCTTTGAGGTTATTAGAAAATGAGGGTTGTGATTTAATTCTAGGAGGTGATTGGCTCAAATCTTGTACCCCTATAGAATTAGATTATGCAAAGATGACTTTTATTGTCAATCTGTTGGGCAAAAGAGTAAAATTACAAGCTCTTACTTCTTCTGCTGAGTGCAAATTCCTATCTGACATTGATTTATACCAGATGGTTCATGTGGAGGATAAGGCTGAGATTGAGGAATTATTCATCATTTCTGCAAGTTATCTCAATCAGTTGGGTAATTCTACAGAATTGGAAGAGTTATTGTTATCCTACAAAGATATATTTGAAGAACCTGCATGCCTACCACCAGAGAGAGGGGTAAAACATCAGATTCTTCTCAAACCAGGAAGTTCCCCAAAACAACAATACCCCTATAGGACTTCACACACACACAAGGAGGAGATTGAGAAGATTGTGAAGGATCTCCTAAGTTCTGGGGTTATCCAGCACAGTAAGAGTCCATTTGCTTCTCCTGTGATTCTGGTGAAAAAGAAGGATGGGTCTTGGAGACTATGTGTGGATTACAAGTATCTCAATGACCTGACTATTAAACACAATTACCCAATCCCTATCATTGATGAACTATTGGATGAGTTGCATGGTTCAAAAGTTTTTTCCAAGATAGACTTAAGATCTGGTTATTTCCAAATCTTAATGACTAAAGAGCACAGATACCTAACATCATTCAGAACTCATAATGGGCATTATGAGTTTCTGGTTATGCCTTTTGGGCTCTGTAATGCACCAACAACTTTCCAATCCTTAATGAATCATGTGTTTAGAGATTATTTGAGGAAATTTGTGCTAGTCTTCTTTGATGACATTCTGGTATATAGTGACTCTATGGAGCAACATGTGAAACATCTAAGGATTGTTTTACAACTACTAAGGACCAATCAATTATTTGCTAAGAGGAGCAAATGTCAATTTGGTCAATCTAAGGTGGAGTATCTTGGGCATATCATCTCTGACCAAGGGGTGGCTACAGATCCTGAGAAGATTGAATGTATGAAAAATTGGCCTAAACCACAAAATGTCAAGCAACTAAGGGGTTTTCTGGGTTTGACAGGCTATTACAGGAAGTTTGTGCAAGGCTATGGTTCCCTGAGTAAGCCACTTACAACTTTACTCAAGAAGGACGGGTTTAGGTGGAATCCTGAAGCTGATGGAGCTTTCCAGAAATTGAAAACAGCTATGACAACAGTCCCTGTGTTGTCATTACCTGATTTCACTAAAAAAGTTTGTTGTGGAGACTGATGCAAGTGGGAAAGGGATTGGAGCAGTGCTAATGCAAGAAGGGAAACCTTTAGCATATATGAGTAAAGCTTTGTGCCCTAATAATCAATCTTTTTCTATCTATGAGAGGGAGTTTTTGGCTGTTTTAATGGCTATCCAGAAGTGGAAGCATTATCTACAGGGGCAGAAGTTTACTATCAAGACTAACCAACAGTCATTAAAGCATCTTTTAGACCAAAAGATAGTAACTCCACTACAACAGAAGTGGATTACTAAGCTATTGGGTCTTGAATATGATATACAGTACAAAAGAGGGAGTGAAAATAGTGCAGCAGATGCACTTTCAAGAAGAATGATACCTGACAGCCAATGCAATGCTATATCCACTATAACTCCTAAGTAGATAGATCAAGTCTTAATTAGCTATGAGGGTGATGAGTTTGTGGAGGGTATCCTCAAGGCTAAAGAAGCTGATTCAACAATACACCCTATCTTTCAACTTGTTGTTGGGGTTTTAAGGTATAAAAAGAGGTTGGTTATTGGAGTTAGTCATGGGTTGAGAAAATTGATTTTTTCTTAAATGCATGAGACTCCATATGGAGGACACTCTGGGATTACTGGAACTTATCAGAGGGTTAAAAGGCTTTTCTATTGGCCAAATATGAAGGAGGATATTTTATTGTGGGTTAAACAGTGTGATGTGTGTGCAAGGAATAAATCCAGTTCAGGCTTGTACCCTGGGTTGTTACAGCCTCTACCTATTCCTAGGCAAGCCTGGTCTCATATTTCTATGGATTTCATAGAAGGTTTACCTAAATCTTGGGGAAAAGATGTTATTTGGGTAGTGGTGGATAGGTTTACTAAGTACTCACATTTCATAGCCCTTTCACACCCCTACACTGCCAAATCCATTGCCAAATCTTTCTTAGATATTGTCTTCAAGCTCCATGGTCTCCCAGTGAGCATTGTAAGTGACAGAGACAGGGTGTTCACAAGTTCTTTCTGGAAAGAACTTTTCAAGCTATTAGGAACTCAGTTACATATGAGTTCCTCTTATCACCCTCAATCTGATGGACAGACAGAGAGGGTGAATCAGTGCTTGGAACAATATCTAAGGTGCATGGTGTGTGATAATCCTAAACAATGGTTAAGGTGGTTACCATTAGCAGAATTTTGGTACAATACCAACTTCCATTCTAGCTTACAAATGACACCATTTGAAGCCTTGTATGGCTATGCTCCTACACATCTATTCATGGGGCCCTATCTGGACTCCAACAATGAAGAAGTTCAGGACTTACTTACTCACAGGCAGCAGATAACTGAACAAGTCAGGGAAAATTTACTCAAAGCTCAAAACCGTATGAAATTTTATGCAGATAAACATAGACAGGAGAGGGAGTTCGAAATTGGTGACCGAGTGTTTCTCAAGCTTGACTTCCCGTGAGATTGGTTCACCTCCGGAAGAACTTAAAGCTCTCATCAAAATACTTCGGTCCCTACACGGTTTTGAAGAGGGTCGGATCTGTGGCCTACCAACTAGATCTTCCACCAGGATCTAAGATCCATCCAGTTTTTCATGTGTCTTTACTGAAAAAGCAGATTGGGAAGAAATACATACCTTCGCAAATGCTTCCAGATGTGGATGGAGAAGGCCTTTTCGTCATCCACCCTGCTCGCGAGCTCGACCAACGGGTTACACTGCACAAGGGAAGAGAGATTAATCAGATTTGCATCGCATGGGGGTCTAAAGATTGGGATTTAACTACTTGGGAAGATACAGCCTTAATTCAGAAAAAAATCCCCACAGACCATCCTTGGGGACAAGGATTTCTCGACCGCCGGAGTATTGTTAAGAGTCTACACCTGGAAGACGAGAGTATTGGAGAAGATGAAATGGGAACTAGGGTTTTCAGAGGAGACACGAAGACAAAAGTGAGTTCAAGTACAATGTTTTGTCTGAGTGAATTGGAGAATATTGAAGACTCGGGCTTGGGCTCATCTGAAGGAGAAGAAAAGATAAGTGGGCCGTCTGCTGAAGGCCTAACTAATAATTAATTAAATTGGGCTCAGTTATTTAATTGTTATCTTTGTTTCAGTCCTTTAACAATTAGTATTTACTTTTGGGCGTGGTCCCCACTGGTTGTTACAAACAATGGCTATGGCCTGAGAAATGGCATCAGAAAATTAGCTCCACTCTCTCTCCTCTAACTTCCTATCCTATCTAAATCTCTCTATATATATATATTCTTCAAATCTTCATCATGTTCTTCGATTAATTTACATTGCAGCACTTTTATTCCCAGAAAATCCAAAACAAATTACAAAAATACCAAAATATACATCAAAACACAACAAAGTTACATGAGAAGTGTGGTTCGGGATATATTGGAGCTGGTGGATGTGTTCGATAGACTCACATTCGTTTAGACCAGGCGAACTGAGAATTACGCGGCTCATAAGTTTGGCTATTTTTGTTTTTTCTTGTGATTGTGTTTTCTCTTCTGTCCGTGTTCCAGATAATATTGTTGCTACTGTTGAGGTCGACCTTCTAGCTCTCTAATGTCGTTGATTTTTTCCTTAAAAAAATCCAAAAAAAATATATATTACTATTTATTAGGATTTTAAAATTTTAAAAAAATTAATTTTAAAAAATCACTTAAAATCCAAAGTAAATATAGCGTTAACTTTTAAAATGCAAAAAATAAAAAACTTGGAAAAATAAGATATGAAATGGTAATTGAGGAGAAAGATAGAAAGGGAATGGAATGGAGATGGTGCAGAGGATGATTGGAGTGCAAATGATTGTAGTGTCGGGCCAACAATAGACACTATCACACGGACACATTGGATCATATTTTCCTCACTATCTTTTTATCTTCTTCCTATCATTAACTAATATGCAACCCAGTCTTCTTTCATTTTATATTTTACACTATGAATGAATGATATATAAAATAATAACAAATATTCAACGGACTATTATATTCTGAATTCATGTGTTAAAAATTTAAAAGGGTGAAACACCAATAAAATACAAAAAGTGGAATAGAAGAATCAAACCGGTTCTTCTCTAAGTAACGTAAGGAATAAATAATTGGATAAAACAAAAAACTGTAGGGCGTGAATATGTTTTAATATTTAATTTTGTGCACTTAATTAATAGATAAATATAGTTCAGCGTCTCAATAAAAATATAAATGGAGCACCCTAAGACGTAAATGTTGTTTGATAACCAAGATATATAAGTCGAGTAAGATTTTAAATATTAATTTTCCGATGCGATTGATTTTTTTTAATGGAGAATACATTCTTGAGGCACCGTCTCACGGTAAAATTGAGCATAAATTGGACGTTGACGCTTTAACACTTTAAAATGAGTGAGTGTGATTTGTGCTAAGTTATACTATGTATCATATATGATACTGTCTCATATGAGTTTTTATTAGTTTATTTGTATTATTATTATTTTTTATTTGAAATTTTTTTTACGCACAGGTCAGTGTGGTGTAATTTTAACTCTTACAAAAAGGAAAAAAAAGAAAGTAAAAAGAATGATGAGTACTAGTTTATCGCATGAATTCCTCTGTTCCACAATACCCTATTTCACTCCTGTTCCACATCATATTTTAATTATTTAAAATTTAAAAAAAATATATAAATTTTCTTTTTCAATTTTTCTTTTTTCCATTTTTTTTCTGTTATTCGACCCGGACTTAACTCGACCCAAGTGATTCATTGTTCACCCGACCCGAATGGTTCATGATTTAGGGTTTAGGATTCTTAATTTAGGGTATAGATTTTAAAATTTTAAATAAATAAATCATGAGACAGGTGTCAATTTAAAGAGATGTGGAAAAAGAGTGGAATAGGGTATTGTGCCAGAGGAATCCAAGCGCTAGTTTATACTAAAAATCATATAAGTCAAAAATTATTTTGAATTTTGAACATAACTGTATTTCGTATACAAATTTTTTCCAATGAAAAAAAACAAAAAAAAAACTGCTTGGAACCACAATAGTGAAGCGGTTATAATATAACCATTATCTCCCTTCCACCTCATTATCCCCTCACAATTTTTTTGTAAGAATAATCAAACCATCATAACCTCCACAATGGTGGGGGAGTAATAAATTATTTTTAAAAAGGAAAAGAGAGAAAAGTATGTTGCAAAAAAAAGAAGAGAGAAAATGGGTTACTACTAAGTAACCTGATGTGCAAATAAGTGGTCGAGAGATGACCTGAAATTCAACGGGGATTCGTACATTGAATGTTGAAAATCCTTCAAGCTTTAACTTTGATAATGCTTTCAATGCCACGTGCTTGCCTGAAAAACACGCCGGGGGAGGTCTCGGCGCAGGTCCTCCGACGCTCAAATCAGTAATGATTCTCAAATAAATCGTATGGAATGATCAAATGAAGTGTATAAGTAAATTAAGTGCTTGTGTGTGTTTTGTGATACCTGGATGGACTATTTATAACCCTCCAGCCGATAGTTCTTCTTCTTCCTCCACTCTACCCACATTCTATCTCATACCTGCAATCTCCTCTCCTCCTTTCTCGGAACTGCTTCATGATACCACGTTCTTCTTCCGTACGTGGGTTGCTATCTGTGAGGATAATTGAATATCATCGTTAATGAGGTGAATGAGAGATTTCCACTATGTATATACGTGTGTTACAAATACAACTGTATTGACCAAGTATTGGGGAAAATAATAAAAGAATAAAATACAAAATATCTATTCTAAAATTGTATCAAACACTATCCTTAAAATCCCCCCGCAAGCGTTGCGTGGGGTGAGGACAAACGCAGAGCTTGGAATGAAGAAGTTCAAAAGCAGGACGAGGCAAGTTTTTGGTGAAGATATCTGCAAGCTGAAGATGTGAAGGAACAAACCGTGTGGAAATCTTTCCATTTGAGACCAATTCCCGAACAAAATGATAGTCGAGATCAATGTGATTTGTCCGTTTGTGAGCCACCGGATCCTGACTTAGAAAAATGGCACTCTTGTTGTCACACAGAAGCACCGGACGAGAGGAAAGTGTAACACGAAGCTCAGACAGGAGATTAGTGAGCCAGACAATTTCCGCAACAGCATTTGCCATAGCCCGATATTCAGATTCACAGCTTGATCTAGCAACAGTGGGTTGCTTCTTGGCACTCCAAGAAACCAAATTACCTCCAAAGAAAATCGAGTAACCGTACGTGGAGCGACGTGTCTCAATGCAACGGGCCTAATCAACATCCGAGTAACCCAGTGACCGAAGACTCAGACTGCTTAGTAAAAGAGAGACCAAAATGAACAGTACCTTTTACATAACGTAAAATCCTCTTAACTGCATTAAAATGATCATACGTCGGAGAATGCAAGAACTGACTGACAACATTGACAGCATACGATAAATCAGGCCGAGTGATAGTCAAGTATTGGAGAGCCCCAACAAACAACTGATATAGAGTCGGGTCATGAAACAGAGGACCATCACTAACAAATACCTCCCCAGTTGCAAGTGGAGTGGCAACCGGTTTGGCATCGAGCAAGTTCGCCCGCTCCAAAATATCATGGGTATATTTCTCCTGTCCAACAAACAGGCCTGCAGGAGTATATGAGACCTCTAAACCAAGGAAATAATTAAGGCGCCCCAGATCCTTAATAGCAAATTCCTTGTGAGTACGAGCAATAAAGGTCGTGAGCATGTCATTGTCATTACCTGTGACAATAATATCATCCATGTACAAAAGAAGGTAAAGAGCAGAGGTACCTCGGATGAGAAAAAATAGAGATGAGTCAGAGCGACTCTGGCCAAATCCTAAGCTGAAGAGATAAGTACCGAAGCGCTGAAACCAAGCTAGAGGAGCTTGTTTCAGACCATATAAAGCCTTCTTCAGGCGACATACATGATCAGGGAAACGCGGATCAAAGAAACCCGGGGGCTGAGCGATGAAAACAGGTTTGTCAAGAACCCCATTAAGAATGGCATTCTTGACATCAAGCTGATGCAGAGACCACTGATGCTGAACAGCAATAGCTAGAATAACCCGAACTGTAGCAGACTTAACAACCAGGCTGAAAGTGTGATGAAAGTCTGCACCTGGAACTTGAGTGAATCCTTGAGCAACAAGACGGGCTTTATGACACTCAATAATCCCATCTGCATGAAATTTGGTTCGAAAGACCCATTTCGAGCCAACAATGTTTGTACCTGGAGGACGAGGCACAAGATCCCATGTGTGATTATCACGAAGATCATCAATCTCCTCTTGCATAGCCGACAACCATTCTGGAGATTTAGCAGCAGACTTGAAACCTCTAGGTTCGGAACTAGCCACAAGAGTCGAGAGCAAAGCTGTGGAGGAAAGATCGATCGAATATCGAGGCTTGAAGAACCCCACACGAGCATGTGTGACCATGGGATGAATCGGGGCTGGGGAAGACTGACCGAGGCCGGGGGCTGGGGAAGACTGATCGAGGCCGGGGGCTGGGGAAGACTAACCGAGGCCGGGGGCTGGGGAACCCGGGGCTGGTGCGGGAGCAGCCGCTGGGGGCTCGTGGCCGAGAGTAGGGCCGGGAGCATCAGCTGGTGCAGGAGCAACCGCTGGGTTAGGCTCAGGCACCGGGGCGCATGGTGCTGGAGCGGGCGGAGGCAGCATAGTCGGCTCATCCGCGAGAATCGGGCAGAAATGGGGCGGAGTCGGACGGGGCACGGGGGCGACGGGCGCAAGGCTGTGGGCAGGGGTGTGGGTGGTACAAAAGTGCCATCGAGAAAGCTCGAAATGTCCAGAGTGAACTGAAGAGAAGAACTAGCCCCAGAAAATGGAAAGCACAACTCATCAAACTGTGCATGTCGGCTCAAGAAAATCCAAGATGACTCCGAATCAAGACAACGGAATCCCTTATACACACTACTGTAACCAAGGAAAATACAGGGACGACTTCTGGGAGCTAATTTATGTTCAGCATAGTCTCTCAAGAATGGATACACCCTACAACCGAAAGGTTTAAAATTAGCGTAGTTCGGAACTGACCCAAATAGGAGCTCAAAAGGTGATTTGTCAGACAAGATAGCAGATGGCAGATGATTAATGACATACACAGCAGTGGCAAAAGCATTAAACCATAGAGAAGCCGGAGCATGAGCATGAAACATCATCGATAAACCTGTTTCAGAGATATGCCTGTGATTATGTTCTGCACGCCCATTCTGCTGAGGAGTATATGGGCATGAGAGACGATGAAGAATACCATGCAATGACATAAATTCACGAACTCGAGAGTTTACAAACTCAGTACCCCCATCACTTTGGAAAACCTTAATGGACCGAGAAACTGATTGCATACAAAGGTATTAAATTTCACCAACACATCAAAGAAATCAGACTTTGCACGAAGAGGATAAATCCAAGAAAAACGAGAATAATCATCCACAAATGCAACATAATACTTAAAACCATCAGCAGTAATAATAGGAGCCGGACCCCATAAATCACAGTGAACTAAATCAAGAACTGCATCAGCACGTTTCTCATTCAAAACAAAAGATAATCGTTTACTCTTGGCCAACTGACAAGAGGAACAAAGTGTAGGATTTAGTAATAAAGAAGTAATAGATAAATGTCCTAATTTTTGCAGTAATGAAATAACATAAATTGGGACATGCCCCAGGCGAAGATGCCATAATTCAAAGCTAGCCTTCAAATCTTTATTCCGGATAACAACAACCAACGTTGGAACTCCCCGATCAAGCAAATATAACCCTTTATCAAACCTTTCCTGAGCCAAAATTTTCTTTGTGACCCGGTTCTGAATCGCAAAGAATTTGTCAGAAAACACAACATCAACAGGATAATCTGCAGTCAACTTACTGATGGACAATAAATTTTTCGTAATATGAGGTACAACTAATACATCCAACAAGTGAACATCCCCAGACAGTTTAGAAGTACCAATATGAGAAATATTTAATGCAGACCCATTCCTAACAATAACAGAACCGTTACCAGTATACGACTCATAAGAGTCGAGTGCAGAGGGTTGATTGGTCATGTGTGCCGATGCCCTAGAGTCCAAGTACCAATCAGGTGTGGAGTCAGATACGTTGCATGCAGAATGGAAGGCCTGAGCAAGATTGGCTCTCCCTGACAAATTTGGCACTTAGGGATGTAAGTGCGATGATTGCCCCTGTGAATTGGAATTCGGATTACCCTTAAAACCAGATTGACCACGACCACCTGAATTTTGGTCAAATTGCTAAAAATTTCGTCCACCAGAAGTAATCCCCTGTCCACCAGAATTCGGCCCCTGACCATTTGAGGAACTAGACCGATTCGAATTGCCAGACCCAGAATGACATTGTTTATCACCCTTAGAAACATTGAACGCTGCATTGGAGGAAGCATTACCCTCCATTGCTTGAAACATTAATTCATATTGACGAGCCTGATGAAGCAAATCCCGGAAGGCAGGGATTTTCGGCATTGCCATGCGAGTATCAGCGAAGCCAGCAAACTGGACACCAAGCCCTCTCATGAAACAGTGGATCTTATCGTCCTCGTCGATGGGGCGACCAATGGCAGAGAGTTGGTCACATAAAAGCTTGAACTTGTGCCCATATTCCTCGACGGATAACTCGCCCTTACGAAGAGAAAGAAGCTCTTCGCGCAACTGATGTGTATCAGCCGCTGAAGCGTCTGAGTAAATAGCCGTGAGAGTGGTCCAGGCATCATAAGAGGTAGAGCAATCAATAACCTCAGAGGCGGCCTCGGCCGTAAGAGACGTGAACATCACGCTTAATAGTTTCTTGTCGCGGGTACGCCAGGCGACAAAGGCAGGGTTTGGAGAGACTACGCCCTCCGTGGAAGTGAGTGTCGGAGCAGGTGCAATGACGGAGCCATCAAGAAGACCCATGAGATCGAAGGACTCCGCCATGTATATAACTTGACGACGCCACATCAAATACATCGTGGAATTAAGGTTTATCGGGACCATGCTTAGCATAGCGGTGACTGGAAGATGATCAGTGGCAGTCGGATTCGCCATTGCAACAGATGAGAAGAAGTGATCGAGTGAGAGAAAGTCGCAAAATAAGCCAAGCGAAGGAACTAGGGTTTGCGAAATTAGGGTTCACAAAATTAGGGTTCACGAGCAGAAAATTGCAGAGGCTTGGCGAAGAAGATGACAGTACCGGAGGGGACCAGTCCGGAGAGTACGGCTTCATAGGGGACCGTCCGATGGAGAAGGAAGAACGCGGAAGTTTAGGATCGTTTTTGACTTGATACCATGTGAGGATAATTGAATATCACCGTTAATGAGGTGAATGAGAGATTTCCACTATGTATATATGTGTGTTACAAATACAACCGTATTGACCAAGTATTGGGGAAAATAATAAAAGAATAAAATACAAAATATCTATTCTAAAATTGTATCAAACACTATCCTTAAAATCCCCCCGCAAGCGTTGCGTGGGGTGAGGACAAACGCAGAGCTTGGAATGAAGAAGTTCAAAAGCAGGACGAGGCAAGTTTTTGGTGAAGATATCTGCAAGCTGAAGATGTGAAGGAACAAACCGTGTGGAAATCTTTCCATTTGAGACCAATTCCCGAACAAAATGATAGTCGAGATCAATGTGATTTGTCCGTTTGTGAGCCACCGGATCCTGACTTAGAAAAATGGCACTCTTGTTGTCACACAGAAGCACCGGACGAGAGGAAAGTGTAACACGAAGCTCAGACAGGAGATTAGTGAGCCAGACAATTTCCGCAACAGCATTTGCCATAGCCCGATATTCAGATTCACAGCTTGATCTAGCAACAGTGGGTTGCTTCTTGGCACTCCAAGAAACCAAATTACCTCCAAAGAAAATCGAGTAACCGTACGTGGAGCGACGTGTCTCAATGCAACGGGCCTAATCAACATCCGAGTAACCAGTGACCGAAGACTCAGACTGCTTAGTAAAAGAGAGACCAAAATGAACAGTACCTTTTACATAACGTAAAATCCTCTTAACTGCATTAAAATGATCATACGTCGGAGAATGCAAGAACTGACTGACAACATTGACAGCATACGATAAATCAGGCCGAGTGATAGTCAAGTATTGGAGAGCCCCAACAAACAACTGATATAGAGTCGGGTCATGAAACAGAGGACCATCACTAACAAATACCTCCCCAGTTGCAAGTGGAGTGGCAACCGGTTTGGCATCGAGCAAGTTCGCCCGCTCCAAAATATCATGGGTATATTTCTCCTGTCCAACAAACAGGCCTGCAGGAGTATATGAGACCTCTAAACCAAGGAAATAATTAAGGCGCCCCAGATCCTTAATAGCAAATTCCTTGTGAGTACGAGCAATAAAGGTCGTGAGCATGTCATTGTCATTACCTGTGACAATAATATCATCCATGTACAAAAGAAGGTAAAGAGCAGAGGTACCTCGGATGAGAAAAAATAGAGATGAGTCAGAGCGACTCTGGCCAAATCCTAAGCTGAAGAGATAAGTACCGAAGCGCTGAAACCAAGCTAGAGGAGCTTGTTTCAGACCATATAAAGCCTTCTTCAGGCGACATACATGATCAGGGAAACGCGGATCAAAGAAACCCGGGGGCTGAGCGATGAAAACAGGTTTGTCAAGAACCCCATTAAGAATGGCATTCTTGACATCAAGCTGATGCAGAGACCACTGATGCTGAACAGCAATAGCTAGAATAACCCGAACTGTAGCAGACTTAACAACCAGGCTGAAAGTGTGATGAAAGTCTGCACCTGGAACTTGAGTGAATCCTTGAGCAACAAGACGGGCTTTATGACACTCAATAATCCCATCTGCATGAAATTTGGTTCGAAAGACCCATTTCGAGCCAACAATGTTTGTACCTGGAGGACGAGGCACAAGATCCCATGTGTGATTATCACGAAGATCATCAATCTCCTCTTGCATAGCCGACAACCATTCTGGAGATTTAGCAGCAGACTTGAAACCTCTAGGTTCGGAACTAGCCACAAGAGTCGAGAGCAAAGCTGTGGAGGAAAGATCGATCGAATATCGAGGCTTGAAGAACCCCACACGAGCATGTGTGACCATGGGATGAATCGGGGCTGGGGAAGACTGACCGAGGCCGGGGGCTGGGGAACCCGGGGCTGGTGCGGGAGCAGCCGCTGGGGGCTCGTGGCCGAGAGTAGGGCCGGGAGCATCAGCTGGTGCAGGAGCAACCGCTGGGTTAGGCTCAGGCACCGGGGCGCATGGTGCTGGAGCGGGCGGAGGCAGCATAGTCGGCTCATCCGCGAGAATCGGGCAGAAATGGGGCGGAGTCGGACGGGGCACGGGGGCGACGGGCGCAAGGCTGTGGGCAGGGGTGTGGGTGGTACAAAAGTGCCATCGAGAAAGCTCGAAATGTCCAGAGTGAACTGAAGAGAAGAACTAGCCCCAGAAAATGGAAAGCACAACTCATCAAACTGTGCATGTCGGCTCAAGAAAATCCGAGATGACTCCGGATCAAGACAACAAAATCCCTTATGCACACTACTGTAACCAAGAAAAATGCAGGGACAACTTCTGGGAGCTAATTTATGTTCAGCATAGTCTCTCAAGAATGGATACACCCTACAACTGAAAGGTTTAAAATTAGCGTAGTTCGGAACTGACCCAAATAGGAGCTCAAAAGGTGATTTGTCAGACAAGATAGCAGATGGCAGATGATTAATGACATACACAGCAGTGGCAAAAGCATTAAACCATAGAGAAGCCGGAGCATGAGCATGAAACATCATCGATAAACCTGTTTCAGAGATATGCCTGTGATTATGTTCTGCACGCCCATTCTGCTGAGGAGTATATGGGCATGAGAGACGATGAAGAATACCATGCAATGACATAAATTCACGAACTCGAGAGTTTACAAACTCAGTACCCCCCATCACTTTGGAAAACCTTAATGGACCGAGAAACTGATTGCATACAAAGGTATTAAATTTCACCAACACATCAAAGAAATCAGACTTTGCACGAAGAGGATAAATCCAAGAAAAACGAGAATAATCATCCACAAATGCAACATAATACTTAAAACCATCAGCAGTAATAATAGGAGCCGGACCCCATAAATCACAGTGAACTAAATCAAGAACTGCATCAGCACGTTTCTCATTCAAAACAAAAGATAATCGTTTACTCTTGGCCAACTGACAAGAGGAACAAAGTGTAGGATTTAGTAATAAAGAAGTAATAGATAAATGTCCTAATTTTTGCAGTAATGAAATAACATAAATTGGGACATGCCCCAGGCGAAGATGCCATAATTCAAAGCTAGCCTTCAAATCTTTATTCCGGATAACAACAACCAACGTTGGAACTCCCCGATCAAGCAAATATAACCCTTTATCAAACCTTTCCTGAGCCAAAATTTTCTTTGTGACCCGGTTCTGAATCGCAAAGAATTTGTCAGAAAACACAACATCAACAGGATAATCTGCAGTCAACTTACTGATGGACAATAAATTTTTCGTAATATGAGGTACAACTAATACATCCAACAAGTGAACATCCCCAGACAGTTTAGAAGTACCAATATGAGAAATATTTAATGCAGACCCATTCCCAACAATAACAGAACCATTACCAGTATACGGCTCATAAGAGTCGAGTGCAGAGGGTTGATTGGTCATGTGTGCTGATGCCCCAGAGTCCAAGTACCAATCAGGTGTGGAGTCATATACGTTGCATGCAGAATGGAAGGCCTGAGCAAGATTGGCTGAGGACATAACCGAACGAGCAACAACAAATTGAGGACACTTGTCAGCATAGTGCTCTCCCCGACAAATCTGGCACTTAGGGATGTAAGTGCGACGACCACCTGAATTTTGCCCCTGTGAATTGGAATTCGGATTGCCCTTAAAACCAGAATGACCACGACCACCTGAATTTTGGCCAAATTGCTGAAAATTTCGTCCACCAGAAGTAAACCCCTATCCACCAGAATTCGGCCCCTGACCATTTGAGGAACTAGACCGATTCGAATTGCCAGACCCAGAATGACGCTGCTTATCACCCTTAGAAGTCGTGAACGCTGCATTGGAGGAATCATTACCCTCCATTGCTTGAAACATTAATTCATATTGACGAGCCTGATGAAGCAAATCCCGGAAGACAGGGATTTTCGGCATTGCCATGCGAGTATCAGCGAAGCCAGCAAACTGGACACCATGCCCTATCATGAACCAGTGGCTCTTATCGTCCTCGTCGATGGGGCGACCAATGGCAGAGAGTTGGTCACATAAAAGCTTGAACTTGCGCCCATATTCCTCGACGGATAACTCGCCCTTACGAAGAGAAAGAAGCTCTTCGCGCAACTGATGTGTATGAGCCACTGAAGCGTCTGAGTAAACAGCCGTGAGAGAGGTCCAAGCATCATAAGAGGTAGAGCAATCAATAACCTCAGAGGCGGCCTCGGCCGTGAGAGACGTGAACATCACACTTAATAGTTTCTTGTCGCGGGTACGCCAGGCGACAAAGGTAGGGTTTGGAGAGGCTACGCCCTCCGCGGAAGTGAGTGTCGGAGCAGGTGCAACGACGGAGCCATCGAGAAGACCCATGAGACCGAAGGACTCCGCCATGTATATAACTTGACGACGCCACATCAAATACGTCGTGGAATCAAGTTTTATCGGGACCATGCTTAGCATAGCGGTGACTGGAAGAGGATCAGTGGCAGTCGGATTCGCCATTGCAACAGATGAGAAGAAGTGATCGAGTGAGAGAAAGTCGCAAAATAAGCCAAGCGAAGGAACTAGGGTTTGCGAAATTAGGGTTCACAAAATTAGGGTTCACGAGCAGAAAATTGCAGAGGCTTGGCGAAGAAGATGACAGTACCGGAGGGGACCAGTCCGGAGAGTACGGCTTCATAGGGGACCGTCCGATGGAGAAGGAAGAACGCGGAAGTTTAGGATCGTTTTTGACTTGATACCATGTGAGGATAATTGAATATCACCGTTAATGAGGTGAATGAGAGATTTCCACTATGTATATATGTGTGTTACAAATACAACCGTATTGACCAAGTATTGGGGAAAATAATAAAAGAATAAAATACAAAATATCTATTCTAAAATTATATCAAACACTATCCTTAATACTATCTGAGTCATTCATCATAATCTAACGGTTCTCCTCTCCTCCTGCTTCTTTGTTAGTGGTCCTTTGAATATCGGAACCGCCTTCCGAGGCCCACTTTCTCCACGTTCCTGTCTATCTCCAGCTTTCATCAATCATCGCCATTTAATCCCACTGATATCTCCTTCTCTAATGAACCTCCTCCATCTTGGGCTAATATGCACGGGCTCATTCGGTGTAGGCCCATTCTTCTAGCTCGATTTATTCCCTTGGACCTCTGAATCCTGGGCCCCAGTAACTTCCTTGGAGCCTTATTCTTTGGGTTTATTTCTCTCCATTGGGCTTCGTTCTCATCTGGGCCTTTTACTCAGATTTCTCCAGATTGACTAATACTAGGATCCTGGGCTCCAAGCCCCTTTCTCTATTATTCTGGCCCACTCAAGGTATGGTCAATGTTCCACGTGTCTTCTCCTCATTGGACGACATAAATATTCCCCATCATAACCCATTATAATCCAATCCGACAATGGTAGTAACTAATATTTTTGAATTATGATCATGTAAATAATTATCATTGTGGTTGCTCTTAGTTGAAGATTTGTGGAATAAAATTGCTATGTGTAATTGATATTGGCGGATCCGTATATATACGTGCTGAAAAATCCAAATACAACGTTTGAATCACCGGTTAGTTGGTTCGAATTTTACAGCTTCAAAATCAAACTAAAACATTATATAGAGCGTTGCAGTTATGGTTATGGATTCTCCAAATCAAAATTGATGGTTAACTGATGAACTAGTGGTTAAACCATAGTTTCCATCTCTATATTTAAACAAAATTTTAAAATCGACGGTTGAGATCAAATTATTTAAAATTAAAGGGAAATCAATGAAATTAGCGGTTTGAAACATGAACTGTCAGTTAAAAATTGAAACTGAAATTGTATTACTGTCGGTTAAGCTTTACCTGAACATCCCAAGATTTTGGAACCGCCATGAATATGTCTATCCATGTAGTGAAGTTGAATTAAAACTACTTAGTTCAAAATTTGTGGATAACTAAAACTAAAAATTAAATGACACTAGTGTAAAACCCGCCTAATATGCGGGATTGAGAATAATTTTTATATCATTATTATAAAAAATATTTAAAAAATTATTTATTAGAATGAAATATAATTTTTTTCATTGATTTGTTTTATTGCCCCTTCTCCAAAATTAGGGCAAGATGAATTTATCATTCTAAGAGAATTGTTTTACATGTCTTTACCGAGAATACTACATTGCTAAGCTCAAGTAAGTATAACTCCTTCAATAGCACTAAAACATAATAAACAAATAGTCAAGTTATCCTCCTATTTTGGGAGTCCATTAGCATTGGAATTCTTTTGTTATATTTTCTCAAGGATTCTTCACACAAAGAATGAATTCACAAAAGCAACTGATTGCAGTAAAATAAAAAAACTTTCACAACCACAAATATTGATTCTTAAATAGAAAATACACTCACAACATTATCTTTAAAACTATATTAAAACATAAAACGAATCCTGATCTTGACTAAAGTTTATCGATACCGTTTTCTCAACTCGTGCAACGTCTGATATACAATAGTCTGATTATGTGGTCAGCACAATATCCAGTTCAATCCCTGCAAGTATAAATTTAATTAAAGCAATGTCGATTGATTTTTGTAACTATTTGATTATCATGCATGAGAGTCTCTCCTTTTATGGCATCAATCTAACATTAAATAACCATTGTAATTTAAAATTTTAATATGGGAATTGAAAATGTTAATCCTAATTTAATTATACCTGGAAGGTAGTAGATTATCTAATTAAGAGCTAATAGCTCTATCGAATCTTCTTTCCATAATAATAATAATAATAATAATAATAATAATAATAATAACAATAATAACTCTATCGGTGATCTTCGTACATCAGGTATGTCAAAGTTCACGTCGTGTGACTCGTTTCAAACAATATCTTTGGCCTATCTGTAGTCCTTAACGAACTCTTCCATTAGCCCTTAACTAACTCTTCCCATTTTGCAGTGTCTAACATTAACATCAAGAAGTTAAGAGGATTTCTAACAATATAATTCTCATTTCTGTTGTACCAAAAAAAGCAAATATCAAAGCTACCAACAAACCCATTTTTATATGTTGTTCAACCCAAGAATGCATCTCATCACCCAAGTTTTTTTTGTTAATGTATCCCTGAAATTTTTCAAAACAATCTGATTTTTTAAAACTATGAATTTCATAAAGAGATCGATGAAAGAGAAAATTGTATATTGAATAATGAAGAATGAAATAGAGATACATATTAGAAGCACAAAAAACAAAACTTCAAACAATTAAAAATTCAATATGTCGACTACAAACATAAAACTTGCAAATCATTAGGTAGTTGATAGAATTAGAAAATCTGAAAAGGACATTGAGATATTGATAGCGCAAACAAAAACATAAAAGGTAGAAGGCAAAGCGTTTAAAAGAACAACAACATATGGTGTTGCTTAAATTGGCATTCGCAAGATAGAACCATAATCCAAATAAACTAAGCTATCAATATATATGGAGAAAGTATTAGATGGAAGTGTAGATACACACAAACATATTATATATACACAGTTACAATAAGGATAAAGAAGAAGATGGATTAATAAAGATTAAAAGGAAATGAGGTACAAATAAAATGGAATTGTAGAGGAATAATTTATGTGAAAACTCCCATCCAAGTGAGTAAAAAATCCATCCATTCGAATGAAGCACAACACTTGTAAACAAAACTAAATTTATAAAGAGAAGATTGGATCAGGATTGAGTGTATATTGAAAGTGGATCAAAAAATCAACAATGAACAGAACAATATCAAACTAACCAATTAAGAGGATATTCACATGTCAAATGAATTCCAAATATCCTCTTCAAAATTGATGTACCCATCGCAGGCAAGACGATAAACAAATTCAAGCACACTGCTCCTCACTACATATTCAAGGGAGAGAAGATTCAGAATTAGTATAATTCGTGCTGGATTTAGAATTGTGTTCTGAAAACCAAAAATAAAAATCAAAACAAAAGTCAATGATAAAAAAAAATATGAACAAAATTTCAGAAAAATTAAAACGAACATGAGCGCTCCCTTACTTTTGTCCATTTATATTTTAATGTCCTTGAATCTAATTATCTAATTTGTGCCGAATAGGTAGAAATTCTCGTAAGAATATCATTAGAAAATGGAAGAAATTGCCCTAAAAAGATTGGGAGAAGAAATATCATCAGAATCGTATACAGAAAAATTGGGGTAATAATTAAGAACGTGTAAAGGCGAAACTTACAAAAAATTAAAAAAACTGAAAATCATCCTACCAATTTGCTGAGAAAAAAACACAATTAATTAACCACTCAAGAAATCTCCATCTTTAGTGAGCAACTAAGACTATATCAGACTAAAAATCAGTAGAAGAACTCAGACGAAAAGATGTCGCATAAATTGAATTTACACCCATTTCCCGCGAAGGAAAAAACGATACCACAACATAATTAAGAATAGATCAACATAAATAACAATTAAGTCATTTTCATCACGAAATCATTGAAACTGAATTCGAAAACGCAAAACCGCGATTCGAGCAAGTGAGTAAACTAATCACAATGGAGACAATTAGGGTTTCATACATCATACCTTGATATGACTGGAGTTTTGTTTATAAATAAATAGATGTGTTGCACCACATCAAGCAAGGGAGATTTGTGTTTAGATGGGGAGAAGTTAGGGGAGATTGTTGGATAAATTCTTTGAATTTTGATAATAGAATGTGTGAGAACATTATGTTGCAAAAAAAAAAAATGTCGAAAGCTATGTTGCAAAAATTTAAGGAAATATAAACAGTCAATAAATTTGAATTTAAAAAATAACTGTTGTAAATAAAATTAGAACTAAATATTAAGAAATTCCAGAAAAATAAGAAAGAGGATAATTGCAAGTAGGTGAAGCCACGTAGGATCAAAAAAGTTGTGAAATAGATAATAGGGTGATTTCTTATTATAATTACAATGTTAATATTTAATTTGGACATTATGTCTTCATATATGGAATAATGTTATATGTAGGGGTGAGCATTCGGTAAAAACCGAACCGAACCGAATTAACCGAATTTCACACCATAATACACCGAAACCGAACCATTTAAGCCTAAAATCGATTGAAACCGAACCGAATTTTTTCGGTTTGGTTTCGGTTTAAAACCGAAAACACCAAAATTTTAACATTATTGAATTAAGTCATTTAATAACACAAAAATTCGGATATATATATATATATATATATATATATATATATATTAAGTAAATATTTCGGTTCGGTTCGGTATATTTACCGAAAAAACCGAACCGAAACCGAAGACCAATTTTTTAAAAATGCAAAACCGATCCCGAACCGAAAACCAATTTAACCGAAACGGAATTTATATTTCGGTTCGGTTCGGTTCGGTTTTTACCATATTCTGCTCACCCCTAGTTATATGTGAATTGGATTCACATGAACTCTATCTCCTTTTTTTATTCATTTACGAAATGGGTCTAAAAAACTCTTATAAATATGATTCATTTAGGGTTTATTCATCGGTCTCAGATTTGTTAATTAAATTTATTCAAGTTTTTATTGCTTACATGTATATTATTTTTACATATATGTAGATTATTTTCAATTTGATAGTACTATTTTAAATATTTCTTCTGTCTCTGTTCTGATCCTGTCAATTAGAGATAAATTCTCCTCATCTTTGGCCCAATGTTTAAAAAATTCTCTACTCCATTCGAAACGATTTTTTTTTTAAAACATGGATTTCCCACCTCAGTGTCAAGGGGAGGATTAGGTGTTGTATAGGGTGTTGTGCACCCTCCCCACCATTGGATCACACACACCCGCACGAATGTGTGTGCGCGTGTGAGATCCAATGGTGTATATTTGCACAGAGGGTACTGTACAACACCAGATCTGAATCTCAGTGTGAAGCCTAATTGGAAGGCTCCTCACCATTTCCAATGAGAAGTAATAAATAGTAAAGAAGAAAGCAAGTCACATATTTATGGTACACACAAAAAATAGATATGATGTGGAAAGCTTTGTTAGTGTACAATAATAATAATAATAATTGAATTAATGATGGAGGGAGAGGGGAGGAGACAAAGATATCTAAGACCACGCGTATGCAAGCATGAAATGCCTGGTCCACTTTTGATCAGGACTGAAAAGGAAAAAGAAAAAAAGAAAAGAAAAACTAGTTACATTTCAATGTAAATTTAGCAATATAGGTTAGGAAGTATATTTCTCAAATTTGTCATCCCACGTGAACTCCTCTCTCCACTGTCTGAGACATATGACCCCAACTTAAATAATAAGTTAATGCTCATACTTGTAAGTTGTAACATCTTTTGGCTTTTTTCCTTTCCTGCCTTGCTTGGCTTGGCTTACTTTTAGCTGACTACTACATATGGTTTTTTTTTTTTAAGAAAGGTAGGAGAAATTTTACCCACTCTTTACTTTTAGCTGACTATTACATATGGTTTATTTTTATTTTTTTTATTTATTTTTTGTTTTTTAAGAAAGGTAGGAGAAATTTTACCCACTCTTGTCGTTAGTCCTTCAGCCGAACGAATTTTAAATCGAAGAATGTGCACACACTTCAGATATTTGCTGGAGAGAGTCAATATAATTCAATTCCCATGACAAACCTCTATAATATTTCAATGAAAATTTTAACACACACGGAGTTTGAACCCGCGTTGTCAGGAGCTTCTCCCCACATCACTACAAGTCTTACCACATGACTACCGTCACACAATTTTTATATCTCATTTACTTTATTTTGAAGGTTTACATTATAAATAAAATCATCACTTTTCGTTTAATTAATTACAATCGAATCTAAAATTTTTGGTAACTATACAATAAATCACCTTCTTTAATATTTTTGCATATTAAGGTTACGAAGAATCCCTTTGCGCCCGGATTTGATGTGACAATTGGTGTAGCCAGCTCTTAATCAAAATATCGTCATTCTGCCAAACAATATATTGAGACATCAAATGCCAAGTATAAGAGATCAACAAATTATATTAAAGCAGTGTTTCAAAATATCATTACCTTTGAATATTATTCGCCTTTGACGAAATACCTTTGTGATATCGTAAATTTCAGATATCAATATTTTTAATCATTGTAAGAGAGTTTGAATTCATGACATTTGATTGCCACACCCACAAAACTTGCATTGGACATGCTATTTTTACAAATTTTTGTAATATTTTAAAAATATTACTACAAAATTCTGCAAATTTATTCCATCTCACATCAAACAACTCGTTAGCATGTGCGACTTCTTAAAAGAAAAGAATATGCGTGAAATCATTAGTACTTATTACATTTATTATTTAAAAATGTGTCATGTATCCAAGAGAAGAAAAGCAAATAATAAAGTAATGTTTAGAAAAATCAAAACCCATGATTGAACACATAATATGGTACCCCATTCCCTAGTCATGCTCATCATCATCATCTCATAACACCCCACTATCTTTTTTCTTTTTCTTTTTTTTTCTATATATAACACCCCTTCCTCCCCCTTTATTTCTACACATTTCTGTAAAGCAACCTTCATTTTCTCTCTTCAAATAAAGCTCCATTACCCTTTTCAGTCTTCTCTCTCACATTTTCATAAGTTATTAAAATATCAAGATTGTTGAAGTGGGATCATTTGTTGTTTATGATGATGGTGGAAAAAGAAGATTTGGGGTTGAGTTTGAGTTTGAGTTTTGGCGTTTCTTCTTCAAATCAGAGTTCTCTGCTATTGAATCTTATGCCATGTTCATCTTCTCCTTCTCCTTCTCCTTTTAGTGTTATTAATAAAGCTTCTTGGACTGATGCCTTTACTTCTTCAGGTACAATTTTCTTTTTCCCCACAAATTTTCACATTTCTTACTTTTTTTTTTAATTTTATTTTGGCTGAGAAAATAGAGATGGTAAAAATGCTGAAATAAAAAGTTGTTTTGATCTAAAGACTGAGATCCGTGTGTTATGGATATAATATTATTAAATTTATGTGCAAGTTTGAATTTTTTTGATGAATTTTTTTTTTTTTATGGTATGTTTAGGCTTGCGCCAAAGGTTATGAATTCTATTCGTACAGAAAGCTATAAATGAATTAATTTTATACATTTTTAACTTTTAGAGGGGATGAAACTTTTTCATAGTAGGACGCCAAGATCATTGGTTCTATTCGTGCAGAAAGCTATAAATGAATTAATTTTACACATTTTTACAAATTTAAACTTTTAGATGAGATAAAACTCTTTCATAGTATCAGAGCTTAGATTTACGCAAAGATCATGGGTTCTATTCGCGCAGAAAGCTATAAATGAATTAAATACACATCTTCTTACTGGAACTTTTAGATGAGATGAAATTGTTTTACAGCGAATTTGCATTGTCGAAAGACTGAATTGATTTAAGATGATGCAGGGCATGGAGATGGGAGGTGTTTTATGAAGGGAATCGACGTGAACTGCTCGCCGGAGGTGGAGGAGGAAGGCGGCGTGTCGTCCCCGAACAGCACCATCTCAAGCGTGAGCGGAAAACGGAGCAGCGAGAGGGAAGATCAGGCGAGCATTAGCGACGAAGAAGATGCTGAAAACTCGAGGAAGAAGCTCAGGCTTTCCAAAGGCCAATCCGCGGTTCTTGAAGAAAGTTTTAAAGAGCACAATACTCTGAATCCGGTATGTAATTGTAATGCAGCAACATATATCAATCCTCTGCTTTTTTCAACAAATTGATGTAATCTTAATGATGAAATGTTGTTTAAATTTGCAGAAGCAAAAGATGGGTTTGGCAAAGAGATTGGGGTTGAGGCCAAGGCAAGTGGAAGTGTGGTTTCAGAACAGAAGGGCTAGGTAAGATGTTTTCTCATACAATGTTTTGGTGTATTTTTCTATAAACTGATTAATTAAGTCAGTCTTATGTGAACCAGTTTTACCGTGCAATGGCTTTACATTTTGAGTCAATTTCAAAACAGTATTACTCGTTTCAGTAAAAGGTATTAGTTGTTTTATTAAAAGAGGTAGTTTGGTAGTATTAGTCGTTTCAGTAAAAGGTATTAGTTGATAGTATTACTTGTTTCATTAAAAGATTTAGTTTGGTAGTATTAGTTGTTTCATTAGAAGGTATTAGTTGATAGTATTAGTTGTTTTAATAAATGCTATTAGTTGACAATATTAGTTGTTTCACTAAATGGTATTAGTTGTTTCATCAAAAGGTATTAATTGTTTCATAAAAAGGTGTTAATTGTTTCATTAAACGGTATTTTTTCTTTCATTAAAAGGTATTAGTACGGTGAAACTGTTTAACATTAATCAACGCATCACGTGAAGAGAATTAGTCCTACTCCTTGCTGATCGGTGCAATTTGTTTACAGGACAAAATTGAAGCAAACGGAGGTCGATTGCGAGTTCCTCAAGCGATGCTCCGAGCATCTGAGAGAAGAAAACAGAAGATTGCAAAAGGAGGTGCAAGAACTGAGGGCTTTAAAGCTCTCTCCACACCTATACATGCAAATGACTCCTCCGACGACCCTCACAATCTGCCCGTCGTGCGACAGATCGGTAGCGCTCCCTGCCCACCCCCGTCCCGTCACTTTCAGTCCGTGGTCTGCCGCCCCTGCCCCTATCCCTCACTGCAGGCACTTCGATCTTCTGCATTCCCATTCCCATTCCAGATCATGATACTGATTTATTATTTCCTTGCTTAATATGAAATTAATGTCATTATACTTATAAATTAATTAATATCATACTCCCCCGACCTGTTTTAAAATGTTAATTCACTGTTTGACTCGTGTTTTAGCGAGCGAGTTGTTTATTAGTATTTAAAATGATAAAGTGATTTTTAAAATGGGTTATGATAGTCCTACCCCTCATTTATCATACACCTCCTTAAAAGTCGTTTTATTATTTCATATGTAGTGAATGACCAAATCTAAAATAGGACGGAGGGAGTAGAACTTATCAAGTGATACTATTACAATAATATATTAATACCATAGTATTTATGTGTATTAATTTAAATGTTATAGTATTAGTTTATAAGAATAATGATATTAGTGAATGAATGTTTTGGTATTAGTATTGATTTATTTTCATACGATGAACAAGTTTCATAGCAGCGTCGTCTTGGTGTAGTTCTCCCGAGGGTGTTTTGATATCTAATTAGCAAGTTGTAACAACCCAGCAAATGTTCCCTATTAGCAAGGATACCACAAATCTGCACCATTTATTGAGAAAATCTTCCAAAATATGAGATGACATAAAGATGCAATACCGAACAGTGCAAAGTATAGGAAACGTGGGTGAAAAAAAATCACATGATCGAGCCACAGAGGCAATACTATTTGTTTACGTTAACAATATGATGTGTTTGTCCATGTAATATCATATTATCCAGCAATACAATATAACTTATGCAGCATTATATTATTGTTTGTGTGGTATTAGTCTATTAGTCTGTTTAATGTAATACTAGCCTCATCCACCAAATTTATATACACATTTCATTTTTGCACGTAGTTCAATAAATAAGTTTTGCATTAATAATTGGAATGATAAAATGACTTTTAAGGATAAGTATGATAAATGAGCCCCTCGTACATCATACTCATCCTTAAAAGTCACTTTATTATTTCTCGCAAAAACTACGTGCAAATAGTAAATGAATATAAATTTGGTGGACGAAGGGAGTATATATTAGTGTATTATACTTTTGTAAATATCAATTCAGTTTTGTCCCACATCATTTAGGCTTGCAATGTAAATGTATTGTATTGTGTATATAGTTTACTTGTAATCAATGAGAAAATAATCCCTTCAAATATATTTCTTCTATATGGTAACCGAGCTTTTTTCTGGCTAACGCCCAAATCTTTTTTTTGGGTAATCAATGAGATAACATATCTCAATTTTCCAATTATCCTGGTGGTTAGGAAATCATATCATCCCATTTCCTACATTCACGTTAATTAATAGGAAATCATATTTGACAAAAACTTGTATAGATCTGGTTCATGCTATGAACTTAGTTATTTAAGTATCACTGTTACATATAAAAACTCTCACTGTTATGTATAAAAACTATCACTATTATGAACAAAAACAATCACTATTTAGAAAATGTTTTATATTTTTAAACAGTGAAATTTTTTGTGCATAACAGTAATAATTTTTACACATAACAGTGATAGAGTTCATGTGTGAACCTGGTTCACATGAGTGTTACTCATCATATTTTCCTATTTCCTATATTCAAGGCATTTATTAGGAAATCAAATCCTCCCATTTCCTTAATTCACGGCAATTAATAGGAAATCATATTCTCTCATTTCTTTAATTCACAGCAATTAGGAAATCAAGTTTCAACCCATATCCCAGATTTTGTCTTCTACGTAAAACATCCTGCTTTCACTGCAATTCAATATTCCCACACCCGCTTCCGCCTCACGTACCATAATTACAGTCGCCATGCCCAATCTCGAGTCCGTGCAAGCATCGATTTGCAGCCAGGGACGGATCTAGGATTTAACGACGGGGTGGGCTGAGAATTTTTTTAAAGTTTGGTCACATTAAAATTTTGTATTTATATATAGCATTTTTTTAATATATTAATTTAGGTGGTGTCATATGAAATTTCAAAATATAAAACTCATCAATAATTAAATTCGAATTTATTTATATTTTTAGAAAAATATATTTCAAAAGATTGGTGTTCATTTATAAAATATGTTATTTTTCTATTAATAAATAATATTTAATTAAAATAAAATCTGCGCAATATTTTTTTAATCATTTCAAGAAAAGTTTATCGGTTTAAAAAATATCACATTTAACTCATGTTAGTACATTATTACATTTATTATATAATTTTTCTTATTCTAATATTAAAGTGACCAAAAATTTATTGTTATCACAAAATATAACAAATAAAAAATAACTTACTCATACATATTTCTCAAAAGAAAAGGACAAAAATTGAGAGAACAATGTAAATATTTAATATTGAACAAGTTAAATAAATAAAAAATGCTAAATAAAAAAAAATAGAACCATATTCAGATGATTAAACTCTAAATGTTTGGGTGTGAGAGCCGCAAGAAAACACATCCAAAATTACAATAAAATAAAATCTTTGTTATGGATGAAATTCTTGAACTTCAATACTTTAATTAAATTGTAATAAGAAAAAGAAAAAAAGAAGGAGAAACAATATTGATCAAGAAAATAAATTTATATCAAGCTGTATCTTAATTTAATAATTGAATAGAGAGTGTGTGGATGAGCTTTAATTTTAGATTGAAATTTATAAATTAAATATAAAATAAAAAATAATATTGGGTTGGGCTTAAATTCGTGTATTGAATTTTATTCATATATTATATACAGATATATAACAGGTTAGTGGGGGCTTGCATTGGGCTGGAGCCCGGTGCAGCCCCCTAGAAGAACCGTCCATGTTTGCAGCCAGCGCCCATATATGGGCAAGTGCCAGTTATGCGGCATACGTGGTCATGCGGCCAAACGGTGCACTTCCTACAGTCTCTCCCGTGTGCAGTCTCCACCACTGCCTCCATATTCTGCCTATGTGTTCCCCTCGGCACACAAGGCTCACTCAAACCCCTGCCACCTCTGACTGGATTTTAGACTCGGGCACGTCTCATCACATAACTTTCGATCTCTCAAATCTATACTTGCATACTCCGTATGATGGTAATGACGGAGTAGTCATTGGTGATGGTAATGGGTTAAAGATTGCTAATATTGAAAGTTTGCAATTTTTTGGTTTCGAATTTCTTAAATTCCCTGATACTTTACATGTGCTTGCTATATCACGAAACCTTATTTCTGTTTCTCGGCTTTGTCAAGCAAATAACATTGAAGTTGTGTTTTCTGATTTGGGATTTCAAGTGATGGATCGTCGTACGGGGGAAACTCGTCTACGCGGCTCTTGCGTTAATGGACTTTACATATGGCCTTCTGGTGGTGTACATGTTTTTCGTTTCGTTGCCTTGACCTCTACCCGCCTACCCCTCTCTACGTGGCACTCCAAACTTGGTCATCCTTCTCCCTATATTCTTAACAATGTTATTTCCAGCAATAATTTACTTGTGGTTAGAATGTCTAGTCTTTCATGTGATCCTGTAAGTGCATTAAGAGTCATAAACATCATTTTTCTATATCGAGTCTTACATCGTCTATGCCATTAGAGCTACTTTATTCTGATGTTTGGACTGCTCCTGTTTTATCAGTAGATGGTTTCAAATATTATGTCATATTTGTTGATCATTTCACTAAATATGTGTGGCTATATCTGTTGAAACGCAAATCCGATGTTTTGTCCACCTTTGTTGCATTCAAAGCTCTAGTTGAGAAATTCCTTAAATCTAAAATTATCACCTTATATTCTGATAATGGGGGTGAATTCATTGCCCTCCACTCATTTCCCACCTCTCATGGGATCACTCATCTCACTACTCCACCTCACACATCCGAACACAGTGGTTGTTCTGAGCGGCGACATCGTCATATTGTTGACATTGCTCTCATTCTCCTACACCAAACGTCCATACCCATCACATATTGGCCTTATGCTATGTCTGCTGCTACCTATGTTATCAATCGTCTTCCCAAAGTAAACCTTTCCATGTTATCCTCTTATGAAAAGCTCTTCAACCACCCCCAAACATATCTAAACTTCGAGTCTTTAGTTGTTTGTGTTATCCATGGCTACGCCCCAATTCTACTCACAAACTTGACAATCGATCATTTCCTTGTGTCTTTTTTGGTTATTCTCAAACCCAAAGTGCCTACTTTTGCTTTGATTCATCCACCCACAGGCTTTATACTTCATGTCACGTTGATTTCGTAGAGGATAAATTCCCCTTTCCTACATTGTTCCAACCTACCTCATCACCGCCTTCTGAACCTATATTATCAACTCATATCCCAACCCCTCCACCCCTGATGCATGTACATGATCAGTCGCTGCCTGCTCCACCATCTCCACCTCCTCGTGTTGATCCATCACCACCCACAACGACTTCGAACTATCCTATGGTCACACGGCTGAGAAACAACATTGTGAAACCAAATCCAAGGTATTGTCTTACCCCTTCTCTTACTGTTGATATTGAACCTACAACTGTCTCACAGGCCTTAGTTCATTCTCGGTGGAGAGATGCAATGTCCTCAGAGTTCAATGATCTTCTTAAAAATGACATTTGGGATCTTGTTCCTCCAGATCCTTCTCACAATGTGATTGGGTGTAAATAGGTGTTTCAAATCAAAAGAAAACCTGATGGGTCTATTGATAAGTTTAAAGCTCGCCTTGTTTCCAAAGGCTTCCATCAGAGGCCTGGTATTGATTACTCAGAAACTTTCAGTCCCGTGGTTAAACATGCTACTGTTCGTCTTGTTCTTAGCCTTGCAGTTTCTCAGGATTGGCCACTTCGGTAGTTTGATGTGAACAATGACTTTTTCCATGGCTCCCTACCAGACGAGGTCTATATGTCCCAGCCCTCTGGTTTCGTGGACAAGAATTACCCTTCTTATGTTTGTAAGTTGCAGAAATCCATCTATGGTCTCAAGCAAGCTCCCCGTACCTGGTACAATGCTCTTCGTTAGTTCTTGGCATCTGTTGGCTTCACTCACACCAAATCCGATGAGTCCTTATCATATATTCAAAAGACGGTGTCATTGCCTATTTTTTGGTCTACGTTGATAATCTGATCTTGACTGGAAACAATACTGACTTTCTAGATCGTATCGTATCTGCCTTAGCTGCGTCCTTCTCTGTCAAGGATCTTGGGGAACTATCCTACTTTCTTGGGGTGGAAGTTCTTCGTTCCTCGTCAACATGTGTTCTACTTCAACGGAAGAACATTACCGACCTTCTTGTAAAGTACAACATGCTCGAGGTGAAACCAGTTCAGACCCCTTGGCTCCAGGGGTCAAACTTTCCCTCAATGATGGTACTAATCCAACTGATGCCTCATCCTATCGACAAGCACTTGGAAGTCTTCAATATCTTCTGTTTACCCGACCTGATATTGCCTTCGCTGTCAACAGGTTGTCTCAATTCATGCATGCCGCAACTGAGCTCCATTGGGGTGCTGTTAAGCGTCTGTTCCGTTATCTTAATGACACACGTCATGTTGGCATCACACTTCGTCGTGATTCACCTCTGTCTCTTCATTGTTTCACTGATGTAGACTGGGCGGGTGATTGTGATGATCGATCTTCTACAGGGGCCTACATTGTTTTTCTTGGTTCTAATCCCATTTCCTGGAGCTCACGAAAGCAACGTTCTGTTGCTCGTTCTTCGACTGAAGCTGAATACAGATCCATTGCTTCTGCTTCTGCTGAAGTTCAATGGATGAAATCCATTCTCAGTGAACTTCGGGTTTCGTTATCAAATGTACCAGTCATTTACAGTGATAACATTGGTGCTACGTACTTGTGCTTGAATCCGGTTTTTCACTCTCGCATGAAACATATTGCTATCGACTACCACTTTGTTCGGGATCTTGTGCAAAAATCTTCTCTCCTTGTCTCACATGTCTCCTCTTCGGACCAGTTGGTTGATGCTCTCACTAAACCCTTGCCTCGGGCTCGACTTTCTCTTCTTATGACCATGATTGGTGTCACTAACCGTGCACCATCTTGAGGGAGACTATTAGTGTATTATACTTTTGTAAATATCAATTCAGTTTTGTCTCACATCGTTTAGGCTCACAATGTAAATGTATTGTATTGTGTATAAAGTTTACTTGTAATCAATGAGAAAATAATCCCTTCGAATATATTTCTTTTATAATATCATGAAAAATGCGTGATATTGTTAAGATAAACAAATAATATTATCTTTACAATTCGATCTTGCTAGCAAGTTATTTTGATATAAGAATTTTTTAGAACATGCGACATTTCCCCCCTATATTTTTAGGGGTCCGGTTATTAACACCCCCAATTTTAGGAGATACACCAACATAAATTATGAACTACCTATTATACCCCCTCTTTTAAAAAATTCTAATTAAATGTTTTTATTATTCTCTTCCTCTATGTTTCTATACTAGCCGCTGCAACACCCTCTCCATTTTCTTCCCCCAATTTCTCACCTCTGCCAACCATCTCTCTTTCCCATCTCTCCACCCATTTTTCTCCCTCATTTTCTCAAACCCCCACCACCTCTGTTCCCAAATTCTTCATTCTCCATCTCTCCTTTTCCAAAATAATAATTTCATATCTAGGTTAAGTTTTAAATTTTCATTTTCTTCTCTAAAGATCAGATTCTAAAAATAATGTTCATTTCAATTACTCTTGCCAAAAATATATGATGATTATAGATATATTTGGGTTGCAAACGATTGTAAGAAGGTGGTGATTTTCAATCATTTTCTATGAAATTGATTAAATTTCTGAAAAAGGTAAAAATTTAAGAGAAGGAGAAATGTCGGCGTCAAGCGGCGGTGACGGCGGCGGGCGTTGGAAGCGGCGACAAATGATGGCGACGGGCGGTGGATGACGGCTGCCGGCGGAAGAAACGGAGGCTGGTGATGAGAATTAGGAATATGGTTTTGATATTTTTTAATTTACACTGATAAGGGTAGTATGAAATATTTGTTGACTTTTTTTTAATTAGTTGGTGTATCTTCTAAGGATGGGGGTGTTAATAACCGGACCCATTTTTAGGCCTCCTTTAGTTCTAAGAGCGTCTCCAAGGAAGACTCAAATCACTAAGTATCAGGGATTAAAAAATTTGTGTTTTGAGTTATAATTTGAGTTGTAAATGGTTGGAGATGACCTAAGTATCATGGATTAAAAAAAACCCAACCACCCAACACACACACACACAAATATTTGTTTGGTTGTCATATTTATTTAACCAATAGCCTAATATTATATAATACTCTCTCTGGCCCGCTCTTATTTGATCATTTACTATCTGCACGAGTTTTAATGTAAATGTTATTTATTATTATTAAAATGGATAAAAATGTTTTTTGATCATAATTAAATGATAAAGTAATGACATTGATGTAAATTAAATGAGATAAAATTGATTTTAATATGAAAAAAGTAATGACATAAAATATAATATTGAGATGTTTGAGGAGTATAAAATAAAAGGGAAAAAATTATTTTATTGTTGTTTATAGAAATGGTTAATTAAGTTTCAAACGAACCTTTTTAGTTTAAATAAGAGTGAGACGGAGGGAGTATTTCTCTTGTGTAAGATCATTTTAGAATTATTGTGAATTCACTCTTGGAGGTGGTATCCAAAATCTCATTTTGGACTTCAAACATATTAAATTTGAACTGATGAATGTGTCCTATTTTCAAAAATGACCTCTACTCATTTGCATCCCATTCTTCTACTCATCAATCAGACCCTAGCAGGTTGATTTTCCTCCTCCATTATCGCTCCCATCAACGTTCTTTACCAGATTCACGTACTGAAAAGAAAGGGGAGAGAGAAGGAGAGAGAGTGGCGGATAAAAACTATGGAGAAGAAAAAACAAGAGCAAAAGAAAGAAGTGGGAATGCACGATCATGATAACTAATATAGAGAAAAAAAACAAGAAGAAAAAAAGAGGTGAGAATGCACGATGGGTAGCTAATACTCCCTTTATCACACGTTAAGTTTTACATTTTGTCATTTTGAATGTCCCAACTTAAACTTTATGTTTCCCTTTTTGACAAGTGTGGGCCCACTTTTTTAAACAACTATCTCTATTTTTACTCAACTAGTTTTTTATCAACCCGTAGTATTGTCATATTTTGTAGAGAAATATTTTCTCATTTTTGTTATTTTATTGTTGTTTATATTTCAATATAACTTTAAGTTATAGATTATAAATCTTTCATGCAATACATGTGGAACTACTTAAAAGGAAAGAATAAAGAGAAACATCGCCCTAAAGTTGCCCAAAGAATACAAGGATACTAAACCTAAGTAGGCCCAAAGAAATGGGTCACAACTCACAACCAACAAGCCTATTATAAGGGGGGAAAAAAACCACTTTGCCCAAATGCCAAGAAGCCCAAAATCTGTGAAACCCCCCAAAAGAGTATTAACTATTAAGCAAGTCTAAACTTCTAAAATTTTTATAACAAAAGTAATAGACCCAAAAAAAAAACGACAAAAATTAGGGTAAGACTATCTCATGAATCTTACTTTAAAGGCAAATTTAAATTTGACCCATATTACTTTAGATTCATGAGACGGTGTTGTGTGATACTCGCTCCGTCCCATAAATACTTGTACTATTGGTTTGACATTCAAAATAAGAAAATGAAATAATGAGTGAGATTTTTAGGGAAAATTTTGTAAACTTTAATGTATAAAGTAAAAAGATGAGTTAGATTGTGTGTATGTGTGGATCCAAAAGTGATGACATTTTGTGTAAAATTATAAATATTATAAATGCGGAGTTTATAGAATGTTTTTCATTTTTTAAGTGTGCAAGTTATTGTGGAGCATCCAAAAAAAGAAAAGTAAAAAAGGTACACATATTTATGGGAGGTAGGGAGTACATGACAATTTGTGCATTTTTTTAATTAACATTGCAAATTGAATGAAACTTAGTACTACCACTATCGCCGCTAAAACTTTACATTTGAAAAATGACCAAGATTTTAAGGAATATAATTTTAATTATATTATTAGTTGGTGGGATGCGTAAAAGAAGTAAAAATGAGGCGAGAAAAAAAAAGTGTATGTGTTTTAATATTAATTGCGTGACAATGAGTGTAATTTTAAGTAAAAGTAGTGATATCCCTTATGATCTAAAGGTGAACCACCTCTATTCATATGGTGATTTTATTTCAAATCTCTGAATTTCTGTAATAAGTTATTTATAGTATTATTATTAATTTTTTATTTTTTATTCTCAGTCATTCGTTATTTAATTTTAATCTTTACCTTCTAGTTATTTCTTATCTATTAATTGTGGATCACGTCTTATTCATGTGGTGGCTCTATTTCAAATTCCTAAATTTCTAAGAGAAATTATTTATAATTTTATTAATAATATAATTTTTAATTCGTAATATTAATTTTTCTAGTTTAATTTGTGTCATTCAATCTTTTATAGTTAATGATTAATATAAATATAAATATTTTATCTACTAAAGGTAAATCACCCATAATCTCTATAAAGTCTTTATTTCAAGTTCTAAGAATTCTATGAAGAGTTATTTATGTTATTTTAATATTTAAATCTTAATTATTCATTTTTCTTTAATAATCAGTAGTACATGATTAATCTTATTTTAGTTTAAGTATTTCAAATATTTATTTAATTTGATTCATTCAAATTACTTATAATCATTTTTTTTTATTAAACTATACATAATACTCCATCTTTAAAAAAAAAATTGGATTTTTTCAGATAAATTATAAATATTTTTTATCAAAATTAACCTTAGTTAATAATAATTAAATATTTTTAACAATAATTATTATTGACTAAAAATTATTCACATAACACATTTTAAAAAAATTTAAATAACCATTTTCGGGTATATATGAGATTGGGTTGGGGAAGGGGGAGAAATGCCAAAATGACATTTATTATACAAATATTTCAAAAGGCTAAAACGATATTTTTAAAAAAATTAGAGAAAGTATGTGTTATTAAATGTAACATATTTTTAATTGTGCAGCATATTAATTATTAAGAAATCAAATATTATTTTATAATATAATTTTATTTTCAACTCGTGTAATACACGGGGTTATAACCTGTGTTATATAAAGTGTGGTCACAACTTGCCTAAAAAAATAAAAATGTAAAGCTTTAACTAAGAAGTCTGAAATGACAAAATATAACATTTGCTCAAACTGATGACTTATATGTCACTTTTTATTTTAAAAATACATCTTTTTTATTTTTGAAAAAAATATAAGAGAAGGTCTTATATGAGACCATCTCACGAATTTTATTCGTGAGAATGAGACACAATAAACAAACAAAAATATGTTAGTTTAGGCATAAAATCTCAAGATCAAAGACTTCAATAGCAATGAAATTGATCGGTAAAAAAATCTCACAAGTTAATTATAAAATCATATTCGGATAACTATGATACTAATTAATTGGTTGAAATCGAAATTTGCATCAATGCAAGGGGTAAAACTAGACATTAACTGTTTTGAATTTAAGTTACCTCGCCGTTCTATCCCTTCATATCAAAATATATTTGTACTCTTATTTATTAATATAAATTATAACCATAATCCCATTATTCTTAAATACTGATGTATATTGATTATATTGAGGACAATTTTTCATTGAAAATAGAAGAATGACAAATAAAATGGAACACAATTTTGAATAAAATAGGACAATTTTGGAACGGAGGCTGTGACTACTACCCAGCATGTATGTACTTCTCGGCGGAATTAAAAGATATTAATTTCACTTCCCTTAGGTCATCATGCAAGTTAAAAAAAAAAATGGAAGGCTAAGCTATCAAAATATAATAAATGACTTTTATTACTACATCCTTTAACATATTGATATTTTTCAGCCCATTTCATGCCACACAAATTATCGTGTGAAATTTTTTCATAATATGAAACTTATGCTATTACATTTATAAAGTGATATCACTATTTTTATAAACCAGTAGTCTAGTATTTATAACATTTAGTACTATGATCTCAATTTATAAATATAATTGTATCAATTGATAAATGTAATGTTATTAATTCATAAATGTAGTGATATAAATTTATACTATGAACAAATTATAGCAGAGTGGATCTCTTGTGCACCCAAGTGCACCGTGCACTCATGCAACGAAATTACCCATTAAAAAAATTATTTGACCCATTAAATATATTAAAAATTATTGTATACCAAAATTTACGGAACAAGATATTGAATGTGGCTATTTGGATTGGTATAACAAACGAGTATTAGTGGAGAAACGAGTGTGATTAATGAAGAACAAATAACATGTTCTTCATTGAATGCGAATGATAAGTGTTTAAATCTAAGTGTTAGATGCGATAAAGTAAATGCGAGAGGATTTGGGCCAATGACCTCTTTTGTTGGCTGATAAAGTCTTTCTTATTCAGTGTGAAATTTTTCGACCTTTTAATGAGTCTTAACTTCTCCTATTTATAGTACAAAATGACCATCTAGTTGGCCTTGCTACCAACTCTCGATGGAATTTGACCGAGAATTAATTGTATCCAGCTACTTTGGACTTTATAGTATACTCTAAATCTTAGTCTCGCATAACTAAACATGCCACCTGCGACTCTGAATTGGTTTGCAGGTAGCGCAGAGATTTGCGCCTATGTTTTCCCTTTTGAGTCCGCGGCGGTAGAACCAACAATATCCTCAGAGTCTTCTCGGCGATTTTGGGTAAGATTATCTGATATTGGTTGTTTACGTGTTAGGTTAGCCAAAATTATTCTTTGGTAAGTGGGAAACATTTGACTCAAAACTCTCTATCCCTTTTACCTTGATCACAAGTCTCACAGAATTGGCTAAGCATAACTCGCCTATTTGTGTATGCAATTATATTGAGGGTGCATAGTCGTCAATAGGGCGACTACTAGGCGAGTCCCCCATGGGCGATATCCTACGGGTAAGGCGATTGCCGCTATGACGCGCTGGGGCGAAAGTAAATGGGCGGTTATGGCGCAGCGGGCGAAAGAAGAAAGGCGTAATTATGGCGATATGGCGCTGCAGTAGTAGCTGGGCGCCGGGCGTAGTAGGGATGGCCGGGCGAAAGTATGTGCGAGCAACAAGGCATCAAGGTGAAGGGCGCAGCCACTACGGCAAGTGCTGGCGCTAAAGGCGCGATGTAGCAGCTGGCGTTATGGCGCTGCTGGCGTATCGCGGCGGCGGTCGCCTGGGGCGTAGCGGGCGCGGCGGGCGACCATGGCAGTATCGGGCGGCTATATGCATCGGCGCCCATGCGTAGGGATGCCCGGCGAAGTTGCGTGGTGCCCGGGGATGCCCGCCCGAGGATTGCGTGGTGCCCGGGCGATCAACGGGTGCCCGTGCGGGTTTCGGCCAAGTAGCCAGGAGTGGGGCACCCGGGCGAGTAGCGGCTAGTGAGAGACCTGCAGGCATGGATGAACTCGTCCCATATCAAGCCATTTTTAGAGGATATCAGGCCCACCATTTATAACTTAATGACACAAGAGATCCAATCAATTAGCCCGGATCATTTGGCACACAACAATTGCCCCTCATGTTACTTTTTGCTTTAAGTGAGGAGTGACGTGATATATATCCCGAGGTTGTGCCTTTTGATTACAAATTGGGCGAATTACCGTGTCTCTAGATCAAGTAACTTGAGATTTGTTAGATGAAGTTGGGCCCCAATGGGCGAGTTAGTTCGACGCGGGGCGAAGTTGGTCCTCAAGTGAGTTGTTTAGGTGTCGGCCACCTCGCCTCATAGGGCGAGTTCCCTGGATGGGCGATTTACATCGCTAGCCATTCAGACGTCGGGCGAGTTACTTGGACGGCGACATGCATCGTGAGCTGCGGATGTTGCACGAGTTGCTGGATGGGCGATGGCATGGTGAGCGAGTAGACTCCAAAATCGAGTTTTCTGAAAGCCGAACGACTCACTCAAGGGCGAGTTACTTGGAGGCCGAACGGGATGGAGAGATGGAGCAAACTTAAGGCGAGTTGCACCAGGTTGGCCGAATTGATGGTATTGGGCTGGTTATGAGTGGCGTGCGAGCGAGTTGGGCCGAAGACGGGCGACAAGGAGCAAGTTGGGCCACCTTCTCTGATTTCCTTCGTGAGATTTTAGGAATTTTTTGCGTCGACTTCTCCGATTTGGCGGCGGCACATTTCGGCGAGGTGGCCTCTACATGGTGAGCGAGCAGATTCCAATAGCTAGGTGGATGAGTTGTGCCCTGGGCTATCGATCACGAGCTCAGCAAAGTGGCGAGCAGGGCGTCTTACTTTCTTGTGGGTGAGATGGCGAGAAGGAGGCCAATTTTAACTCATTCCATATGGCTGAGCGAGATAGATTCACTCAACAAATTAGAGCCTGTTGCGGGACATTTTCCTTGAACATTCTCTTGTTCGGCAGGACATTTTTCTCAAACATTTTCTCTTGTTCGCCAGGACATTTACTTGAAGTTTGATATTTTAAGCGAGCTATGGCGCGACCTGATGGCGAGATGGGATGAGGCCTGACCTAGCCGCCACTTGGGCCTAAATGGAGAGATGGGCGAGCGTCAAGGTAGACGAGTTACCCGATCCAAGTTTGTTTGGGCTAGCGTTGGAGTGGGGCAAGCTACGAAGCAAGTCGCCCCGGACCTAGATGGCGAGCAAGTCACCTAGGGCGAGAAGTGGAGTGGCGAGTAGCAAAGCGAGTCTCCCGATCGAGATGGTGAGCAAGTCGCCCGGGCCAAGAAGTGGAGTGGCGAGCAGCAAAGCAAGTCGCCCGATCGAGATGGCGAGCAAGTCGCCCGGGCCGATAAGTGAAGTGGCGAGCAGCAAAGCAAGTCGCCCCGAGATGGCGAGTAAGTCACTCGGGGCGAGATGTGGGCGAAATGGGCGAGTTGTGCAAGCTCCCGGGCAAGATGGGCGAGTTCCATCGAGCATCAATTTTGTTTAGTCCATAACTCGAGTTCCCGACCTCCGATTGAGTTGATTCTTTTTTTGTTGCGACCGTCTTTTCGAGGAGCTTCTCGTAGTTGTGAGAAATATGTTTTTACACATTGCCCTTGGGCGGGCAAGTTGTTTAAACTCGGGCGAGTAGGCAATGCCGGGCGAGTAGGCGAGTTGGGCGAGTTCCAATGAGCATCAGTTTTGTTTCCTCCATAACTCGAGTTCCCGACCTCCAATTGAGTTGATTCTTTTTTTGTTGAGACCGTCTTTTAGAGGAGCTTCTCATGGTTGTGAGTGAGATATTTTTACACATCGCCCTTAGGCGGGAGAGTTGTTTAAACTCGGGCGAGTAGGCGATGCCGGGGGAGTAGGCGAGTTGGGCGAGTTCCAATGAGCATCAGTTTTGTTTCGTCCATAACTCGAGTTCCCGACCTCCGATTGAGTTGATTGTTTTTTTGTTGCGACCCTCATCTCAAGGAGCTTCACTTGGTTCAATGCTCTTCTCAAATATTCTTCTAGATCAAAGCAGTTTATTTTGCCCCACTTCTAGCTCGTTTCCACAAATTGATTTTGGCGAGCTGGCGAGATTGAGCGAAGTGGGGCCGGCTAATCCTCCGGCGAGGCCATGAACTGCTAGAATCACATTCGGACTCTAGCGAGGTAAAATGAACAGATGGCAAGCTACTCCGAGGCGAGATGGGTAAAACGGTGAGAAGGGCAAGATGGGGCGAGCAACTAGCTGGGTCCAATTCCCATATCTATTATGTTGAATCGCCTCAAGGGAAGGAAGTGGGGTGATCACTGCCCCAGGCAAGGTCGTTAATAAAGTTTCGGTGGAGGTGGCTCCTACTCAAGATAATCATTCTACTTAGTACTTTTTTGTTATAGCCGTATGTCGACTTTTATCATGTTCGATTGTCTTATGTGCTTGCAATCTATGTTTGGCTTGTCGTCTTAATTTTATGCGACTTTAGTTGTCTTATTGTTTTGCAACTTTGGATGTCTGTTATGAACTTTTATGTTTATGGATTATCTTTGGGAGGTCGACGTCCTTAGAGATCGACGATTTGGGTAATCGGCCTTCTTGTAGGTCGACGACCTGCCCCCTTGTCCATGACATAAAATATTCGATCGTCTTATTTTAGTACGATCCTAGTGCTTGGCACTTATTTGGTCGTCTTATTTGGATGCGACTTATTACCTTGGCACTTGTATGGTCGTCTTATTGGGATGCGACTTATCACCTTGGGACTTGTATGGTCGTCTTATTTGGATACGACTTATTACTTTGGCACTTGTATGGTCGTCTTATTGGGATGCGACTTAGTGCCTTAGTACTTGTATGGTCATCTTATTTGGATGCGACTTATCACCTTGGCACTTGTATGGTCGTCTTATTTGGATGCGACTTAGTGCCTTAGTACTTGTATGGTCGTCGTATTTGGATGCGGCTTATTACCTTGGCACTTGTATGATCATCTTATTTTGATGCGACTTAATGCTTTAGTACTTGTATGGTCGTCTTATTTGGATGTGACTTAGTGTCTTAGCACTTGTATGGTCGTCTTATTTGGATGCGATTTAGTGTCTTAGCACTTTGTATTTAGAACATATA
The DNA here is from genome assembly GCA_037126765.1 of Stenogyne calaminthoides. Taxonomy (NCBI): domain Eukaryota; kingdom Viridiplantae; phylum Streptophyta; class Magnoliopsida; order Lamiales; family Lamiaceae; genus Stenogyne; species Stenogyne calaminthoides. The sequence goes on along the minus strand of JBBCBC010000023.1, from coordinate 8,385,442 downwards.
CTATAATAACTGATCCGTTAGAGGTCAGTAGACCTACCCCAAATTTCTGATCACTAAAATCTAAGTGCATGACAAATTTGACTGAACCGAACTTTGACAAAAAATCAACTTTCATTTCCAAATTTGAGGCGAACTATTTCATAAAATTTAGACTACCAAACTACTGGTAATATTTTTTCAAATACACTGCATTCCAAGGTGTTGAGCTGGGACTCGCATGGGATTGGTTCTGGGAAGCTTTTGGGTCACATAATCAGCTACTGAGGTACGACTTTTCTAGCTTGGTAGCTGGCTTATTTGTGTTGTTGGTTCCCTGCTCTTCCATCCGTTGAGCAAACAGCTCGGTGCTATTGATCAATTTTCCGGCTTGGTGTCTGAAATCGACGTAAGATGCTGGATAGTCTATATTCATCATCCTCCACAGCTTCGTGTTCATCCGGAGTCCTCCGACAACTCCCATAACTTTAACTTCATCTTCGAGCGGCTCCCCGTCCATGACCAATTTATCAACCCTTTGGATATATGCGCGGTCGGTCTCATCTTTGAACTGCCAGACATATGACAATCTCTGCTTTGGTCCCCACCTTGTGAGTCATGGTGGCAAAATGGTCGAGGAAGAGCTGCGACATTTGGCGGAAAGATTCCACCGAGTATGGTGGCAAGGTGTTGTACCATCTGTAGGCTTGGTCGTCCAATGTGAGAGGAAACAACCTACATTGAGTCGCATCAGTTGCCCCCATTGAGTTCATGTAGGCCGTGAACTTGCTGACGTGGTGTATGGCGTCTGTGTCGCCAAGATACTGAGTGATGGAGGTCGCCGTGACTTTTGGTTGGACGGGAGCCAATATCATTGCCGGTGATAATGGCGACAATGGAATCCTAGCTGGAGTTGGGTTTCCAATTTTAGCAGCGACCTGATCTTGAAGATCCTTGAGGGTTTGAACTATTACCGCTAGTTGTTCAACATCAATTTGGTTGGCTCCACTTCACTGTTGGTGGCGAGGTGAGAGACTTCTTTCAGCTCTCTCTCGCTGATGATGACGAGGTGAAGGGGTTCTCTCCGCATCATCTCGCTGATGATGGCGAGGTGATGGGCTCCTTCCCAAACGATCCTTAGCTGATCCTCTTTCTCGTTGTGCGCGGCCCGGCCGAGTCACAAAAAGTGATGCTTCTGGTTCGGCTTGACCTCGGCCATGGTGACGAGCCTGCCTGACGCCGAACTCTGAATCTAAGCATTGAAAACTGACTTAGTTCGCTGTGAGCTGCAGAATTGGCTCGATCATTCCATTCAGGGCCGAACTGTCTATCGTAAGACTGCCTGTGGTATTCTCCTGAACGAACGATGTAAGAGTTTTCTTCTTGACTTTCTACCTGGTGTGGGCCTTATGCTTCTTTCTGCTTGCCCTTGGCCTTAGTTTGTCAGAATTTCTCGTCCAAGTTCTGGCGCAGATTGCTGTGATCTGCCCCCAACTCAGCCCTCTTCTGGTTCAAGACCGCCATGGCCTCCCAAATCTCTTGAGGAGTGTTGATTTCTTCTAGCCTTTGAAGAACACCAATTGCGTGCCCCTTGGCTTCCAAATTACCGGCGGCTTGACCACCGGCACTCCTGCCGCCGTACTTCTGTATTCCGGATTTGACTCTCCCAGATTTGGCTTTTGACAGAAAACTTGCTTAAGACATCTTTGGTTGAGTTTCTGGAAAAGTGTTTGAATGTTTGAAGATTCAAAGAAAAACCTTTGAAGATTCGTGGGAATACTCCAATGAGAACACTAAAAAATTAGTTTAGTTCTTAAAGAGTACCCTCCTTCTAGCGCCAATTGTTGTATACCAAAATTTACGGAACAAGATATTGAATGTGGCTATTTGGATTGGTATAACAAACCAGTATTAGTGGAGAAACGAGTGTGATTAATGAAGAACAAATAACATGTTCTTCATTGAATGTGAATGATAAGTGTTAAAATCTAAGTGTTAAATGCGATAAAGTAAATACGAGAGGATTTGGGCCAATGGCCTCTTTTGTTGGCTGATAAAGCCTTTCTTATTCAGTGTGAAATTTTTCGACCTTTTAATGAGTCTTAACTTCTCCTATTTATAGTACAAAATGACCATCTAGTTGGCCTTGCTACAACTCTCGATGGAATTTGACCGAGCATTAATTGTATCCAACTACTTTGGACTCTATAGTATACTATAAATCTTAGTCTCGCATAACTAAACATGCCACCTGCAACTCTGAATTGGCGGTTTGCAGGTAGCGCGGAGATTTGTGCCTATGTTTTCCCTTTTGAGTCCGCGGCGGTAGAACCAGCAATATCCTCAGAGTCTTCTCGGCCATTTTGGGTAAGATTATCTGATATTGGTTGTTTACGTGTTAGGTTAGCCAAAATCATTCTTTGGTAAGTGGGAAACCTTTGACTCAAATCTCTCTGTCCCTTTTACCTTGATCACAAGTCTCACAGAATTGGCTAAGTATAACTCGCCTCTTTGTGTACGCAATTATATTGAGGGTGCTGGTAAATCGATAGGGCGACTACAGGCGAGAATCCCCCACGGGCGATATCCTACGGTAAGGCGACGTAAGTGGGCGTGGCATGATCTTGTGCAAGTAGCAACCAGGTGACCATAAGCGTCTGTAGTAATAGCGGGTGACCGATGACCATGGCGGGCATCGAGGCGACACGGCGTGGCGGCGAAGGGGGGCGCCCGGCGAGTAAAGTGATACCAGGCGAGCATCGCAGCAGAAGGGTGGTGTCTGGGCAAGTAAGGGCAAGGCGTCTTGGCGACCTTGGCGAAAGAATGAAGCGGCCATGGTCTTGTGATCGACCATGGTATGGTCGGGGCGATAATGGCGCATGAGTGACCATGGCGGCATCGGGCGGACATGGCAAGGCGGCGGAGAAGCGGCGTGGGTGAGTTGCGTGGTGCCCGGGCGATCAACGGTGGTGTCCGTATGGTTTCGCCGAGTAGCCCGAGGGGGGCACCTTGGGCGAAGTAATGGCGCTAGTGAGCGACTTACGGGCATGGATGAACTCATCCCATATCAAGCCATTTTAGAGGATATTGGGCCCACCATTTATAACTTAATGACACAAGAGATCCAATTAATTAGCCCGGATCATTTGGCACACAACAAACATATATACATAAGTAGAGTTGAGACGAGTGCACGAATCATAAATTTATGCACCCGTTGCACATGAGAGACTTTGTCGTTATAACAACAGTAGCCTATAAGCCAATTTTCATTCTATAATATGAGCAAGACGTTAACTGATGAATACACAAGTCAACAATTCAATACACGAGTCCCGCTCTACAAACTCAGTCATATGCAATATGACTAGCTATTGGAATAAAATGTTAGATAAAAATTTGTATAAACTTAGTTCTTGCTATGAATTTTATTTTTAATTCATGATATTTGATTCTACTCAAGGTATAATATGGGTCAAGTTTAGTGGTTTAGAAAAATGTGTTAAAAATGAGTGAAATTGATCAAATAATCCAAGTTAATAACATAAACCTAGTTCATGGGAGACCAACTCAAATGCTAGAGAATTATGTTGGAAATTGTGGGTGTCTGCAGAGGAAGATGATGATGTAGGACTGACATAAAATGAAATCGAGCAAAAGTTTGATCATTTCTCCTTAGCACGATATTATCTGTACACCCCTGCAATACTATCTTCTTAACACGACAATCGTTCCCAAGATAGGACTTTAGAAATTTGAGGCAAGAGTTTGACTCTTTCTAGGTAAGGCGATATTGTCCGTACACCGCTGGAATACAGTTCAACGACACACGTTCCCAAGATACAACGACTTTAGAACTACACGGTACGATTCAATAGAAATCATTCCTATGATACAACGACTTTAGAACTTCATGATTGTTGCATAACGAATCGATATCTATCGACGAACGAAAAAGAATGTCCATAACTTTCACACTCGACTCTAATGTAGATCTATGAATGATGTGCCTAGTGTAAAGTGTGACTCTAAAGCACCCAATGCGAGTGTGTGTATGTGCGGATGCGGTCAATAGACTCTTTGAGTTGGCTTGAATCGCCATATAGACTTAGTCAATATTAATTTTTCATGGAACAAATCTACTCCATCCCATTCTTTTTAGATATCAGGTTTTTTCAGATAAATTAAAGATATTTTTATGCAAAAATTGAGCTTAACTAATGATTATTAATTTTTTTTAATTATAATTATTATTAGTTGGGAAATTAAAACTCACGCTTGGGAGATGGACATCGGAGGGGAGTCACTTCTGAGTCGTACAACCGGCAACACGATGGCTTTCAAAAGAACGAGCAATGGACGGGGAGATGGATGCTCTCGAAACCAAACGAGACGGCCGGCTCACGACTTGTTATGTTGGCTTAGATCATTAGATCATGGAGTTTCCAGGTTTGTCATTGATGGGGGATATTTGTGTCGACCAGTTAAAGGGAGACACGTGGCAATCTTAACCAAAGAACTTGACTTGAGGACGCAACCAGTTGGGGCCCAGGTCATTTAGAAGACTGGGCTGAAGAGTTCGAGGGAATGAAAAGGAGTCAGAGGCCCAAAGGAGTAGATCGGACTATGAGCTACTTAAGTATCAAAAACTTGGGCCAGAACGCATTGTATGATCCAGAGGAGGGTAGGCCCAAAAGAATTGGGCCCAAGGTTTCGGTCCCAAGGGCATTACACTGGGCTAAAAGAGGGTACGATCCTAAGGCGAGAAGGTCAATCTGGGCCGTAGAAGGATGAGGATATCAACGGCGTGAGATCCTCTATCCGCGTGAGATAAACCATTTGAGCGCAGGGATTCAGTTCCGATAATCCAAGGAACTGAAGACTGAAGGCCGGAGGTTAAGAAATAAGTGGAACTAAAGACTCTAAAGGGAAGATCGTTGAAGGACACGAGAAAGGGGGGAAGAAACGTGCCAATATGGACCATCATCTGAGGAGGGAGGACTCATGGAAACCCACGATCGATACCCATGACCCAAACGTGGAAAATGGGAAAAAAGGACGAAGAACACCAAATGACAGGTGTATAAATATCTCCTTTCAGGTATCACAAAACACAAAAGCACATATGTTACGAAATAATCTAAGTTCGAGCTTTTGAGATTCATTTTCATTTGTGTTTGAGTGTTTACTGACTTGAGCGTCGGAGAGCCCGCACTGGAATCCCCTCCGGCGTGTTTTTTCAGGTACCTGCGAAAATATCAACGAGGTTCCTGCGGTCAAAGCTCGAAGTATTTCTTCTCAAATTCAACAAACGAATCCCCTTTGAATTCCTGGTCAAACCTTGACCACCTTTTTCACATCAAATTGGCGCCGTCCGTGGGAAACAATGGGCTAAAGACGTGAGTTCGAATCCATTATTTCTGAATAAGAATCTGTAGAGAAGTTGTGAGATGACTGGCAATCAACCCGGTCAACAAGGTCTTACCGAAAATCTCGGTATGAGTCCTCAGCAAGCCCCTGCGGTACCCCCACTTTACGGGATGCCGCCCACTGGCAGGGGAACTACAGCTCCAGGATCTTCTTCTGCGTTTATGACAGATGCTCGTGCGGCCGGGAGGGAGAATCCAACCGTCCCCCCTCCCCAAGAGACATCGGCGGACCCAGCTCCGGTGGGAGGTATGGATCGAGGAGAATGAGTACCTTCAGGTTCGAGAACTGGGGGAGGGACCCCAGCCCCAACCCTTCAACCTCAGGGTCCTACCCCAGTAACACCTTCCAGGGAAATACCTCATCCAACGCCGTAAACCCCACGGTAGTGATAGTCAGCATGGATCAGCTAGGAGAACTAGTGGCCAAGAAAGTGATTTCGCAGGAAAGAGCCAGACCCGACAACAACATCATGGACCCGAAGGAGACTCGAGGGAGAGGTGGAGTCAAATCCCTCACGAGCAGACTGGACTTAGGTAAGGAGAGGAGTCTCATGCAGAGCAAGGAGATCCCCGGAAGAAGAACACTCAGGAGGAGAAAGCTCCCCACGCAAAAAAGGGAAAAGAGGGGGGGTCGAGACAGCCCACCTCGAAAGACGGAGACGATGGACATGGGGGAAAGTTCTGACCCGACGTATGATGGAGGGGTCAGCCACCAATTGTTGTCCCTCTAGAGGGAAATGGAAACGATGAGGAAGAAATTGAAACAAGTAAGTGATGCTAGACTTGTTGCTGGTTGTCAATTTTCTGAGGATAATCTAAGTGATGAACTGCCTTTTAATTTTAAACCTTTGACGTTTGAGTATGATGGAACCACGGATCTTTACGAATATTTAGTCCGTTTTGAGAATGCTGCTTTATTACATCGATATGGTGAGGGTGTTAAATGTAGGGTCTTTCTAACCACTTTGTCAAAGGTTGCTCAGCAATGGTTCAGCCAGTTGGGCTCGAATAGTATACACTCATTTGTGGGTTTCAGTAAAATGTTCTTGCACCGGTTCGCTAGTGCTAGGAGACAACCGAGAGCGACCTTGACTCTTTTCAATATGAGGCAGGGGGAAAGCGAAAGCCTGAGAGAGTTCTTGAAGCGTTTTAACCAGGCTGCTCTGGAGGTTCCTATGGCTACTCCAGAGGTGAAGATCAATGCGTTGACCAATGGAATACGGGATGGGGAATTGTTCTCATCTCTCGCCAAGAAACCGGTAACATCCTTCGATGACTTATTGAATAGAGCGGAGAAGTATGTTACCCTGGAGGAAATTAGGAAGGCCAAGAAGGCTGAGACCAAGTCGGTCTCTGGTGATAGGAGACAGGAGTTGGATTCCAGAAAGAACAGAAATGAGGGAAGGACTGAGTCGAGGACGAAAAATAAGGTGGAGGACAGGTCAGAAATGACAAGGTCATACAGTGGGCCTCGATCCATGTTTGAAAAGTATACCCCCTCAAGATTCAGCCAACAGAAGTTTTGGAGGTATCGGGGGATCTTCCTGAAATGAAGTTCCCCTGGTCAAGAGCACGAAGACCGTTGAAACCGAAGTCAGATAAGTTATGTCGTTTCCATAATAATTATGGTCATGACACGAATCAGTGCTTCCATCTGAAGGACGAGATTGAGAGGTTGATCCAAACAGGACACTTGAAGGAGTTCGTATACCGAGACCGACAGAGCTCTCGGGGGAGTAAGAGACGGGAGCCGGAAGAAAAAATGGACGATCGAGATAAAAGGAGAAAGGAGGAGGTCAAGAAACCCCCGGTACAAAAACGTGATTTGATCCAAATTATAGTAGGAGGACCAGCTGTAGGAGATTCCTTCCAGGCTAGGAAGAAAAGTGTTCGAGAAATGGAGGCTAACCAGTAGAAAGGAATTGTCGAGATGAACGAAGTGGGGAAAATGGAGATGGCTCCACGGATATCCTTTGGACCAGAAGATGGCGGGGGATTGAGGGGGCCCCACACTGATGCCTTAATTATTACTACTAACATTGCAGTTTATGATGTAGCTAGAATCTTTGTAGATACAGGAAGCTCGACAAATATCATGATGTGGGATTGCTACAAGAGGATGGAGTTGAATGCAAAACTGCGTCCTGTCTAGACTTCCCTTTATGGCTATATGGGAGGCGTTATCCAGCCCCTCGGGGAAGTAACTCTGCAGGTGGGGTTGGGCGAGTGTCCTAGGAGGAGGGTCTTAATGGTGAATTTTCTGATTGTACAAGCACCAGCATCGTACAATGTGATTTTCGGGAGACCACTATTGAATGCCTTCCAGGCGGTGGTGTCTACTTATCACGTGAAGATGAAGTTTCCTGTTGGAGACGAAGTGGGAGAAATTAGTGGGGATCAAACGTTGGCCAGAAAATGTTATGTGGAAGCTGTACGAGTGGCGGATAAAAATGTGCAGGACAAATTGGAGAGGCTCAAAGGAGAGGATCCTGAGGCAAAAAGGGCCAAGGTGTTGGAGGAAGGAGAGTCAGTAAAGATCCAGGCCGATGAGGAGGCAATCGGCAATTGGAAAGGTCGGTTACACTACCATAGTAGGCACCCAGATGAGTGATGCGTTGACTGGAAAGCTGATCGAGGTATTAAGGAGGAATGCAGATGTTTTTGCCTTTTCTTCAGGAGACATGACAGGGATTCCATCAGATGTGGCTATGCATTACCTTAATGTTAAGCCAGGAGTGAAGCCAGTAAAACAAAAACTGAGGCATTTCGAGCAGGAGAAAGATGAGATTATCAAAGAAGAAATTATGAAGCTTTTAAAAGCAGGGCACATCGAACCGGTTGATTTCCCGGAGTGGCTGGCGAATGTTGTGTTGGTTTCTAAAGGGGCTGGAAAATGGAGGATGTGCATTGATTTCAGGGACCTAAACAAAGCTTGTCCCAAAGATCATTACCCCTTGCAGAGGATTGACCAGCTCGTGGACTCAACTTCGGGATTCGATTTGCTGAGCATGATGGACGCCTATCAAGGATACCACCAGATATTACTATTTTATGGAGACAAACCTAAGGTCAACTTTATTGTTTCATGCTGTACTTTTACATATGTTAGGATGCCTTTCGATTTAATTAATGCAGGAGCTACCTATCAACGAATGGTTGATAATATATTCCAAAAACTAATGGGACGTAATATGGAGGTTTATGTGGATGATATGCTGGTCAAAAGTGAGGAGGCTACGGAACACATAGGTGACTTGGAAGAAACCTTTGGCGTAATCCGAGCCAACGGAATGAAGCTTAACCCAGCAAAGTGCTCCTTTGGTGTGAGATCGGGGAAATTCCTGCGATACATGGTGATGCTGAGAGGGGGTGAAGTAAACCCGGTGAAGGTGCAAGCGGTGTTAGATATGAAACCCCCTACCAACATCAGGGAGTTGCAGAGGTTGAATGGGAGAATCGCAGCTTTAAGCAGGTTCATCTCCAAGTCTGCGGAAAAAAGTCTTCACTTTTTTAGGGTACTAAGGAAGGGGATGAGGTTCGCTTGGGATGACGAGTGCCAGGAGGCTTTTGAGAACTTGAAGGAACATTTGGCTCAGTTACCTCAATTAACTAAGCCAGTGGTGGGAGAGGTCTTGTACTTATATTTTTCGGTGGGGGGAAATTCCCTCAGCTCAGTGCTAATTAGAGAAGAAGGTGCAATACAGAAGCAGATTTATTAAATGAGCAAGGTGATACAGGGAGATGAAATTAGATACTCGGAAACGGAAAAAGTGACACTAGCTATCATGGTTACAGCGAGAAGGCCGAGGCCTTATTTTCTTTCGCATAAGATAATTTTTCGAACTAACTATCCCCTTAAACAGGTATCAGGTCGAGCTAACTTATCAGGAAGGATGGTCAAATGGGCTGTAGAACTTGGAGAATACGAAGTAGACTTTGAGCCCAGGAGAGCGATTAAAGCACAAGCCTTGTCCGATTTCATACAGGAGACTACCCGCTGGGAACTGGAGAAGGAATGGCAGGTGTACGCAGATGGTTTTGTGGCAGTAACTGGTTGTGGTGCAGGTAGCTTCATTATAGATCCCTACGGAGAAGAGTTGCGGTTTGCAGTCCACGAATTTCATACCTCGAACAACGGAGCGGAATACGAGGGTTGGAGATGATTGCGGAGATGAGAGGTAAATGGGTAATTGTTTATACAGATTCCCAGTTGGTCGCTCAGTAGGTGAAGGGGGAATACTTAGCTAAGGATGAAAGAATGATGATGTATTTGGAGAGAGTTGCGGACGTAAGGAGCAAATTCCAGACCTTCGAGGTAATACAGATACCTCGAGAACAAAACATGGAGACAGATAGCTGTCAAAGCTGGCCAGCTCGGTGGCTATGAAGGGAGGAACATCAATAACAGTTCTGAGTGCTGAGGGGGAATCGATTCTTCCTATGGTTGCGGCCCTGGAAGAAGAAAATGATTGGAGAATGGAAATACGAAAGCGCTAGCTGGAGAGGATCCTCCCGAGGGACGTCGGAAAGGGTAGAGATATCGAGCCCAATTTTGCCTAATTGGAGGATACTTGTACAAACGTTCATTCACGGAGCCATACTTAAGATGTTTTTCTGTGAATGAGGGGGAGTACATACTCAGGAAGATACATGAAGGATGTTGAGCAGATCATGCGGGTTTTCGATCGATTACCAGGAATGCCTTGAGAGCAGGGTACTTCTGGCCAACAATGATCATAGATGAGAGGGAGCTAGTGAAGAAGTGTGAGAAATTTCAGAACCATGGTCCTCTGATCCATGTACTTGCGGAGGAGATGATAGCCATGCAGACACCGTGCCCGTTCGTCAGATGGGGGATTGACTTGGTGGGCCCCTTTCCTAGAGCGACGGGACATAGGAAATTCTTGATTGTAGCCATCGAATATTTCAGTAAATGGGTAGAGGCTATCCCTCTACCTAAGATTTATGAGAATAATGTGATTAAATTCCTTTGGAGAAATATTTGCTGCAGGTTTGGAGTACCAAAGATACATGTGTCAGACAATGGCACCCAATTTAATGGAGTGATGGTGCAAGCTTGGTGCGAGGAGATAAGAATTACTCAGAGATTCACGTCACTAGCACATCCTCAAGAAAATGGGCAGATGGAGGTGACAAATAGGACCATTGTGAACGGAATACAGACCAGGCTAGACAAATCTGGAGGGAGATGGGTCGATGAGCTGGAAGTAGTCTTATGGGCTTATCAAACCACGCCAAGAAGAGCGACAGGAGAGTCAACTTTCCACTTGGTATATGGAGCAGCAACGGTTATTCTTGCAGAAGTAGGGATCGGATCCCACAAACTTCTGCATTTCGACGAAGAACGTAATGAGGTACTGATGCGGGAGAACCTGGACATGCTTGATGAAGAAAGAGAGATTGCTCATCTAAAAGCAGAAAAGTATAAGAGTCAGATCAAGGCCGCATACAACATAAAGGTGATCTTAAGGAAATTCAAAGAAGGTGATTTGGTCCTTCGAAGAGCTGATGCTTTGAAGCGCACTGGAAAGTTAGAAGCTAACTGGGAAGGTCCTTATAAAGTAACGCAAGCATTTAAAGGAGGAGCGTATAGGTTGCAATATATGGAAGGAAGACAAATTGCGCGCCCTTGGAATGTGTGCAACCTGAAGAAATTCTATGTTTGAAGTGAAGACCTGCATCCTTGAGGAAGCAGGGGGAGTGGTCCGTTTACTTTTTTTTTGCACTCTTTAGCTTAACCGGTACTTTTTTTCCCTGTTTATAGGTTTCCCACTGGGTACTATAAGGAGGTTTTTATTAGGCCTGCGTAGATCTAAGTGATGTATGATCTATGTTGATTTTCCCTTTACCATATCAATGAAGCTTTTACGTTTTATGAATTGAGTATGATCGAAATTGAGTCCCTTTAATGGGTGTCGAATTAAGAATTAAGTCCCTTAATGGGTGTCGAAGTGAGAAGTCTTTCGAATAAGACATTGAAAATTAAGGCCCTAAGCGAGTGTCGAATTGAAAATTAAGGCCCTTAATGGGTGTCGAATTGAAAATTAAGGCCCTTAATGGGTGTCGAGTTGAAAAGTAAGGCCCGGTGTCGAATTGAGAAGTCTTTCGAATAAGACATTGAAAATTAAGGCCCTTAGTGGGTGTCGAATTGAAAATTAAGGCCCTTAAGGGGTGTCGAATTGAAAAGTAAGGCCCTTGATGGTTGTCGAATTGAAAATTAAGACCCCTAATGAATGTTGAAAATCAAAACAAGTAACCTTCTAAGGGAAACTTAGCCCAGGAAGGCAGAAACACTGACTTGGGGGGAGAAATGATATTGATTGGAGCAGAGCAACCTATTTGGAAGACCCAAAGGTATTCGTGTACCCCCTTTTTTAAGTATACACTTGAAAAAAAATTTGAGCATATGAAAGCACATCAGAATCTTGTCCATGTATAACTTGGTTTACGTATGGGTAGTTGGTAATTCCCTGTTCCTGCCTACTTTAAATAAATATCGAGATAGCGAAATAACAAAAATTTCACATAACATGATAAACATAAGTTCTAGGGGATAGGGGATTAATTTTGCAAAACGAAAGGTCTCCAGACTACTCTCCTAGAAAGGAAGAGTAATCGGAGGGTGCATTCAGAATAAAAGACTTTTAGATCGTCCCCCTAGTCAGAAGCAGGGATTGACGATCTAAGCAAAAACCACAGAGTATCAAAGTATTCAGAGAACATTAATTCAGAATGGGACACAACCCATCAAAACGATAGCATGAAAATAACACGAGAAAGTAGTAACTAAGAGTGAGCAACTTGACTGTTACAAGGAGAAGTCGGGGAAGTAGCTTCTGTTTCCTGGACGGGAGCTGATGGGATAAGGCCTGAGGTGCCAGTATGTTGACAAGGCTCGTGGGAGGTCATCACCCTGGTGGAGACACTGAGAGTTTGTTCGGAGTGAGGAGGAGAGACGGGCTGCAAAGGGCAAAGGGGAGTGCAGGAGAGAACTAAATCCTCTAGCCCTCGGACCCTTTGACGGAGCTTGTGCACTTCCTCACTAATGAGGGGCAACCACCATTTCTCTTCAACGTCGCCACCTGCGTCACCCGCGAAGGAGGATCCACTGCTTCTAAATCCTTTTGCCTGTCATAAGTTCCTGAAAAATCGACAGCTTCTCGCTAGGCCACGGCCGCATCAAAACCACTGTTGAAAAAGTGCCTAACATAGGGCATCATGTCGGATAGGTAGCTGACATGCTGCTGGTACCTTTCCATGGAGGTTCTTGAGAGGGAATGAAGGAGTTGCTGACCAGCCTCGGTCTCAAACAAGGTATTGATGCACCGTTTGAACCCCAAAAGCTCGGTCTCCTTAGCCACCATCTTCTCCAGGACCATGCGGGACGCAACCTGAGATTGAGCATCTTTTAAGGCACTCTCTGCTCCCGCCAGATCCACCTCCAGAGTAGTATTGCGGGCGTCCAACTTCTTGACGGTAGCCTCCAGCTTGCGAACTTGGGTTTGGGCTACCGTGTGCTTCTTCTTTTCAGTAGATAGAGACTCCTTTAGAGAAGACACTTGGGCGGCAATCTGAGCCCCTTCATAGGTAGATAAATCCGAGAGTAACACCCCAAGCTGGAAAGAAGGAAACAAAAATTGAGAAATTGAGAACCATACATTGTGAAGGTTAAAATGTGAGGATGGTTGAAACACCTAACCTGGGCATAGTAGTCAGCAATCAACCGTTGTTTCTCCGCTCCACTAAGGAGTTGAAATTTGGTGGCCTCGGTCGAAGAGAGAGGCCTACCAAAATAGCGAATTCCAGTGTTGGCAGGAGCAGAGTCTTCTTCAATCTCAATCGGAGTAGCAGAGGCCCCAACAGATTAACGGGTGCGATATTTACAACGCATTTCTAAAATAGGTTGGGAGTTGGAAGACGGTACTGTTGGGGTTATACTGAAAAGTATGCTTTTACTTTGTATAACCAAACTGAGTTTTCTTATTTATTTACTGAAATAAATTATTAATCACTGTGCATTTAAATATTAATGAATGTTATATAAATTTATTGCAAACCCGTTCAATAAAGTCAGTACGTATTACATTGTAGTTAATTTGGTGATACCAGATCACAGAAGATCAAATTAACAGCTCCTCGTAATTAAGTACAAATTCACAACCTAGATGGAAATGAACAAACCATCATGAAAGGTTGATGTATAAGACTCGGATTGACTTGTCTTGACCAAGAGATTATACTAGTTCATTTGGATGCACTGAATAGGACCTACAGGATGATAAATTTTTCGGTACTGAATATACAAGAATTAGACCTCAGTGGTGTGTTGTTTCTTAATCCCCGTCCCTTAAATATGATCGTGTGAAATTAATAACTATTGTTTTGACTTATGATAGGAAGAGAGTCATTGCGATTCGATACCTTATATCTTGGGCAATATTATTAATTACATGACAATTGCTGACATTTAATATGGAGAATCGTGTGCAAGTACGTTTGATTTGTCCCCTTGGTGGGCTCAGAACCTTTATCATACCAAATCTTGCAAGTGAAAATTTATTTCCGGTATGGATAATAATGTTGAGTTGTCTTTACTCCAAGGATAAATATATTAATTAATATAAAGCTTGTTCAGTGGCTTAATTAATTAATGGACTAAAATCATCTTAGACACGTAAAATAATAACAGGGAGCCATATTATAGTAAAGTCGTAATATGGGTTAAGATGGATAGTTCAATATTAATTTTATAGTGGAATAAATTAATATTAAAGGACTTTGAATAATATTTGGCCCAATATTATAGCTTCATAGTCCATTGGAGGTCCAATCTTAATTCTCCTAAAGGCCCCTCAAATAGCCCAAAATAAATTCCAATTAATGAAAGAGAGAAGAAAATAATTTGCCTAATATTTCTATGAATATTTTCGAAAAATATGTAGGAAAAAGGAAGAAAATACTGTCTTGATTTTCTTGTAGATATTTTATGGAAAGAGATAAGTATTGTAGGAATACATAATTATCCCATAAATTCAAGAAGTCAAATCTTGATTCTTTTTATCTTGTTATTTTAGAAAATTAGGGATAAATAGGGGAAGAGATTTTTATGGAAAATTTAATTAAAGAGAAAAGAATATAGGAGATACATTCAAGATTTCTTGGAGACCAAGAAAAGATTTTCTCCCTCAATTTCTTGACCTAAAAATCGGCCCCCCTCCTCCCTATAAATAGGGGATGAATTTTTCATTCCCAACTGCAATTACATGTGTTGGAAATATTAGAAATCCACAAAGGTGGTGGCAAAATATTTTTGGTTTTCCCTCTTATTAAAATCGTTCGTGTGAATCCTCCCACCGGATTGCGTTCGTGGACTTGAGACATATTTGGGAAGGCTCTTTGGGTTGATCCATCATCTCATCAGTCGTCTCTACAAGAGGTTAGTAATCATGTAACTTCTAGATTCCGCATGCTTAGGATTTATGTGGATTACGTGTACGCATGTTGTTTATTCGCTTATTAATTATTATGTTGAATTAATTTAGGATTAATTCATGTTAGTAATTAATTGATTAATTTAAATATGTATTTAAAATCATCTTGAATAGATCCAGGCACCCCTAATTTCCCAACAGGTACCCCCTTACCTTGGAGGTTCGTGGATCTCTTCGAAGCTCCACTATTAACAGGGGCTGATTCACTGGTTTCCAACGGGAGTTGGGTTGCGTTGTGTGTAGGGACATTCTCAAGGGTAGTTTTGGAGGTTTCCTGGGCAGCAGTCTTCTCGGAGGTATCTACCTGTGCCTGGTCAACGGACTTAGAGTCCCCCTCAACAAGTTTACTTTTCCATAACATCTCTGCAGGAGATCCCAGAAAACAATCGCATAAGTCATGAATCAATCAACACAATAATGTAAATAACAAGATTAACCAAGTAAAGGATTACCATCCGTGGGCATTAAGGGAACTTGGACAGGGCTGAACCCGAAGTGTGAAAGCAAACGTGGATTAGAACATAAAGTGGTAAGAGAGTAAGGGTGGTTTTTGATAGTATAAATGTCCAGATCATTTATAATTTGTTGGACGGAAGGAGAGAGTGGATAGTGAGGAATGGGAGGAGAAGGATTTTGGTAGATCCAATCTTGATTGGCACAGCCCCAAGGAGCGTCAGGAGTCACAAAAAACCAGAGGTTAACCCAATGCCGATTTGCATTCGAAACTTTCCCCAGGAATTTACACTCATTCGGATATCGACCACACACATAAAAGAACGCACCCACAGACTTGAAAATATATCCAGAGCAAAACATACTGGCGGTAGGATCACCCCATTGCCTTTTATCAACATAGAAAATGAGAGCATAGACCTAATTGCGTTAGGAGCAAACTGGTTTAGAGGAATTCGAAATAGATCGGAGATTTCACAAAGATACGGGGGAATGGGGAAGTGAAGTCAAGCTTCTAGATGTGCATGCAAAAAGGTTAGGGTTCTTTCACCAGCGGGATTCAAATGAGGATGGTTGGGTCTCTCCCCTTCATGGGGGAGTTGAACATGATACGAGGGAGGAATAAGCTTGTCATCCTGATAGTCGAAGAAAATTTCAGGGTCTAACTCAGAATCCCCGGTCACCCAGTCCAGATCTGCCATCCGATCGGCGACGGTCCTAGGGTTCGACATAAGAACGATAACAAAATTACTACACAAGAGGAGAGGAGGGAATATACCTGGAGGCTCTGGAAAGCTGGAAAGGATGCCGGTGGAGGGATATGGCTGGAGAAAAGAAAGAGCGAAAGGAGAAAGAAGATGACGAAAAGGAATATAGAGAAGAAGTGAGAGAAAAATGATTAGGAGACGCTAAGAGGAGAGTTTAGGTGGTCTACCGCGTGGGCCCCGTATTCATGGGAAACTAAAAAATCACTCGAATAGGAGGCCAGAGCGGAAAAATATTCTAGGAGATTGGGGCCACGTGCCTCAGTGAAGGTGTGCATATCCAGGGACCTGGAAGAATTAATTTCCTCTCAAGAATAGGATCACTTCTCGAGAGTTAGGTGACACGTGTTTTTGCAACACACTAACCTCTCAAGTATAAGAAGGTCGTTGAAGTGCCCGGTTTTAAATATCAATCCACGGGACTAGGTGTGGAATATAGCCCAATTGTTATATGTTGTCGCATGATTATAGTGTGACATGATTTGGAAACTTAAAACAAGCAATATCCAACCATCGAAACGAAGATCAAACTAAAAACGAGCAAGCTAAGAGAAAGCAATTAAATAGCAAATGATTTTTGTTTACTAGTGAGAGAAGATGTGCTCGGGTGTTTTTTCTTATGAGACGATTGTCAAAAGATCAATTATGGTGTTTGCCTCTATCTCCGGATATTCCATAAGGGCGATCACTACACATATACCATTCTCGTACTTGGTAATCCTAGATTACGATATCGGTTGAAATACTAGGATCGAGAGGTGAATTTCCCTTTGCTAACCCGGGTAAATGCACGGATATGGTCCTCTAATTAGCTAACTACTCAGTCACCGTGTGTTCCCACTTGTAGACTAAGGTTGATGCTCCTATGTGCTCTTCACCACCCACTCAAGGTTTTAACTCAAGAAGATAATGTAGATTAGGGGGGTTCTAAAGTATCTACCCAACTCTCATTGCGATAGGACTTAATCGACTCCAATTCGGATTAATTAAACCAATACCCATGTGCCTAAACCCGTCTACCCAACTCTCGTTGAAATAAACTAGCAAAAACACACAAGCTCATAGCAAAACCACCAAAATAGAACAAGTAAATTCTCATAATCTAAAGGATAACCATCAATAGAGATAAACAACCATAATCAAAGCAATTAAACAATCATAACCACAATTCCAAACACCCAAACACTAATAACCTTAGCTCATGGCTAAACAACAAGAATTCAAGGAACCCATAATAAAATCAACAAGTAACTTGCAATAAAAAGTAAGAATCACCTCTTGGATGAAATTGTAGCACAAAAGCATAACAAAACTCACAAATCCTCTTTGAATCCTTGCTTGGAATGTAAATAAAGCTAGAACTAAGCTATTCTATGAAGCTCTAGACTATCTATGGAAGAAAAATTGAAAAACTAGCAAAAGTATTACTTGGAACTCTAAAAGGTATCACTTGCTTGCTTCTCCATCTCTCCCCCAGCTGTTGAATGATGAAAAAAACGAAGTTGGGCCTTTATATATGCTTTGAAATAAGTTGACACGTGTCCTTAGGGCTTTTTGGCAGCATCTCTATTTTTGGGCCAGCTCAACTCGAGCCAGGTTGCTCGGGTCGAGCTGGCCATAATCGTGCTCGCGTTTTTGCTATTAAAAAACACACAAGATGCAAACCAGTTGCACGTAAAACTGGTTTACATAAGGCTTTGCCTGAAACATTCTACCGGCATAGTACTCCCTGAAACATTCTACCAACATAGTACTCCCTCCATCTCATTCTTATTTGAACATTTGTTAAAAAAGGTCCGTCTCAAACTTAATTAAACATTTATATAAATAGCAATAAAACAATTTTTTCCCTTTTATCTATACCCCTCAAGCATCTCAATATTACACTCTATGTCATTACTTTTCTCACATTAAAGTCAACTTTATCTCCTCTAATTTACAAAAATATCATTACTTTACCATTTAATCCTGATCAAAAAACAACTTTATCTCTTTTAATAATATAAACAACTCATACATTTAAACATGTGTAAATAGTAAATATTCAAATAAGAGCGGGACTAAGGGAGTATCGAGTGAAGCAAACCACCCTTTCCAGGAGGTTTCAAGATACTGAAATGCCCATCACATTCCCTACATTACTAATCAAACCAAAGAAAACTCTTTGGGCCCAAATTTGAAGTAGAACTTGTGACAGTGCTAAGTTTTCAACCTTTTCAGCTAATGACTTTTGCCAATATACTATCAACCAAAGGCAGCAAGAAAAAAAAATCACCATATAACAATATTAAGAATCCATTCATTGCAAGCAAAGTCTTTGCAAAAATAGGATTTGTCCTTGCCCCTAATTGCATTTTAAGGACTGAACTTTGGACTATTGCAGGACAGGTATCAAACTTTTAAATTGTTGCAAAAAAAAAAAAAACCCGGATAAATTCACATGTAAAACAGTCACATGTGAATTGACGATTATATCCTCATATTTTGCCTATGAAGTTGTCCTTAAAGTGCAATTAGTGGCAAAGATATAACAAATTCGCAAGTAAAACAGTCACATTTGAATTGACAAAAATACCCTCCAAATGTCCTTTGCAACAATATGAAAGTTCAAAATCTAAAGTTGGGTCTTCACGAAGCGCAACTAATGGAAAATATACACAACTCAACAACATTTTAGCAGCAATTATCAAATCCATATCATCCATTCTAAAATAAAACAACAAAAAATCAATCACACACATTACCTGGTATTTCTGCAATCCGGGGCTCCGTATAATGCCCGTTACAGACCACGACAGCATCATACACCTCATCATCCCCATCTCCCCCTTCTATTTTCTTCGATCTCACAATCTATTTCCGATCCTCAATCAATCCCACATGCCAAACCTCCCTCCCGAACCTAACCATCTCCTCAATCCCAAACTCCTCAGCAAAATCCCTTAAATACTCCAACACTTCCTCGTGCCAAGGAAACCGCCTCGGATCCCTCCCGGGTTTCCGGGTCCCCACAAACGGGTAGATCCGGTAGCCCATCACCTCGCGGGGCAGGTTCGTGCGGAGCGACGCGTACAGGCTGGAGTGGACTACTCTCCGCGCTGGGTCGGATCCGATCGGGTCGGAATCTGTTTCCGGTGTGTACGCCCAGATCCCGCCTATTTTGTTTTCCCGTTCGTAAACGACGACGCTGTGGCCTTCTCGCCGGAGCTCTAGGGCGGCGGAGAGGCCGGCGGCGCCGGCTCCGATTACGGCGACGGTTCGGGAAATGGGTGGAGGCATCGGTGGGTGGGGAAAGGGGGTGATTGGGTTTAGATTGGGAATTGTCATTGGGTGTGTTGTTCTTTGTATAAAGTGTTGATATATTTTATTAAATCGAATTTCTTCATCATTTTTGGCGTCTTTTGCATATGAACTGGTGGCACGGGATTAGTTACTGCCATGACAATCCTTCCCCTGTGCAATTTTTTTACGACAGGATTTCTTTTTTCTGAAAACTTTTCTGGAAGAAGGTTACGGTGTAAAAAACAATCAAGCGATTACAAGGTCCATATATGCCAAATTTAGGGGGTTGTAACTTGTATCTCACTCGGGCTGGCCACGATTTAGGGGTGTTTGTAAAAACTTATGGTTTTAAAGAAGTCGAGCTAGCCACAACTTAGGGTGTTTGCAAAAACTTATTTGGCCAAAATTTAGGGGTGTTTACAAAAACTTATGATTTTAAAGAAGTCGAGCTGGCCATGACTTAGGGGTGTTTGCAAAAATTTATGGTTTTAAAGAAGTGATTAAAATTAGTGATTATGATAAAATTAATTAATAGTAGAAGTTGATAGTGTTTGTAAGAAAATTAAAAAAAAAATTGATAATATTTGCAAAAAAAGTTGAAAGTTTTTAAAAAAGACTAATGTTTTATTAAAAACATTCTCTTCGTTTTATCATTTTATAAATTTTGAAAGTTTTTATTTAAAATTTACTAAAAGAGAAATAAAAACACTCCAATTCTTTTAAGACATGCATAGGGTGTGTTTTTGAAAAATTTAAAAAGTTGAAAGACTTATTTTTCAAAAGCTGTGAGAAGAAGCTTTGAAAATAAGTGCTTCTGAAAGTTGTTTTAAGTGTTTCAAAACACGCCCATAATTCTAGGTGAGTATAATCACTTATGAGTTTTTGAAAACACCCCCTTACTCGTCCTCGATTCGATTTTTTTTTAAATCAATTTAAATTTAATTGAGTCGAACTCGAGTTACTTGAGTAATTATTCAACTCGAGCTCAGTAGTATTAGGCTTGTTAGATTCACAAGCCTAGAAGAGGTTAATTGAGCTCACAAAATTTTACTATTTTACCCGTAATGTACAAATTAAATGTACATTAATCATATCAATGTGATGTCAATAATGTCTTCTTACATGGTGATTTGATTTAAAAGGTTTATATGTTACCAACACCTGATTACTGTAAAAATGGGGATAAGAGGGTTTGTAAACTGAATATGATCATTATGGTTTGAAACAAGCTTCTAGACAATGGTTTAACAAACTCTCAGAATCTTGTTATATTGTTGGTTATACTCAATCAAGAGTCGATTCTTCTTGATTTACAAAGAAATGTGTTATGTTGATGACATGTGTTGTGCACCAAAATAAGTTATTTAAAGATAATGATGTGGCTTAAAGATCTTAGTGTCACAAACAATAATGAGTTATATGGATTGCATTTATATCATATGATTGGTTATGAGGAATAAGAGTTGAGTATTGATTTTGCAAGATGTTTGGTAGGATCATAAATTCTCTCTCTCTTTAGGTCATAAATGAGCCCTATTTATAGTGCTGTGGAGAGTGGTGCTCACTCTCCCGGATTTCTAATCTATAGGGCCGAAAGTAGCCCTGGTTAGCATTAAATGTTACAAGATTGATGTGATCTGCACTGGAGGTCGGGGGGAGATCGCTCAATGCAAAAAGGATCTCGCTACCCGGATTTATACTTCGATCGAGGTCATTTTCGGGTTTGCCGGGGATTAGCTACTTTTGTATTCTGATGCGCCACTTTGCCCCGTCTTTTGCTGGATTCTGTCAGACGTAAATCCCATTTAGGAATAATCACCTATACCTTCTTCCTGACACACGTCTTGTGGTAGTTAATGCATTGTCCTTTGGTAGCCGCGAGGTCGATCACCGCGCTACAAGCCTACCCCGATTCTTACTCGCTGTATTTCGGGTTAGGGGGAGGGTAATTTGTATCTCTACGGGCGAGCTCCCTGGAGGTGCAATGTGGGCCTGGGCCCACCTCGCGCGATGTGCCCACAACAATAGCCCCTAGGTCGTCCTTCTCCTACTCCTTGGATGAGGGCGAGCTACTCTGATTACTTACTTTCTGGCAAAAACGCGAGGTACTTTGGCTTCTTGAATACGCATGTCTGATGTCTCGTAACTTGTGGTGGATGACGGTCGCTCGCCTCGACTGTCGTGCCTATATGCGTAGACCATGATGGTGTGTGATGCTCATGCGCCTGATATGAAAGGTCACGGCCTGGGGTCCCGTGCCCTAGAATTGGCTCTATAAAAACTGGCTTCCCCCTCATTTCCTTCTTCTTTCCTTTTCAAAAACCTTCAGACTTCAAACCTTCTTAATTTCCGGCGAATCCATACCATCTTATACTCGATTCTCCGGCGGCCAGAGATTGCTTTCCAGGTAAAAATTTCTTTCTTCCTTCAATTCTTCTTCTTGGTCACACATGGCGTCCGACGGGAATAGTGTGGCGGAGAGTTCCGCACCATTTGGGGTTTCTCACCGCCATCCGGGTAAAGATCCCGTCGACATTGAGAAAAACATTGTCAACGTTTCGTCGGGGACCACAAAATCTATTCCGGTTCAATCCATAGGGGCGGTAACATCCCGGCGGCGCCGACGTTTGTGGGGAGCAGGGGAACTGGTTCATGAGTCCTCTAAGGTGATCTCAGAAAAAGAGCAGGAGGATGAGGCGGTGGACAGAGATGAGGAGTCACCCGCTCGATCAATTGATTCTTCCGATTTTGATTTTCTGTCGGAGGAAGTGATACCTGAAGTTTTGAGTGATGATGACTCTGTTGACGAGGTCGACCGATCCCTCCGGCTTCATGAATATCTTGCCCAAAATCGGCACGAGGTCATTAGGAAACCTGTTCGGGTGAGGAAAGAAAATATATATGCTGCTCGGTTGGTCGACAGCTCGGTGTCTGAGGCTGACTTGTTTAGATGGCGGGACACCTTCCATGTCCCTAGCGATGTCCACTTTTGGGTGCCTGACCACCAAAACGATTATGCCGACCAACCTCTAGAGGGTTGCGTTGCGATCAACTATGATACCATGGTCGCTGGACTTTGCTTCCCATTACATCCTGTCATTAGCAACCTCTTAAATTTTTGGGGGCTGGCTCCGACTCAAATTCATCCGAACGGGTGGAGTATCATTATAGGGTTGCCGACTCTTTTCGGCCGTGTCCAGCCTCGTGCCTTTCCGTCAGTCAAAGAATTGAACTACATGATCTCGCTGTCGAGATGGGAGGGGTCGCAAAAGGAAGGTGAACCGGGTTATTACTACGTCAAATCGCGACCTCAAATGAAAGTTATCGAGGATCTCCCGAACAAGGTTACTGGGTGGAGGGAGAAATTCTGGTTCGTAGGTGGCGCATGGCAGTTTCCGGTGTGGGCGGAGCCCGATCTTCTTGGCTTTCGATCGATACCTCGAGATTATAGCGAATTCAAGCGTAAAATGCTTCATTTCTTTCCAACTCCTAGAGTACTGATTTAACTTCGTTTCTGTCTTTTTAGGTCCTCCTGCCACCAAGCTTTTCGAGGTGTCGCTTCCTTTTCTTACTCGGGTGGTTCAGGTTTGCTTAATCGATCTCGACGAACGATTACTTTCTGTGCTCGCAAGGGAAAAGTGTCGGGAAAATGTCGGGTTAAGTGTTCTTCCTCGCGGGTCTTTATCGTCCGAGCTCCCTGGTAAGCGAGCTTTATGAATCATTTTCCTTATTGTCATTCTCATTCATTTTGTCTAAATGGTTTTTCTTTTGACTTAGTCTCTTTCATCGAAGAAATCCAATTTTCCTCCCAAAAAATGATACGAGCAATGGAAAATATGACTGCTGAAGAGATGGCCGAGAAAATGGCTCAAGCCATGGAATTATCTCGGAAGAAGGGGGAGCAAAAGAAAGGTAGGGAGCCATCGAGCAAGGGCAAATCGACCACGGTCCTAAGAATGAAGACCAAAGCCCCAACCCGACCTCGGGGGTCGAAGAGGTCGGCTGGAGAGGCATCGGCCCCCGACCAGAATGTTTAGAAACGGTGGGGCCTGGTGGATAAGGACGAGCTGCGGAACTCCCCCAGCGGAAGAGTGGTGGTTCCGGGCCAATTTGGCATGCCTGACACTGTTGTCGAGATCACCGCTCATCGAGATCGTGACGCTGGTGATGAGACTTTCTGGGGATGGAGTCCTGAGCTCCGTCAGAGGTAGATCACCCTATTGAACTCTTCTATTTGCATCTTTTTCTTTCGGTTGTGATTATTTATTCATGACCGTTCTGTTTTCAGGCATCGGCTTGATGACAGTGTCTTTCATGGGGAAAGCACCCTATCAAACTTGTGGCCCCGGCCCCCTGCTGACAATGACGCCCAGCTGTCTTACTTGAAAAAGGCTTCTAAGGATTTGCCGAGGTCGTGGACCTTACCTCTGGATGAGGAAGCTCGTACTCAGCAATTTCACGAGAACCTGACTTCGGGCATTGTCCATTCTTGTCATTCTTTGGCCTTCTACGAGCGGTGTTGGGAGCAATACGATGCGGCAAGGAATCAAGCGATTCGGGCCGAGACGAGGTGCATCGACATGAAGAAGGAGGTGGATAAAGCTCGTAAGGAGTTAGACCTCTCGAAGACAGCCAGGAAAGCATCTGATGACAAGATCCAAGAGTTGATTCGGTCCCAGGAAGATTTGGAAAATAAGTATCAACTTGTCGAGAAAGATTTCTTGATCAGCAAAGAGTATGCCGACGATCTCCTTCAGCAGAATCAAAAACTCGGTGAAGAAGTTCAGGGTCAGGCCGAGGTGATTCGGGGTATTCCTGATAAGGTGAAAATGCAGAGGAACGATGCCTCCAACATGGCTTATGTCCATGCCTTTGCAAATGCTATTCGTGCGGTTCACTGACCCGACCTCGACCTCGCGAGCGCCCAAGCCAAAATGAGAGAGATGCTAGCGACGTATATGCGAACCCATCCTCCAGGTCCTAATGCTCTTCTCCCTATCGCGGATTTGAGGGAGCTCGGATGTGATTTCTCATTTCTCCCCCTTGAAGCCAAGCTTTTTGATCCTAAGGAAATGCTTCAGGGTATGGTGGTTGTGGATGTGGTCGCCGACGAGAGTGGTGGCGAGGCAGAAGGTGGTGATGGCGAAGATGGTGGTGAAGCGGATGAAGGATCTGCTCGTGAGGAGCCCGTTGTCGATGAGGGTGGTGTGGGGGATCGTGCTGGTGTTAAGATCCCCGAGGTTGAACAAACTGCGTCTGTGAACCCTAATATGGGGACCTCGGATGCTCCACCAAGCTGATCTCTTCGGAAATCTTTTCTGCGGCAGTATGCCATTGCCTTCGGACAGTTTTTTCTTCCAAACTTGTAATGTTGCCCTTCGGGGTGTGTGAACGTTTGCCCGTTGGGCATAGTACTTTGGTGCCTTTGGGCGATGTATCTTTTGTTGCCTTCGGGCATTTTTTAATGAATCGTTTTGCTTTATTTCTTGCTCTTTCTCGTGTACTTGGTCTTCTTGAAAATCTGGGTAATAATCATGATAAGAACTCTTATTAATTGATAATGATCGCGACTTGATTTCCTTTGATGTTTTTTGGCTTTGCTGACTTAGACTGGGTATGCGACCTAGTAGTCGACCTAGATAGGGCATGCGACCGAGGTCGTCTTATAGATGGTACGCGACCCTTTTGCCTTTGAAGTTTTTGGCTTTGTCGACTTAGACTGGGTATGCGACCTAGTAGTCGACTTAGATAGGGCATGCGACCGAGGTCGTCTTATAGATGGTATGCGACCTTTTCGCCTTTGAAGTTTTTGGCTTTGTCAACTTAGACTGAGTATGCGACCTAGTAGTCGACTTAGATAGGGCATGCGACCGAGGTCGTCTTATAGATGGTATGTGACCTTTTTGCCTTTGAAGTTTTTGGCTTTGTCGACTTAGACTGAGTATGCAACCTAGTAGTCGACTTAGATAGGGCATGCGATCGAGGTCGTCTTATATATGGTATGCGACCTTTTTGCCTTTGAAGTTTTTGGCTTTGTCGACTTAGACTGGGTATGAGACCTAGTAGTCAACTTAGATAGGGTATGCGACCGAGGTCGTCTTATAGATGGTATGCGACCTTTTTATGATCATGAGTTTATGAAGGTTCTCATTTTACTTCTTTTATTTACGAATCTCTTCACTGACCGAGCTCGTGAGAGGTCGGGGACAAGTCCCCCAAGTTCGTGAATGAAAGAGTTTTTATGAGGAGTTTCTTAGAGAAAAAAGTTTTTGTGTGTTTTGTTTATTTTTCATTTGCGAATCTTTTCATTGATCGAGCTCGCGAGAGGTTTGGGACCAGTCCCCCAAGTTTGTGAACGAAAAAACTTGTAATAGACTCTGGCGAAAAACACAATTCGTAGATAATTGAAGCACAAAAACATGATGCATGACTGCATTTAAAATGACTATTGATAAAACTTCTTTAAGTAGATCGCATTTCATGGGTACATTGCGGGGATGCCCTCCATATCTTCGATCTCGTAAGCCCCATTTGGCAGGCATTTCGAGATTTTTAGTGGGCCTTCCCAAGTTGGGCCAAAAACTCCTTTCTGGACCCCGAGGATTTTTTTTAGGACGAGGTCGCCAACCTTGAATCTTCGAATTTTTGCTTTCGAGTTGAAGTATTTTTCTGACCTTTGCTTATAATCCGCATTTTTCAAGTTGGCTTCTAATCTTTTTTCTTCGAGTAGGTCGAGGCTGAGGGATATGGCGCGATCGTTGTCCTCAGTGATATCCTACGAAGTCCGATGGCTTTTGACGACGACCTCGGGTGGTATGACTGCTTCTGTCCCGAAGGCTAAAGCAAAAGGTGTCTCGCCTGTTGAGTTTCGGAATGTGGTTCTGTATGACCATAAAATGCTCGGAAGTTTGAAAGCCCATAGTCTCGTTGACTCGATCAATTGGGTTATCAAAGTATGCTTGATTATCTTGTTCACTGCTTCAACTTGCCCATTAGATTGAGGGTAGTAAAGAGAACAACTTTGCGATTTTCCACTTCGCAAAAAATGTGTCGATCTCGAAACCGTCGAACTGCTTTTCGTTGTCCGTAACGATCGCTTGTGGAAGGCCGAAATGGCATATGATATTTTTCCAGATGAATCGGATAATTTTCTCTTGCGTGATTGTAGCCAAAGGTTCTGCCTCTGCCCATTTGGTGAAATAGTCGACTGCAACCACGACGAACTTCGAGCTTCCTGGGGCCTTTAGGAAAGGACCTATTAGGTCAATTCCCCACTTTGCGAATGGCCATGGACTGTATATCGAGGTTAGCTCTTAGGGAGCTTGCTTGATTGTTGGGGTGAAGAATTGGCACTGCTTGCACCTTTTTGCTTATGCGATTGCATCTTTCCTTAAAGTTAACCAGTAATAGCCTTATCTGATCGTCTTGTAAATGAGAGACTGGCCTACTATGTGGTTTTCACAATCTCCTTCGTGTATTTCCTTCAAAACTACTTGGCCTTCTTCAGGTGTGATGCACTTCAACAGTGGAAACGAGAAACTTCGTTTGTAAAGTTGCTTGTCGACCATGGTGTATCTTGTTGTTCTTAGTTGTAAAAGGCGAGCTGCAACCTTGTCTTCTGGCAGTGTCCCTTTTTCGATGTAGCTTCCAATCTTGGTCATCTAATTTTCCTCGGGGGTTGCGATCTGAAAGACTTCCATTCGAGAATTTGATGGGCTTGCTTGTCTTGCCCAAGTAATTTCCTTTACGTCGATGGTAGCGTGACCTGCGGAGGGGGTGTTGAGTTTTGTGACTGCGATATTTTCCATGTCTACGGCCCCCTCCGAGATAGCCAACCGGGCCAAAGCGTCTGCTTGTGTGTTGTCAGCTCTCGGTATCAACTCTATTTGTACCTCCTCGAATTTTTTTACGAGGCTCTTTGCTATTTGTTGATACTTTATCATCTGTTCGCCTCGTGTTTCATATTCTCCCGACATCTGACATACGACCAACTGAGAGTCGTTGTGTACTTTCAACCTTCGTACACCAATGGCCATTGCCATTTCTAAACCATTTATCAAGGCCTCATACTCCGCTTCATTGTTGGTAGCGTGAAAATCGAAACTTACGGCCGTCGTGAACGATTATTGCTCGGGACTAATTAGGACTATCCCAGCCCCCGCTCGGATGCTCATCGAGGAGCTATCGACATGCAATATCCAAAGGACGTTGATAGCCTCTGATGTCTTTTCTGGAAAAGTGAGCTCGGTGAGGAAATCGGTGAGAACCTGAGCTTTGATTGCAGTTCGAGGTGCGAAAGTGATGCCGAACTGGCCTAATTCAATGGACCATTTCAACAATCGACATGCGATATCGGGTCGATGTAAAACTTGTCTTAGAGGCATGGTGGTTAAGACCTCGATTTGATGGTAGAAGAAATATTGCCTCAGCTTTCGGACACTCATGATCAAGGTGTATGCGAGTTTCTCAAAGGGTGGAATTTGAGCTCGGCATCATTGAGTGTTTGACTGACAAAGTATATAGGCAAATGATACTGACCTTCTACTCGAGTCCATGAGAATCTCCCTTTCTTCATGGCTTCGAAGAAAGGCTTGCACTTATCCCCCATTCTGGACACGAATATGTTTAGGGCCGCGAGACATCCAGTTAACCTTTGAACTTCCTTGACGTTACGAGGTGGTTTCATATCCAAGATGGCTTTGATCTTTGAGGGATTCGCTTCTATACCTCGCTGACTGATGATGTGACCCAGGAACTTTCCCGATCCCACTCCGAAACTGCATTTCTTAGGGTTCAAACACATGTTGTACTTCCTAAGGGTATCAAAAGTCGTTGCAAGGTATCCCAGATGATCTTCCTTCTTTTCGCTTGTTGGTCCCGGTGTAAATGAGTCTCACACACGTGTATTGGGGGGGAAATACACGTGTAGTGATTTTTCAACCTTTAAAACTTTATTGAAATCAGTGAGTCAGGTTATCCTGAGTTTCAGTCCTGAGAAGCACAAATTGCCCTGAGTCAAAGTCTACTGAGACAATAACACTGAACGGCTTTCAGTGACTTCAGATTAGCTCAACTGATCCTGAGTTTCTACAACAGAGTCCAAATAAGCTTGGAGTAGATAATAATCTTACTGACTACTCAGGAGAGTTTATCAGTTTGACAACTATCTATACTGGCTTATCTAGAGTGCGAAAAGTGTAGGCCCTAAGTTTATACTCATTTTACTTTGCTGAAAATCTTTCTTTAATGAAACAATGGTTAAGGCTGTGATCAATTTAATGCAAGTTCAGTGGATTGATTCCAACTGAATATCAGAAATGCTTTCAGTGAAATATGCAACAAGTACTAATGCAAAGCAGAAAGCAAATAACACAACAAGTTATAGTGGTTCAGAGGCTCAAGCTCCTACGTCCACTCTCCCTGATCTTCAGAGAAATTCCTTAACACACTACTTCGACTACCTCAAGCTTTCAGACTGAACTCAGCAGCTTACTAACTTTCTACTACGAGTTTTCAGGCTGAACTACTACAACTTACTAACTCAATACACACACAAGCGTTCAGACTGAACAATCAG
This sequence comes from Stenogyne calaminthoides, assembly GCA_037126765.1. Lineage (NCBI taxonomy): Eukaryota > Viridiplantae > Streptophyta > Magnoliopsida > Lamiales > Lamiaceae > Stenogyne > Stenogyne calaminthoides. Next base: position 8,356,449 of record JBBCBC010000023.1, on the reverse strand, counting down.
CTTACTAACTTCTTCTCTAGAGTTTTCAGACTGAACACAGCTACTTACTTACTCTTTACAACTCTTACTTCCAACTACTACACACACAAACTTCCTAATCAAAGGGTTTGGGTTTTGGTTGGTTTCCAACTAAGGTGAGATATCCTTTTAAAATTAAGCCACAAGTAAAAGGCTAGGATATCTCGAACTAAGCTTTGGATAAGATCTTAAATCTAGGCTTAGTAAATGAGCTCTCTTCAAAGATGAAACACTTGGGAAATTCTAAGGGTTTCGAGTGCTTCACAAGAATGCTTGAATACGAATGAGCTCTATGAGTTGCTTTGATTTCCCGTAACCTTGAAGTGTTCAAGGCCTCTGGTATTTATAGGCAACTCTCAAGAAGTCTTCCTTTGAAAAACTATCCGTTGGAGAGATAGCATCTCGGGTTTCTTCTTTGAGTAATTGATGAACGGCTTTGTTAGGGTTTGAACGAGCCCTTGCATGCTTTAGGAAATATCCAGTCAAGCAGCCAATCACCAATTTATGTGAACAAGACAAATATCTATGCTGACATTTTTTAGGAGAAATGTCGCTTTCAGTGTCAGTAAAGTATGCTGTTGTCTTCTCCTCATTGGTCGACATCTTCCTTTGAACATAATAAAAAAACGGCTCTTTTTGTCAACCAACACTGAGTTGATATCTTCCTTAGTGTCCACGAACGTATATCATTATCTTTGCATGTACTAAGAATGAACAAACACTATTTAACTCGAAGTGTTATGTTCAGGGTCTTTTGGTTCAGTACACAAGAGTCTTCAAGGTCTTCTGATCTTCAGGATTTTCTGGTCTTCAGGATCTTCCAGTCTTCAGGCTCTACTAATCTTTCAGTATGATTTCGGTCTTCAGTATGTTTTAGTCTTCAAGAATCTTCTGAGATCTTCAGACCAATTCTGAAACCTAAACTATCCTGAACTATATCTGCTGACTATACATGGTGCAGATAATCCTGAATCTTAACAACAATTTGAAACCTGATCCTATACTATCAAGATTGTCCTGAAACATGTCATACTCAGGGGTTTTGGGATCTAATCAAAATCTTTATTAAATTCATCTCCCAACGTCGCTCTTTACCACGATGTCGTCGATGTATACTTCCATTGTCTTTCCTATCTCGTCGGCGAACATCTTGTTTACCAGACGTTAGTAGGTTGCCCCTGCGTTCTTCAAACTGAATGACATCCTCTTCCAATAATACACATTCTTTTCAGTTAGGAAAGATGTGTGTTGATGGTCTTCTTTATTCATGGCGATTTGATGATATCCCACAAAGGCATCCATGAAAGTCATCATCTCGTGCCCGACCGTGCTGTCAACGAGGTGATCGATGTGCGGCATTGGGAAATAGTCCTTTGGGCATGCTTCATTGAGATCGGTGAAATCGATGCAGAGTCGCCAAGAGTTGTTCGCTTTTTTAACTAAAATCGCATTGGCTACCCACTGTGGTTGGTCAGCCTGCTCGATTAACTTATTATTCAATAACTTTTTTACCTCCTCGGCTAAGGCTGCATATTTCTCGGGGCTGAACTTTCTTCTTTTCTAAGATATCGGCCTCTTCGTCGGGTCGATGTTTAGCTTGTGGCAGGCGACCTCGGGGTCGATGCCAATCATATCTTCGTGTGACCATGCGAACACATCTAGATTTTGTTTGAGGAAATCTATCAACTGAGCTCGCAAATCGCTGGGTATCTGCGTTCCGATGGTCACACTCAGCTCTGGTCTGTCGAGGTCGACCAGGACTGTTTCGAGCTCTTCGATGGGAGTTGCCCGCTGATCATTTCTTTCTGTTCTTGGATCGAGGCTTGACTTTCATTGCTCGATATCGATCTCCATTGGTTCGAAACCGAGTCGAGGCTCTAAATCTGGTAACTCTTTTGCGGGTTTCTCCTTTATCTCGACATCAATTTCCATAGGCGTTACACTTGTTTCCATTACACTATCTATTTCCATTTCTTCATTTTTCTTTTCTTTTTGTGGTGGAGTCTGGCTCGCACAACCTAGCCCCATTTCGGGTTTTCTACCATAATAGAAAGCAGAATTTAAACTGACACAAGAGTAAGTCAAACATTTTCTTGCCGCGATTTGGTCACCCTTAATGATGTCAATCTTCCCGTTAGATCCGGGAAATTTGATACAATAGTAGTAAGATGAGGCAGCAGCCCCGAACTCATGTTCAAAAGGTCTGCCGAAGAAAGCATTGAAATTGGAGGGGATATCGATGATCACGAAGTCCAGCTGTCTTGTCGCCTTTACCTCGGGGTCCAGAGTTGAGGTGATCTCCACTAATAGGCGAATCATTCCATAGGCCTCGACGGGTTGACTCCCAAACCCTCAGATCCCCACCTCGCAGGGTTCGACGTAGGAATGGAAAACGCCAAGCTAATCTAGGGTCTTTTTGAAAAGGATGTTGTAGAAAGCCCCATTGTCGATCATGATGCAATGGACCAGAGCCCCCATGATTTGGGTTGAGATTACGAGTGGGTCCCAGTTTGGGATAACCACTCCGTCCGTATCTTCTTTGGTGAAGGTGATTTGTTTTTGGCTTGGAGCGATGGTGTTGATTGGAAGGCAGCTGAGAACGGCATTATCGAGGGCTCGCAGCTCGGCTTTTTGTCGACGGTTTGATAGGGAGGTCGCTGGGAGAAAACCTCCGAGAGTTCCTCCTGTTGGGCAGATCATATGGATTACTCTGTTTCCCGTTCCTTCCTGGATCTGTGGACCTCGCCTTCCCTGGTCGGGTTGGTTCCCAGGCGGAGGCACTCGCTGCTGATTTTGCTACTGCCTTGGTTTGACGAACCTCTCCAGCTTCCCTTCTTCGTACAACTTCCAGAGTTCTCTTTGCAGATCGCGGCAATGTTCAGTGGTATGCCCGATGGTATTGTGGTAGTCGCAGAACTTCTTCGGATTGAGCTTAGAGGTATCTTGGAGCATTTCTCTGGCAGGTGGGATTTGGTTTCCCCCCCTAATGGCTTGGAAAATCTGAGTTGTATTCATGGTTAGTGTTTCGAGAAGCTTGACCTCCAAGGTGCTATCGATGGGCTTGAAAGCCCCCGGAGCTCGATAGTTGGAGGGTCCGGGTCTTCGGAAGTGCTTTTCAGCTTTTGGGTCAGCCTTCTTGACTTCGACCTTTACCTCACTCGGTTGTTGCTCGCCCAAACGTGAGGCTAAAATCTCGGCATTAGTGATCATGATGCCTGTTCGGTACCAAAAATTGGCGTAGCTCAATTGGTAGTCTTTGTTCATCATTTTCCAGAGTTTTGTACCTTTTTTCAGGCCATGCACTATTCCCATAACTTTGGCCTCATCCCCCAGTGGCTCTCCTTCCATGATGAGTTGGTCGATGCGATCGATGTATGCTCTATCCGTCTCTTCCTCGAGCTGATGGATGTTTGCCAAGCGCTGCTTGGTTCCCTTATGCGGGGTCAAGGATGCGAAGTGAGTGAGGAAAAGCTGAGCCATCTGATGGAAAGACTCAATGGAGGTTGGTGGTAACATGTTGAACCAGCGATAAGCTTGATTGCCTAGGGTGAGCGGGAAAAGTCGGCACTGGGTTGCATCGGTTGCTCCCATGGAGTTCATGTATGATGTGTATTTGCTCACGTGGTTGATCGGATATGTGCTCCCGTTGTACTGTGAGACCGAGCTCACATTGATTTTGATTTGGACCGGGGCGAGCATGACCATAGGAGATAGGGGAGATATCAGAATTTTAGTGGTGACAGGCGTCCCCCCTTTGTTTGGTATCTTCTCTTGAAGGTCCTTGATGTTCTGAAGGATGGCGGCCATCTGAGGGCTTTCGTTCTGGCCATCGGCTTCTCCTCGACGTTGGCGAGGTGGAGAGTTCCTGTCCTGTCGGTGAGGGGATGGGGTTCGTCGGCGTCTATAGGTTGATGGAGTTCTTTCAATTCTTCAGGGTGAGGGACTTCGCTCGAGTCGATCCTTCGGCCGATATCCATATTTGGCTACGATCCGAAAAAAAAGATCCTTCCGGGTTAAACGCGGTCGCGATGTGTTGCCTGGGGTTGGTCTCTCTGGGGCCCGCGAGCTTGGTGTGGGCCGCAGCTGAAACTTTCTGAAAATAAGTGTCGGTGGATTGGGTTGGGCCCTTCGTTCGGATTTCACCGATAACATGGGGTGTGTTGGGCCCCATGAGAATTGACTTCTTGACTTTCCTTGCGGTGAGGTCCCTCATAGCGAGGTCCCTCGTGATGGTGTTCCTTACAGCTGGATTGTTCTCGGCGAGGTCCCTCGGGGCAAGGTTCCTCATGCATCTGGCCTTTGCCTTTGCTTTCGGCCTTTCGGTTCAGGTCGTTGCGCAGGTCGCCAGCAGGAAACTCCATCTCGGCCTGTCTTTTGCGTAACTCAGCAATGACCTCGTTGATATCTTTTGGGGTGCGGATCTGCTCGAGCTTTTGAGCAACTCCGGTGGTGGGTCCTCTAGTTTTGCGGTTGCTAACGGCCGGGCTACTAGCCCCCGCTCCGCCGGAGCGACATGAAACTGATGCTTTTCTTTTGGAGACTAAAGTTTCTTGAGACATGGTTTGAGTTTTAGAGTGATTTGTGTGGTCGTGAAGGGTTTGTGTGGAAGATTCGTGAGGAATACTCCAATGAGAAAATGCTAAGAACTTAGCTTTTATATTTCTTAAAGAGTACCCTCCTTCCAGCGCCAATTGTTGTGCACCAAAATAAGTTGTTTAAGGATAATGATGTGGCTTAAAGATCTTAGTGTCACAAACAATAATGAGTTATATGGATTGCATTTATATCATATGATTGGTTATGAGGAATAAGAGTTGAGTATTGATTTTGCAAGAAGTTTGGTAGGATCATAAATTCTCTCTCTTTGGGTCATAAATGAGCCCTAGTTATAGTGGTGGGGAGAGTGGTGCTCACTCTCCCGGATTTCTAATCTATAGGGCCGAAAGTAGCCCTGGTTAGCATTAAATGTTACAAGATTGATGTGATCTGCACTGGAGGTCGGGGGAGGTCACCCAATGCAAAAAGGACCTCTCTACCCGGATTTATACTTCGATCGAGGTCATTTCCGGGTTTGTCGGGGATTAACTACTTTTGTATTTTGATGCGCCGCTTTGCCCCGTCCTTTGCTGGATTCTGTCAGACGTAAATCCCATTTAGGAATGATCGCCTATACCTTCTTCCTGACACACGTCTTGTCGTAGTTAATGCATTGTCCTTTGGTAGCCGCGAGGTCGATCACCTCGCGACAGGCCTACCCCAATTCTTACTCGCTGTATTTCGGGTTAGGGGGAGGGTAATTTGTATCTCTACGAGCGAGCTCCCTGGAGGTGCAATGTAGGCCTGGGCCCACCTCGCACGATGTGCCCACAACAACATGATTATCACTGGAAATTTTATGTCTGAAATTCAAAATGTTAAGGAACACTTGCATGCACAGTTTACTATTAAAGATCTTGGTATATTAATATATATATATATATATATATATATATATATTAGGCATTGAAGTTGCAATAAATAGTAATGGTTTGCAACTTTGTCAGAAGAAATATGCACTTAACTTGTTAAATAATGTTGGTTACTTGAGTAGTAGACCTTGTTCTACTCCAATGGATGAAAAACAAGTTTTTAATTTCAAAGATAGTCCTCCATTGAAGGATCATGCAGCATATAGGAGCTTGGTTTGTAAGATGTTGTATTTAACAATTATTAGACCAGATTTAGCTTATTCCATACAAACATTAACCCAATACATGATCAAACCTCTTGAAATTCATTTATCGATTGCTCACAGATTATTAAGATACATTAAAGCCACTCCAGGTTTGGGCTTGTTTTATTCTGCTAAAAATGACTTCAAGTTGCTGGCCTTTTGTGATTTTGATTGGGTTAGGTGTCCTCAAACCAGAAGAAGTGTTACTGGCTATACCATTTATTTAATCTCATAAAAATCGAAGAAGCAGCCTACTGTAAGAAAAAGCTCAGCTGAGGCATAGTACAGGGCAATGGCTTACACCTCTGCAGAATTACAGTGGATCGAGTATATCCTTGCAGGTCTTCAAATTGTTCATCAGCAACCTGCAATTATATACACTGACAGCAAGTCAACTTTCTCCATAGCTCACAATCCAGTTCTCCATTAAAAATACTAAACATATTCAGATTGATATCCATTATACAAGAGAAAAGATCAAGGAAGGCCTTCTGAAACTCATCCAAGTTCCAACAGCTGCCAGCTTAGCTGATATCATGACCAAACCACTATCTCCATTTGCTTTCCAAAGTTTTAAAGACAAAATGAGAATGATTAATATCCATTCATATTTGGGGGGGGGGGGGGGGGTTTCATCTTAGAGTATTAGTTATAAACTGCAATAGTATTAGTTGTAGTGTGTGGAAGTATCAGTTCTCTTATGTAAAGGTATTAGCCACCTTTTATATTAATCAGTCAAACTAGTTTGTCTTAGTTAGTTAGTTAGTAAGTTAAAAGTTAGTTATTAGCTTTCCTCTTTTATAAATAGAAGAGAGTTCCCAACTTGTAAACTAATTATTCATCTTCTCCTTCAATGCAATTTTGTTTTATTCTTCTTCTTCTTCTTCTTTTCATTTGAAATCTGTTAGCTTCATTAGCTTTCCAGGAAGAAGATGCACTTCGAATTTTAAGGATTGTGGTCCCACCGGGCTTAGGCAAAGATTCTTTAATATGGCATCATGATAAGAGTGAAAATTGTTCAGTTAAGACAGATTATAAATTGGCTATTGATCTGATTTGAGGCGATGAAGGAGCGGGTAGTAATGGCTGGAAACGACTTTGGTCTATCAGTATACCACCAAAGGTGAAAGCATGTATTTGGTGTATTAGTAAAGGTTTCTCTCCCACGAAAGTTGAATTACAAAGGCGTCATTTAATGGTGGGAAGCTTCTGTGTAATGTGCAATGCTGAACCAGAAACTTCATGGCACATCTTTGTGAATTGTCGCTTTTCTCGGGACTGTTAAGCTCTTACACTGTTTGCTCACATTCTAAAATCTGTTATATACTCTATAGATTCTCTGGTAGAGTGGGTTCTCATTTTGATTATCAGCTTGATGAGGAGGGTGTCAAATTATTTTGCTTAATCTTGTGGAGATTATGGAAGGAGAGAAATGATAGGTTGTGGAATAATCATAATGAAGAACCTGCGACTGCAGTGTTTGAAGCTCGTAACTTTCCAGCCAAATGGAAAGAAGCTAAAACTCGTTTAATGACAAAGAAGAATACGATAACTGGTGGTTGTCGGAAATGACATGTCCCACCATTGAATCATGTTAAATTGAACATAGACGTTGCTTTATTTGAGGATTCAACAGAAATGGGAATGAGTTTCACTGCTCATGATGATGGAGGTCATCATCTTTATAACTCGTACAATGCTGGGGATTTACCAACCGAAGGAAGGTGAAACTATTGGTCTTTTAGAGGCCCTTTCGTGGATTAAAGAATTGGGGTTTGTTAATGTTATTGTGGAGATAAATGCAAACCTTGTTGTTGATGGCGTAAATGACAACAATTTTTTGGAGACACCATTGAAGTTTGCAGGAGGGAATTAATTTTTTGTCCACATTGTTCGATCAAGTGAATTAATCGTGAATACGATGCCAAATTAATGGCTCATCGTTTGGCGAAGATTGCTAAAAATTTCTCTAATTCCTATTATTGGGTCAAACGTCCGAGTATTATGGATGACTTCCCAATATTTGTTCCGTTTGTTAGTATTTTGAAACGTCTTTGTTTCCAAAAAAACCAAAAAAAAACTTGTATGCTGTCTTATACCATCATACGTGACTTATGAAAGTTATAGATTATTTTTAAATAAACTACGTATTTATTTATTTATGATACTTATAATTTTTAATTAGAAGCTCAAATTATCATAATTTTAATTATTTTGTAAAAGAGGAAACCGTGAGTAAGACGTCTCATAATACAAAAACTTGTGTGAACCCAAGTTCACGATGAACTTCATTTTTTATTATCATTGTTATGTATAAAAATCATCATTATTATGCACAAAAAATTATCACTATTACATACAAAAATTATTATTATTTACAAATTAAAACATTTTTTAAATAGAGATAATTTTTGTGCAGAATAGTGATAATTTTTGTGCATAACAATGATAAAATTCATGTATAATGTATAAATCTGATTTACAGAATTGTTACTCATATAAGATACTAAATTGTAGCCCCGCGTATTACACAGATTGAAATAAGAAAAAATTAAATTAAATATTTTAAAAATATGAATTTTATCAATTTAATTTGAATCTAGTCATGTTTTTTAATATTATATCAATGTTATGCAAGTTTTACTATTCGAAAATGATAAATCATCAAATATTAAAATTTTATTAAAAGTGGTATTATAACGAACGTCTTAAAGATACATGTGGGTGGTAGTAGTTTTATGGAAACCTAATATTATTAATTATCTTATATTTTTTTTAGATATAGTATTAAAATAGTTATGTTTAAAATTCTATATTTTGATTCTATATTCGAAGGTATATATATGTTAGATTTACGAGACTAACTTATTTCATATATTATTGATAGACATATCATATTTATAACTCATATTATCATTTTGGATATATCAATCAATACTTAATTGTATAACTTAACTTTTTAGCAGTTGTTACGTTTTTAATAATTATACTGAGACCCATTTATTTTATGAAATAATCTCATATAATATTTTATATTTTAAATAAAAAAGAGATATAATTCACTTATTCAGTGAATTATATATATATATATATATATATATCATTGAATTTTTCACTCTTGTCCCTTTATACTACTCATAAACCGTTTCTGACTAATTTTTCCAAAAGAATCAGAATTAGTGTGACAGAGAATCGTAGAGCAAGCAGCAGAAAGAGAAAAAGAGGCATGCTACAGTTGCGGTAAATCACACGCAAAAACACACACGAACAATTTCTCTCTCTCTCTCTCTTTCTCCCACCCCACTCCCCTCTCTACATCTGATTCTCTTTCTTTTCCTTTTTTTTCTTTCTAAACTTCTCTCTCTTCCTGCGTCGTGTGTATTTTGGCGTATTTATTACTATGATTTTAGCATCACTCTAAATATATCATGTTAATTTGGTATAACCCCATTTTCTCAGTCGCTTTTATCGTTTCTAACGTCAAATCTGCTCTCTTTCTCACACACACATGTATCTACGTGATTATATCTCTATTTTGTATAGATGGAAAATGAAAAAAAGAGAACAGATTTTGTTCATGTTTTCGCTTTCTGTTGGATAAAAAGTGCGTGTTAGACTGTTTCATTCATTGCCTTCTGATTGATTTGATCTGGCGAAATTCAAGAAATTATCAGGGGAAATGTGAATAATGTTGACTTTACCATTTTCTGTTCCAAACAAACACTGCCTTACTACCACTTGCATGCTTTTTTGTTTTTTATTTCTTTATTGACCACATTTTATTTGTTTATCAATCGTGGGTAAAGGAGAAATCTATTGGGTAAAAATCGAGAGTGAGGTTTCTGAATTTATATTACTGTTCTTTTGTTTCTATATGTTACAACTTGCAACTTAGAACAATAGAACTGTTTCTCCAGCTGAAATATTCATGTTATTTGTACTTTAGCATTAAAATAGAGAGAAAAACAGTGTTTTTTTGTGAGTTTTTTTTTTGTGAGGAAGAGATTAAGAAAACTCCTCACCGGTAGATAAATCCCCAGAATAATATTTTAATGGAGAGCCAACATGATTCATTCCCCAAGACAAACTCCCATAATATTTCAATGAAGAATTTGTGTCCCACACTGAACGTTCGTTGTTGGGGACTTCTCCCCACATCACCATAAGTTTTTACCAAACATTTATCTTGGGGCAAATATATATATATATTTTTTTTTTTTTTGAGTTTTATTATGGTGGATTGAGTAGTGAATCCTTGATGAAACCTGTCTTATTTGTGAACTATATATAAGTTGTTTGATTGATGGTAGTTTTGACCCTTATAACGTGCAATAATTTGGTCTCATTTAAGAGTCTGAACTTGTAGAGAGGTGTTAAATTAATTTGTTTATTTAATTTCCCCAATATTCCCCTAACTTGTGGGTTGAATTCTCTCACTCCTTCATTGGGAGGAGACCCATCAAGTGGACAATTTAATGGGTGAAGTTCTTTCAGCGGGAATCGAGACGTGAGACTGAAGACTCTGATACCATGAAAGAATTTCATCTCATCTAAAAGTCCAAATTTATAGAGAGATGTGAAATTAATTCGTTTATTTATTCAACCCACGAGTGAGGGTGAGTGTTAGGAAAATTAATTCTACACCTCTCTAAAAGTTTGGACTTTTAGATGAGATGAAATTCTTTCATAAAGCTTGCTTGTTGTATTCAAGCAACTTATTGGATGTGGTTTTGTGATAAAAAAGTTGCTTGAATGGTACTTCAAATAGTCCCACCACAGATAAACAATATTGCTGATATGAGTAATCAATTACACCATGTGGTGAACTTATCATACTAGTAATTATAAACAAACAAGATTGTTAACAGCTGAAATGTTTGCTTGTAGGAAAATTCACGGATTGCATTTCGAATGTTGATGGACAGTGATTCAGGACTAAATTTGATGCCGGAATTTGATATTTGTTTGCAAAAAGTTTTGAGACAGACAATGATCAATCAGCAGGAGATTTTCAGGAATCAGGTGCTTTTAGTAAGCCTTGCTGCAATTACTGATCATTTTATGGCAATTTTCATGTTAAGGTTACATGTTAGGGGGCATTTGGTTCAAAATTTGTAAATGGGAATGTGAATGGTGTAATTATGGTTATCGATGAGAAAAAAAGATGATTATTTCACCTCCATAGATTTGGGTGGGGATAATGAGACTCAAAATAAGTTAATCATTACTCCGTTTTGATTAACTACCATAACTCCTATAATAATTTATCCTCAATCATTTTATTTCTCAATCAACAATCATTTTTGTCTCCTTTATTCCAAAATTGGAGCAAAATACTAAAAAGGTAAAATCCTTCCTCCAACATATTCCTTTCATGACGGGGCGTAGATGGCAAAGAGATTCTCATTACTATTTTCGTTGAAGAATTTGAACCAAACACCCCCTTATTCTTAGTTTGATTCTCTGTTGTTGATTCTTACGTTTGCATCAGTTGTGTGGAAATCAAAAGATACTCATGAAGGATGACTTTACATTTGTTGGTCCTTTTTTCAAACACGTTGAAATTTGAATCCCTTGCAACAGAGATGAAGTGTGTACATGAATGAACACTAAAAACCGTCTTGATTGTGCAGCTTTTGGTAAAATAATTTATAAAAACTAAATAAATCTCATTTACTTAATTGCATAAATATTAGCTAGTCTACTGGCTTTTTTGTCCATTCAAATAACTTCCAAGAATCCATAATGTGTGTGTTTTTTTGGTCAGAGAAGGGAAATATATCAATTCATCAACAATGGGTATGAGATGTACCCAAATTACAGCAACAATAATGTGTGTGTGATCATTTTTCTGCAATGTAATAAGCTTATTTACTTTTTTTCAATGTGTCTTATTCATGTCTTCTATCAGATTTGCTCCTTAGGATCTCTCCAGAATCATTACCTTAAAGAACACAGAGGTGCATTACAACACCACAAATTATCTCTAGATCTCAACCTTTCCGCCGCTCAATACACAAATGACGGTAGAACCCTTTTCGGTGACTGTATTTCTCCACAAGTTTCTGCCTCACAACATGACATCTACGATGATAGAGCACCTTCTACAGACGGGGTTAATCTCTCAAATGGCGAAACTTGGCAAAAAGATAGTGGCCAAAGAAGAAAGGTGTTTACGTCTCCTGAAGTAGAAGAACTAGATCTCAACAAGGCTCATCCAAATGAATCATCAATGTCAGAACTGAACGTTAAGAAGAAAACGAAGAAGAAAGAAGATAACCCCGTTTCATGTAAATCTGATTCGATTATGGATGATGTTTTGAGCAACAAAAGGAAAGGGCAACGTTTGATCAATCTGCCTTCTTCAGAATTGACAGAAGTGGACACAAGGGCGAAAAATGGAGCAGTCTCTCTATTATACTTTTCATCCCAATGTTTAGCTAGAAATCAAGATTGTAGTACTAAGAAGGAAGTGCCCCAAACTTCATCAGAGTCGTACGAATCAATTGTACTAAAGCAAGAGGAGTGCAGCATTGATGAGTATTGCATTTCATCAACACCGATGGGGTTGGATAAGAAGGAGCATGGCGTGAAGTTGAAGAGAGGGAGGAGAATGAAAGATTTTCGTAAGGATATTTTGCCCGATTTGGGCTCGTTGTCTAGGAAGGAGATAAGCCAAGATATGAAAATCATAGACGTAGCTCTTCGATCTAAAGAATACAAGAAATACAGATCGAAAATCGCTAGTAAAAAAAAGTGACTGCATTACACTTGTGAGAAGTAGGAGATCAATCAAGATTTGGTTAAGTAGTAGGTTAAAGGTACTATTCTTGACATGAAACTTAAGTCATTTTTCATGGTAGGGAGCTGAATTATGATATTCTTTCATGAACTATTACAGAGTTATAGGGGTTGTTTGCAAAAACACAGAAACACTTATTTTTAAAGCTGCTCTCTCACTACTTTAGCTTTTGAGAAGTGCTTTTAAAGTGTGAGTAGAGTTTACAAACACCGCATTATTGTTTGCACATCACATTGATTGTAATTTTATTTTATTTTTTCGTGTTTTTTCTAATAGTCTTTCTTGATACTCAAAGTATATATACAAAACATTCTTTTATTAATCTTGGGGTGAATGGCTCTTTTGATGACTTCTTATAATGGTTCTTCAAACAAAACATCAAGTTCCGGGTGAATACAAAAATAGTATTTTTCAAAAGAAAAACTCAAATCTCTTTTAATGGGGGAAGATTTTAACATTGGACTTCTTATGGCTGCTCCATTAGAAGTTAATGATCAAATAAAACTAGATATTGACTCTTATTAGTAGTTCAATGATCAAATACACACACCTAACCACAAACAGAGCATAAAAGAGTAAGTTTCAATTATTTCAAGTCCTTCTAATGTCACCTCAAGGCTTTAAGGCTATGTTTGGTTTGAGATTAGGTATATGTGGAAGTCCGAATAACATGAATTTGCAAATTATGATGAATAATAAAACTATATTTTTTGTTTTGAATTTTTTTTATGGGGTGCGATTTTACTTGATGTCAAATCAATACTTTTTTTTATCAGAAAATAGTAATCTATTAATGGTTGGGTATAAAAGAGCACCCTTCACAGAATTACAATGAGGGAAAATAAAACATTCTATAGTGAGTAGCTAAAATAACCACTTAAATCTCTGAGACTATATTCTAAGTACACATGATTACTCTCTATTACTTGAATTTTTCACCCAGTCTGAAAAAGAGAAATGATTTCTTTTTAAGTTTTCTTTCGCCAACATCCAGCTCCAAATCCAAGATTTCAATTCATCCAACATCGGAACAATCGGGGGAATTTCATCCCCGAAGTGATTGAATTCCTAGCTTTCCTCAATAACCACATCGAGCATTCCCACGTACAAATCGCCAATTTCTTATCCTCCTTACCTTTGAGTAATTTACTTAAAATGAGTAAATTACTTCCAAAAAGTAAATTACTCCCAGGTTTGGATGGTAGAGTTATTTTGGAACCAAGTCACTTTGCACAATTCATCTAAAAGTTGTACGAGAAGAAACATTCGAACAAGACATGACGTACCGTTTTGAGCTTGACTTTGCAAAAGCACAATTTTGTGTAGTTCTATTTGGTAAGGTTTTTCTCCTATGCAGATTTGTCGAAGTTGGAATTTGTTCCCATAGGACTCTCCGTGCCTGGATCTGAATTTTAGATGGTATGATATTATTCCACACAAACTTGAATTCCATCCTCTCGACTTTTCCATCGGGACTGATTAGATGGAGCAGTCTTTCGTAAGCACTTCTGGTGGAATAAACGTCGTTTGGAGCCTCTCTCTCCATTTCCATTAATCCTCCACGCCAAGCTTTTAACGGATACCTGTTAAGTCAGATAAAACATTTAACATAACTTTTCTCTATCAAATAAGTTTCACTCGACATGATCAATTTAATTTTCACTACTCCTACCAGTTATTCAAAACTTCAAAAGGAAAAGGAATAAAAAACCAATTCTCCCAAATTTTTCAAAAATAAATTAAAATATTTTTTGAGTCCAATTAACGCGTTTAATAATTTAAAGAGACACACTTACGTGAGACAATCTTATAGTGAGACAAAACATAATTTGAACATGACGTTTTAACAATTTAAAAGAGAATTATATAAATTTGTATTAGATTTTACCCGTCACATGGAGTTTCTGTCATCTAAAAATGTTATTTTTTGTTAAAAAATTAGAAATGAAGTCCCAAGATTTTATTATGATTCGTTTTGCTTATCAAGTAGATTTTGGTCCCCTGTGAGTTGTGAGTGAGAGCGCCCCAAAGCTCTCTCTCCCTATAAAAACTCTCTCCCTCCTATAAATAATCCACACCTTACTCATTTCCCTCCTTATAATCAACCCTCCTCCATTTCACTCTCTTTGAAAAAAACAACACGAACACAAGGATAGAGGAATAAATAATCGCACCCACATACTAATAATCAAACTCAAAATTAATCAATGTCATCTCTCAAAGCCAATGATCCACGTATTCCAGCCATTCAATCAAGAATCCGTGTTATTCCTGATTTTCCCAAACTAGGTTTTCACCAACCCCCACTCTGTTTCTTGATGTTCATTTCTGGTTCAAGATTCTATTTTTCTTGATTTTAATGGCTTGATCTTTTTATGGGTTTTGCACAGGAATAATGTTCCAAGATATCACCACAGTTTTACTTGACTCAAAGGTCTTCAAAGACACCATTGATTTGTTCGTCGAGCGCTATAAAAACAGCAACATTTCTGTTGTTGCCGGTATTATATTTATATATTCCCTCATTTTCGTTTTGTTTTCTTGCAGTTGTTACAAAACGTATTTTACTCTCTTTTGTCTTAATCCGTGGTCCTGTTTCAACTTTTTTTATGCAAGTCTTCTTGGAACCCATAAAACAATTCATGTTTTTTTTTTTTTTAAATTTTCTTATATAAGAACTGTTTTTAAATGTATGAGTAGGTAGTATGGTGTGTAAAGACTTTGAAATTAGGGGAAACTTCTGTGTGAATTGAGATATTGTGGTTAGAAGAGTTAAAACATGATAGTTTTCAATTTCTTTCAGAGTAGGAATGTGCACTGTGCAGCTAAGTGCATTTTTAAACATGCACCTTGTTGCACTTAAACATGCAACCTTGTGTCAGTGAAAACAAGTTTCATATTTTAGTGAAACAAATTGCGTATTTGAAAAATGCATTTGATGGGGGTTGTTCATTTTATAAAGATGATAGTTTTCAATTTCAATTTGTTTAATTGAGCAACATTGAATATGAAGGGTTCAGCATGAAGAATGGTGGCATGTGCTTCTTAAATCCCATTGGGATATCAAGTGTTAAATTGTGGTGGTGTTTGGTAATGGGTTCCCACAATCCACATTATTTAAATAGGGGGTGTAGGCCCCCATGGCTGCATCATGCTTTCATTTTCTTGAATTACATTCCTATAATTCTAACTAGATATATTGTGAAGTGCGTTTGGGGAATTCTTTGTTTGATCAATTTGGTGTTGAATTATGATTGTGTCCCAGTGTATTGTGTTTTTTTTTTTTTTTTTCTGATAAGCAATGATGAGAAATTTTGTTACATAAAAATTGTTTATGTGGTTTAAAGTTCACTATAATCAGTACCTCCTTTATCTCCTTCCATTGAATTGGTTTCATTATGTTTAATTATGCTTTGATGAAACTTTTATCACTATTACCTTTATAAAAGTGGGAATGAGTAGTGTCTTTTCTGTTTATTTGGGATATTGTCAAATGAGGTATTGTCTGTCATCCTGAGAAGACAAATTTGATTCTATGAAGTGCTCATTAATTTCAAGCAAATATTAAAATGTAACGGTTTATATACCGATACCGTTAAAAATTTTGGTAAATATTTGTCATATATCGAAAGTTTCGCTACGATATCGGTTTGCAATTTAATATACGAAAATTTTCGGTACTTTATATGGTATGAAAATGGAACGGTGTTTTCGCATATATAGTGATTTTATCATACAAATAGGCAAAGACTGCAAATAGTTGAGGCATTTAGTTTTAACATTTAAAATCCATTGACGTTTCGAAATGTTAGTTGAAGACCTGGGGATATAAATGTAAAATTGTTCAACAACTCCTAGTTATAACTTTGTTATGGCTTTGTTTTATAAGATTTTTGGACACTACCTTGTTTGCAGATGTGTTTTTTAGTCTTTTGTTCTACCTTTTAGATTCCTCTAATTGATGATGTTTCACAGATTTTGACCACAATTTTAATCATTTAGATGCTAAAGAGTGGTCCTAAATTAACAACCATCCTTGGAGTGAGTCTCATGTGCATTCAAGTGTACCGTGTACTCATAGTGTATTTTTGAATCATGCAACTTGTTATACTGAAAGATGTATCTTGTTTACATTGAACCATGCAACTATTTTTTCATATTTATAGTTCCACGGGTCAGTGTAAACAAATTGCATCTTTCGATATAACAAGTTGTATGGTTCTAAAATGCACATGAGTGCACGTTGCACCTGGATGCATACAAGACTTAGCCTCCGGTATTTGGTTCCATTTGGAACCAGAATTACATGGTGAAGTGAAAATTAAGACAAAGTCTAGTATGAAAATTTTCATATTTGAAAAAACTTTAATTTACAACCAAATTTTGTAATTGGTGAAGATAAGATAAAATTGAGTGGTTTATGGTTCACTCGGTCCAAGTGGTTCATGGTTCACCCGGCCCGAATATGTCATAATTTATGGTTCATTTTTTAGTGTTTAGGGTGTAGATGGTTGGTTTAGGGCAATTTTATAGATTTTCATACATGAAAATTTTCACATTAGACATACTCGAAAATTAAATAAAAACCTTCCAAGTTAAGATAATTATCATTCAATATTGAAGAAAATAACGCATGCTTCTTTGATCATTCTTGATGCACTTATTTAGTAATCATGTTTCCAACTCCAGGAATTGAGGCTCGAGGCTTTATATTTGATCCTCCTATTGCTTTAGCAATTGGAGCAAAGTTTGTCCCCTTGAGAAAACCAAAGAAACTGCCAGGTAATCTTTATGACTCGTATCTTATTTGCAGAATTCTTCAATATTTGAGCTGATTGCTTCCAGTTAAACAAGAATTCTACTGGATGGAGTTCTAACTTTATCTTCCCTCAACTGTGATTCCATTAAATATCTCTAATGTTTTCACTTAAGATCTAGTGTATCTAAATCTAATATCAACAGCCTTTGGTTATTCGTTTTGGTACATAGTTAACTATTTTAATGGGAGTAACACTTGGGTGCACTAGTTGCACCATGCAACTAGTGCACAACTAATACTGTTCAATGACAACAACTAATACTGACCAATTAATACCATTTAAAATTGCACTTTGACTTTCCCCGTGCAACTGGTGAATAGAAGTATTTGTCTTTCAATTAAGGTCAATGCCATTTATCTTGCTACCTATTAGCAACTAATACCGATTAGTGAAACAATGAATACTAACCAATTAATACCTTTGAGTAAAACAACTAATATCATTTCAAATTGCACTTGAGTTGCACGGTGCAATCGGTGAAAGAAAGTATTTGCCTTTTAATTGAGGTCAATGTCATCAATCTTTAACATGAACCTATTAGCAGCTCCCAAAAATCAAATCTTATTATGCATTATTCTTTACTATATTTTCTAATCCGTATCATATTTTTTTATATTTCAGGTAAAGTTTTCAGACAAGAGTACGACTTAGAATATGGAAGTGATTGTCTTGAGATGCAGGTTGGCGCAGTGGCTTCTGGTGACGGACGATCGTGGTCGATGATCTAATCGCCACGGGAGGCACTCTATGTGCAGCCATCAACCTATTAGGTAGTCTAAAGCATATCTAGAATCAGTGTCCAACTATATTTTGCAGAAATGAATGAATATGCTAATTTCAATTTCTTTGTTTTTTAATTTGCAGAACGTGCTCGAGCTGAAGTACTGGAGTGTGCTTGTGTCATTGAAATACCTGCTCTCAAGGTTTTCTCTTTTCTCTCTTCTTACTTCCCATTCCACTTACTTATATAGCCGTAATTCGGTTTGAATTTTTCTTTCTAGCTTATTCATTCGTCTCACGTAACGAGAGTATCTTCAGTAAATTATAAAATTGGTCTCATATCTAATGGATACAAATCAATTTTCATAATTAAGTCCCGTAATTTTTAGAATAATGCAAATTTTGTTTCTATATTGATAATCATTTGTTTTAGGATGATAATTAATTTTGTAATTTTTTAAAATTGAAATCATTATGCCACGTAACCGACACCAAGTCATTAGTCAGGTTGCTATATGGAATTCCAGCAGTTCACATGAACAACACGTGCAAGAATTTTGCAACCTTATCAATACAGGATTAAAATTACTTCATTTTACAAGTTAGGTAACTTAATTGAGAAAATTAATTTATATGCGACTAAAATCGCCAACATCCAATAAATAAGGGACAAATTTTGCAATTTACTCTAGGATTTCCAATGATAATGTCTTGTTAAATGCAATTTACCAGTAATGGATACAAATCAATTTTCATAATTAAGTCCCGTAATTTTTAGAATAATGCAAATTTTGTTTCTATATTGATAATCCTTTGTTTTAGGATGATAATTAATTTTGTAACTTTTTTTAATTGAAATCAATATGTCATTAGTCAGGTTGCTACATGAAATTCCAGCAGTTCACATGAGCAACACGTGCAAAAATCTTGCAACATTATCAATATAGGACTAAAATTGAGTCATTTTACAAGTTATTTGACTTAATTGAGAAAATTAATTTGTATGCGACAAAAATTGCCAACATAGAATAAATAAGGGACTAATTTTGCAATGTCTGGTGAAATTAAATGGCGTTGTTTCCTTTCCTTTTTAAATATTATAATAGTTATACCGTATTTTATCTCTGACCCTGTGTCGATCTATATTTCATGGTTTCGGATTGTAGGGACGGGAGCGATTAGGCGGGAAGCCGGTACACGTACTTGTGGACTCTCAGTGATACTCTTGAGACAAGAATGCAACACATGAGGACTCTATTGCATTTATTCACATCTCCCCTAACTAAATCTGCATACACCATTGCTTCTTTTAAAGTCCTAAAATCATATGAGGTTCTCTGCCTTCTCTCTAGTTTCTTCTTCCCCAAACCCAGCGTCCAGTTTACGCTTCCTTCCTCCCAAGGAATTTCTTGGTGAGAACGCTGCCGGGCTGCACAACCTCGTCTCGTTGGTTGCCGGTCTCGGGTCTTCGCACAATTGGTTGCCTCCACAGGTCTTTTCTTTTGTTTTCGTTGTCTATTTTGGAGTTGTAGAATCGTGTCGCTCTGAAGCAAGCGCCGCCATATCCACCGGCCCAAAGCTTTATTCAAGAACGCGTACATCTTACGCCAGCGCCGTCCCCGACCTCCGATTCCGTCGGGTTTCGCTTGGGGGATCCGTATTGTTGTCTACCGGTCGGGTTCGCTGCACTAATTCCATCGACATCTTTCTCCGGTGGAGCGGCCGCCGTCTGGGGATAGAAACAGCAGCTTGCCGGCATCGGAATTACTAAGAGCTAAAGCAGGGGCCTGTAGGGAGCTCATTGCAGGAATGATGGAAGGAGGTAGTGATCATGGTCCTGTTTTGGTGGGTGGTTTTTATCATATATTGACTTAGCGGCGTGTTAATTTTCGGGTGTATATATAGGTTGTTGGTGTGTTGGTGTTTTCGGTGTCTAGGCCATGGGGGAAACTTCTTCTTCCTTGGCATTATGAGTTTTACTGAGTCTGGTTTGCTATTTGATGCATATGTTAGAATGCTTTATGTTGGGTGGATTACACTTGTACATAGGTCTTTTAGTTGTGTTAATTTTAGGTTTGGTCGCTTGCTAGTTTTTTGGTGTTTTGGTCTTTGTTGCATTTTGGTTGGAATCCTGGACTTCCAAGATGTTTGTGTATAGCGCATGGGTGAGCTACTTGTGCCATATCTTGGCATGTGGATTTGTGTGGATGCCGGATACTCCAAAATTCATTTGTTTTCGGATTCGTTGTTGGCCGTACGAGCAGTGATGGGGCAGCAACTCTGCTGAATTCACACAAGCATCATCTTGCAGGATGTCCGGAAGGTGTTAAGTCTCACATGTTCGCAAGCATCTTGCATATGTCTAGGCTGAGTACTGTATTAGCGGACACTTTGGCTTCTTTTTATTTTACCCTGTCTTCACCATTTGTTTGGTTTGAGGATGAGGTTCCTCCAAAACTTTGCTGTACTATTTTTTTCATTATGAATGAAAGAGTGGGGTTTCTCAAAAAAATAGAGTATTCATGGATATATCAATATCTTAAATTTGTGAAAAATATTCATGGATACATTGAAAGCATACTGTGTGTTGTGGATCACAAATAATAAAAAGAGAAGTTGTAAAAAATGTTGAGATACTTTTAATTTTTATTTTTTTTGACGGAGATATTTTTAATTTGAAAGGCTTGTTCGGGATAAGACATCCATTGCCTTTTCAACATATGCCTTGATGTTGTTTTAGAAGGATGTGCATAATGCATGCTTCATTCATCCCAAATTTGTTTAAGCTTTTGCTTTAAATTGATTTTTAATTGAGGGTATTGTAGTCATTTCTATTTTATTATTAAAGGTGGGTAACTTTTTGTGTGTTGTATCACTATTAATTAGGCCCAAGCCCATTAATATTTCATTCGTTAGTGAAGGAGCCAAATCAGATAACTAGGCCGAGCAGCTCGACAATAATCGTCAAGTTCGCCCACTTGAGATGGACTCTAGCTAGTCAAGAAAGGGCCGAGGTCACCACACCCAATTAGAATAGCTCGCTCGTAGAGCTTTTAGGAAAACTTGAGAAAACAACAAGGGTGAATAGCTCTTAGAAAAACAACAAGGGTCAAGAGCTCGTTATGTGCTCTCAGTGAACTCGAAAATCGCTCATTATGAGTCCTCATGGAGCTCTAGCTCGTCATGAACTCCTCATGGAGCTCTAGCTCATCACGAGCTCCTCATGGAGCTCACATAGAGGTCTTTTATTCAAGTTTTATCAGAAAGTACAACAGGTACAATGTCCGCTAGGAGTTCACTTGTACATAAGGGAATAAATGTCGCAGTGCGGTACTAAGTCAGGAAAACCCTCAAAATGCGGCTAAGTCAATGGCTTGAGCTACAAGACGACAACATTGGTTACGCAGTTTGGGGAAAGATCATAGAACTACGGCAAATAATTCAAAGACTTCCCAGGTGTCGCGCTGCTAACTAAGGCGAGCTCCCAAGAGCTCTCATGAGATGTCGGAAATTAATGTAAAATGAAGTACCGGGCATTAAATGGAAGTTTGATCATTTGATGTCCCGATAAGAAAAATAGAGTGTGTAATGCACTCTCCCATGTAATATAAATATGGGCACTTAAGATCCAAAAACGGTCCGAAAAATATCAATACAAGAGGCAAAATTTGCCCTAGTCTCCGTGCACTTTATTTACTGCTTTCAATACTTGAGTTCATATCTTTCAATCATTTGATGATTCATTGTTTGATTAGCTAGTTACCACAAAGCCATATTCCACACAATTAATTCGATTTTACTAGCTATCAACATTGTGGGTAAAAATAATGAAATGAGATGTAATTTTGAGATATTGGGAATTTGGAAGTGAATAGTTAAAAAGGGTGGTAGTTACTTTATTGCTTTTATGTAAAGAGGTAAATAAGTTTGGAACAGAGGGAGTATTTCGTAAAGGAAGAAGGAAAATGTATTTGAGTACAATGTATGGAAAATTGTATTACCATATGACATAAAGATATCACTGTAAGGAGAAATGCGTGTTAAAGAATGAACAAAATGTCACTTCTTTTGTTTCTTCCATCGCTCCACCTGTTTATATGCTATATTTTACGAATCCTTGATTTAGAAAATATTTTATATAACAGATATTTTTTGTAATATAGCATGCATTAGCTGGATGCATGGTGATGATTTTAAAGGTGTTCAAATATTAAGAATAACTTTTGGATTAAAGGGTTGTAAATGATCACGAAATCATGATTATTTCAAGAAATACAATAAAATTGTGATTTTTGGATCTGAGATAATCCTGCTATTACTTTACAAATAATTTTTGTTTGCCTATCACAGTTTACGTTAATTGGGCTTCATTTAATTTTTGTATTTGACTGCTAAAATAATGGAATAAATTTAATCCAGGCGATCTTAGTTATTTTTGTATTTGGGCTGGTAAAACAATATTGGAATAAAATATAATTAATTCAGACATTTTTTTTGGCAAGACTACTTATACTATAGATTTAAGTTTTTTTAAAATAAAAATATATTTATACTCTCAAAGAAGAGTCACTCTCCTGTGCACCTCATGCACCAATTCAAATTGGTATAATTGAATTCAATTTTAATTTGGATGAACTATGCACTCTAAACCCTAACTCCTAAACAATGAACCGTAAATCATATATGAACCACTCGGGCCGGGTGAACCATGAACCACTTGGGCCGAGTGAACCATGAATCACTCGGGCCGGGTTTGGGTCCAGGTCGAGGAAAAAAAACCTAAAACTAAATTAAAATTAAAAGAAAACTAAAATTGAAAAAAAAAACAACTAAAACAAAAAAAAATAAAAAGAACTCTAAAATTAAATCAAGACCAAATTGATGAATTAAGAATGGTCAAGTGAGGAGAATTCTTTTTCAAAAAAAATATTTGTAACTGGGCTTCATTTTAGCAAAAACCATTTTGGACTCCCAAACATTAATTGGGCATCATTTTATTTTTGTATTTGGGCTTCTAAAATAATCGTATATATGGGCCAGCCCACCATGCCCTACCCAAAAAAAGGGTTGGGTTAAGCACTCGAAAGCCCACATAAAGGCAGGCTGAAACGAGTTAGCCCACATGCTTTACGTATTTCTTTAGGTATTTTTGTTTTCTTCAGATGTTGTATTATATTTATTATTGTTCCTCAATTCTTATACATTAATTTTATACACTACAAAAAATTCGCGTTTTACCAACAAATTTTAACAACAGAAAAAAATCCATTGGTAAATACTGACGGAATTCCAATAGAAACTCCCACATCGCACTACCAACAATTTGCCGACGGATTATTGACATAATTTTCCAACCAAAATAAATCCGCTAGCAGTTGGTTGGTAGGTCACCTATCAAATATATTTATCTACTTTGATAACATATTATTGACAAAATTTGATTTAAAAAAAAATTACCAACAATAATATTAATCTGTCTGTAAGTTATATCTTCCTTTAAATCACAATTTTATATCGTGGAACACATCATTCCTTAAAAAAATTCAAATGAGAAACGAGCCCTAAATTGGCAAAACACAACCCTAACTCGAAGCAAACCCAAAATTGCTGAAACTCAACCCCAACCCCAACCCCTCGTTTGTTGCAGCTCGCAGTGTCCTTTTGCAATCACTAATGTTCATTTGCATTCGACCGTGTGCATCAGCGTTTAACAGCGTGGCGTCCATTTGGCGTTTGAAGGCAGTGTTGTCTTCTTCGTTTTCTCGTTCGCTGCCATTATCTTCATTTTTGACAAAATCATGGGCTGGGCCGGCCCACGGGCCTGTGAGCCCATACTAGGCTGGGCTGGGCTGCATTTCTGTAGGCCCGACTAGATGATGGACCGGCCCGACCCAACCCATGAACATAACTTGGCCTGATGGGCTGGGTCGGCCCGGGCCGGACGGCCCGTTTTGCCAGCTCTATTGGTGACTTGAATGGTGTTACTTTGGTAGATGAATGGTGTTAATGACTTGAATGACATTATTTTAAAGATGAATGGTATTATTGTGTATGTTAAATTTTAATTCATTTTATTATAATTCTTTTAGATTCACATAGCAGGGACAAAAAAAATATTAAAATAATTACCGACGGATTGTTTCTGTTGTAAGCTTTATGACCACAATTATCAACAAACTTTACTAACGGATTGTCAACCGATTTAATTATGGTTAGATTACCAACATACTTTTAACAAATTTTACCAACAGATTGTCGACATATTTATTTACCGGCGGATTATCGACAATATTTTACCAACGAATTATTAACTGATTATTGACGAATTAAAACGTTAAGTTGTCCACGGATTTCGTTTACTTACAGTTTTATCGATGAATTACCAATGAATTTATTATATAAAATAATTTTTCATTTTTTCATTGGTAATCTGTTGGTAATTCATTAATATCTATTACTAACGAACATATATTTCGTTGTGAAATATTACCGACGAGCAAAACACCGACGGACAAAATCTATTGGTAATTTGTTAGCAAATGAAAATTTGATGATTACCGATGGAAAAAATCCCTCTGTAAAAGCCGAAATTCTTGTAGCGACAAATGTACATAAACATTCATAAAAATTAACATTTAACATATTACATAATTTTTTTAAATTAGAGTGTTTTATGAAAACAGTGACCAGATTATTTGTCAAACACTTCCAAATTTCAGTTTAAAGTAACAACAACATTCAGGTGAACCAAATCCATACATGAACTCTATGACTGTTATGTAAAAAAATTATCATTGTTGTGCACAAAAAATATAATTATTTAAAAAATACTTATTTTTTAAACAATGATAATATTAATACTTAATAGTGATATAATTTTTGTGCATAACAGTGATAATTTTTTTTTTACATAACAATGATATTAAAAAAATAGAGTTCACCGTGAACTTGAGTTCACACAATTTTGTCTTAAAGAAATTTAATCTACAAAGGAAAATAAGATTTTTTTTATGACGAGCACATGTTTCATATGAGACTAGTCTTTTAGTCTCAAATGATGCAAAATCATCACAAAAGATTTTTCTAATTGAACTTGTATTTGATCTAACCGAGTTATATTAATTTGAAATGTATGTATCTGAAAATAACATTGATGAAGTTAAAAAAAATTTCAATCAAGCCATAACACAATATTTTTCTAATTTGAATTGTTTCTCAAAGTTATTTATCCTTTTGCTTTTGATATAAATTTTAATATGAAAATTATTTATTACTCCCTCTGTCCTAATTTTGATTATCCACATTCCGTAAATAGTCGTCCTAATTTTGTTTGATCATTTTCTAAAAAGGAAATAAAGTAACTTTCAATACTATTTAATACTATTATTTCTCTCCACCAAACCACTTTACAATATTTAATACTATTATTTCCCTCCACCAAACCCACTTTACCCACTTTACACCATTTAATACTATTAACTCCTATTTTTTCTTAATCTCTGTGTCTACAGTAATCGGATAATAAAAAATAGGACATAGGGAGTAATATTTAAAGTGAAAAGTGACTTTTGGTTGAGGATATTGTAATCCTTTTTACTTTATTATTATTAACGTATATGATATTTTGTGAAAAAGTAATAACATGAGATGTAATTTTGAGACTTTATTGTCTTTTATGGAAAAAGGTAAACAAATTTGGGACGAACCTTTTGAAAAAATGGGTAAATAACCTTGGGATGGAAGGAGTATATGATAACAAAATTTATTTAGCGTGCATCGAAAGTTCATTTTTAAAAAGATAGAGTTGAAATGTTCTTTTTTTTTTAAAATTATTAACACAACATGGATGAGAAAAAGAACTTTTAACACTATTTTTAAAAAAATGACTCAACATGGATGAAAAAGTTCATTTTTGGTAGAGGGGTTTTTAGGGACTCAGGTTGTTTATTTAGAGGGTCTTTTTTTTGTCTCATATGGGGTAAGTCTTCTTGCTTTTGAGATGTGTTTTAAAAAGCGGGTAAGTCCACCGAACGGTTTGAAAGCGTTGGATCGGTGCCCTTAAAAGCACCTGCAAACCGGTCAAAAACGGCAAAAGCAGGTCGAACCGGTCACTGGTCAGATTGATTGACTTGGCGCTTTGCTGTATTTGGAGGAAAATATTATGAATTTTTTTGGTATTTTTTTATTAAACTCGAATTAGAATCTCATATTAGATCAATCAAATTTGTTTTAATACTACTAACATTTGATTTATATTGTTCAAATTAAATTTTAAATTGCAATTTTAAATGCATATTTATTTAATTTTTATGGTAATCTATTTATAGGATATAATATTACAAAGGGAAAAATATAGATGATATTTATTATTTATATATTTATTTATATATATTACGTAATTATGACTTCATACCGGCTCAACTACTTTAATAACGGTCGGAGCCGATCGAATCCGGTCTGACCGAAAGTGTTAAGATTGTCCGATTCAACATCCGCTCCCGCTTTTAAAACATAGAAGTTTTGAAGCATAACTTCTTACGAGTTTCTATAAGAACTGAGACATCTTATTTGAAGGGCTAGACAAATTTATTATTCGAGTGTCTGTTACGTAATATACATTTTAAGGTCTAAAAATCCTTCAACCCCTTCTATTGGATTGGACGTTGGTCGAATCGGATCAATTCATCTGTGCCATTTTTTTATATTCCAAAATTATTTCACTTCCTGAATCTTTAACACATGGACTCAGGGTTATGGTGGTTCGTTGGATATTCTTACCCATTGTTGTAAATTTATTATTTAAAGTATTTCAAAAATATATTAATTATCAAAACTTATCCACCAAAGTTTGTTTTCTATTTCTTCTCAACAGAAATAACCGTGCTTATCTTATAAACAAAACTAAGTCTGCTTTTTCTCAACAAGTTCTCGGTCAATTCTTTCTTTTCTTTTCCTATTTACTTGGTCAAAATAATTGTCGTTGCAACTTTTAAGTGTGGAATTAGTCCACTTCTTTTCTACTAAGCCAACGTGTGCTTATATATATAAATATATACTTTTGTGAACAACAGAAGAATACGCTGAAAAATCTTTTCCTTCTTTTATTCTCTTTTGGTTGGGTTTATTATTCCATGGCTCCTGATCCTAGGTTTATCCTAGAAGACTTGTTGAATCCTGGGGGATTGCTAAGTGTAAATCCTTAAGGACAGTGCATTTCAAGCACGCCTCAAGTGGTTTTCCTATTATCTTCGATTTTATCTTTTCCATGTTTTAATTTGATTTGTGGTTTTAGTCAATATTTCCAAAAATTTCACATGTCATTAATCTAAACTGTTGGTCCCGGTGGAAAACCCATTTTGCACGTGCGGAAGCAAAAACATTTCGTGCGATGCATATAAAAACAGGGGTGGAGGAATGGTGATTACATATTTTTGCGTTTTAAGCTCATGTGTTGTGTTTTACTTATAATCGAATGCGTATGACAAGATAAGAACATAAAGAAATAAAGAACACAACAAAGTATAGTGGTTCGGAGACTCAAGCTCCTACATCCACTCTCCCTATTCCTAGGGAAATTCCTTCATCACTTCCTTGAGCTTTCTGACTACCTCGCGTAGTTTACTTACTCAACTCGGCCCTGAGCTTTCTGACTACTCCACCTAGTTTACTTACTCAACCCGACCTTGAACTTTCTGACTACCTCTGTAGTTTACTAACTCAAACTGGACTTATCACCCTCTCGGGCTCGCCTCTTAGATGTTTAACGAGTTCACACTCCTTCGGGACTTATCACCCTCACTCGGGATTGCCTAACAACTACCTCACTTCACCACTACTTATCTCTTACGAGAATGGGGTTTGGGTTTGGTGTTGTCTCCAACTATGGTGAGATTTTCCCTTACAATGGTTTAACCTCAATGCTAAGGTTGAGAAAATCTCTCTAAGCTTAAGATACATCGTGGGTAGCTTAGGTTGGGTTCTAGAACACTCTTTGAATATATTTGTATATCTACAGACTTGTGTTCTAGGGTGGGAATGCTTTGGGTATAACTCTCTTTGGCTCTGTAGCATCTCGTGCTATAATCTCCACGCATCCACACATTAGAATGATGAAAGACCTTGTATTTATAGTGTGGATTTGAATGTTACCGTTGGAGAGAATCACATTCAAATCCATACTATTCTTGTAAAACAACAGCCTTGACTTCTTTTGGTTGTCTTCCTCTCATTGGTCCACGTCATTTGATTCTAACGGCTATATTCCTCGATTTCTCGCCTTGGAATCATTCAGATTCTCCGAGTCTCGATATCTTGAGAGACATCTTGAGTCTTGATTCTATCTCGAGTCTTGAGGTTTATCGAGTCTCAGATTTCTCATCGAGCCTCGAGTTTATATGAGCCTCGGGATACTTGATTCGGCGAGACTTCTCTTGCCGGACCTTATCGATCGAGCATCTTGACACTCAGTATTGAGTTCGATTCTCGAATCGAGACATCGACCTTCAGTCACTTTGACCAAAGTATCGATTTCTTCTTTTGCTCGATCGATCATTTCGACCGATCGGATCAAGACATCTTCGGATCAACATCTCGGGATAGCATCGGTCGAAGACATTAGGGTTTAGCATATCGGTTTAGCACATCTTATCTCAATCACGTCGATCTTTATCATCCGCTCATCTTCACATCGATCTCGATCACGTATGATCTCGTCGATCTCATATCCGCTCTCCTCTTACGATATGCAACCTTCTCTTACGATCTTACGGTCGGTTTTCTTTACGATTTTGTCATGCATTTCCGATCACCATATCACTCGACTTTTTTCTTGATCAATTGATCAGTGCATTCCGTCATCGATCTTACGATTAGTTGGCTTAGCTTTTTCTTCTCTTACGATTTTGACAAATTTCATGGTTAACTCGGAACTCATCTAACTCATCGATCTCGTCGGTCTAAATCTCTTGACCTCGTCGATCTCGATCATCTACTTACGATTCGTGAGTTCCCCTCAACTTGTTCTTTCGTTTCCCCTCAACTTGTTATCTGTAAATTAGCTTCAATAACACAAGTTGATAATGTTTTGGCATAATTCATCAAAACTAAAATATCCCAACATAAACTATGAAACATAAAGTGAAATACCATATTTGGAACAGATGATGTCGTGCGTCGTCAATTTGCACATTTCCTAAAGAGGGTAATGCAACAATTGATGGTTTAGGAAGGTTTATCGGGCATGAAGCTCATTGGTGGGATGAACCTCCAAATTTTGTGGCACACCATTTGCTTTGAGTTTATATATATATATATATATATATATATATATATATATATATATGATATTGTAGTTATATATATGTATATATTAATTACTCTTAAAGATTTTTTTTAAAGTATATAAATATAAGAAATAATAAAATAAAATAGGATGTTGTACAATTTAAAAGTGAATTGAATTAGCCTGCCTTATGAATCTACAAAGTTGAACAACAATAATTTATTAATGGCAAACTTTTGTATATAATATTATTTGGATCTTAAATCCCTACAATATTCTCATATATGCCCCCATTTGATAAGTGGATTATATTGCATTATTTAAGTTACTTAAAGTGTGATTATTTGCATTTTAATGTGACTTGTTTGCGTGTTTCTCCACTTATATGTACGTTGATGAGTTAAAAGCCCACTTGATCTTTTGTTTGAGTTTTTGGGTGTTTTAAGAGCCTTTTTGGAGATATAGAAGTGTTGGAGAAAGGCCCAAAGATTCATAATAAGTATTGGACCGAATTTTACTCACTGCAGCCCACACTGGGGGTCCCAGTGTGGGCCAAAATCTTAAGCTTGATGGGCCAACGAGATTTTTACTAACTTCAGCCCAAATTGCACTAGAAAATAGGCGTCTTAGGGCTCATTCTTGGGAGGATTGAGCAGCAGGAAACAGATTACGGACGGGAGAGAGAGAATTCTGGAGATTTTGAAGAGAGACAAGAGAGCAACGGGAGAGACATATTTACCGTTTGAAGTATTTTCTTTCTAAACTATGAACTCGTTATTTTGTGTTTTTGTTATGCCTATTGACGGCTAAGTCCTTTTATTCAAATTTCAGGGATTTCTAAACTTGTATTTGATGATTACTAGTTAATTTGATATCGTTTGTTAGACTTTCTAAACTGGGAGCGATTCAAGAAGTTGGTTGCAAGTTGTCCCCAACATCAGATTTCTGAGCAATTCTGGATCCAGTACTTCTATGAGGGTTTGACCCTTGCAGACTGTAGCTTGATTAATGCAGCAAGTGGAGGGGCCCGATCGAATCTGGGCTGACCGAAAGCGTTAAGGTTGTCCGATTCAACGTCCGCTTCCGCTTTTAAAACATAGCAGTTTTGAAGCATAACTTCTTACGAGTTTCTATAAGAACTGAGACATCTTATTTGAAGGGCTAGACAAATTTATTATTCGAGTGTCTGTTACGTAATATACATTTTAAGGTCTAAAAATCCTTCAACCCTTTCTATTGGATTGGACGTTGGTCGAATCGGATCAATTCATCTGTGCCACTTTTTTATATTCCAAAATTATTTCACTTCCTGGATCTTCAACACATGGACTCAGGGTTATGGTGGTTCGTTGGATATTTTTGCCCATTGTTGTAAATTTATTATTTAAAGTATTTCAAAACTTATCCACCAAGTTTGTTTCCCATTTCTTTTCAACAGAAATAACCGTGCTTATCTTATAAACAAAACTAAGTCTGTTTTTCTCAACAAATTCTCGGTCAATTCTTTCTTTTCTTTTCCTATTTACTTTTGTGAACAACGGAAGAATACGCTAAAAAATCTTTTCCTTCTTCTATTCTAGGGGTTTATTATTCTGTAGCTCCTTATCCTAGGTTTATCTTAGAAGACTTGTTAAATCCTGGAGGATTGCAAAGTGTAAATCCTTAAGGACAGTGCATTTCAAGCACGCCTCAAGTGGTTTTCCTATTATCTTCGATTTTATCTTTTCCATGTTTAATTTGATTTGTGGTTTTAGTCAATATTTCCAACAATTTTAAGGATTTACAATCACCGAAGATCATATTTTGTTCTACCTATCGATAAAACCACCCTCTACTGATAATTGCAATTATACTAAAGGAGGCCAACAGATCTGACTTGGAATCATCCCTAAAATCGGACGCTTGATTATAGGCAAGCATTAGTGTCGAGAAAATTTTGGCATGGTCATAAACCCTAATTTCTCAAAAGTGTGCGATCAATTTGAAGGTATGCTTGATTAAGTTCTTTTGGTTGATTTAGTTCTGAATATAAACATGAGTTTGATAAATACGGTTTAAAATTTAAGGAAAATTCTTTTAATAGAATTTATTTACGAGAAAATGCAATAATCGTTTGATGATTTGTTTTTAATGCTGGGTTAATTTTGTTTTTATGGTTAATTTCATTTATGGAACATGGTTTATTATGCTTTTGGAATGAATGCTTGGTACGTAATTAATATATATTATTTTGCCTAATTTATTAATTAAAATATATGAAAGTGCACGTGTGATTACTGGATCCTTCCTATGCTTTAGTTGATTTAATGTGATGGATTTCGCTTAAGATTAAATAAGTGGTGGTATCATATACAATTCAGATTAAACTAATGAGGTCCAAATATATATTTTTCAATTTACGTCGTATTTGGCTTATTGTTAAATATGCATATTATGTTGATATAATTTTGGGATCGTGCATTATCATTATTATTATTTTATTCATGATTATCTTGACGGGAATTATAGTTTTCAATTATTAATTTTTTTAAAAAAAGGATAATTAACGATCAATTATGTTTGCAGCAGAGAGTTGAGGATAGCATAACTAATGGTTTTTACGATTTTTTTCCAAATAGACTTAAGAGTTATAATAGTATCTTATGGCATGCAGGAGGTGTTGCTTTTTGAGGAAATTCTTTGGGAAAGTTATACACCTAACTTGAATATTTAAATGTGTAATGATTTTTGTTATATTCATTCCGTTATTAACGTGGCTTTAAATTTGGTTAGTGTTGTTCTATTTATTTGGATGTTAATTTTTTTGTAATGAACTTGATATTTTAAAATATTTAATTAAAGTATAAGGATGTCGTTCTCAAATTATGTTAGATATGGATTTTTTGAGTTGAAGAATGTATTGGAAGATAATCATATTGTCGAGACAAATAATGTTGAATTCTTTGTATTTGTACTCCTTTGAAGAGTTAATTCTATCATGCACTTGTTGATACTAGAGTTTATGATTTTTAGTGAATGAAGAATTTTTGCAAAATAATTTTTTATGAGTGAAAAGAAGTTTTGCAAATGACTTTTATACTTACCTTGTTTGAGAAGGATTCGCAAAATTTTTCAAATTATATTAATTTAGATGATTCAATTTTTTGCAAGATTATTTCTATTGAAATTTAATCTTTAAACAATTTTGAAACATGATTTTTAAATGATTTATCATCAAGTTATAAACTTATTGGTTGTAAATGGATTTTCAAAATAGTTTTATTCAAAATAATACTTTTATTATTTTGACATTGTTTGACAAGTGTCTACAATTTCGTCCATTCAAGATTTAGTTAAATTGTCTTCTATTTATAAATTTTTTATTCATCAAATGGACGTCAAAATAATTTTTTAAATAAAGATTTATATTATGAGATTTATCTAAGTAGCATGAGAGATGTGATCAAGTTTGTTTTCTAGTGGCTTTACTTCACTCGAAGTAGATAGTTGTGTATATCAAGGTGATCTTATTGCTCAATTTGAGTTTGCACAAACTATAATTGTTAAATATATTATAGTGTCAAAGTTTTATGATCTGAAATTATCTGGCAATGAGGCCATGAAGCTAAGAAATTGTTTAGCTTGCATTCCAATTTGATGAGAAACGAACACTCTATTATCGATGCCTTGTGATTGCTACGAGGCAATAACCATTGGTAAGAATAAAACTTTCAATGGTAAAATAGATATATTCGTACGAAATTAAGTGATTAACCAGCTGGTAGAAGATGAATTGATTTAACTAGTCTCAATTGTGTTGGGGTTATACTGGAAAATATGCATTTACTTTATATAACCAGACTGAATTTCTGTCTTATTTGATGAAATAAATTATTTATCATTGTTGTTTTAAATATCATTGAATGTTACGTATATTTACTGCATAACTGTTCAATAAATAGTAGTATTACATTGTAGTTAATTTAGTGATATCAGATCACAGAAGATTAAATTAACATTCCCTTGTAACTAAAAGTACAGAATTCAAAACCTAGATGGAAATTAACAATCCATCGTGAAAGGTTGAAGTGTAAGGCTCAGATTAACTTATTTTGACCAAGAGATTACACTAGTGCATAAGGATGCGCTGAAGAGGACTTACAAGAGGATAAATTCTTCAGTACTGAATATAGAAAAATTAGATCTCAGTGGTTAGTTATTTCTTAATCCCGTCACTTAAATAGGATCGTGTGGAATTAATAACTATTGCTTTGTTTATGATGGGTAGAGAATCAATGTGATTCAATACCTTGTATCTTGGGAAATATTATTAGTTACATGAAGATTGCTAAGATTTAATACGGAGAAACGTGTGCAAGTACGTCTTGCTTGATTTGTCCCATTGGGAGACTCAAAAGTTTTATCATGTCAAATCTTGCAAGTGGAATTAGTTTTCTGTATGGATAATAATGTTGAGCAGTTCCTGAACCAAGGAAAAATATATTAATTAAAGTGAAGCTATTTCAGTGGCCTAAATTAATTGATGGACTGGATAATCTTAAACACGGGAAATAATAATCGGGAGCCATATTAACTGTAATATGGATTAAGATGGATAGTGCAATATTAATTATGTAGTGGGATTAATTAATATTTATGGGCTTGAATAATATTGTGGCTCAATATTGGAAATTCAAGGTCCATTAGAAGGTCCAATCTTAATTCTCCTAAAGGCCCCTCAAGTAGCCCAAAGATAAAGTCCAATAACTGAAAAAAGTGTTTAAAATAAAATAAAATATTGTTGCCTAATTTTCCTATTTTTTTCGAAAATAAATAAATAAAAGAGGGAGAATGATTTTCTTTGAATTTTGTTATGGAATGAGGATAAGTATTCTTGGAATACAAGAATATCTCATAAATTCAAGAATATCCCAATCTTGAAAATCTTTGTCCCTTATTTTCGAAAATTTCATAACAAGAGAAGGTGGGATTTTTTGTGGAAGATTTTAATTATGGAGAAAAGAATATAAGAGATATATTCAAGATTTCTTAGAGATCAAGAAAAGATTTTCCCATATTATTTTTCCCAAAAATTTCAACCACCTCCCTCTTATAAATAGGGGATGAATGTTTCATCCCCAAGTGCAATTTCATGTGTTGAAAAAAATTAGAAATCCACAAAGGTGGTGCAACATAATTTTATTTTCCCTTTTGTTAAATTGTTCGCGAGTATCCTTCCACCGGATTGTTGGACAAGGATGAGGGAATACTTGAGAAGGCTCTTTGGGTTTGTTCGTGTGAACGAGATATCCATCTTCTCAACGGTTGTCACTTCAAGAGGTTAGTTCACGTAAACTCCTAGCAATTCCGCATGCGTATGATTTATGTGACGAATTTGTATGCATGATTTGTTGTTGAATTATTATTTGAATTAATATAGGATTAATTCATGCTAGTAATAATTGTTAGAATTAAATTTGTATTTAAATATTCACCCCAAATAGATCTGGACAATTAATCCCCTACAATTGGTGTCAGAGTCTTGGTTTCGGGCTCTGAATTTTAGATTATAATTTAATTCATTTTTCATTAAATTTGAAATTGGATAGTAGAATTGCTAGATCTTTTTTGGAGGTATCCAATTGTCATGGTATTTGATGAATGTTTATTTATGCATGCATATAAATTGTGGTTTTTAATTCGATTCGTTCAAATTCGTTTTGCCTCGTGAGAAAATCTACGAGTAGATTATGATTTGTTTGATTTGATCAATGAAATAGACTAGTCTAGATCTAGATTTATTATTTTTTTGTAAATAAATTGTAACCGAATCGAGAACAAAGACGGAGAATTAAAAACGGGCGAACAAGTGCCCGGACATACGGAGCCAAAGCACTAAGTGCTAGGCAAACAGCGACGGGTCGACCGAGAGCGCCGCACAAGACGCTGGCTCAAGCCTGTGTGTGGCCGAGCTGGGCGGAACTTGGGGTTAAGGCGGCACGGGCACGGGTACATCGGTGGCGCGGATACGCGCACGAGCGGACCCATGGGCACGGGGCCGGGCTGCCGAGAATCTCGTGGGCGGATGGAGCGTGGCGCGCGCCAATCCACAAGATCTACCGAAAGTGACGAAAGGGATGGACGGATTGGACGCGGGCGTGCACACGGGCACACGCGAATACGCTGTTCCGAGCCGTGAGCTACCCAATGCCGGACGTCGTCTAGAACCTAGAAGGAGGAAGTTTTAAAGAACATGCCCGGTCGAAAGTGGGAGCTTTTCGAGATTTAACGATGAAGGCTATGAAGACGATTTCTCAAGATCAAGACATGACAAAAATGTTGGGAAAATATGGGTGCCCGGATCTATTCGAGATGATTTTAAATACATATTTAAATTAATCAATGAATTACTAACATTAATTAATCCTAAATCAGTTCAACATAATAATTAATAAGCAAATAAACAATCATGCGTACACATAATCCATGTAAATCCTAAGCATGCAAAATCTAGGAGTTACGAGATTACGTACCTCTTGTAGAGACAACTGTTGAGATGTTGGATCAACCCAAAGAGCCTTCCCAAATATGTCCAAAGTCAACGAACGTAATCCGGTGGGAGGATTCACATTTAACGATTTTAACAAGAGAGAAAAAATAAAATATTTTGCCACCACCTTTGTGGATTTCTAATATTTCCAACACATGGAATTTTTTTCACTTGGGAATGAAAAATTCATCCCCTATATATATAGGACAAGGGGGGGCGATTTTTTGAGGAGAAAAATAAGGAAGAAAATCTTTTTCTTGGTCTCCAAGAAATCTTGAATATATCTCCTATATTCTTTTCTCCTTAATTAAAATTTTCCATAAAAATCTATCTTCCCCTTTTCCCTAAATTTTTGAAAACAACAAGGAAAAATAGGAATCAAGATTTAAATTTTTGAAAACAACAAATAATAGTTAATTTAGTGATACCCGATCCATCTTAAGATTAAATTAAAAGTCCTTGTAACTATAAGTACGCCCATTCACGACCTAGATGGAAATGAACAACCATCGCGAAAGGTTGAGGTGTAAAGGCTCGAGATTGGTTTGTCTTGACCAAGATATTACACTAGTGCATGGTGATCGATATTTGAATAGGACCTCTGAGGAGGATAAATTCTTGAGGCCCGAACAAGGAAGAATTAGACCTCGATTGGATCGTTGTTTCTTAACCTTCGTCCCTTAAATAGGATCACGTGGGATCGGTAACTATTGCTTTGACTTATCATGGGTAGCGAATCGGAGAGAGATTCAATCTGAACTTTATCTTGGGCAATATTATTGGTCACATGTGATTGCTAAGATTTAATCTGAAGAATTGTGTGCAAATACGCTTGCTTGATTTGATTTAATGGGAGGTTCATAAGTTTTATCATACCAAATCTTGCAAGTGGAATTTGTTTCCCAGTATGGATAATAATGTTGAACCGTTCCTGATTTACCAAGGACAAAAGATATTAATTAACGGAAAGCTATTTCAAAGGGCTTGAATTAATTAATGAGCTAGATAATCTTAAACACGGGAAATAATGTTAGGGAGCCATATTATTTGTAATATGGGTTAAGATGGATAGTGCAATATTAATTATGTAGTGGGATTAATTAATATTTATGGGCTTGAATTATATTGTGGCTCAATATTAGATATTCAAGATCCATTAGAAGGTCCAATCTTAATTCTCCTAAAAGGCCCCGAGTAGCCCAACAAATAGTCCAATAACGAAAAAGGTGATTAAAATAAAATAAATATTGTTGCTTATATTTCCCCCATTATTTTTGAAAATTATGGATAAAAAGGAGAAAGATTTTCTTTGAATTTTGTTATGGAATGAAGATATGTATTCTTGGAATACAAGATTATCTCATTAAATTCAAGAAATCTCCACTTGGTTATTCATTAAGAGATTTTATCAGAAATTTTTGGAAATTAGTGGGCAAGAAAGATTTTCTTGATTTTCTTGAAAGATATTATGGAAGATATGTATTTCTTGAAATACAAGAATATCTCATAAATTCAAGAAGATCCAAATCTTGGATTCTTGCTCAAATTTTGAAAAAATTATACCATAAAATAAAGGAGGTGGATTTTTGTGGAATATTTTAATTATGGGAAAAAAAGAATATATGGGATATATTCAAGATTTCTTGGTGACCAAGAAAAGTCTTTTCCCATTGAAAAAACCACCAAAATTTCGTGCCTCCTCTCCTATAAATAGGGGATGATTAGTTCATTCCCAAGTACAATTCCATGTCTTTGGAAATATTAGCAAATCCACATGTTGGTGCAACAAAGTTTATTTTTTTCCTTTTGTTAATTGTTCATGCGAGTATCCTTCCACCGGATTGTCGAGCAAGGGCTAAGGGAATACTTGGGAAGTCCTTTTGGTTAGTCCGTCCGACCAAAGCCCTGCCGCCATCCAGGAGAATGCGTTCACGTAAACCCGTAGATTCGTCGACGCCAAAGAGGTTTTTCACGTGGCTTTTTATATGCATGATATGTTGTTGCAATTATTATTTGAATTAATATAGGATTAATTCATGCTAGTAATAATTAATGAATTAAATTTGTATTTAAATATTCACCCCGAATAGATTCATGCGACTCATTCCCCAACAACATGTGGAAGGAATGAGTGTCAAGAAATTTGCCAATCTTAACTTTTGAGTATAAGTGGGAGATATTATTAGGTTCGTTGTAGGTGACATAAAATGTCACGTAGAAGTGACAGGAGGAGACGTGTTGTAGTATACTTAAAAGCGAGACTTTGAGTATAAGTGGGAGATTGTTGGGGTTATCTTTGGAAAGTTTGCTTTTATTGTGTATAACCATCTTGAATTTAGGGTCTTATTTCTTTGAAATAAATTATTTATCCTTTGTTCTTTTAAATATCATTGAATGTTACATATATTTCTTTGCATATTTATTTCAATAAATAGACGTGTTACATTGTAGTTAATTTAGTGATACCGGATCACATTCAAAAGATTAAATTAATGTGGAAGGAAGTCCTTGTAACTAAAAAGTACGAAAAAAACACAACCTAGATGGAAATAAACAATCCATCGTGAAAGGTTGAAGTGTAAAGCTCAGATTGACTTGTCTTGACCAAGAGATTACACTAGTGCATAAGGATGCGCTGAAGAGGACTTACAGTAGGATAAATTCTTCAGTACTGAATATAGAAGAATTAGACCTCAGTGGTTAGTTATTTCATAATCCCGTCCCTTAAATAGGATCGTGTGGAATTAATAACTATTACTTTGATTTATGATGGGTAGAGAATCAATGTGATTCAATACCTTGTATCTTGGCAAATATTATTAGTTACATGACGATTGCTAAGATTTAATATGGAGAAACGTGTGCAAGTACGTCTTGCTTGATTTGTCCCCTTGGGAGGCTCAGAAGTTTTATCATACCAAATATTGCAAGTGAAATTAGTTCCCGGTATGGATAATAATGTTGAGCCGTTCCTGAACCAAGGATAAATATATTAATTAAAGTGAAGCTATTTCAGAGGCCTAAATTAATTAATGGACTGGATAATCTTAAACACGGGAAATAATAACCGAGATAAGACACTTTACAAATTGTGATTTTTGGATCTGAGATAATTTTACTGTATTTCTTGACATTTCCCAACAATTTTACTGGATTATCTAAGATATTAATTAGAGGGTATTGGTATACCCATCCGAGCAACCGTTTGATGTAGTTCCACTATATGTGTCTACGGGTGTCTCGGTTAGTGGGAGCGATGTGATTCTCCTTTGACTTGAGGTCAATACGCACGACATGTGTGGAGTGATGAACTTTGACCATGACCGACGCTTACACCCTTCCATGGGTAGATATGGCTTGGATTGGGTTCATCACGAAATGCATGTGCGTGGTAGTTGAGCCAAGAAAATGATTCATTCCTCAAAGTGGATTTAGAGAGAATACTCATCTTCTCGTCATAACTGGATCAAAGTCATTGGCCAATGCACATCTCCTTGGACTTTGTGACCAAGGGTGACACGAATGATCAATTAGTGATTCGAGATAAATCGATTAAGCTATTGAAAAGACACTTCATCATGTTCAAGGCTAATCGAGTATTCGTGAATGGAAGGAGAAAATCGCAATAGCCCATGTTACAGTTACAGGTAGTTGCACGTTTCTCGCAACGTACCTCATATATTGAGATTGTCTGATTTATTGTCTAGGGTTCAATTAAGACCGTTAGTTTGACTAATCGCTCGATATATGTGGGCCTATGGGTCACACAACAAGTAACTCCCGTGTACGGATTATAGTTGGTTGATTAAGTATGGGCCTATGGAACACCTAGTTTGTAAGCTCAAGAAGTCCATTTACGGACTCAAACAGGCATCCAGAGCTTGGAACCAATGTTTTGATCATGTTATAAAGTCTTATGGGTTCGATCAAAACGAGTTTGAAAGTTGTGTGTATAAAAAGCGTGTCGGAACTGCATCAGTATTCTT
This sequence comes from Stenogyne calaminthoides, assembly GCA_037126765.1. Classification (NCBI taxonomy): domain Eukaryota; kingdom Viridiplantae; phylum Streptophyta; class Magnoliopsida; order Lamiales; family Lamiaceae; genus Stenogyne; species Stenogyne calaminthoides. The sequence continues at coordinate 8,316,580 of JBBCBC010000023.1, read as the reverse complement.
AGTACTATACGTAGATGACATTCTGATCATCGGGAACGATGTGAAGGTGTTATCAGACGTACGAGCATGGCTTTCAAAACAGTTTGATATGAAGGACTTAGGGGAAGCCGGACACATCCTTGGGATCAAGATCACTCGAGATCGCAAGAAAAGGATGATCGGTTTATCCCAAGCTTCATACATAGACACTGTCTTGAAACGCTTCAGCATGCAAGATTCCAAGAAAGACATCGTACCTTTCAGGCATGGAATCCATCTATCTAAGAAAATGTCCCCTAAGACGCAAAAGGAGATAGATGACATGAAATACATTCCTTATGCTTCGGCTGTCGGAAGCCTTATGTATGCAATGCTGTGTACGAGACCGGATATCTGCTTTACCGTAGGCATGGTGGCAAGATATCAAAGTAACCACGGGAAAGAGCATTGGACGACATTTAAAAACATTCTGAAGTATCTGAAAAGAACTCGGGATAGAATGTTGGTTTCTCAGTCAGGTAGTCCAATCCCCATAGGTTACACGGACTCGGATTTCCAATCAGACATAGACTCCAGAAAATCTACCTCCGGTAGTGTGTTTTGCATGGGGGATGGAGCCGTGACATGGAGAAGCGTCAAGCAGAAATGCGTCGCAGATTCTACCATGGAAGCCGAATATGTAGCTGCTAGCGAGGCAGCGAAAGAAGCGGTTTGGCTCAAGCACTTCCTAGTGGACTTAGATGTGGTTCCGAATTTGCCCAGCAGAATCACTGTTTATTGTGACAATGTCGGAGCAGTTGCATATTCAAGGAAACCAAGAGCCCACAAGGCCAGCAAACACATAGAAAGGAAATATCATCTTATACGAGATATCGTTAAGAGAGGAGATATAAATGTGGCAAAGATGCGATTCGAGGACAACCCTAGCGAGATCCATTCACAAAGAGTTTGCCTCTGAATACATTCGAGAGACATGTGGAAGGAATGGGTGTCAAGACCGTTGCCAATCTGCTTTGAGTATAAGTGGGAGAAATTATTAGGCCGTTTAGGTGACATTAGATGTCAAAGACTACACGAGACATGTTGTAGTATACTTAAAAGCAGACTTTGAGTATAAGTGGGAGATTGTTGGGATTATACTGGAAAGTATGCTTTTAACTTTGTATAATCGAAACTGAATTTTCAGACTTATTTACTGAAATAAATTGTTTATCACTGATGCTTTAAATATTATCGAATGTTACATATATTTACTGCATAACTGTTCAATAATTCGTACGTGTTACATTGTAGTTGATTTAGTGATACCGGATCACGTAAGATTAAATTAATAAATCCCCTTGTAACTAAAAAAGTACGCCATTCACGACCTAGATGGAAATGAACAACCCATCGCGAAAAGGTTGAAGTGTAAGGCTCGATTGGTTTGTCTTGTGGGGAGATTACACTAGTGCATGGTGATGTAATTGAATAGGACCTACATGAGGATAAATTCTTCTAATGAACAAGGAAGAATTAGACCTCAGTGGTTCATTATTTCTTAATCTTCGTCCCTTAAATAGGATCACGTGGGATTGGTAATTATTGCTTTGACTTATCATGGGTAGCTAATCAACGAGATTCAATATTTTTTATCTTGGGCAATATTATTAGTTACATGTGATTGCTAAGATTTAATACGAAGAATCGTGGTGCAAGAAACGCTTGTTCGATTTGCGGTTTGGGAGGTTCATAAGCTTTATCATACCAAATCTTGCAAGTGAAATTAGTTTCGGTATGGATAATAATGTTGAACCGTTCCTTGACCAAGGATAAAAGATATTGATTAATGGAAAACTATTTCAGTGGCTTGAATTAATTAATGGGCTAGATAATCTTAAACACAGGAAATAATAACCGGGAGCCATATTGACTGTAATATGGGTTAAGATGGATAGTGCAATATTAATTATGTAGTGGGATTAATTAATATTTATGGGCTTGAATAATATTGTGGCTCAATATTAGATATTCAAGGTCCATTAGAAGGTCCAATCTTAATTCTCTTAAAGGCCCCCTAAGTAGCCCAAGATATAGTCCAATAACTGAAAAGGTGATTAAAATAAAATAAATATTGTTGCTTATTTTTCCATGAAAATTTCGAAATATATAGATAAGTTAGGAGAAAGATTTTCTTTGAATTTTGTTATGGAATGAAGATATGTATTCTTGGAATACAAGATTATCTCATTAAATTCAAGAAATTTCCCACTTGGTCATCTATATTAAGATTTTCGAAATATTTGAAAATAGTGGTCAGGAAAGATTTTCTTGATTTTCTTGAAAAGATATTATGGAAGATATGTATTTCTTGAAATACAAGAATATCTCATAAATTCAAGAAGATCCAAATCTTGGAATCTTGATCATCATATTTTCGAAAATTCCATAGCAAATAGAGAAGGTGGGATTTTGTGGAATATTATAATTATGGGAAAAAGAATATAAGAGATATATTCAAGATTTCTTGAAGATCAAGAAAAGATTTTTTCACATTATTTTAGACCTAAATTTTCGACCACCTGGCCTCTATAAATAAGGGATGATTATTTCATTCCCAAGTACAATTCCATGTGCTGGAAAAATTAGTAAATCCACAAAGGTGGTGCAACATAATTTAATTTCCTTTTGTTAAATCGTTCACAAGAATCCTTCCACCGGATAGTCGAACGAGGGCTAAGGGAATACTTGGGAAGTTCTTTTGGTTAGTCTAAACTGTCAGATCACTAACATCCCAAGAGGTACGTTCACGTTAACTCGTAAAATTCCGCATGCGTAGGTTTTACGTGAATTGTTATGCATGATATGTTGTTGGATTATTATTTGAATTAATATAGGATTAATTCATGCTAGTAATAATTACAAGACTTAAATTTATATTTAAATATTCACCCCGAATAGATCTGTGCAACTTATTCCCCAATACCGCTCTTCAAGGGACCACTTGGAGAGTTATTGGAAATCTTACCTTATATATATTTATTTTTCTTTGCCATTTTTTAGGGGGCTTCGATCTGGAATAAGATCACATATTTTATAATTGGTGTTCCACTTTGTATTGCATAATATGAATGCATGGATGACACGTGAAGTATCAATGAAATACGAAAAGTGGAACAGTGGAATTAAACCGCTTCGGTCTATTCACCTGAGAGTCTGATTCTATTTTTCTTATTTCACTTGGTGTTCCACTCTTTTAGATATTTACCAATATCGATATTGGAAAGAACGGTATTTTTACAATATTTCTAAAAAAATTGAAAATATCAATATACAATATCTCGATTTTTTTTTTGCTAAATTGAGCCTAATATTGATAAAATATCGAAAAATATAAAAAAAATCAATAAATTTCGAAAAATATTAATATACAGCATATGAGATAAGTATACATATTAAATTTAGTGTATATTTATTACCAACGTAAAATTTTGTTCAAATTATTTGTTAAATTTATATATTAAATATTTTAAAACTTTAAAAATTAATAGATATCGATATATGCATCGATACTTTCTTAAATTTAAATCTCAAAATTTCTACCGATACATATATTTTCACTTCCCCACATTTTTAAGAGAAATTTAAATTGATCTGGTTGATCTTGATTAATAACATTTAATATCCTTCTAAATTAAAATGACTCTTATATTCTAAAAGAATTTGTTGGTAATGTTATTTTGATGGTAGAAAATTGTGCATGATTTTAGTTGATTAGATTGTGAATTATTGCACTTGATTGTGTTATATTTGCATATTTTCCTACATATATGTTATTTGTTGATTAAAATTTTAAATTGATTCATTTCTTGTGTATTCAAGTGATTTTATGACCTTTTTGTTCAAAGTAAGTGAAGTTTATGTTGGGTTTGTAGAGCACCCAAGATGGCTTATAATATGGGAGAAATAATAAAAAATAAAAAAGAAATTGCAGGAAAAAAAATAGTACTTTACAACAAACGAACTATTAATTTTCAGTAAGAATTACTTTTCAGCAATTCAATCTTCGCATGCACGCACTAATTCTGGAAAACTCTTGCACGAATTAATTCTAGAACTTTGCACGAATAATTTTTTAAAATCTTCGATCCTTGCACGTACTAAACAGCAGCAGCACGAGCAAATAATAAAATAAACAAATATTAGAAAAAACTCACCAAAGTCGAGTCAAGGTGGAACCTTTTCCCGCAAAACGAAATATGCCTTGGTAGTGCTCTCGATTTGACGTTGTTGGGGTTATACTGGAAAGTATGCTTTTACTTTGTATAACCAAACTGAATTTCTGTCTTATTTACTGAAATAAATTATTTATCACTGATGTTTTAAATATCATTGATTGTTACATATATTTTTGCATAATCGTTTCAATAAATAGACGTCTTGCTACATTGTAGTTAATTTAGTGATACCAGATCACAGAAGATTAAATTAACAGTCTCTTGTAACTAAAAGTACGCTGTTCACGACCTAGATGGAAATGAACAATCCATCGTGAAAGGTTGAAGTGTAAGGCTCAGATTGACTTGTCTTGATCAAGAGATTACACTAGTGCATGACTGATGCACTGAATATGACCTCTGCGAGGATAAATTCAAAGATTGAATAGGACCTACGGGGAGGATAAATTCTTCAAAGATGAATTAGGAAGAATTAGACCTCGGTGGTTCGTTATTTCTTAATCTTCGGCCCCTTAAATAGGATCGTGTGTGGTTAGTAATTATTGCTTTGACTTATGACGGGTAGAGAATCAATGAGATTCAATACTTTATATCTTGGGCAATATTATTGGTCACACGCGATTGCTAAGATTTAATACTGAAGAATAGTGTGTAAGTACGCTTTGTTCGACGGTTCTTGGGAGGTTCATAAGATTTATCATACCAAATCTTGCAAGTGGAATTAGTTTTAGGATGGATAATAATGTTGAACCGTTCCTTGACCAAGGACAAAAAGATATTAATTAATGGAAAGTTATTTGGTTGGCTTGAATTAATTAATGGGTAATTTTGGATAATCTTAAACACGGGAAATGATAACAAGGGAGCCATATTAACAAAAAGAATATGAGTTAAGATGGATAGTGCAATATTAATTATGTAGTGGGATTAATTAATATTTATGGGCTTGAATAATATTGTGGCTCAATATTAGATATTCAAAGTCCATTAGAAGGTCCAATCTTAATTCTCCTAATGGCCCCTCAAGTAGTCCAAACATAATGTCCAATAACTGAAAAAGTGTTTAAAATAAAATAGATTATGGTTGCTTATTTTTTCCAATTTTTTGAAAAAAAAACATGAATAAAAGGGAGAACAATTTTTTTTTTGAATTTTGTTATGAAATGAGGATATGTATTCTTGGAATACAAGATTATCTCATTAAATTCAAGAAATCTCCCACTTAGTTATTTATGTGGGATTTTCGAAAATTATGAGAAATAAAGGGAAAGAAAGATTTTCTTGATTTTCTTAAAAAGATATTGTGGAAGATATGTATTCTTGGAATACAAGTATATCTCATAAATTCAAAAAGATCCAAATCTTGGAATCTTTATCATAAAATTTCGAAAATACCATAACAATAAGAGAGTGGAATTTCTATGGAATATTTTATTTATGGAGAAAAGAATATATTGGATATATATTCAAGATTTCTTGGAGATCAAGAAAGAGATTTTTCCTCACTATTCCCCTAGTAAAAATCGGCCATCACCCTCTTATAAATAGGGGATGATTTTTTCATCCCCAAGTGCAATTCCATGTGTTGGAAAAATTAGAAATCCACAAAGGTGGTGCAACATAATTTTATTTTTCCTTTTGTTAAATTGTTCGCGAAGTTCCTACCACGGATTGTTGAACAAGGATAAGGGAATACTTGAGAAGGTCTTTCGGGTGTGTTCGTGTGAAGGAGATCCATCTTCTCAACGGTTGTCACTCGAGAGGTTAGTTCACGAAACCCAGAGTAATTCCGCAAGCATCGTAGGATTTATGTGAACTGTTTATATGCATGATTTGTTGTTGAATTATTATTTGAATTAATATATGATTAAATCATGCTAGTAATAATTGTTAGAATTAAATTTGTATTTAAATATTCATCCCAAATAGATCCGGGCAAATAATTCTCCAACAGACGATCGTTTCCAAAGGTAAAATGACTTTCATCTTTACCGTGCAACATCGCAACGTAAAAGCTCAAATTTAAATCAAACGATACAAGAACTGAATTGCACTACTATATGCAGATACACACACAAACTATATATGCTGATGAATGAAAAAATATTTTTGCAGGATTTTTTCAAGTCTTTTTCAAGTGATTTCTCAAATCCTTTCAAGTGTTTTTTCAAGTCTTTTCATGTCTTTCAAACAAAAAACATGCATGCTCTATTTATAGGGTAATGCCAACTAGGTGGGGAACCAAGAATTGATTGACTTTAGGGGTTACAACATAATGCCATTCAAATGTCAATTATAACTTCCAGGAGTTACACCTGAAGTTGAAACATATACGAACCTGGACATTCGGGCTTCCAGATTCGTCCAAATTTGAATTCAAACATGTTGGGAAATGAATTTAATAAAGAAGATTTTGAATAAATCCCAAAACCCCTGACTATGACATGTTCAGGATAATCTTGATAGATGAGTCAGGATTCAGTTTTAGAGTGTTAGGGATGTTATCTGACAATGTATAGTCACAGATATAGATCGTCGGTTAGATTCAAGACTCAAGAAGTTTCAAGACTCAAGCAGAAACCGAGAATCAAGACTCAAAAGATGAGACTAAGAATCAAGATCAAGATGAGATCGAGAATCAAGACTCAAGATGAAATTGAGAAACCAAGACTCAAAGATGAAGACTCAAAGATATCAATCAAGATATCTCTCAAGACTCGTAAGATCAAGATATCAAGATCAAGACAAAGGATAATCAAGGCACAAGATGTTATCAAGACTTCAAGAATATACTTGAATGCTCGAGATAACCCAATGTTCCGGGCCAAGAAACTGAGGAATATAGCCGTTGGAATCTAGACAACCAGACTGAAAAAGCTGCAGGACCTACAAAGAATAGTATGGATTTGAATGTGATTCTCTCCAACGGTAACATTCAAATCCACACTATAAATACAAGATCTTCCATCAAATTAAGTGTGGAGAATATGCAAAAGATGCTACAGAGCCAAGAGCCTTATATTCAAGCATTCCCACCATAGAACACAAGTCTGTAGATATACACATATATTCAAAGAGTGTTCTAGAACCCAATCTAAGCAACCCAAGATATATCCTAGCTTAGAGAGATTTTCCCAACCTTAGCATTGAGGCTAAACAAATGTAAGGAAAATCTCAACCTAGTTGGAGACACCAACCAAACCCAAACCCTATTGTTAGGTAGTTTGTGTGATTGTTGGAGTTGTAAAGAGTGAGTAAGCTGGCAGAGTAGTCACCAGAAAGCTCTAGAGAAGAAATGAGTAAACTATCTTGGATAGTCAGAAAGCTTGTGTGTGTTTGAGTAAGTAAACCATGAGGTAAATGTAAAGCTCAAATGTAGAAGAAGTGAGTAAACTATCTTGGATAGTCGAAGGCTTATAGGCAATTCTTGGAGGGTGATAAGTCCTGTTTGAAGGAATTTCCCTAGAACAGGAGAGTGGATGTAGGAGCTTGAGTCTCCGAACCACTATACATTGTTGTGTTGTTTACTGCTTTATGTTCTTATCTTGTCATATGCATTCGATTATAAGCAAAACACAACACATGAGCTTAAAATGCAAAAATCTGGAATCACCATTCCTTCACCTCTTTTTTATATGCATCGCCCTTTCATGTTTGCTTCCGCACGCGCAAAATGGGTTATCCACCGGGCCTATCAAAACATGTGTAGAAAAAGACACTTTACGACGTTTCAACTTCATGATTTAATTTCTCACTCACCGAAAATCGATTTTCAGATTATAAATATACTACGATCATCTTCTCTTAGAGTAGATCGTTTCTATGTCCTTTAATTTTCTTGAAATTAAACTGTATGCCCCTCATTTAATTAATTAGTGACGAGTGTCCCACACTCTCACTAAACACCAATTAAATTAATTTAATTGATCAAATCAATTTTTACCAACTAAAGTATGCTTTTACGTAATAACAAACTAATGTATTCTTATTTACTGAAAATAAATATTTTATCACTATTTCTTTAAATATGAATGAATGTTATTTATTTATCGCAAATCGTTCAGTATAAGTACATATTACATTGTAGTTTATGTGGTGATACCCGATCACAAAAGATCATGTTAACAATTCCTTGTGTTGGAATATAGAGGCACGTAAACACGTAATACATGCGCAATGAAATAAATAGTTCATGATGGTCCCGGTTAAAACCGATTTTATGCGTGCGGAAGCAAACATTTCAGTTCAGTGCATATATAAAACAGGGGTGAGGGCAGAGTGATTCCAATTTTTCATTTTAAGCTCATGTGTTGTGTTTTGCTTAATCAAATGCATATGGCAAGTAAGAACATAAAGCAGTAAAGAACACACGATTTTATAGTGGTTCGGAGTCCAACTCCTACATCCACTATTCCCTATCATCAGGGGCACCTACTTAACCAATCGGACTTAGTTTAACGTGTTAGTCCAACACCCAACAGATGTTTACCGAAGTTCACACTCAAACGGGACTTATCACCCTCACGGATCGCTTACCCTCCCCTTTCGGGATTGCTAGATGTTTACCGAAGTTCACACTCACCTACAAACTTAACCGACTGATTTGGGTAAGGTTTGTTTGGTTTCCAACTAGGTTGAGATTTTCCCTTACATTTGTTTAGCCTCAATGCTAAGGATGGGAAAATCTCTCTAAGCTTAGGATATTACATTTGTGCTTAGATCAGGTAGAACACTCTTAAATATACGCGTGTAATTCTTGCTGCGTGTTCTATGGTGGAAAGGCTAGATGATTTGGATCTCAGAGCTTCAATGGTGTTTTTCACACATTTTCCACACCTGATAATGAAGGAAGAACTTGTATTTATAGTGTGGATTTGAATGTTACCGTTGGATGGAGTCACATTCAAATCCATACTATTATGTAGCTTCTTGCAACTTTTCCAGGCTGGTTGTCTTCCTCTCATTGGTCCACGCCACCAAATTTAACAGATATAATCTTGAGGATCTTCCGAGTCTCGAGTTCTTGATTCCAGACTTCTCTTTAGCGGACCTTATCGATCAGTATATCGACACTCAGCCGCCCGAGTTCGAATTCAAACATCGACCTTCAGTCACTGGCTTCAATTTATCGATTTCTTCTTTATCGATCTCATTTGATCAATACATCTTGAATCAACATCTCGAGGATAGCAAGGTTCATCGAGGTTAGCATATCGGGTTTATCACATCCGATCTCAATCACGTCGACCTTGATCAGCTTTCATCTTCATATCGATCTCGTCGGTCTAAATCCCTTTCCTCTTAGCAACCTTCTCTTCGATCTTACGAGTCGGTTTCTTTTCGTCGACATGGGATCACCATAATTTCGTTTCTTCCGATCATCGATCGGTATATTCGGTCATCGATCCGGGTCTTCCGATATCCCATTCGGTCATCGATCTTTTGACCTTGATTCTTCCGATCGGTGGCTTAGCTTGTCTTCTCTTACGATTTTGAATCACGATTAACTTTCTGAACTCATCTCGATCTCGATGGGTCTTGGCTATGACCTCGTCGTCGATCTCGATCATCTAAATTCGATTCCGTGAGTTCCTCTCAATTTGTTCTCTCTTTCCCCTCAACTTGTTATCGTAAATTAACTTCAATAACCTGAAGTTGATAATGTTTTGACATAATTCATCAAAACTAAAATATCCCAACAGGTTCACCAACAACGAACATACAATTGCATAATTGAGTACAAATAAACATAAAGAGAAACCTTCACAGCAGATCAGGCACATTTCTCAACTATGGTATCCACGTAATCCCCGGGTAGAGATGTAATTGCATGATCCGCCAAGTTGTTGAATCTGAGACGGAATTTGCTAGGAAAACTCATATCCTAGATTTTATGGAGAAACTAGGTTTTCTTGTTGTTGTAAATAATGAATCCCAGGACGTCATATATATAGGGAGATATTAGCTTATATCTTAAGCAAATCTTTATTAGGAAGATAATTTTAATCTTGAAAACCATATCTCAAAGATATGTTTTTCCCTACAGATATTTTCCTACAATAATATTCCATAATATTATTTTGGGATTCCTATTTAATTAAATCTAATTTAATTAAATAATAATAATAATTAATTCCAAATTAATATATTATTAATTCTCCATAAATTAAATATTAAATCTAATTTAATACTTAATCAACCAACTATAATCCGTTATACGGGGAGTTACTTGTTGTGTGACCCATAGCCCTATATATATCGGCGATTAGTCAAACTAATCGGTCTTAATTGAACCCTAGACAATAAATCGCAGACAATCTCAATATATGAGGTACGTTGCGAGAAACGCAACAACTACCAGAATCGTAACATGGGCTATTGCGATTTTCTCCTTCCATTCACGAATACTCGATTAGCCTTGAACATGATGAAGTGTCTTTTCAATAGCTTAATCAATTTATCTCGAATCACTAATTGATCATTCGTGTCACCCTTGGTCACAAAGTCCAAGGAGTGCTTGGCCAATGACTTTGATCCGATTATGATGAGAAGATGAGTATTCTCTCTAAATCCACTTTGAGGAATGAATCATTTTCTTGGCTCAACTACCACGCACATGCATTTCGTGATGAACCCAATCCAAGCCATATCTACCCATGGAAGGGTGTAAGCGTCGGTCATGGTCAAAGTTCATCACTCCACACATGTCGTACGTTGACCTCAAGTTAAAGGAGAATCACATCGCTCCCACTAACCGAGACACCCGTAGACACATATAGTGGAACTACATCAAACGGTTGCTCGGATGGGTATACCAATACCCTCTAAGGTATTTGTGCATCCATCATGAGATACCTAGTATCTTGTAGTAAGTGAGATCTTACTACACTCTCTAAGAGTATGATGCAAATTGCACACCGATCTCCATTACATCATCGATATCCCATTCTCGATGATCCTTGATCGGGGCTGTTTGAGAATCATGCTTAAGTCATCTGAGTTCCCACGTACTCAATGACAACAGTGATTCAAGGGAACACATATAAGAACAAATGCAAACAATCAAACATAATATTCTAATAAGTGTAATGCCATACATTTAATATTAAATAAACAATAATATTAAACCAACACTGGATATTATCTTAGTATTATGTCCATACAAAGGATTGTCTCTAGGACACTAATACTAACACCTTGTAAATTAAAGTACATCTTCACAACCTAGATAGAATTGAACACTCCATTGGTAGAGGTTGAAGTGCAAAACTCAGATTTACTTATCTTGACCAAGAGATTGCACTAGCACATTGTGATGTGCTGAAGAGGACCTACAGAGAGGATAAATTCTTCTGTACTGACTTATGGGATGAAGAATTAGACTTCAGTGGTTGTTGATTTCTTAACCTTTGTCACTTAAATAGGATTGTTTGTAATTAGTATTTATTGCTTTGATCTGTGTTGGGTTTAGAGTCAGAGAGTGATTCTATACTTTGCATTTTGGGCAATATTATTAATTACATGACAATTGCTAAGATTTAATACAGAGCAATGTGTTCAAGGAAGGTCTTGTATGATTTATCCCCTTGGTGGGCTCAGAAGTTTTATCATACCAAATCTTGCAAGTGGAATTAGTTTCTGTATGGATAATAATGTTGAGTTGTCTTTACTCTAAGGAAAAAGATATTAATTAATATAAAGCTTTTCAGTGACTTAATTAATTAATAGACTAAATAATCTTAAACACGAGAAATAATAATCGAGAGCCATATTATCGTAATATGGATTAAAATGGATAGTGCAATATTAATTTTATAGTGGAATAAATTAATATTAATGTGCTGAATAATATTGTGGCTCAATATTAAGAAATTTAGAGCCCATTGGAGGTCCAATCTTAATTCTCTTAAAGGCCCCTCAAATAGCCCAATATAAGTCCAATTAATGAAAATGAGAAGAAAATATTATATCCTTTTTTGTTCCATTATTTTCGAAAATATGCAATGAAAAAGAGGAAATATATTTTCTTGAAAAGATTTTATGGAAAAAGATAAGTATTCTTAGAATACAAGATTATCCCATGATGGTCCCGTTTTGAAAACCCATTTAAAGGAAGCAAAAAATGCATATAAAAAAGGGTGAGGGCAGAGTGATTCAATTTTTTTTTTTTGCTTTTAAGAACGATGTGTGTTATGCTTTATAAACGAATGCATAAGGCAAGTAATAACATAAAGCAAAGAAAAGAACACACAATTTTATAGTGGTTCGGACAACTCGCCCTACATCCACTCTTCCCTTTGGGGCACCAACTAAACCAACTTAACCAATTGGACTTATCACCCTCACGGGATTGGATAGAACCGAGTTCACATCAAACGGGACTTATCACCCTCGGGATTTATAGGGATTGAGATGTTTAAACTCACCTACAAACTTATCCTATCAAACCGGATTTGGGTAAGGTTTGTTTTGTTTGAACTAGGGTGAGATTTTCCCTTACATTTGTTTAGCCTCAATGCTAAGGATGGGAAAATCTCTCTAAGCTTAGGATATGGCATTTTTCAATACAATGAAGAAATTGGGTAAATTTGGATATGTAATGCTCTGTGTTCTTGAATGGAGTTGCTTGAATATTTGGCTTTTAAGGAGAAATTCTTTTTGAAATAGTTATGTATTTTAGTGTGGATTTGAATATTATCGTTGGAAATATTCAAATCCATACTAATAATCTTCAGCTTTTTCTTTTATCCTTTTTCCAATTAATCACATCCATATATGTTGTTAGAAAAAATTCCTCGTTATTGAAATAAATTTACGGTGTCTTTGAAATTTTTTTTTCTTGAAATGTTCATCGATTCTTGAATATTTTCGAAAATTAGAGCAAAAATCATTATTTCTTGAAAATATAATTTTCTTTGAAAAACCTCGTCGATCTCGATCAAAGTTCCCCCTCAACTTGTTCTTTCCCCCTCAACTTGTTATCTGTAAATTAGCTTCAAAAAACACAAGTTGATAATGTTTTGGCATAATTAATCAAAACTAAAATATCCCAACATCCCATAAATTCAAGAAATCAAATCTTGTTTCTTTATTACTAAGATTTTCGAAAATCTTATAATATTGGAAGGAAAAGATATTTTGTTATTTATATGAAAAACAGAATATATGAGATATATTCAAGATTGTATCTTGGGAAGATATAAAGAAATTTCCCATTAACCCTAATTAGGGAAAAATTTCTACCACCTCCACTATTATAAATAGGGGATGCATTTTTCATCCTTTACACAATTCCAGTCTTGAAAAAATTAGAAATCCATAAAGGTGGTGCAATATATTTTTTATTTTCTCCTATCTTATAATTGTTCGTGAGAATCCTTCCACCGGATTACGAGCAAGGACGTGGGACATATTTGAGAAGGTGTGTGGGTTGATCCATCTACTCAAAGGTTGTCACTCCAAGAGGTATATTTCTCGTAACTCCTAGATTCTGAATGTATAGGATTTATGTGAAATTAATTGTACGCATGATGTTGTTGGTATTTAATTGTTATTTAAATTAATATAGGATTAATTCATGTTAGTAATAATTAAATAATTTAAATATGTATTTAATTACACCTCGAATAGATCCGGACACCCTATTCCCAACAGAGTGGAAATTACACCTATAATTATGCAGACCCACAATCCAGTCCTAATGAAACTCTATTGCATTCGGAAAGGTAGTTTGTGGCTTTGAACTTTCCGTAGTCAAGCACTATCTAGTGCACTGGCGGCCTAATGAACGCGATGCCTTGAACTAGTCCTCCTTAGTGTACACCGAAACAACAATGAGGACACAATAGAGACTCAATGCCTTTTCGTTCTCACGTTTTTTGTCCGTTTTGGCCATGGACAACCCTTTGTATTCATAAGTGTTTGGTCGAAGCGACTCTCACTTCTCACTTATATAGGTGATCTCCTTTTATCCAGAGTATCCCGTCATACTCATCCTCCTCGAGGTATCAGAAATCATTAAAAGTCCAAGACTTAACCTCTACCACAATCTTACGGGTTTCAACACTTGGTGTTGTGCCCTCTAAGGAATGATCGGAATACCAAGTGTTTTCCAACAAACATCCACAACTTAGTTTTCCCATTGAACCAAGATCTTGGGTTCTCTAGTCAACAAGGTTGGGTTACCACTGTTTCTATTTTTAATTTGTGGATTTTTTTGATCCATTTTTAGCACTTTAATATTTAATCTTAGTTTAGCTCTCTCGATTATAACAAAAGATTAAATCTTTTCAAATACCCCCACAATTCGAAGTATTTGAACTGCCTGAAATTTGCATGAACTTCAACTCACACACGTCTATGTGATTTAAGTACAGAGGTAAAGTGTTATGTCTAATGAAAATTTTTATCTTCTCAAATTCCACATATATCACATTGATATCTCGAAATATTAATCGATTCATAGTTTTAGATTGTAAATCTCAAACACTATAAATAAGAATACATAGTTACATAAATGCTTGGAAAATGTAATTTTATTTATAACGCTTCCACAACTGAAGCATTTATTTGAATAAAACACATAGATTTGTTAGAAATCAACACAAGCTCAAGCTGACAAATCTTCATCAGTTAACACTTGTTGAGCCAGATTGGCACTCGACTCTTTGCCTTTGCCCTTTTGATCTTTCTTAGGAGCTCTGCAGTCTCGTGCCATATGGTTCAATTTTTCGCAACTGTAACAGTCACCACTGAACTTTGGTTTCCCCGAGACCGGTTTCTTCCCCTTGTCTTCATTTGGCCTTTTTCTTTTTTTTTATGGTTCTTCACGTTCCATCAAGTTTGTCTTTTTCCTCTACCGAGACTCGGTTCGACTTGCTTTCCATTTTTTGATTGTCTTCTTAGATGCGGAGTTTGACGATCAAGTCTTCCAAGGACATTTCCTTTCGCTTGTGTTTGAGATAACTCTTGAACTCCCTCCAACAAGGGGGTAACTTCTCAATTACAGCAGCTACTTGGAAAGCGTCCGGAAGGACCATATCTTCTACAAGGATATCATGTAGGATTAACTAAACTTTTTCAACTTTTTAAACAATAGATTTTCCGTCTATCATCTTGAAGTCCAAAAAATTAGCTACCACGAACTTTTTAGTTCCGGCATCCTCAATTTTGTACTTTCGTTTCAAAGATTCCCACAACTCTTTGGCAGAACGAACCTTGCAATATACATTGTATAGTGCATCATCTAATCCTCCAAGGATATAGTTACGACATAGAAAATCCCCTTGATTTCATTGATCAAAGGCTATCCTCTTATTCGTGTTTGTGTCACTTTCATCGATTACGGGCGGATCCTCCCAGAGGAACCGTGCCAAATGTAACGTCATAAGGTAGAACAACATTTTTTTTGTTGCCACCTCTTGAAGTCACTACCCGAGAACACTTCTCCGGTTTTTCACCGTGGATCATAAATGATCTAGGTGCTATTTGCATTAAAGGGGTAAAACCATTGAATTTGAGGATTGTCCTCCTTCCGGGGCAACAGAGGTTTGGGTAGGATTATCGGTATTATTTCCATCATTATTTCCACCCGATGCCATCGTTCAATCAGAATATTTTGTTTTGCGATTGTTGGGTTTATAGAGCACCCAACGATGGCTTACAATATGGGAGAAATAATAAAAAATGGAAAAGAAATTGCAGAAAAGAAATAGTATTTTGCAACAAATGAACTATTACTTTTCAGTAAAAAAAGAATTACTTTTCAGCAATTCAATCTTCGCACGCACTAATTCTGGAAAATTCTTGCAAGAATTAATTCTAGAACTTTGCACGAACAATTTCTAAAAATCTTCGATCCTTGCACGTACTAAACAGCAACATCACGAGCAAATAATAAAATAAACAAATATTAGAAAAAACTCACCAAAGTCGATCAAGGTGGAACATTTTCCCGCAAAACGAAATACGTCTCGGTAGTGCTCTCGATTTGACGTATCGTTTTCAAAGGTAAAACGACTTTCATCTTTACACGTGCAACACCGCAACGTGTAAAGCTCCAACGATTTAAAACGACACAAGAACTGAATTGCACTACTATATGCAGATTCACGCACGAACTATACATGCTGATGAATGAAAAAATTATTTTTGCAGGATTTTTCCAAGTCATTTTCAAGTGTTTTTTTTTTCAAGTGTTTTCTCAAATCCTTTCAAGTGTTTTTTCAAGTCTTTTCATGTCTCTCAAACAAAAAACATGCATGCCCTATTTATAGGGTAATGTCAACTAGGTGGGGAGCCAAGAATTGATTGGCTTTAGGGGTTACAATATAATGGCATTTAAGTGTCAATTGTAACTTTCAGGAGTTACACCTGAAGTTGAAACGTACACGAACCTGGACATTCGGGCGTCCAGATTCGTCCAAATTTGAATTCAAACATGTGCAGAAAAAGACACGTTACGACGTTTTAACTTCGTGATATAATTTCTCACTCACCGAAAATCGGTTTTGAAATTATAAATATAATACGATCATCTTCTCTGAGAGTAGATCGTTTCTATATCTTTTAATTTCCTCGAAATTAAATTGTATGCCCCTCATTTAATGAATCAGTGACGAGTGTCCCACACTCTCACTAAACACCAATTAAATTAATTTAACTGATCAAACCAATTTTCCCCAACAGTTTAGAAATCCGACCACTGCCATTGAGTGTTAGGTCATTTTAAGCTGTTGATCCAATGTGGGTTGATTCCGGAATTTTTTAAGAGTCCAGCGAGTTTTAACACTCAACTCGGTCCATTTATAAGAGATATAAAACGACTTCGGGCCACGTTTAGAAAGTCATTGAATTAATTTTAATTAATTTAATATATTTTTAATTCACTCATAATGTGGATAAATGAGATGGCAGTTATTTAGATAACTCTAGATTTGAAAATACGGGGCGATATTTTAAGTTCTCATTCTGGAGATTTATTAAGATCAATCCAACATTCTAACACAAAAAAAGATAGAAACTTGAGAAAGAAGAATCCGGATGTTTCTTTGTTCTCAATACCAATACATATCACATATGATATATACTCAAACCAAAAGGACAATTATATATAGTGGAATAAAAATATGTTTGTGGATTAGTTGACGTGATTGAATTCTGACAACGACGATCACATTACGTACAAATGATTCAACCATATTCGACTTCTTCCGTTTCAAATATGCAATTATAGAGATTTGTAAGTTCTATCCCTCTTGTTCCAACATTTTCCAAGGAATTTAGCGACTATCTAGCAGATACACGTAAGAAATTACCAGAAACGTGAAGAATAGAGAAGAAACGTGAAGAAGGAAGAAAATAATAATGTTTATGTGTAATTTCTGATTGGATTATGTAGGCCTTTTGTACTTTTATTTATCTTGATCACTTAAGTTAGATTATTCTTACATGTTTGCTAGTTCATATTCTGTAATTCGTAATTGTTACAAGTGTGTAAAAATTTGTAGCAACAGGTGATTATTTCATTGGTAGCATATTTGGGCTCCCATTTGTCCTTGGTCCTCGTGTTTAATGTTTTACCTGAAATAGATCTAGAGCGCTTCTCTATTGTGCATTTAAAAAGAATTGTCGAGAGCTTGTTTTAATTGAATATAATTAAGAAACAAAACAATAAACAAAGATTTGTGTTTATCCGAGGGTCATTAATCTTACAACGGGGTAGTGTAAATTTGCATAATTAGAGTCGTGGGATATCTGAACTGTGAATTAAAGTATTTTAATTGTTTGAATTATACTTTTGATAATTTATTGCTTCCATTATTTTGATCCTCATATTAGTGATACTTTAGATAACAAAATCCAACATCAACCCTATTTATTACGAGAAGTGTCTCATTAGTCTACATGAGAAACACTATAATTTCATATGTTCTCTAAAAATCGCCCCTTTTCTTATTAATACTATGAGTTAATAGTGTAGACGAGTCTTATTAATTATTAATTTTTTGCATGCCTCAAAAGCACGGCTTGAACTCGACGCGATTAGAAAACTCAAAACTCGTAGCTCGACTTGAACTCTCAATTTTTTTTAATAGAGTTCGACTCGAGAAAAAATTTGAAATACTTAAGCTCGACTTGACTCAACTTGATAACTTATATAAAATTAATTAGATATTATTATTGTATTAAAAAATATTTTAATATGTTTGTAAATAATTAACATATTGCAGGTAAAATTCTTAATGACATAGTTGTGATTAAATTTCAAGAGTTGTTAATTTATTTAATGTCATATATTTAGATTGGGTAAATTTATCAAACTTAATTAACAGGATACACAAATTAATAAAGAGAAACTCTCATATATAATATTGCATTATCAATTCAAATAAAAAGGAGCTGAAAACTCGTGGATCATATGCGGGTCACATCGGGTCAAACATATTTTTATTAAAAAATTGCGTAAAAGTAATATAGAAAAATTCACTCCCAATTTTTGTTACTATAAAGACAAATATATGTTATTATAAAAGGAATTATGTGTTACTACGTAATTATGAATAAAAAAAATATTTTTTACTAATCCAATGGAGTAACCTGGTGATTTGAGCATTTACTTAAGGGGAAACATATAAAAAACAGAGGGGAAAGTGGATGAAATAAAAGGATTGTCTTTTTGTTCATGCAGTAAGACATTGTCGTTTTAAAATATCACATTTGTGTGTATATAGTAACACAATTTTTAATATTTTATATATGCTACTATAAAATTAAATATATGTACTAAAAAGATAAGTATGTGTTACATGTCCTTAGTAACACCTAGTTGTACTAACAATAACACATTGCCCTTATAAATAATGCACACTCGAGTGCGGATTTTTCTGTTTTACCTTAACACAATTTTTTTTGGAAAAACATGTTTGACTCTATTTGATCTGCAAAGAATCAGCAAATTTTCAATCTAATGAGTAGAATAGTGGTGTGTTGTCGCCGTCACCCAAAAAATAAATTGATTACCTTAACCAATCCACTAGAGTGTAGTAGGACAAGTAAGGGTTGATCCACAGGGAAAGTGAAAATAATTATCACGTTAATTGTGTGAATTTAAAGAGACAGAAAATGGGGGTGTTTTGGATGTAGTGAGAGTTACTAAATAATTAAATATTGCAGAAATAATAAATAATCGAATTCAAATGATAAAAGTCTTCCAATTCACAGTTCATTCATCCCTTGTATTTTGACTTTTCTAATTAAAAGTATCGTTTGCTTAACACTCACAGACTAATGACCCTCAATAAACAACAAGCTCTGTTTATCGGTTTTATCCCTTCAATGAAACTTTTTATCTGAACAATCTAGAAACGATCTAAATTTAATTCAATAAAAGCATTAGCCTCTAGGATAAAGGTCAAATAAATTCCCGAATACGCTAGCTCGATTCGAAAGAATTCAATTCATATCACCCTAGCAAATTTTACTAGTTGTTACCAATTGTCATATACACGCAACAATTACAGATTACGTGATACGAACTAACAGGCATAAAAGAATAAATTAACCTAGTTGGCCAAACCAAATTAATTATCCTAACATGCAGAATTTAAAACAGATGATATATATAATCTGAGAATAAAAGTCTAACAAACGATATCAAATTAACTAATAATCATCAAATACAAGTTTAGAAATCCCTGGAATTTGAATAAAAGGACTTAGCCGTCCATAGGCATAACAAAAACATAAAATAACTAGTTCATAGTTTAAGAAAGAAAATACTTCAAACGGTAAAGATGTCTCTCCCGTTGCTCTCTTGTCTCTCTTCGAAATCTCCAGAATTCTCTCTCTCCCGTCCATAATCTGTCTCCCGCTGCTCAATCCTCCCAAGAATGAGCCCTAAGACGCCCGTTTTCTGGTGCAATTTGGGCTAGAGTTAGTAAAAATCTCGTTTGCCCATCAAGCTTAAGATTTCGGCCCACACTGGGGGCCCCCAGTGTGGGCTGCAGTGAGTAAAATTTGGTGCAATACTTATTATGGATCTTTGAGCCTTTCTCCAACACTTCTATATCTCCAAAAAGGCCCTTAAAACACCTAAAAACTTAAACAAAAGATCAAGTGGGCTTTTAACTCATCAACGTACATATAAGTGGAGAAACACGCAAACAAGTCACATTAAAATGCAAATAATCACACTCTAAGTAACTTAAATAATGCAATATAATCCACTTATCAAATTCCCCCACACTGAAATCCTTGCTAGTCCTCGAGCAAACTCACACCAAAAAGCAAAACCGGAATGGAGAAGTCAATTCCTCGCTCAGGTCCTCACTATCACAATTAGTGTGACATTATTGCAAAGTAACGACTTGAGTAAACTCGAACTAGATTAAAAAATCCTACAAAAACCCCTGAACTTAAGGACACCAAGTTCTGACATCATCTATGCTTGATCCTCATCCCATCAATCTACCAAATTCCTCAGTGTACCTTCAATTCCTCTTTTTCTTTCAACTATTCTTCACCTAAGTTGATTAATCCTAACAGACTCTGCATCTTGGTGTATTCCCCTTTCTTCCTCTATTTTTAGCTCCACTCCACTCTTCGAGTTTTAGCTCAACTCGTGTTAGATTTTTTATTTTTAGAACACTTGAGCCCCCTAGAGTAGGCAGTTGTTTCAGACCCTTGTATTTTTTTTTTTTTTTTTTCAAACGAGGGACCGCAACTTCACTCCATCGTTAGGTTTTAGCTCGAAGTTTTTGAGCCCCCTAAAATGGGCAGCTGACCCAACCCCTTTATTTGCACAATTTTTCGACTAAACTCCAATCTCCTTCAATCCAGCACATAATTTTCCAACCTTAGGGGTAAATCAACAAGGCATCATCCATACAAACCATCAACTTAGACTACTTTATTATGGGGAGATCAAAGGCACAAATCAAAACCCAAGCAAATCAACAAGTCAAATCACAACCATACACTCAATCATACCTCAACGCTACCTCACAATTTCACAGAATTTCCACAGAATTTCCAAAACAACAAATTTAACCAACCCTACTCAATGATCATCATTTACAAAAACATCACAAAATATCAACAACTTTCAGATCATTATCGCGATTAACTCCTCCAATCACAAACAAACACAACCACGCATGTCACAACACTAAAATTCCACATTCATGTATAACACTTATGACCAGAAGCAAACATCACAAAACAACAGCAAACATCACAAAAAATAGCAGCAAACAACACAAAAAACAAAACAAAAATTACTTGTATCTTGACTCCCCCACTTAAAACCTTGCTTGACCCCGAGCAACCAAAAAACACAATTAAATGTGACAAAAAGGGAAAGAGTACAAGTAGAGGAAGAGATACACCTGATTAGTGGGAAGGTGAAGGGTGATGCTGAACATCAACCCTTTATGTAAGCTTCTCAACTTGGGTGACCAGCTGCTGATTTTCCCTCTCTAACTACACAATGAGTCTGTTCGATTCCCTGGAAGAGTTAAAAACACAAAGAAAGGGAAGAAGACCACAGTGAAGCAAATAAATATGAAAAAAAAGGAAATTGAAATACGGGTTGCCTCCCGCCAAGCGCTATTGTTTAGCGTTGTTAGCTCGACGTCCAACATTCATTTTTCACGTGATAGGAGTGAACTATCCCTTCGATCAAAAGATAATCTATGTTGATGAACAATACTTCCTTCCATCAAGGCATCGAGTAGTGGAATGTTGATTTCCACATTACGGAAAATATCAAAGATTTGCCTCTCCTTATCCACCTTCAGCGCTCGTTCAAACCTGGAAGAAAAAGGTATAACATTAGTTTCACTAATTCTAGGAATTAATTCACCAACTTGTTTTCCATCTGGTTTTGTAGAAAGTTCTACACTGGGGGGGCTAATGTCATGTTGTTCAGGAACTTTCTCTTCTCTTTCACCAGTAACAATTGAAGTGTTGGGCTTTTTAATCTCCCTCAATTGTTTTCCATCCTCGACGTGACAACACTCACGTTTTCTTGATTAATTCTAGGCTGAGGTAGAAGTTCTCCACCTGTTTGAGCCTCCACTCGGCCCACGGGGGTGGCTAGTTGACACATTTGTATCTCCAATCTCTTTATGCTCGATTTAGCCTTCTCTTGGAACTGTGCCATGTTCTCTTGTTGAGTTTGATTTCCACCTTCAACAAGAATTCTCACAAGAGATGTTAACTCAATTAATTTATCATTAATGAACGAATCACTTACCTCTCGTACCATTTTCAATGGTGAACCATGAAGACTAAATTGTCAAGAATTTTCCGCCATGTTCGCAATGAGAGCTCGTGCTTGCTCTTGAGTTTTATCTCCTAGGGCCCCTCCACTTGCTGCATCAATCAAGCTACAGTCTGCAAGGGTCAAACCCTCATAGAAGTACTGGATCAAGAGTTGCTCGAAAATCTGATGTTGGGGACAACTTGCCACCAACTTCTTGAATCGCTCCCAGTTTAGAAAGTCTAACAAACGATATCAAATTAACTAGTAATCATCAAATACAAGTTTAGAAATCCCTGGAATTGGAATAAAAGGACTTAGTCGTCCATAGGCATAACAAAAATACAAAATAACGAGTTCATAGTTGTCACATCCCGATTTTTCATAGGTCAAATATGTATAAATTTTGTAAGAATTTGCAGCGAAAAGTAAATAAATAAATTTGAACTTTCAAAATTGGTCTAAGAGATGTGACCAAAATTTAAAATACAATTTAAATTTAAATGCTAATCAAAATGAAAATAATTAAATAAAAATTACTTAAATCTTAAAAACTGAACTTGAACATGACTCAATATTCAAAAATGAAATTCAATTGTTGCCATAGTAAAATTTAAATAAACACTTGAGACAATCCACCGTCCATCCACCACACTCCATCTTAATCTGTAAAATGTTATATAGTATGAGCAAAACCACTAGCTCAGTGAGGTCACCTTGTCAAGATTAAATATAACATACAAATAAAATGAATAACATCAAGTAATCACGTCAAGCGCAAATAATCATATCACATATAACTTCTCATCTCATTATGGAATAATTGATTGTTTTTCACTGTTATCCCAAGGATCTCTCTTCAATCCCACTGGATCCCCCACGAAGACCTCTCTTCAGTCTCGTGTTCTGCACGGCGGTTTCCCCAAAGATCTCTCTTCAATCTCGGGTTCCCCGAGGATCTCTCTTCAGTCCCGAGCCTCTCTTAAGCCCCTGCCATTTATATATTCCTTTTTATAATTATTATATATTTTCATATGATCATATCATGCTCATAAAAATAATTTATCATATACATCATGTCATATTATATTGCACATAAACACTTTATTCATACGAAATATTTAATAAAGACAAAGAAAACACACCTTAAATTCATGTCGTGGATGTAGATGCATGTAATGAAATAACTTTAATTCCTTGTTGAGAAAAAGTTCTGGATTTGTGAAAAGTAGGAAATAATATTTTTCTGTGGGTTTTGATTTCATGAGAAGAGAAAAATGAAGTGTGTTTTTATTTTAATTAAGAGAAGAGAGACTTTTATTTATAGGGAAGAAAATATATTTCTTAGTGAAATTAGGATTTGAATATTTCATGAAAATTTTGAGATTTGATTATTGTAAATAGAAATAAAAATTTCAAGAATATCTTTTCGTAAAATCTAATAGTTAAACGGGTAAAGTTTGAATAATAATAATTAAAAAAAATGGAGATGACGGCCGAATATATAAACAAGAATCGGATGACGGCAGATTAAAAATTTTGCTTTACTAAACTAAAGAGGATATATCATATATGGACTTTTTACATGGAAAAACAAAGTCAAAGTTTGAATACTTTATCTTAAAATTAATACTGCCAGATTAGTTTCCATGATTAGGAAAAAATTAAATTCAATTTTTTGTAAATATGAGAGTAAGTTGGAAGGGAGTTTGTATTTTGATAGAAATATCATTTGTAAATATTTTAAGATAAATTTGAATTTTAAAAGTATTGGTAAAATCTCTTATGGAAAGTTTAAAGAAAATATAACTATCTTGAGAATTTTCGGGATGTTACAATAGTTTTAGAAAGAAAATACTTCAAACGGTAAAGATGTCTCTCCCGTTGCTCCCTTATCTCTCTTCGAAATATCCAGAATTCTCTCTCTCCCGTCCGTAATCTGTTTCCTGCTGCTATATCCTCCCAAGAATGAGCCCTAAGACGCCTGTTTTCTGGTGCAATTTGGGCTGGAGTTAGTAAAAATCTCGTTGGCCCATCAAGCTTAAGATTTTGGCCCACAATGGGCCCCCCAGTGTGGGCTACAGTGAGTAAAATTCGGCCCAATACTTATTATGAATCTTTGGGCATTTCTCCAACACTTCTATATCTCCAAAAAGGCCCTTAAAACACTCAAAAACTCAAACATGTCACATGAAAATGCAAATAATCACACTTTAATTAACTTAAATAATGCAATATAATCCACTTATCAAATGGGGGCATATATGAGAATATTGTAGGGATTTAAGATCCAAATAATATTATATACAAAAGTTTGTCATTAATAAATTATTGTTGTTCAACTTTGTAGATTCATAAGGCAGGCTAATTCAATTCACTTTTAAATTGTACATCATCCTATTTTATTTTATTATTTCTTATATTTATATACTTTAAAAAAATCTTTAAGAGTAATTATATATATATATAATATATATATATATATATATATATATATATATATATATATATATATATATATATATATATATATATATATAAACTCAAAGCAAATGGTGTGCCACAAAATTTGGAGGTTCGGCCCACCAATGAGCTTCATGCCCGATAAACCTTCCTAAACCATCAATTGTTGCATTACCCTCTTTAGGAAATATGCAAATTGACGACGCTCGACATCATCTGTTCCAAATATGGTGTTTCACTTTATGTTTCATAGTCTGGATTAATGACATGTGAAATTGTTAGAAATATTGACTAAAACCACAAATCAAATTAAAACATGGAAAAGATAAAATCGAAGATAATAGAAAAACCACTTAAGGCTTGCTTGAAATGCATTGTCCATAAGAATTTACACTTAGCAATCCCCCAGGATTCAACAAGTCTTCTAGGATAAACCTAAGATCAGGAGCCACAGAATAATAAACCCAGCCAAAAGAGAATAGAAGAAGGAAAAGATTTTTCAGGTATTCTTCCGTAGTTCACAATAGTATATATTTATATATATAAGCACACGTTGGCTTAGTAGAAAAGAAGTGGACTAATTCCACGCTTAAAAGTTACAACGATAATTCTTTTGACCAAGTAAATAGGAAAAGAAAAGAAAGAATTGATCGAGAACATGTTGAGAAAAAGCAGACTTAGTTTTGTTTATAAGATAAGCACGGTTATTTCTGTTGAGAAGAAATATGAAACAAACTTGGTGGATAAGTTTTGATAATTAATATATTTTTGAAATACTTTAAATAATAAATTTACAACAATCTCCACCTATTTAAAAAATATTTATAAAGTCTCAAGGGAAAAGATTTATAAAATGCCAAAATAAAATAAAAACAGTTGGGTATCACAGGACTTTGTAATGCATAAAATCTGGTATCTTTTGGACTATGAACCAGACCTAGAAGAGATAAGGTATAAATTACTAACCATTGGTGAAACATATAGCTTCTATGAACCAATAACTTATTATTGTAACTTAAATTGCTTACCCATCACATTACATGTGTTTATTTTGTTGCTCAAATCGGTTGTGCGCAAATAGGCCATGCGCGTGCCTGGTTATTCATGAGAGCTATAGAGACTTAGCCACGGTCTCATAGGAGCGGCCCCACTCCACACTCATATAGGTGAGTTCATCAAAGTATATTATGCAAATAATATGTCACCCGTAAGGGCTATGACTCATTAAAAACTTTTAACTTATCCTCTCCATTTGCAGTAAAGCACCACACTCATTTTAGGAATCATTAGCATTAAAGCACTACACATTTAGGAAGGAATATCATTTAAGGTGCTAACAGAACTAACAAGTGACTTGTTATTAGCATATGAACCTTATTCGTGGGGTCTCCAATCACAAAGGTTGGGTTCCCACCACTGTTAATTTTCAATAGACTTGTCCCATTCTTCTTCAATTTGTTGGGAAATTAATTGTCCGGATCTATTCGGGATGAATATTTAAATACAAATTTAATTCTAACAATTATTACTAGCATGAATTAATCCTATATTAATTCGAATAATAATTCAACAGCAAATCATGCATAAAAATTCGTCACATAAATCCTACGCATGCGGAATTGCTAGGAGTTTTCGTGAACTAACCTCTTGGAGTGATAACCATTGAGAAGATGGATATCCCGTTCACACGAACAAACCCAAAGAGTCTTCTCAAGTATTCCCTCGTCCTTGTCCAACAATCCGGTGGAAGGATACTCGCGAACAATTTAACAAAAGGGAAAATAAAATTATGTTGCACCACCTTTTTGGATTTCTAATTTTTTTCCAACACATGGAATTGCACTTGGGGATGAAACATTCATCCCCTATTTATAAGAGGGAGGTGGTTGAAATTTTTGGGGAAAATAATATGGGAAAATCTTTTCTTGATCTCCAAGAAATCTTGAATATATCTCTTATATTCTTTTCTCCATAATTAAAATCTTCCACAAAAAATCCCACCTTCTCTTGTTATGAAATTTTCGAAAATAAGGGACCAAGATTTTCAAGATTGGGATATTCTTGAATTTATGAGATATTCTTGTATTCCAAGAATACTTATCCTCATTCCATAACAAAATTCAAAGAAAATATTTCTCCCTCTTTTATTTATTTATTTTCGAAAAAAATAGGAAAATTAGGCAACAATATTTTATTTTATTTTATACACCTTTTTCAGTTATTGGACTTTATCTTTGGACTACTTGAGGGGCCTTTAAAAGAATTAAGATTGGACCTTCTAATGGACCTTGAATTTTCAATATTGAGCCACAATATTATTCAAGCCCATAAATATTAATTAATCCCACTACATAATTAATATTGCACTATCCATCTTAATCCATATTACAGTTAATATGGCTCTCGGTTATTATTTCCCGTGTTTAAGATTATCCAGTCCATTAATTAATTTAGGTCCACTGAAATAGCTTCACTTTAATTAATATCTTTTTCCTTGGTTCAGGAACGACTCAACATTATTATCCATACCGGGAACTAATTTCACTTGCAAGATTTGGTATGATAAAACTTCTGAGCCTCCCAAGGGGACAAATCAAGCAAGACGTACTTGCACACGTTTCTCCATATTAAATCTTAGCAATCGTCATGTAACTAATAATATTTGCCAAGATACAAGGTATTGAATCACATTGATTCTCTACCCATCATAAATCAAAGTAATAATTATTAATTCCACACGATCCTATTTAAGGGACGGGATTATGAAATAACTAACCACTGAGGTCTAATTCTTCTATATTCAGTACTGAAGAATTTATCCTACTGTAAGTCCTCTTCAGCGCATCCTTATGCACTAGTGTAATCTCTTGGTCAAGACAAGTCAATCTGAGCTTTACACTTCAACCTTTCACGATGGATTGTTCATTTCCATCTAGGTTGTGTTTTCTGTACTTTTAGTTACAAGGGATTGTTAATTTAATCTTCTGTGATCTGGTATCACTAAATTAACTACAATGTAACACGTACTATTTATTGAACAGTTATGCAGTAAATAAATGTAACATTCAATGATATTTAAAGCAACAGTGATAAATAATTTATTTCAGCAAATAAGACAGAAATTCAGTATGGTTATACAAAATAAAAGCAAATTTTCCAGTATAACCCCAACAATCTCCCACTTATACTCAAAGTCTGCTTTTAAGTATACTACAACACGTCTCGTGTCAGTTCTACGTGACATTTTATGTCACCTACACGAACCTAATAATATCTCTCCCACTTATACTCAAAGCAGATTGGCAACGGTCTTGACACCCATTCCTTCCACATGTCTCTCGAATGTATTCTGAGGCAGATCTTTTTTGAATGGATCTGCTAGGTTGTCCTCTGACGCGATCTTTGTCACCTATATATCTCCTCTCTTAAAGATTTCTCGTATTAGATGGTATTTCCTTTCAATGTGTTTGCTGGCCTTGTGGGCTCTTGGTTCCCTTGAATTTGCAACTGCTCCGGCATTATCACAATAGACCGTGATTGTGCTGGGCAAATTCGGAACTACGTCCAAGTCCAATAGGAAATTCTTGAGTCAAACCGCTTCCTTCGCTGCTTAACAAGCAGCTACATACTCGGCTTCCATGGTAGAATCTGCGATGCATTTCTGCTTAACGCTTCTCCATGTCATGGCTCCTACTCCCACGCAAAACACACTACCCGAGGTAGATTTTCTAGAATCTAAGTCCGATTGGAAATCCGAGTCCGTGTAACCGATGGGAATCAGACTGTCTGACTAATAAACCAACATTCTATCGTGAGTTCTCTTCAGATACTTCAGAATGTTTTTAACTGCAGTCCAATGTTCTTTCCCCAGATTACTCTGATATCTTGCCACCATGCCAACGACGAAGCAGATATCTGGCCTCGTGCACAGCATTGCATACATGAGGCTTTCGACAGCCGAAGCATAAGGAACACCATTCATGTCATCTATCTTCTTTTGCGTCTTCGGGCACATTTCATTGGATAGATGTATTCCATGCCTGAAGGGTACAAAATCCTTCTTGGAATCTTGCATGCTGAATCGCTTCAAGACTGAATCTTGCGATAAGCCTATCATCATTTTCTTACGATCTCGAGTGACTTTGATCCCAATGATGTGACCGGCTTCCCCTAAGTCCTTCATATCAAACTGTTTTGACAACCATGCCCTTACGTCCGACAATACCTTTACATCATCTCCGAAGAGCAGAATATCGTCTATGTATAGTACTAAGAATATCAATGCAGTTCCAACACTCTTTTTGTACACACAACTTTCGAACTCATTTTGATCGAACCCGTAAGACTTTATAACCTGATCAAAACATTGGTTCCAAGCACGCGATGCTTGCTTTAGTCCATAAATGGACTTCTTGAGCTTGTAAATTAGATGTTCTTGGCCTTTTTCAATGAAGCATTCGGGTTGTTGCATATAGATTTCTTCTTCAAGACTTCCGTTGAGGAAATTTGTCTTGACATCCATTTGCCAGATATCAAAGTCTAGATGCGCAGCTATCGACAAGAGAATACGGATGGACTTAAGCATAGCTACTGGCGAAAAGGTTTCCTCATAGTCGATCCCTTCTTTCTGAGTGTAAGCTTTTGCCACAAGTCTAGCCTTGAAGGTTTCCACCTTCCCATCCGGTCCCCTTTTTCTCTTGTATACCCACTTGCATCCAATGGGCTTGACTCCATTAAGTGGTTCGACTAGCTCCCATACCTTATTATGATCCATAGAACCCATCTCGTCTTCCATTGTCGATTGCCAAGAATCCGCATCCTTGTCTTGGATTGCCTCATTGTAAGTCCATGGGTCCGATTCATCTTCACCGGGGACCAAGTCCGATGACTCTCCTATCCCCATCAATCTCTTGGGCTGTCTAACAACCCTCCCACTACGACGAGGTTCCGGTTGTGTAAGTGTGTTGTTTGGTATGTTGACTTGTACAGTTGGCATTGAGGTAAGCCCCTTT
Organism: Stenogyne calaminthoides; assembly: GCA_037126765.1. Lineage (NCBI taxonomy): Eukaryota > Viridiplantae > Streptophyta > Magnoliopsida > Lamiales > Lamiaceae > Stenogyne > Stenogyne calaminthoides. Next base: position 8,286,647 of record JBBCBC010000023.1, on the reverse strand, counting down.
AGCTCATCTAAGGTAATCTCACTTCTGGGCTTTTTATCGTTCATATAGTCTTCTTCCAAAAATCTAAAGTGCGTTTTGATCTTCGGGACCATAGAACATACACCCTTTCGTTCCCTCGAGGTACCCTATAAACAACCTTAATTCTGATCGTGGATCCAACTTACCGGCTTCCTTGTCTAGCACGTATGCCGGACACCCCCAAATTTTTATGTGTCTTAAACTGGGCTTGCGCCCGGTCCACAACTCTTTAGGGGTTATGGGAACTGATTTGGATGACACCAAATTTAGAATATAAGCCAACGTTTCCAAGGCGTGACCCCAAAACTATTTGGGTAGATCTGCATAACTCATCATTGATCTGACCATTTCTAAAAGACTTATGTTTCTTCGTTTTCAAACCCGTTTTGTTGAGGGGTTCCGAGTGCAGTCAACTGGGATACAATCCCCTCATCAGACAAGTAGTTCAAAAAATCATCGCTGAGGTACTCTCCTCCACGGTCAGATCGTAGAGACTTGATACGTTTTTCCCTATGGTTCTTGCTTGAGCCTTAAATTCTTTGAATTTATCGAAGGTCTCAGATTTATGCTTCATAAGGTAAATGTATCCATATCTTGAGTAATAATTGATAAAAGTAACGAAATACTCATAACCTCATCTTGCTTTGATTGAAATTGGACCACATACATCGGTGTGAACAATTTCCAACACTTCTTTGGCTCTATTCCCCTTGGCTCCAAATGCCCTCTTGATCATTTTACCCTCCAAACATGATTCGCAAGTTGAAAATGGCTCAACCCGGAGAGACTCCAATGAACTATCTTGAACCAACCTTTGGATCCTTTTTGGATTAATATGACCTAGTCTCAGATGCCATAGAAGTGTTTCGTTCACGTCTGATGAATGTTTTCTTTTATCCGAAACAGTCGATGTGTTATAGGATGCATTTCGTGAGTGGTGTGCACAATTAATTGTGTAGAGATTATTCGACAACGTTCCAGGACAGATAAACTCATTATTTAGAGTAATGGTAACAACTTTATTAAAAGTAACCGAATATCCATCAAGAAAAAGTTTAGAAACTGAAATCAAATTCTTTCTAAAACTAGGAACGTAAAGAACATCTCTTAAAATTAAAACTTTGTCTTCAAAAGACAACTGCACTTCTCCCACTGCATCAGCTGCCACTCTCGTAGAATCGCCCAGTGTGATGAGGATCTCACTCCCACTAAGTTTTCGGGTCCACTTGAACCCCTGTAAAGTGAAACAAACATGATCAGTGGATCCCGTATCCACTACCCATAAATGGAAAGCATACGCCGCTAAACAAGTTTCAACAACTAGTGCATGAGAATTACCTTTCTTTCCAATCTGCTTGGGTTTGGAATGGGCTGACCTCCAGTGCCCCTTCTCACCGTAGTTAAAACATCTCCCCTTAGCTGGCTTCTTCACTCCTCCATCTCCCTTCAACCCTCATTTGCCCTTGGCAACGCTTGAGTTCACTTGTTTTTGGCCTTTTGCCTTCTTCTTGTTCTTACCACCCTTTGGCCTAGAAGAAGAGGAAGGACCTTTTGCCATCAAGGCTTGGCTCTGTTGCCCCAATATCCCCTCTGCCGAGACCAAAGCTTGCAACAGATCAGGTAACGTGAACTTCTAATTGTTCATTTGGCAATTCAGCATGAACTGTTCAAAACTTTTCGGTAGAGAGTGGTGTATGAAATCGATCTGGGTCTCGATGTCATATTTAGTGCCAAGTACCTCAAGCTTATTTAGGTGAGCCATCATCTGGAGAACGTGATCCCTTACGGGCGTTCCCTCCACCATCTTCATAGAGAGCAGGTCTCTCATGGTGATTTGACGAGCCACACGGTTCTGATTTTGGAACATCGCTTTAAGACTCGTCATGATGTCTGCAACAGTTTCAAAATATTGATGCTGATGTTGCAACATATCTGACATAGAAGCCTGCATGGTGAACTTAGCCATCTCATTTGACCGCTCCCAGTCAGCATAATCTTTCTTATCCTTTTTCATGGACTCATCAGTTGGCTTTTTGGGTTTTGAGACAGTAAGAACCCAATTATGATGTTGTGCGGTTAGGACAATAGTAAGTTTTCGATTCCAATCAACGAAGTTTTCACCAGTAAGCAAATTGTCTTTAAGTATATTGACCAATGGATTAAAAGGTTGCGACATGCTGAACTGAAATAAATAACGATTGCATAAGCACAAAATTATCACATAGTTCGATCACATTAATCATATTAAAATCTCAAAAAAAATATGAACATGCATCAGCCAACGTCTCAAAACAATTTAAATAAGTCACTTGGGGTGGGTCATTATATAGACACATTCAAGCAGGTTGCAAACAAGAAAACATTTATAAACCTTTAATATCCAGATTAATAGTTGGCTCCCACTTAACCAATATAAAATTGATAGGGACTTCAGGGAAGTATATGCATATCAATTTTATACCTAAGTAATAACCATGATTAAATACAAAATTATTATTTCATTTTGAGCGAGCCTCATGAGGAGGGTCATCGTCGCCAATAATAATAATCCACAATCATTCATTCGAAATTTATTCATGTGAAAACCATCTTTTGGCCGTCCCGTGGGGGGAATTTCTCCAAAAGAATTCACAAATAAATAAATCATGGAGGTCAAAATTAATTCAATTTTATTATCCAGAATAAAATTGTCAATTAATTATTTTAAAACATACTTAATAATTTTCGAAAGTGAGATTTTTCAAAAAACAATTTCTCATGCATCACATATTTAAACAAATTAAATAAGCACGAAAGAATAAAACAAACATCAAAACAAAAAATTAAACACATTGGGCACATATATCCAAGTGTCACGGTTAATTTTTTGTTGGGGTTATACTGAAAAGTATGCTTTTACTTTGTATAACCAAACTGGATTTTCTTATTTATTTACTGAAATAATCTATTAATCACTGTTGCATTAAATATGAATGAATGTTATATATATTTATTGCAAACCCGTTCAATAAGTTAAGTACGGATTACATTGTAGTTAATTTGGTGATACCAGATCACAGAAGATCAAATTAACAGTTCCTCGTAATTAAGTACAAATTCACAACCCAAATGGAAATGAACAAACCATCATGAAAGGTTGAAGTATAAGGCTCAGATTGGCTTGTCTTGACCAAGAGATTATAGTAGTGCATTTAGATGCACTGAATAAGGACCTACATGAGGTTAAATTCTTCGGTACTGAATATACAAGAATTAGACCTCAGTGGTGTGTTATTTCTTAATCTCCGTCCCTTAAATAGGATCGTGTGGAATTAATAATTATTGCTTTGACTTATGATAGGAAGAGAGTCAATGTGATTCGATACCTCATATCTTGGGCAATATTATTAATTACATGACGATTGCTGACATTTAATACGGAAAATCGTGTGCAAGTACGCCTTGCTTGATTTGTCCCCTTGGTGGGCTCATAATCTTTATCATACCAAATCCTGCAAGTGGAAATTTATTTCCGCTATGGATAATAACGTTGAGCTGTCTTTACTCCAAGGACAAATATATTAATTAATATAAAGCTTGTTCAGTGGCTTAATTAATTAATGGACTAAGATAATCTTAAACACGGGAAATAATGACCGGGAGCCATATTATAGTAAAGTCGTAATATGGGTTAAGATGGATAGTTCAATATTAATTTTATAATGGAGTAAATTAATATTAATGGACTTGAATAATATTTGGCCCAATATTATAGCTTCATAGTCCATTGAAGGTCCAATCTTAATTCTCCTAAAGACCCCTCAAATAGCCCAAAATAAAGTCCAATTAACGAAAAGGAGAAAAAATATTTTTCCTAATATTTCTTATTTTTTTCGAAAATTTGTAGGAAAAAGGAAGAAAAGATTTTCTTGATTTTCTTGTAGATATTTTGTGGAAAGAGATAAGTATTCTTGGAATACATAATTATCCCAAAAATTCAAGAAGTTAAATCTTGATTCCTATTGCCTTGTTGTTTTCAAAAATTTAGGGAAAAGGGGAAGATAGATTTTTATGGAAAATTTTAATTAAGGAGAAAAGAATATAGGAGATATATTCAAGATTTCTTGGAGACCAAGAAAAAGATTTTCTTCCTTATTTTTCTCCTCAAAAAATCGCCCCCCCTTGTCCTATATATAGGGGATGAATTTTTCATTCCCAAGTGAAAAATTCCATGTGTTGGAAATATTAGAAATCCACAAAGGTGGTGGCAAAATATTTTATTTTTCTCTCTTGTTAAAATCGTTCGTGTGAATCCTCCCACCGGATTACGTTCGTGGACTTTGGACATATTTGGGAAGGCTCTTTGGGTTGATCCAACATCTCAACAGTTGTCTCTACAAGAGGTACGTAATCTCGTAACTCCTAGATTCTGCATGCTTAGGATTTACATGGATTATGTGTACGCATGATTGTTTATTTGCTTATTAATTATTATGTTGAACTGATTTAGGATTAATTAATGTTAGTAATTCATTGATTAATTTAAATATGTATTTAAAATCATCTCGAATAGATCCGGGCACCCATATTTTCCCAACATTTTTGTCATGTCTTGATCTTGAGAAATCGTCTTCATAGCCTTCATCGTTCGTCTCGAAAAGCTCCCACTCGACCGCAACATGTTCTTTAAAACGTCCTCCTTCTAGGTTCTAGACGACGTCCGGCATTGGGTAGCTCACGGCTCGGAACACGTATTCGCGTGTGCCCGTGTGCACGCCCGCGTCCAATCCGTCCATCCCCGCTCGTCACTCGGTAGATGCGCGGATTCGCGCACGCGCCCGCCCCACTCCGCCCGCGAGATTCTCAGCAGCCCGGCCCCGTGCGCATGGGTCCGCTCGTGCGCGTATCCGCGCCACCCGTGTGCGCGCCCGTGCACGCCTTGGCCCAAGTTCCGCCCAGCTCTCGGCCACACCTGGGCTTGAGCCCGCGTGCGCCGAGCGCCTCTCGGTCAGCCCCGTACGCGACTGCCTAGCACTTAGTGCTTTGGCTCGCGTATGTCCGGGCACTTGTTCGCCCGTTTTTAATTCTCCGTCTTCGTTCTCGATTCGGTTACAATTTATTTACAAAAAAATAATAAATCTAGATCTAGACTAGTCTATTTCATTGATCAAATCAAACAAATCATAATCTACTCGTAGATTTTCTCACGAGGCAAAACAAATTTGAACGAATCGAATTAAAAACCACAATTTATATGCATGCATAAATAAACATTCATCAAATACCATGACAATTGGATACCTCCAAAAAAGATCTAGCAATTCTACTATCCAATTTCAAATTTAATGAAAAATGAATTAAATTATAATCTAAAATTCAGAGCCCGAAACCAAGACTCTGACACCAATTGTAGGGGATTAATTGTCCAGATCTATTCGGGGTGAATATTTAAATACAAATTTAATTCTAACAATTATTACTAGCATGAATTAATCCTATATTAATTCAAATAATAATTCAACAACAAATCATGCATACATATTCGTCACATAAATCATACGCATGCGGAATTGCTAGGAGTTTACGTGAACTAACCTCTTGAACTGACAATCGTTGAGAAGATGGATATCTCGTTCACACGAACAAACCCAAAGAGCCTTCTCAAGTATTCCCTCATCCTTGTCCAACAATCCGGTGGAAGGATACTCGCGAACAATTTAACAAAAGGGAAAATAAAATTATGTTGCACCACCTTTGTGGATTTCTAATTTTTTTCAACACATGAAATTGCACTTGGGGATGAAACATTCATCCCCTATTTATAAGAGGGAGGTGGTTGAAATTTTTGGGAAAAATAATATGGGAAAATCTTTTCTTGATCTCCAAGAAATCTTGAATATATCTCTTATATTCTTTTCTCCATAATTAAAATCTTCCACAAAAAATCCCACATTCTCTTGTTATGAAATTTTCGAAAATAAGGGACAAAATTTTTCAAGATTTGGATATTCTTGAATTTATGAGATATTCTTGTATTCCAAGAATACTTATCCTCATTCCATAACAAAATTCAAAGAAAATCTTTCTCCCTCTTTTATTTATTTATTTTTGAAAAAAATAGGAAAATTAGGCAACAATATTTTATTTTATTTTAAACACCTTTTTCAGTTATTGGACTTTATCTTTGGGCTACTTGAGGGGCCTTTAGGAGAATTAAGATTGGACCTTCTAATGGACCTTGAATTTCCAATATTGAGCCACAATATTATTCAAGCCCATAAATATTAATTAATCCCACTACATAATTAATATTGCACTATCCATCTTAATCCATATTACAGTTAATATGGCTCCCAATTATTATTTCTCGTGTTTAAGATTATCCAGTCCATCAATTAATTTAGGCCACTGAAATAGCTTCACTTTAATTAATATATTTTTCCTAGGTTCAGGAACTGCTCAACATTATTATCCATACAGAAAACTAATTCCACTTGCAAGATTTGGCATGATAAAACTTTTGAGCCTCCCAAGGGGACAAATCAAGCAAGACGTACTTGCACACGTTTCTCCGTATTAAATCTTAGCAATCGTCAACTAATAATATTGCCCAAGATACAAGGTATTGAATCACATTGATTCTCTATCCATCATAAACAAAGCAATAATTATTAATTCCACACGATCCTATTTAAGTGACGGGATTAAGAAATAACTAACCACTGAGATCTAATTCTTCTATATTCAGTACTGAAGAATTTATCCTCCTGTAAGTCCTCTTCAGCGCATCCTTATGCACTAATGTAATCTCTTGGTCAAGACAAGTTAATCTGAACCTTACACTTCAACCTTTCACGATGGATTGTTCATTTCCATCTAGGTTTTGAATTCTGTACTTTTAGTTACAAGGGAATGTTAATTTAATCTGCTGTGATCTGATATCACTAAATTAACTACAATGTAATACTACTATTTATTGAACAATTATGCAGTAAATATACGTAACATTCAATGATATTTAAAACAACAATGATAAATAATTTATTTCATCAAATAAGACAGAAATTCAGTCTGGTTATATAAAGTAAATGCATATTTTCCAGTATAACCCCAACACAATTGAGACTAGTTAAATCAATTCATCTTCTACCAGCTGGTTAATCACTTAATTTCGTACGAATATATCTATTTTACCATTGAAAGTTTTATTCTTACCAATGGTTATTGCCTCGTAGCAATCACAAGGCATCGATAATAGAGTGTTCGTTTCTCATCAAATTGGAATGCAAGCTAAACAATTTCTTAGCTTCATGGCCTCATTGCCAGATAATTTCAGAGCATAAAACTCTGACACTATAATATATTTAACAATTATAGTTTGTGCAAACTCAAATTGAGCAATAAGATCACCTTGATATACACAACTATCTACTTCGAGTGAAGTAAAGCCACTAGAAAACAAACTTGATCACATCTCTCATGCTACTTAGATAAATCTCATAATATAAATCTTTATTTAAAAAATTATTTTGACATCCATTTGATGAATAAAAAAATTATAAATAGAAGACAATTTAACTAAATCTTGAATGGACGAAATTGTAGACACTTGTCAAACAATGTCAAAATAATAAAAGTATTATTTTGAATAAAACTATTTTGAAAATCCATTTACAACCAATAAGTTTATAACTTGATGATAAATCATTTAAAAATCATGTTTCAAAATTGTTTAAAGATTAAATTTCAATAGAAATAATCTTGCAAAAACTTGAATCATCTAAATTAATATAATTTGAAAAATTTTGCGAATCCTTCTCAAACAAGGTAAGTATAAAAGTCATTTGCAAAACTTCTTTTCACTCATAAAAAATTATTTTGCAAAAATTCTTCATTCACTAAAAATCATAAACTCTAGTATCAACAAGTGCATGATAGAATTAACTCTTCAAAGGAGTACAAATACAAAGAATTCAACATTATTTGTCTCGACAATATGATTATCTTCCAATACATTCTTCAACTCAAAAAATCCATATCTAACATAATTTGAGAACGACATCCTTATACTTTAATTAAATATTTTAAAATATCAAGTTCATTACAAAAAAATTAACATCCAAATAAATAGAACAACACTAACCAAATTTAAAGCCACGTTAATAACGGAATGAATATAACAAAAATCATTACACATTTAAATATTCAAGTTAGGTGTATAACTTTCCCAAAGAATTTCCTCAAAAAGCAACACCTCCTGCATGCCATAAGATACTATTATAACTCTTAAGTCTATTTGGAAAAAAATCGTAAAAACCATTAGTTATGCTATCCTCAACTCTCTGCTGCAAACATAATTGATCGTTAATTATCCTTTTTAAAAAAAAAAAAAAAAAATTGAAAACTATAATTCCCGTCAAGATAATCATGAATAAAATAATAATAATGATAATGCACGATCCCAAAATTATATCAACATAATATGCATATTTAACAATAAGCCAAATACGACGTAAATTGAAAACTATATATTTGGACCTCATTAGTTTAATCTGAATTGTATATGATACCACCACTTATTTAATCTTAAGCGAAATCCATCACATTAAATCAACTAAAGCATAGGAAGGATCCAGTAATCACACGTGCACTTTCATATATTTTAATTAATAAATTAGGCAAAATAATATATATTAATTACGTACCAAGCATTCATTCCAAAAGCATAATAAACCATGTTCCATAAATGAAATTAACCATAAAAACAAAATTAACCCAGCATTAAAAACAAATCATCAAACGATTATTGCATTTTCTCGTAAATAAATTCTATTAAAAGAATTTTCCTTAAATTTTAAACCGTATTTATCAAACTCATGTTTATATTCAGAACTAAATCAACCAAAAGAACTTAATCAAGCATACCTTCAAATCGATCGCACACTTTTGAGAAATTAGGGTTTATGACCATGCCAAAATTTTCTCGACACTAATGCTTGCCTATAACTGCGTCCTGATTTTCGGGATGATTCCAAGCTGTATCTGTTGGCCTCCCTTTAGTATAATTGCAATTATCAGTAGAGGGTGGTTTTATCGATAGGTAGAACAAAATATGATCTTCGGTGATTGTAAATCCTTAAAATTGTTGGAAATATTGACTAAAACCACAAATCAAATTAAACATGGAAAAGATAAAATCGAAGATAATAGGAAAACCACTTGAGGCGTGCTTGAAATGCACTGTCCTTAAGGATTTACACTTAGCAATCCTCCAGGATTTAACAAGTCTTCTAAGATAAACCTAGGATAAGGAGCTACAGAATAATAAACCCCTAGAATAGAAGAAGGAAAAGATTTTTTAGAGTATTCTTCTGTTGTTCACAAAAGTAAATAGGAAAAGAAAAGAAAGAATTGACCGAGAACTTGTTGAGAAAAAACAGACTTAGTTTTGTTTATAAGATAAGCACGGTTATTTCTGTTGAGAAGAAATGGGAAACAAACTTGGTGGATAAGTTTTGAAATACTTTAAATAATAAATTTACAACAATGGGCAAAAATATTCAACGAACCACCATAACCCTGAGTCCATGTGTTGAAGATCCAGGAAGTGAAATAATTTTGGAATATAAAAAAGTGGCACAGATGAATTGATCCGATTCGACCAACGTCCAATCCAATAGAAAGGGTTGAAGGATTTTTAGACCTTAAAATGTATATTACGTAACAGACACTCGAATAATAAATTTGTCTAGCCCTTCAACTAAGATGTCTCAGTTCTTATAGAAACTCGTAAGAAGTTATGCTTCAAAACTGTTATGTTTTAAAAGCGGAAGCGGACGTTGAATCGGACAACCTTAACGCTTTCGGTCAGCCCAGATTCGATCGGGCCCCTCCACTTGCTGCATCAATCAAGCTACAGTCTGCAAGGGTCAAACCCTCATAGAAGTACTGGATCCAGAATTGCTCAGAAATCTGATGTTGGGGACAACTTGCAACCAACTTCTTGAATCGCTCCCAGTTTAGAAAGTCTAACAAACGATATCAAATTAACTAGTAATCATCAAATACAAGTTTAGAAATCCCTGAAATTTGAATAAAAGGACTTAGCCGTCAATAGGCATAACAAAAACACAAAATAACGAGTTCATAGTTTAGAAAGAAAATACTTCAAAGCGGTAAATATGTCTCTCAAGCGTTGCTCTCTTTGTCTCTCTTCAAAATCTCGCAATTCTCTCTCTCCCATCCGTAATCACATTTCTGTTTTGCTCAATCCTCCCAAGAATGAGACCTAAGACGCTTTATTTTCTAGTGCAATTTAATTTGAAGTTAGTAAAAATCTCGTTGGCCCATCAAGCTTAAGATTTTGGCCCTTTGGGGACCCCAAAGGTGGGCCGCAAAGTGAGTAAAATTCGGTCCAATACTTATTATGAATCTTTGGGCCTTTCTCCAACACTTCTATATCTCCAAAAAGGCTCTTAAAACACCCAAAAACTCAAACAAAAGATCAAGTGGGCTTTTAACTCATCAACGTACATATAAGTGGAGAAACACGCAAACAAGTCACATTAAAATGCAAATAATCACACTTTAAGTAACTTAAATAATGCAATATAATCCACTTATCAAATGGGGGCATATATGAGAATATTGTAGGGATTTAAGATCCAAATAATATTATATACAAAAGTTTGCCATTAATAAATTATTGTTGTTCAACTTTGTAGATTCATAAGGCAGGCTAATTCAATTCACTTTTAAATTGTACAACATCCTATTTTATTTTATTATTTCTTATATTTATATAATTTAAAAAAAATCTTTAAGAGTAATTAATATATACATATATATAACTACAATATCATATCATATATATATATATATATATAAACTCAAAGCAAATGGTGTGCCACAAAATTTGGAGGTTCATCCCACCAATGAGCTTCATGCCCGATAAACCTTCCTAAACCATCAATTGTTGCATTACCCTCTTTAGGAAATGTGCAAATTGACGACGCACGACATCATCTGTTCCAAATATGGTATTTCACTTTATGTTTCATAGTTTATGTTGGGATATTTTAGTTTTGATGAATTATGCCAAAACATTATCAACTTGTGTTATTGAAGCTAATTTACAGATAACAAGTTGAGGGGGAACGAAAAGAACAAGTTGAGGGGAACTCACGAAATCGTAAGTAGATGATCGAGATCGACGAGGTTACAGAGACCGACGAGATCGATGAGTTAGATGAGTTCCGAGTTAATCGACGAGTCTGCAAAATCGGAAGAGAAGAAAAGCTAAGCGATCGTAAGATCGATGACTGGTAATGCACTGATCAATTGATCGGAAGAAAAGTCGAAGCCGATATGGTGATCGAAGAATGCATAAGCCGATCGTAAAGAAAACCACTAGAAGATCGAGAAGAGAAGGTTGCGGATCGGAAGAGAGCGGATGAGAGATCGAGATCGAGATCAAGACGTGATCGAGATCAGATATGAAGATGAGCAGATGATAAAGATCAGACGTGATTGAGATAAGATGTGCTAAACTGATATGCTAAACCTAATGTACTGACCTGATGCTATCCTGAGATGTTGATCTGAAGATGTGTTGATCTGATCACCGCCGATCGATCAGCAAAGAAGAAATCGATCTTTGAGTCAAAGTGACTGAAGGTCGGGATGTCCGAATTAAGAGAACCGAACTCGGTCCACTGAGTGTCGAAGATGCTCGATCGACAAGGTCCACTGAAGAGAAGTCTGTTGAATCAAGTATCCTGAGGCTCATATAAACCTGAGGCTCAGATGAGAAATCTGAGACTCAGATAAACCTGAAGACTCAGATAGAACTAAAGACTCAAAATGTCTCTGAAGACACTGAGACTCAGAGAATCCTGAATGATTCCAAGGCGATAAATCTGAGGAATATAGCCGTTAGAATCAGCTGACGTGGACCAATGAGAGGAAGACAACCAGCCTGAAGAAGCTGTTGTACTTACAAGAATAGTATGGATTTGAATGTGATTCTCTCCAACGGTAACATTCAAATCCACACTATAAATACAAGGTCTTTCATCATTCTAATGTGTGGATGCGTGGAGATTATAAAGACGAGATGCCTCAGAGCCAAAGAGAGTTATACCCAAAGCATTCCCACCCTAGAACACAAGTCTGTAGATATACAAATATATTCAAAGAGTGTTCTAGAACCCAACCTAAGCTACCCACGATGTATCTTAAGCTTAGAGAGATTTTCCCAACCTTAGCATTGAGGTTAAACCATTGTAAGGGAAAATCTCACCATAGTTGGAGACAACACCAAACCCAAACCCCATTCTCGTAAGAGATAAGTAGTGGTGAAGTGAGGTAGTTGTTAGGCAATCCCGAGTGAGGGTGATAAGTCCCGAAGGAGTGTGAACTCGTTAAACATCTAAGAGGCGAGCCCGAGAGGGTGATAAGTCCAGTTTGAGTTAGTAAACTATGAGGTAGTCGTAAAGTTCAAGGTAGGGTTGAGTAAGTAAACTACGTGGAGTAGTCAGAAAGCTCAGGGCCGAGTTGAGTAAGTAAACTACGCGAGGTAGTCAGAAAGCTCAAGGAAGTGATGAAGGAATTTCCCTAGGAATAGGGAGAGTGGATGTAGGAGCTTGAGTCTCCGAACCACTATACTTTGTTGTGTTCTTTATTGCTTTATGTTCTTATCTTGTCATACGCATTCGATTATAAGCAAAACACAACACATGAGCTTAAAACGCAAAAATATGTAATCACCATTCCTTCACCCCTGTTTTTATATGCATCGCACGAAATGTTTTTGCTTCCACACGTGCAAAATGGGTTTTCCACCGGGACCAACTGTTTAGATTAATGATATGTGAAATTTTTGGAAATATTGACTAAAACCACAAATCAAATTAAAACATGGAAAAGATAAAATCGAAGATAATAGGAAAACCACTTGAGGCGTGCTTGAAATGCACTGTCCTTAAGGATTTACACTTAGCAATCCCCCAGGATTCAACAAGTCTTCTAGGATAAACCTAGGATCATGAGCCATGGAATAATAAACCCAACCAAAAGAGAATAAAAGAAGGAAAAGATTTTTCAGCGTATTCTTCTGTTGTTCACAAAAGTATATATTTATATATATAAGCACACGTTGGCTTAGTAGAAAAGAAGTGGACTAATTCCACACTTAAAAGTTGCAACGACAATTATTTTGACCAAGTAAATAGGAAAAGAAAAGAAAGAATTGACCGAGAACTTGTTGAGAAAAAGCAGACTTAGTTTTGTTTATAAGATAAGCACGGTTATTTCTGTTGAGAAGAAATAGAAAACAAACTTTGGTGGATAAGTTTTGATAATTAATATATTTTTGAAATACTTTAAAGAATAAATTTACAACAATGGGTAAGAATATCCGGCGAACCACCATAACCCCGAGTCCATGTGTTAAAGATTCGGGGAAGTGAAATAATTTTGGAATATAAAAAATGGCACAGATGAATTGATCCGATTCGACCAACGTCAATCAATAGAAGGGGTTGAAGGATTTTTAGACCTTAAAATGTATATTACGTAATGAGACACTCGAATAATAAATTTATAGCAGCCCTTCAAATAAGATGTCTCGGTTCTTATAGAAACTCAGAAGGTTATGCTTCAAAACTTCTATGTTTTAAAAGCGGGAGCGGATGTTGAATCGGACAATCTTAACACTTTCGGTCAGACCGGATTCGATCGGCTCCGACCGTTATTAAAGTAGTTGAGCCGGTATGAAGTCATAATTACGTAATATATATAAATAAATATATAAATAATAAATATCATCTATATTTTTCCCTTTGTAATATTATATCCTATAAATAGATTACCATAAAAATTAAATAAATATGCATTTAAAATTGCAATTTAAAATTTAATTTGAACAATATAAATCAAATGTTAGTAGTATTAAAACAAATTTGATTGATCTAATATGAGATTCTAATTCGAGTTTAATAAAAAAATACCAAAAAAATTCATAATATTTTCCTCCAAATACAGCAAAGCGCCAAGTCAATCAATCTGACCAGTGACCGGTTCGACCTGCTTTTGCCATTTTTGACCGGTTTGCAGGTGCTTTTAAGGGCACCGATCCAACGCTTTCAAACCGTTCGGTGGACTTACCCGCTTTTTAAAACACATCTCAAAAGCAAGAAGACTTACCCCATATGAGACAAAAAAAAAGACCCTCTAAATAAACAACCTGAGTCCCTAAAAAGCCCTCTACCAAAAATGAACTTTTTCATCCATGTTGAGTCATTTTTTAAAAAATAGTGTTAAAAGTTCTTTTTCTCATCCATGTTGTGTTAATAATTTTTAAAAAAAAAGAACATTTCAACTCTATCTTTTTAAAAATGAACTTTCGATGCACGCTAAATAAATTTTGTTATCATATACTCCTTCCGTCCCAAGGTTATTTACCCATTTTTTCAAAAGGTTCGTCCCAAATTTGTTTACCTTTTTTCCATAAAAGACAATAAAGTCTCAAAATTACATCTCATGTCATTACTTTTTCACAAAATATCATATACGTTAATAATAATAAAGTAAAAAGGATTACAATATCCTCAACCAAAAGTCACTTTTCACTTTAAATATTACTCCCTATGTCCTATTTTTTATTATCCGATTACTGTAGACACAGAGATTAAGAAAAAATAGGAGTTAATAGTATTAAATGGTGTAAAGTGGGTAAAGTGGGTTTGGTGGAGGGAAATAATAGTATTAAATATTGTAAAAAAGTGGTTTGGTGGAGAGAAATAATAGTATTAAATAGTATTGAAAGTTACTTTATTTCCTTTTTTAGAAAATGATCAAACAAAATTAGACTATTTATTTACGGAATGTGGATAATCAAAATTAGGACAGAGGGAGTAATAAATAATTTTCATATTAAAATTTATATCAAAAGCAAATGGATAAATAACTTTGAGAAACAATTCAAATCAGAAAAATATTGTGTTATGGCTTGATTGAAATTTTTTTTAACTTCATCAATGTTATTTTCAGATACATACATTTCAAATTAATATAACTCGGTTAGATCAAATACAAGTTCAATTAGAAAAATCTTTTGTGATGATTTTGCATCATTTGAGACTAAAAGACTAGTCTCATATGAAACATGTGCTCGTCATAAAAAAAATCTTATTTTCCTTTGTAGATTAAATTTCTTTAAGACAAAATTGTGTGAACTCAAGTTCACGGTGAACTCTATTTTTTTAATATCATTGTTATGTAAAAAAAAATTATTATCCTTTGTTATGCACAAAAAATTATATCACTATTAAGTATTAATATTATCATTGTTTAAAAAATAAGTATTTTTTAAATAATTATATTTTTTGTGCACAACAATGATAATTTTTTTACATAACAAATATGTAGAGTTCATGTATGGATTTGGTTCACCTGATTGTTGTTGTTACTTTAAACTGAAATTTGGAAGTGTTTGACAAATAATCTGGTCACTGTTTTCATAAAACACTCTAATTTAAAAAAATTATGTAATATGTTAAATGTTAATTTTTATGAATGTTTATGTACATTTGTCGCTACAAGAATTTCGGCTTTTACAGAGGGATTTTTTCCATCGGTAATCATCAAATTTTCATTTGCTAACAAATTACCGATAGATTTTGTTCGTCGGTGTTTTGCTCGTCGGTAATATTTCACAACGAAATATATGTTCGTTAGTAATAGATATTAATGAATTACCAACAGATTACCAATGAAAAAATGAAAAATTATTTTATATAATAAATTCATTGGTAATCCATCGATAAAACTGTAAGTAAACGAAATCCGTGGACAACTTAACGTTTTAATCCGTCAATAATCAGTTAATAATTCGTTGGTAAAATATTGTCGATAATCCGCCGGTAAATAAGTATGTCGACAATCTGTTGGTAAAATTTGTTAAAAGTATGTTGGTAATCTAACCATAATTAAATCGGTTGACAATCCGTTAGTAAAGTTTGTTGATAATTGTGGTCATAAAGCTTACAACAGAAACAATCCGTCGGTAATTATTTTAATATTTTTTTTGTCCCTGCTATGTGAATCTAAAAGAATTATAATAAAATGAATTAAAATTTAACATACACAATAATACCATTCATCTTCAAAATAATGTCATTCAAGTCATTAACACCATTCATCTACCAAAGTAACACCATTCAAGTCACCAATAGAGCTGGCAAAACGGGCCGTCCGGCCCGATGACGGGCCGACCCAGCCCATCGGGCCAAGTTATGTTCATGGGTTGGGTCGGGCCGGTCCATCATCTAGTCGGGCCTACAGAAATGCAGCCCAACCCAGCCCAGCCTAGTATGGGCTCACAGGACCGTGGGCCGGCCCAGCCCATGATTTTGTCAAAAATGAAGATAATGGAAGCGAACGAGAAAACGAAGAAGACAACACTGCCTTCAAACGCCAAATGGACGCCACACTGTTAAACGCTGATGCACACGGTCGAATGCAAATGAACATTAGTGATTGCAAAAGGACACTGCGACCTGCAACAAACGAGGCGTTGGGGTTGGGGTTGGGGTTGAGTTTCAGCAATTTTGGGTTTGCTTCGAGTTAGGGTTGTGTTTTGCCAATTTAGGGCTCGTTTCTCATTTGAATTTTTTTAAGGAATGATGTGTTCCACGATATAAAATTGTGATTTAAAGGAAGATATAATTTACTGACAGATTAATATTATTGTTGGTAATTTTTTTTTAAATCAAATTTTGTCAATAATCTATTATCAAAGTAGATAAATATATTTGATAGGTGACCTACCAACCAACTGCTAGCGGATTTATTTTGGTTGGAAAATTATGTCAATAATCCGTCGGCAAATTGTTGGTAGTGCGATGTGGGAGTTTCTATTGGAATTCCGTCAGTATTTACCAATGGATTTTTTTCTGTTGTTAAAATTTGTTGGTAAAACGCGAATTTTTTGTAGTGTATAAAATTAATGTATAAGAATTGAGGAACAATAATAAATATAATACAACATCTGAAGAAAACAAAAATACCTAAAGAAATACGTAAAGCATGTGGGCTAACTCGTTTCAGCCTGCCTTTATGTGGGCTTTCGAGTGCTTAACCCAACCCTTTTTGTGGGTAGGGCATGGTGGGCTGGCCCATATATACGATTATTTTAGAAGCCCAAATACAAAAATAAAATGATGCCCAATTAATGTTTGGGAGTCCAAAATGGTTTTTTGCTAAAATGAAGCCCAGTTACAAATATTTTTTGGGGGCAAATTCTCCTGTGCACCATTTGCACTAAATCAATTTGGTGCAATTTAATTTTAGAGTTCTTTTTATTTTTTTTAGTTTTAGTTGTTTTTTTTTCAATTTCAGTTTTCTTTTAATTTTAATTCAGTTTTAGGTTTTTTTTTCCTCGACCTGGACCCAAACCCGGTCCGAGTGGTTCATGGTTCACTCGGTCCAAGTGGTTCATGGTTCACCCGGCCCGAGTGGTTCATATATGATTTACGGTTCATTGTTTAGGAATTAGGGTTTAGAGTACATAGTTCATCCAAATTAAAATTGAATTCAATTGTACCAATTTGAATTGGTGCATGGGGTGCACAGGAGAGTGACTCTTCTTTGAGAGTATAAATATATTTTTATTTTAAAAAAACTTAAATCTATAGTATAAGTAGTCTTGCCAAAAAAAATGTCTGAATTAATTATATTTTATTCCAATATTGTTTTAACAGCCCAAATACAAAAATAACTAAGATCGCCTGGATTAAATTTATTCCATTATTTTAGCAGTCAAATACAAAAATTAAATGAAGCCCAATTAACTTAAACTGTGATAGGCAAACAAAAATTATTTGTAAAGTAATAGCAGGATTATCTCAGATCCAAAAATCACAATTTTACTGTATTTCTTGACATTTCCCAACAATTTTACTGGATTATCTAAGATATTAATTAGAGGGTATTGGTATACTCATCCGAGCAACCGTTTGATGTAGTTCCACTATATGTGTCTACGGGTGTCTCGGTTAGTGGGAGCGATGTGATTCTCCTTTGACTTGAGGTCAATACGCACGACATGTGTGGAGTGATGAACTTTGACCATGACCGACGCTTACACCCTTCCATGGGTAGATATGACTTGGATTGGGTTCATCACAAAATGCATGTGCGTGGTAGTTGAGCCAAGAAAATGATTCATTCCTCAAAGTGGATTTAGAGAGAATACTCATCTTCTCGTCATAACTGGATCAAAGTCATTGGCCAATGCACGTCTCCTTGGACTTTGTGACCAAGGGTGACACGAATGATCAATTAGTGATTCGAGATAAATCGATTAAGCTATTGAAAAGACACTTCATCATGTTCAAGGCTAATCGAGTATTCGTGAATAGAAGGAGAAAATCGCAATAGCCCATGTTACAGTTACAGGTAGTTGCACGTTTCTCGCAACGTACCTCATATATTGAGATTGTCTGATTTATTGTCTAGGGTTCAATTAAGACCGTTAGTTTGACTAATCGCTCGATATATGAGGGCCTATGGGTCACACAACAAGTAACTCCCGTGTACGGATTATAGTTGGTTGATTAAGTATTAAATTAGATTTAATATTTAATTTATGGAGAATTAATAATATATTAATTTGGAATTAATTATTATTATTATTTAATTAAATTAGATTTAATTAAATAGGAATCCCAAAATAATATTATGGAATATTATTGTAGGAAAATATCTGTAGGGAAAAACATATCTTTGAGATATGGTTTTCAAGATTAGGAATTATCTTCCTAATAAAGATTTGCTTAAGATATAAGCTAATATCTCCCTATATATATGACGTCCTGGGATTCATTATTTACAACAACAAGAAAACCTAGTTTCTCCATAAAATCTAGGATATGAGTTTTCCTAGCAAATTCCGTCTCAGATTCAACACTGGCAGATCTGTGCAATTCTGTCTACGGGGATTACGTGGATACCATAGTTGATAAATCTGCCTTTGATCTGCTGTAAGGTTTCTCTTTATGTTTATTTGTACTCAATTATGCAATTGTATGTTCGTTGTTGGTGAACTGTTGGGATATTTTAGTTTTGATGAATTATGCCAAAACATTATCAACTTGTGTTATTGAAGCTAATTTATAGATAACAAGTTCGAGGGGAAAGAAGTGAACAAATTGAGAGGGAACTCTTTAATCGAGCGTAGATGATCGAGATTAGACGAGGTCGAGGCGAGACCGACGAGATCGATGAGTTAGATGAGTTCGAGAGTTAATCGATGAGCCGCGGCAAAATCGTAAGAGAAGACAAGCTAAGCCACCGATCGGAAGAATCAAGGTCAAAAGATCGATGACCGTAACGACCGATCAAGCACCGGATCGATGACTGTAATCAGACTGATCGATGATCGGAAGAACAATCGAGCCGATATGGTGATCGGAAGAATGCATGTCGATCGAAAAGAAACCGACGTAAGATCGGAGAGAAGGTTGCAGATCGAAGAGGAGCGGATGAGACCGATCGAGATCGACGTGATCGAGATCGGGACGTGATCGAGATCGAGATATGAAGATGAGCGGATGATCAAGGTCGACGTGATTGAGATCAGATGTGATAAACCTGATATGCTAACCTGGATGAACTGACCGATGCTATCCTGAGATGTTGATCTGAAGATGTATTGATCCGATTATCAAAATTTGATCGGATCGTGCAAAGAAGAAATCGATAGCTCGAGTCAAAGTGACTGAAGGTCGATGATCTGACCAGAGAATCGAACTCGGTCGGCTGTCAAGATATCTGATCGATAAGGTCCGCTGAATCAAGAACCTGAAGACTCAGAAGATCCTGAAGATTATATCTGTTAGATTCAGCTGACGTGGACCAATGAGAGGAAGACAACCAGCCTGGAAAAGTTGCAAGAAGCTACATAATAGTATGGATTTGAATGTGACTCCATCCAACGGTAACATTCAAATCCACACTATAAATACAAGTTCTTCCTTCATTATCAGGTGTGGAAAATGTGTGAAAAACACCATTGAAGCTACAGAGCCAAATCATCTAGCCTTTCCACCATAGAACACAGAGCAAGAATTACACGCATATATTTAAGAGTGTTCTACCCTAGATCTAAGCACAAATGTAATATCCTAAGCTTAGAGAGATTTTCCCATCCTTAGCATTGAGGCTAAACAAATGTAAGGGAAAATCTCAACCTAGTTGGAAACCAAACAAACCTTACCCAAATCAGTCGGTTAAGTTTGTAGGTGAGTGTGAACTCGGTAAACATCTAGCAATCCCGAAAGGGAGGGTAGGCGATCCCGTGAGGGTGATAAGTCCCGTTTGAGTGTGAACTCGGTAAACATCTGTTGGGTGTTGGACTAACACGTTAAACTAAGTCCAGTTGGTTAAGTAGGTGCCCCTGATGATAGGGAATAGTGGATGTAGGAGTTGGACTCCGAACCACTATAAAATCGTGTGTTCTTTACTGCTTTATGTTCTTACTTGCCATATGCATTTGATTAAGCAAAACACAACACATGAGCTTAAAATGAAAAATTGGAATCACTCTGCCCTCACCCCTGTTTTATATGCACTGAACTGAAATGTTTGCTTCCGCATGCGCAAAAT
The DNA here is from genome assembly GCA_037126765.1 of Stenogyne calaminthoides. Classification (NCBI taxonomy): domain Eukaryota; kingdom Viridiplantae; phylum Streptophyta; class Magnoliopsida; order Lamiales; family Lamiaceae; genus Stenogyne; species Stenogyne calaminthoides. The sequence continues at coordinate 8,265,983 of JBBCBC010000023.1, read as the reverse complement.
CGGTTTTAACCGGGACCATCATGAACTATTTATTTCCGCTGCGCATGTATTACGTGTTTACGTGCCTCTATATTCCAACACAAGGAATTGTTAACATGATCTTTTGTGATCGGGTATCACCACATAAACTACAATGTAATATGTACTTATACTGAACGATTTGCGATAAATAAATAACATTCATTCATATTTAAAGAAATAGTGATAAAATATTTATTTTCAGTAAATAAGAATACATTAGTTTGTTATTACGTAAAAGCATACTTTAGTTGGTAAAAATTGATTTGATCAATTAAATTAATGTAATTGGTGTTTAGTGAGAGTGTGGGACACTCGTCACTAATTAATTAAATGAGGGGCATACAGTTTAATTTCAAGAAAATTAAAGGACATAGAAACGATCTACTCTAAGAGAAGATGATCGTAGTATATTTATAATCTGAAAATCGATTTTCGGTGAGTGAGAAATTAAATCATGAAGTTGAAACGTCGTAAAGTGTCTTTTTCTACACATGTTTTGATAGGCCCGGTGGATAACCCATTTTGCGCGTGCGGAAGCAAACATGAAAGGGCGATGCATATAAAAAAGAGGTGAAGGAATGGTGATTCCAGATTTTTGCATTTTAAGCTCATGTGTTGTGTTTTGCTTATAATCGAATGCATGTGACAAGATAAGAACATAAAGCAGTAAACAACACAACAATGTATAGTGGTTCGGAGACTCAAGCTCCTACATCCACTCTCCCTGTTCCTAGGGAAATTCCTTTAAACGGGACTTATCACCCTCCAAGGAATTGCCTATAAGCTTTCTGACTATCCAAGATAGTTTACTCACTTCTTCTACATTTGAGCTTTCTGACTACCTCTGTAGTTTACTTACTCAAACACACACAAGCTTTCTGACTATCCAAGATAGTTTACTCACTTCTTCTCTAGAGCTTTCTGGTTGACTACTCTGCAGCTTACTCACTCTTTACAACTCCAACAATCACACAAACTACCTAACAATAGGGTTTGGGTTTGGTTGGTGTCTCCAACTAGGTTGAGATTTTCCCTTACATTTGTTTAGCCTCAATGCTAAGGTTGGGAAAATCTCTCTAAGCTTAGGATATATCTTGGGTTGCTTAGATTGGGTTCTAGAACACTCTTTGAATATATGTGTATATCTACAGACTTGTGTTCTATGGTGGGAATGCTTGAATATAAGGCTCTTGGCTCAGAAAGCATCTTTTGCATATTCTCCACACTTAATTTGATGGAAGATCTTGTATTTATAGTGTGGATTTGAATGTTACCGTTGGAGAGAATCACATTCAACTCCATACTATTCTTTGTAGGTCCTGCAGCTTTTTCAGGCTGGTTGTCTAGATTCCAACGGCTATATTCCTCAGTTTCTTCGCTTCGGAACATTCAAAGTTATCTTGAGCATTCAAGATATTCTTCGAGTCTTCATAGAATCTTGTGCCTTCAGTATCCTTTGTCTTGATCTTGATATCTTGATCTTACGAGTCTTCATAGATATCTTGATTGATATCTTCGAGTCTTCATCTCGAGTCTTGGTTTCTCGATTTCATCTTGAGTCTTGATTCTCGATCTCATCTTGAGTCTTGATTCTTAGTCTCATCTTGAGTCTTGATTCTCGATTTACATCGAGTCTTGAAACTTCGGTTTCATATGAAACTTCCAGTTTCTTGAAAACTTCTTGAGTCTTCAGAATCTAACCTGATCTATATCTGCTGACTATACATTGTGCAGATAACATCCTGAACACTCTAAAACTGAATCCTGACTCATCTATCAAGATTATCCTGAACATGTCATAGTCAGGGGTTTTGGGATCTATTCAAAATCTTCTTTATTAAATTCATTTCCCAACATGTTTGAATTCAAATTTGGACGAATCTGGAAGCCCGAATGTCCAGGTTCGTATATGTTTCAACTTCAGGTGTAACTCCTGGAAGTTATAATTGACATTTGAATGACATTATGTTGTAACCCCTAAAGCCAATCAATTCTTGGCTCCCCACCTAGTTGGCATTACCCTATAAATAGAGCATGCATGTTTTTTGTTTGAGAGACATGAAAAGACTTGAAAAAACACTTGAAAGGATTTGAGAAATCACTTGAAAAAGACTTGAAAAAATCCTGCAAAAATATTTTTTCATTCATCAGCATATATAGTTTGTGTGTGTATCTGCATATAGTAGTGCAATTCAGTTCTTGTATCGTTTCAGTTCGTCGGAGCTTTACACGTTGCGGTGTTGCACGTGTAAAGATGAAAGTCATTTTACCTTTGGAAACGATACGTCTGTTGGAGAATTATTTGCCCGGATCTATTTGGGATGAATATTTAAATACAAATTTAATTCTAACAATTATTACTAGCATGATTTAATCATATATTAATTCAAATAATAATTCAACAACAAATCATGCATATAAACAGTTCACATAAATCCTACGCATGCGGAATTGCTACGGGTTTACGTGAACTAACCTCTCGGAGTGACAACCGTTGAGAAGATGGATCTCCTTCACACGAACACACCGAAAGACCTTCTCAAGTATTCCCTTATCCTTGTTCAACAATCCGGTGGTAGGAACTCGCGAACAATTTAACAAAAGGAAAAATAAAATTATGTTGCACCACCTTTGTGGATTTCTAATTTTTCCAACACATGGAATTGCACTTGGGGATGAAAAAATCATCCCCTATTTATAAGAGGGTGATGACCGATTTTTACTAGGGGAATAGTGAGGAAAAATCTCTTTCTTGATCTCCAAGAAATCTTGAATATATATCCAATATATTCTTTTCTCCATAAATAAAATATTCCATAAAAATTCCACTCTCTTATTGTTATGGTATTTTCGAAATTTTATGATAAAGATTCCAAGATTTGGATCTTTTTGAATTTATGAGATATACTTGTATTCCAAGAATACATATCTTCCACAATATCTTTTTAAGAAAATCAAGAAAATCTTTCTTTCCCTTTATTTCTCATAATTTTCGAAAATCCCGCATAAATAACTAAGTGGGAGATTTCTTGAATTTAATGAGATAATCTTGTATTCCAAGAATACATATCCTCATTCCATAACAAAATTCAAAGAAAATTGTTCTCCCCTTTTATTCATGTTTTTCGAAAAAAATTGGAAAAAATAAGCAACCATAATCTATTTTATTTTAAACACTTTTTCAGTTATTGGACATTATGTTTGGACTACTTGAGGGGCCTTTAGAAGAATTAAGATTGGACCTTCTAATGGACTTTGGATATCTAATATTGAGCCACAATATTATTCAAGCCCATAAATATTAATTAATCCCACTACATAATTAATATTGCACTATCCATCTTAACCCATATTACTGTTAATATGGCTCCCGGTTATCATTTCCCGTGTTTAAGATTATCCAGCCCATTAATTAATTCAAGCCACTGAAATAACTTTCCATTAATTAATATCTTTTGTCCTTGGTCAAGGAACGGTTCAACATTATTATCCATACCGGAAACTAATTCCACTTGCAAGATTTGGTATGATAAATCTTATGAACCTCCCAAGGGGGCAAATCGAACAAGCGTACTTGCACACTATTCTTCGTATTAAATCTTAGCAATCGCATGTGACCAATAATATTGCCCAAGATATAAAGTATTGAATCTCATTGATTCTCTACCCGTCATAAGTCAAAGCAATAATTACTAACCACACACGATCCTATTTAAGGGACGAAGATTAAGAAATAACGAACCACTGAGGTCTAATTCTTCCTAATTCAGTGCTGAAGAATTTATCCTCCTGTAGGTCCTATTCAGTGCTGAAGAATTTATCCTCCTGTAGGTCATATTCAGTGCATCAGTCATGCACTAGTGTAATCTCTTGATCAAGACAAGTCAATCTGAGCCTTACACTTCAACCTTTCACGATGGATTGTTCATTTCCATCTAGGTCGTGAACAGCGTACTTTTAGTTACAAGGGACTGTTAATTTAATCTTTTGTGATCTGGTATCACTAAATTAACTACAATGTAGCACGTACTATTAATTGAACAGTTATGCAGTAAATATATGTAACAATCAATGATATTTAAAACATCAGTGATAAATAATTTATTTCAGTAAATAAGACAGAAATTCAGTTTGGTTATACAAAGTAAAAGCATACTTTCCAGTATAATCCCAACAACGTCAAATCGAGAGCACTACCAAGGCATATTTCGTTTTGCGGGAAAAGGTTCCACCTTGACTCGACTTTGGTGAGTTTTTTCTAATATTTGTTTATTTTATTATTTGCTCGTGCTGCTGCTGTTTAGTACGTGCAAGGATCGAAGATTTTAAAAAATTATTCGTGCAAAGTTCTAGAATTAATTCGTGCAAGAGTTTTCCAGAATTAGTGCGTGCATGCGAAGATTGAATTGCTGAAAAGTAATTCTTACTGAAAATTAATAGTTCGTTTGTTGTAAAATACTATTTTTTTTCCTGCAATTTCTTTTTTATTTTTTATTATTTCTCCCATATTATAAGCCATCTTGGGTGCTCTACAAACCCAACATAAACTTCACTTACTTTGAACAAAAAGAGTCATAAAATCACTTGAATACACAAGAAATGAATCAATTTAAAATTTTAATCAACAAATAACATATATGTAGGAAAATATGCAAATATAACACAATCAAGTGCAATAATTCACAATCTAATCAACTAAAATCATGCACAATTTTCTACCATCAAAATAACATTACCAACAAATTCTTTTAGAATATAAGAGTCATTTTAATTTAGAAGGATATTAAATGTTATTAATCAAGATCAACCAGATCAATTTAAATTTTTCTTAAAAATGTGGGGAAGTGAAAATATATGTATCGGTAGAAATTTTGAGATTTAAATTTAAGAAAGTATCGATGCATATATCGATATCTATTAATTTTTAAAGTTTTAAAATATTTAATATATAAATTTAACAAATAATTTGAACAAAATTTTACGTTGGTAATAAATATACACTAAATTTAATATGTATACTTATCTCATATGCTGTATATTAATATTTTTCGAAATTTATTGATTTTTTTTATATTTTTCGATATTTTATCAATATTAGGCTCAATTTAGCAAAAAAAAAATCGAGATATTGTATATTGATATTTTCAATTTTTTTAGAAATATTGTAAAAATACCGTTCTTTCCAATATCGATATTGGTAAATATCTAAAAGAGTGGAACACCAAGAGAAATAAGAAAAATAGAATCAGACTCTCTGGTGAATAGACCGAAGCGGTTTAATTCCACTGTTCCACTTTTAGTATTTCATTGATATTTCACGTGTCATCCATGCATTCATATTATGCAATACAAAGTGGAACACCAATTATAAAATATGTGATCTTATTCCAGATCGAAGCCCCCTAAAAAATGGCAAAGAAAAATAAATATATATAAGGTAAGATTTCCATATAGATGTAGTGAAATGTCTCCTTCACAACTTCACTTGCAGAAACCCAAGTAGCACCAAATTCCATGCTCAAAAGCAACTGATAATCTAATACAAAATCACGTGTCCCCTAAGAAGAAACGTCAACTTCATGACAACAACCAAACATCATACACTTGACCAAATTGTGTCTTAACTTTTAATCAATATTTCGCTAAATTAGCGTACCGTTAGGTACGTAGTCTCTCCATTCAAATAATAATTGTTTAGATGATGATTTCTGAAATTCTTGTCAATTTTAATTTTATTTCTTCAAACTTGTTTTAAACACACATTATAATGCATAATGAAGTCATTCCTTTCAATACACATGCAATACTTGAAAAACCAGTTGAGATATAGTACACGTGAGTTTAGTGAAACAAGTGATATTGTTTAGTGAAAATACGTACTATAGTTTGGTAAAGCAGGTGAAACAATTTTTCTAAGAAAAATCAATTTTACCGTGAAAAGTTAAAGGACGAAGCCAATTACAGGTGGAGGGGTGTACTGGGCCCTCCTGTCTTTGAAAATATTTAGTATATATATTTTTTCATTATCATTACTAATTATTATGGTGACATAGTGATTTTAGTGTTTTGGAGTTGTGCTTGCTTCACTACTACACATTTGAGCTTGGAGAGCTCCACTTGGACATCCCTTTTTTCAAATAACTCTCCAAGTGGTCCCTTGAAGAGCGGTATTGGGGAATAAGTTGCACAGATCTATTCGGGGTGAATATTTAAATACAAATTTAAGTCTTGTAATTATTACTAGCATGAATTAATCATATATTAATTCAAATAATAATCCAACAACATATCATGCATATAACAATTCACGTAAAACCTACGCATGCGGAATTTTACGAGTTAACGTGAACGTACCTCTTGGGATGTTAGTGATCTGACAGTTTAGACTAACCAAAAGAACTTCCCAAGTATTCCCTTAGCCCTCGTTCGACTATCCGGTGGAAGGATTCTTGTGAACGATTTAACAAAAGGAAAATAAATTATGTTGCACCACCTTTGTGGATTTACTAATTTTTCCAGCACATGGAATTGTACTTGGGAATGAAATAATCATCCCTTATTTATAGAGGCCAGGTGGTCGAAAATTTAGGTCTAAAATAATGTGAAAAAATATTTTCTTGATCTTCAAGAAATCTTGAATATATCTCTTATATTCTTTTTCCCATAATTATAATATTCCACAAAATCCCACCTTCTCTATTTGCTATGGAATTTTCGAAAATATGATGATCAAGATTCCAAGATTTGGATCTTCTTGAATTTATGAGATATTCTTGTATTTCAAGAAATACATATCTTCCATAATATCTTTTCAAGAAAATCAAGAAAATCTTTCCTGACCACTATTTTCAAATATTTCGAAAATCTTAATATAGATGACAAAGTGGGAGATTTCTTGAATTTAATGAGATAATTTTGTATTCCAAGAATACATATCTTCATTCCATAACAAAATTCAAAGAAAATCTTTCTCCTAACTTATCTATATATTTCGAAATTTTCATGGAAAAATAAGCAACAATATTTATTTTATTTTAATCACCTTTTCAGTTATTGGACTATATCTTGGGCTACTTAGGGGGCCTTTAAGAGAATTAAGATTGGACCTTCTAATGGACCTTGAATATCTAATATTGAGCCACAATATTATTCAAGCCCATAAATATTAATTAATCTCACTACATAATTAATATTGCACTATCCATCTTAACCCATATTACAGTCAACATGGCTCCCGGTTATTATTTCCCGTGTTTAAGATTATCTAGCCCATTAATTAATTCAAGCCACTGAAATAGTTTTCCATTAATCAATATCTTTTATCCTTGGTCAAGGAACGGTTCAACATTATTATCCATACCAGAAACTAATTCCACTTGCAAGATTTGGTATGATAAAGCTTATGAACCTCCCAAGGGGGCAAATCGAACAAGCGTACTTGCACACGATTCTTTGTATTAAATCTTAGCAATCACATGTAACTAATAATATTGCCCAAGATAAAAAATATTGAATCTCGTTGATTCGCTACCCATGATAAGTCAAAGCAATAATTACCAATCCCACGTGATCCTATTTAAGGGACGAAGATTAAGAAATAATGAACCACTGAGGTCTAATTCTTCCTTGTTCAGTTCTGAAGAATTTATCCTCCTGTAGGTCCTATTCAGTGCATCAGTCATACACTAGTGTAATCTCTTGGTCAAGACAAACCAATCTGAGCCTTACACTTCAACCTTTCGCGATGGGTTGTTCATTTCCATCTAGGTCGTGAATGGCGTACTTTTAGTTACAAGGGACTGTTAATTTAATCTTCTGTGATCTGGTATCACTAAATCAACTACAATGTAACACGTACGAATTATTGAACAGTTATGCAGTAAATATATGTAACATTCGATAATATTTAAAGCATCAGTGATAAACAATTTATTTCAGTAAATAAGTCTGAAAATTCAGTTTCGATTATACAAAGTTAAAAGCATACTTTCCAGTATAATCCCAACAATCTCCCACTTATACTCAAAGTCTGCTTTTAAGTATACTACAACATGTCTCGTGTAGTCTTTGACATCTAATGTCACCTAAACGACCTAATAATTTCTCCCACTTATACTCAAAGCAGATTGGCAACGGTCTTGACACCCATTCCTTCCACATGTCTCTCGAATGTATTCAGAGGCAAACTCTTTGTGAATGGATCTGCTAGGTTGTCCTCAGACGCTGTCTTTGCCACATTTATATCTCCTCTCTTAACGATATCTCGTATAAGATGATATTTCCTTTCTATGAGTTTGCTGGCCTTGTGGGCTCTTGGTTCCCTTGAATATGCAACTGCTCCGACATTGTCACAATAAACAGTGATTCTGCTGGGCAAATTCGGAACCACATCTAAGTCCACTAGGAAGTGCTTGAGCCAAACCGCTTCTTTCGCTGCCTCGCTAGCAGCTACATATTCGGCTTCCATGGTAGAATCTGCGACGCATTTCTGCTTGACGCTTCTCCATGTCACGGCTCCTTCCCCCATGCAAAACACACTACCGGAGGTAGATTTTCTGGAGTCTATGTCTGATTGGAAATCCGAGTCCGTGTAACCGATGGGGATTGGACTACTCGACCGAGAAACCAACATTCTATCCCGAAGTTCTTTTCGGATACTTGAGTAATGTTTTTTAAGCGCCAATCAATGCTCTTTCCCGTGGTTACTTTGATATCTTGCCACCATGCCTACGGTAAAGCAGATATCCGGTCTCGTACACAGCATTGCATACATAAGGCTTCCGACAGCCGAAGCATAAGGAATGCCTTTCATGTCATCTATCTCCTTTTGCGTCTTAGGGGACATTTTCTTGGATAGATGGATTCCATGCCTGAAAGGTACGATGCCTTTCTTTGAATTTTGCATGCTGAAGCGTTTCAAGACAGTGTCTATGTATGAAGCTTGGGATAAACCGATCATCCTTTTCTTGCGATCTCGAGTGATCTTGATCCAAAGGATGTGTCCGGCTTCCCCTAAGTCCTTCATATCAAACTGTTTTGAAAGCCATGCTCGTACGTCTGATAACACCTTCACATCGTTCCCGATGATCAGAATGTCATCTACGTATAGTACTAAGAATACCAATGCAGTTCCGACACGCTTTTTATACACACAACTTTCAAACTCGTTTTGATCGAACCCATAAGACTTTATAACATGATCAAAACATTGGTTCCAAGCTCTGGATGCCTGTTTGAGTCCGTAAATGGACTTCTTGAGCTTACAAACTAGGTGTTCTTGGCCTGTTTCAATGAAGCCTTGGGGTTGTTTCATATAGATCTCTTCATCAAGACTTCCGTTAAGGAAAGCTGTCTTGACATCCATTTGCCAGATTTCAAAGTTGAAATGCGCAGCAATCGATAAGAGAATATGGATGGACTTAAGCATGGCTACTGGCGAAAAAGTTTCCTCATAGTCGATCCCTTCTTTCTGAGTATAACCTTTCGCCACTAGTCTCGCTTTGAAGGTTTCAACCTTCCCGTCCGGTCCTCTTTTCCTCTTATATACTCACTTGCGTCCAATGGGTTTGACCCCATTAAGTGGTTCGACTAGCTCCCACACTCTGTTATGAAACATAGAACCCATTTCGCCTTTCATTGCTGTTTACCAAGAATCTGCATCCTTATCTTGGAGTGTCTCGTCATATGTCCATGGGTCTGATTCGTCTTGTCCGGGAATTAAGTCCGAGGACTCTCCTATTCCCATGAATCTCTCGGGCTGTCTTACAACCCTCCCACTACGACGAGGCTCCGGTTGTGAAAGCGTATCGTTTGGTATATCATCTAGTACAGTTGGCACTGAGGTTTGCCCTCTAAGCTCATTTAAGGTAATCTCACTTCTGGGTCTTCTTTCGTTCATATAGTCTTCTTCCAAAAATCTAAAGTGGGTGCTTATGACCACCTTTTGATCTTCGGAACCATAGAACATACACCCTTTTGTTCCCTCGGGGTAACCTACAAACAACCTTAATTCTGATCGAGGATCCAATTTGTCGGCTTCCTTGTCCAACACGTAGGCCGGACACCCCCAAATTCTCATGTGTCTCATACTAGGCTTGCGCCTGGTCCACAATTCTTTAGGAGTTTTGGGAACCGATTTGGATGGCACCAAGTTCAGAATATAAGCCGCTATTTCCAAGGCATGACCCCAGAACGACTTGGGAAGATCTGCATAACTCATCATAGATCTAACCATTTCCAAAAGAGTTTTGTTTCTTCGCTCTGCAACCCCGTTTTGTTGAGGGGTTCCGGGTGCAGTGAGCTGGGATGCAATCCCTTCATCAGATAAGTAGTTCAAAAACTCATCGCTGAGGTATTCGCCTCCACGATCAGATTGTAGAGACTTGATACGTTTTTCCCTATGATTTTCTGCTTGAGCCTTAAATTCTTTGAATTTCTCAAAGGTCTCAGATTTATGCTTCATAAGGAAAATGTAACCGTACCTTGAGTAATCATCAATAAAAGTGACAAAATACTCATAACCTCCTCTTGTTTTGGTTGACATTGGACCACATACATCTGTGTGAACGATCTCTAACACTTCTTTGGCCCTATTCCCCTTGGCTCCAAATGCCCTCTTGGTCATTTTACCCTCCAAACATGATTCGCAGGTTGGAATCGGTTCAACTTGGAGAAGCTCCAGTGAACAGTCTTTCACCAACCTTTGGATCCTCTTTGGATTTATATGACCTAATCTTAGATGCCAAAGAAGTGTCTCGTTCACGTCTGATGAACGTTTTCTTTTCTCGGAAATAGTTGATGTGTTATAGGATGCATTTCGTGAGTGGTGTGCACAGTTAATTGCATAGAGATTATTCGCCAACGTTCCATGACAGATAAATTTATCAAAAAGAGAAATGGTAACAACTTTATTAAAAGTAACCGAATATCCATCATGAAAGAGTTTAGAAACTGAAATCAAATTCTTTCTAAAACTTGGAACGTACAGAACATCTCTTAAAATTAAAACTTTGTCTTCAAAAGACAGGTGCACTTCTCCCACTGCTTCAACTGCCACTCTCGTAGCATCGTCCAGTGTGATGAGGATCTCACTTCCACTTAGTTGCCGGGTCCGTTTGAACCCCTATAATGTGAAACAAACATGATCAGTGGATCCCGTATCCACCACCCATAAATGGGAGGCATACGCCGCTAAACAAGTTTCAACAACTAGTGAGTGAGAATTACCTTTCTTTCCTTTCCTTTTTGGGATTGGAACAGGCTGACCTCCAATGTCCTTTCTCCCCGCAATTAAAACATATTCCTTTTGGTCCTTTCTTGACACCCAACCAGCTAACCTTATTTTTCTCACTTTTCTTAGTGATGAGTTTGCTTTGGTTCTGACATCTTTCCTTTTCTTGAGACTTGCCTTCCACTGGCCTAGATCTCGAGAAAAGACTTTTGGTCACCAATGCTTCGTCTTTCTTTCCTAAATGCTTCTCTACTTTCTCCAAGGCTTCTAGTAGATTATCCATAGTAAACATGTGATCACTCATCACAAAACCACAGTAAAATCCATCGAAGCTCCTTGGCAGAGTAAGCAACAGAAATTCGATTTGGGCCTCATCACAATACTTAGTTCCGAGATAAGCCAATTTTTGAAAATGGTGTTTAATTCTGAGAACATGCTCCCTTACGGGTGTTCCCTCAGCCATCTTCAGCCTAGTCATGTCGTCATTTTTAAACTGATCGATAATGCGGTCTTTTGTTAAAAACATTTCTTCAAGACTTTGCATAATTTCCGCAGCGGACTCAACACCTTCATGAATGTGTCTCAAATCATCAGACAGTGAAGTCAAGATTACACGTTTCATGGGTTCATTGGCCTACTCCCAAAAATTATACTCATGTCTTTCCGCATTAGGGGATTCATCAGTAGGCTTACGTGGCTTGGGTACATCAAGAATCATATAATGTTTTTGTGCAGGTAGGACAAAGCTCATATTTCGTTTCCAAACATTATAGTTTTCTCCAGTTAATTGATGTTCTTTGAGTGTATACAACAGTGGATTAAAAGGTTGCGACATGATGAACTGAAATAAATAATAATATGCATAAGCACAATTATATCACAAGGTTCGATCACATGCATCATATTAAAATCTCAAAAAAAATATGAACATGCATCAACCAACATCTCAAAACAGTTTAAATAAGCCACGTGGGGTGGGTCATTATTTAAACACATTCATTCAAAGTTACAAACAAGAACGATTACAAACCTTTAATATCCAGATTAATAGTTGGCTCCACTTGACCAATATAAAATTGACAGGGGACTTGGGGAAGTATATGCATATCAATTTTATACCTAAGTAATAACCATGATTAAATACAGGATTATTATTTCGCTTTGAACGAGCCTCTTGGGGAGGGTCATCGTCGCCACTAGTAATAACCCACAATCATCCGTTAGGAATTCATTCATGTGAAAGCTATCTTTTGACCGTCCCGTGAGGGGAATTTTTCCAAAAGAATTCACAAATAAATAGATCATGGAGGTCAAAATTAATTCAATTTTATTACCCGGAATAAAATTGTCAATTAATTATTTAAACATACTTAGTAATTTTGAAGTTGAGATTTTTCATTTGGCAACTCTCATGCAAACACATTTAAACAAATTAAATAAAGCATAAGATAGCACAAAATAAATCAAGCAAAGCAGAAAAATAAACATATTGGGCACAAATTATCCAATTGTCATGGTTTGATTTTTCTTGGCTTGATCTTGAAGAAACACAGTCTTGAATTTCTCCCACTCGATCGTCTCGAAAAAATACTTCGTCTCGAAACGCCATGCCAAGCAGCTCGCAGTCGGGATGCACGCGCCAAGATCCCGCCGGCCACTTGGCGAGTTCAACTCAGCGGCGTATCCGGCCCGGTCTCTCCCGTCCGCCCTCGGCGGCTCTGGCGGCCTCGCCCGTCGTCGTCGCGCGATCCCGTCCGCGCCCGTCCCCATCGCCCGTCTCCGCCCTCTCAAATCCGCCTAGATCTCCCGCGCAGTCTTTGCGTCGCCCCGGCTTCGCTCCCGCCCGTCGCGTGCTAGCCAGATACTGTGCCTCGCATGGCTAGATCCCCTCGGCCTCGCCCATTTTCCTCGTCGTCGCTGCTGCGTGTGTCGCGTGCGCGCGTACCTCCGATTGGCGCGTTTAGCGCGATGATACCCGCCGCCTACTCCCGGTTCTGGATTTCGTCCTTTAATTCTTCATCTCCGTCCTCGATTCTCGATCCGGTTACAATTTATTTACAAAAAATAAATAAACCTAGATCTAGACTAGTCTATTATATTGATCAAATCAAACAAATTCTAATCTACTCATGGATTTTCTCACGAGGCAAAACGAATCCGAACTAATCGAATTAAAAAACCACAGTTTATATGCATGCATAAATAAACACATTAAATTCCATGACAATTGGATACCTGCAAAACAGATCTAGCAATTCTACTATCCAATTTCAAATTTAATTTCCGCGAATTAAATTACAATTTAAAAACTTCAGAGCCCAAAACCGCGGCTCTGATACCAGTTATTGGGGAATAAGTTGCACAGATCTATTCGGGGTGAATATTTAAATACAAATTTAATTCTTGTAATTATTACTAGCATGAATTAATCCTATATTAATTCAAATAATAATCCAACAACATATCATGCATATAACAATTCACGTAAAACCTACGCATGCGAAATTCTACGAGTTAACGTGAACGTACCTCTTGGGATGGCAGTGATCTGGAAGTTTAGACTAACCAAAAGAACTTCCCAAGTATTCCCTTAGCCCTCGTTCGACTATCCGGTGGAAAGATTCTTGTGAACGATTTAACAAAAGGAAAATAAATTATGTTGCACCACCTTTGTGGATTTACTAATTTTTCCAGCACATGGAATTGTACTTGGGAATGAAATAATCATCCCCTATTTATAGAGGCCAGGTGGTCGAAAATTTAGGTCTAAAATAATGTGGAAAAATCTTTTCTTGATCTTCAAAAAATCTTGAATATATCTCCTATATTCTTTTTCCCATAATTATAATATTCCACAAAATCCCACCTTCTCTATTTGCTATGGAATTTTAAAAAATATGATGATCAAGATTCCAAGATTTGGATCTTCTTGAATTTATGAGATATTCTTGTATTTCAAGAAATACATATCTTCCATAATATCTTTTCAAGAAAATCAAGAAAATCTTTCTTGACCACTATTTTCAAATATTTCGAAAATCTTAATATAGATGACCAAGTGGGAGATTTCTTGAATTTAATGAGATAATCTTGTATTCCAAGAATACATATCTTCATTTCATAACAAAATTCAAAGAAAATCTTTCTCCTAACTTATCTATATATTTCGAAATTTTCATGGAAAAATAAGCAACAATATTTATTTTATTTTAATCACATTTTCAGTTATTGGACTATATCTTGGGCTACTTAGGGGGCCTTTAGGAGAATTAAGATTGGACCTTCTAATGGACCTTAAATATCTAATATTGAGCCACAATATTATTCAAGCCCATAAATATTAATTAATCTCACTACATAATTAATATTGCACTATCCATCTTAACCCATATTACAGTCAATATGGCTCCCGATTATTATTTTCCGTGTTTAAGATTATCTAGCCCATTAATTAATGCAAGCCACTGAAATAGCTTTCCATTAATCAATATCTTTTATCCTTGGTCAAGGAACGGTTCAACATTATTATCCATACCGGAAACTAATTTCACTTGCAAAATTTGGTATGATAAAGCTTATGAACCTCCCAAGGGGGCAAATCGAACAAGCGTACTTGCACGCGATTCTTCGTATTAAATCTTAGCAATCACATGTGACTAATAATATTGCCCAAAATAAAAAGTATTGAATCTCGTTGATTCGCTACCCATGATAAGTCAAAGCAATAGTTATCAATCTCACGTGATCCTATTTAAGGGACGAAGATCAAGAAATAATGAACCACTGAGGTCTAATTCTTCCTTGTTCAGTTCTGAAGAATTTATCCTCCTCAGAGGTCCTATTCAAAGGCAAATGATCATGCACTAGTGTAATCTCTTGGTCAAGACAAACCAATCTGAGCCTTACACTTCAACCTTTTCGCGATGGGTTGTTCATTTCCATCTAGGTCGTGAATGGCGACTTTTAGTTACAAGCGGATTTGTTAATTTAATCTTTCGTGATCCGTATCACTAAATCAACTACAATGTAACACGTCATTTAATTATTGAACAGTTATGCAGTAAATATATGTAACATTCGATAATATTTAAAGCATCAGTGATAAACAATTTATTTAAGTAAATAAGTCTGAAAATTCAGTTTCGATTATACAAAGTAAAAAGCATACTTTCCAGTATAATCCCAACAAGCGGTTCTATTAAAAAAAAAACGTGATTTAAAAACATTGCCCAAGATCAAAAGCTTAAACAATGGTTCATAACATTTGTGCAAAAAAATTTGGAGAGCGGTTTTGAACCGCCGTGTCAGTAAAAGCTTGGAGAGCGGTTCATAACCGCTCTCCAAGTGAATTAATTTTTTTTTTTTTTGTAAAGCTTGTATTTTTTGTTTTATTTTTTTGTTTTTGTAAATTCTTTTTATGTACAATTCAAATATTTTATTCTTTAAATTCTCGTGTTATTTATTTTTAATATTCGTCTTATATAATGAGATTAACACAAACCTTTATGTAAAACTTGTTCATAATATTACACTTACGAACTTGTATCACTATTAATTCTTATAAATTAATACCTATAATATTTAATATTCTTATAAATTAATTCAATTTTGTCTAAGTATTACTTATTTAGATAGGAAAGTACTATTACTTATTTAAATAGAAAAATATTACTTGTTTAAATAGAAAAGTATTACTTGTTTAGATAGAAAGGTATAACTTGTTTAAAGAAAAGTATTACTTGTTTAGATGAAAAAGTATTACTTGTTTAAAGAAAAATATTACTTATTTAGATAGAAAAGTATTGCTTGTTTAAATAGAAAAGTGTTATTTGTTTAAATAGAAAAGTATTACTTGTTTAAATAGAAAAGTATTACTTGTTTAGATAGAAAGGTATAACTTGTTTAAAGAAAAGTATTACTTTGTTTAGATGAAAAAGTATTACTTGTTTAAAGAAAAATATTAATTATTTTGATAGAAAAGTATTAATTGTTTAGAAGGAAAAATATTACAAGTCTAAAAGAAATGTAGTTAAAAAAAAGTACAAGTTAAAAATATAATTTAAATTTAATTTAATTTAATTTAAATTTAAATTTATAAAAAAAAATTATTATATAAAAATGTGATTGAATTAATAAATAAGATAATTGAAATAAAGAATTTTAAAAAAAATGTAAGAAAAAATAATTTTTAGAACATATAGAATTAATTTCATTAAGTGTAAGAAGAAAGCAAGTGCCCGGTTTTGAATTGATCATTTCCAGCGCCCAAGGTCCCGTGTTCGGTCCCCCATGGGAACAAGTAATTACCTCAATTAATTGGGAGGCTTGGTGGGGCTAAAACCACTGTCTAAGTATCAAAATTGATACTTAGACAGCGTTTTTTAACCGCTTTCTATGTTGCATAACCGCTCTCCAAGGGAATATCTTAACCGCTTTCTATATTGCATAACCGCTCTCCAAGTGAATATCTTGGAGAGCGGAACCGCTCTCCAAGTGAATGATCTTGCACAGCGGTTTTTAACCGCTCTCCAAGTGAAACTTTTGCTTGCTCTCCAAGTGAAACTTTTGCTTGGACAGCTGTTACTTGGAGAGTTGTTATAACTGCTCTCCAAGGTCATTTTTAACAGCTCTCCAAGTCAAAATCTGTATTAGTGCTTCATTATCAACTAGAGTTCAATTAGCGATTAGACATATAGTTAATTTTTTATCCCTTTTCTAATATATTTTAACATTTCTAAATATATGTGCCTCAATCTTTTTTTTTATACTCTACTACAATCTTAAATTTATTTATCTATTTATACAAATTTTTTATCTTAATTTCTTCATTATTAATTATCTGATTATATAATTTGTTTTATTAATTTTAAATGCAATTTCATGATTAATAATGTACAAAATTCTCACTATGTATGGGGGCTGACACCTACCTAGAGCCGGAAGGATACTTTTGAATGATGATTCAACTTACCTATGAAGTTCTAGATAACAAGATTAATATTATATACATGTTGATTGTTGTTATTTAAGTATGTTAAGTAAATGAATTCTAATGTAGTATAAATTATTTTTTAACTCCATAAAAAATTGATCCTATATTTTTTAAATATATTAAAAAAATTATTTTATCTATCAATCTAGCCCCCTAACTCAAATTTCTTACTCCGCCACTGAATAAGTTTCACATAATACTTGCGATTTAGAATCTATATCATGTTATGGAGAACGATATTGATGGCGTGTAACCTATTTTACAAGAGTGAGTCTCATATGCATCTAGGTGCACCGTGCACTCATAGTGTATTTTAGAACCGTTCAACTTGTTATACTAAAAGATGCAACTTATTTACACTGAACTGTGCAAATTATGATGATTCAACTTACCTATGAAGTTCTAGATAACAAGATTAATATTATATACATGTTGATTGTTGTTATTTAAGTATGTTAAGTAAATGAATTCTAACTCCATAAAAAATTGATCCTATATTTTTTAAATATATTAAAAAAATTATTTTATCTATCAATCTGGGCCCCTAACTCAAATTTCTGGCTCCGCCACTAAATAAGTTTCACATAATACTTGCGATTTAGAATCTATATCATGTTATGGAGAACGATATAGATGGCGTGTAACCTATTTTACAAGAGTGAGTCTCATGTGCATCTAGGTGCATCGTCCACTCATAGTGCATTTTAGAACCGTGCAACTTGTTATACTAAAAGATGCAACTTATTTACACTGAACTTGACAATTATTAATATGAAAAAAATGTATAAACAAGTTGTATCTTTTAATTTAACAAATTGTACGATTTCAAAATATACTATGAGTGCATGATGCACGTGAATGCATACAAGACTTTAGCCATTTTATAAGGCCAAGGTTTGAGTTAATTAGTAGTAATTTTGTTAAGTTGGATAGCGCCAATTCGCAAAAATTAGGTTTGATAGTGCCAGTTCGCGTAGCCATTCACTTGTCCTAACTATATACATTGGGCAAATGTTAAATACATGATTTGTCATGTTTACCTAACAATTTTCATTTAATCTACATAAAATATAGGAAAATGAGCTTATCAATGTTTCTTTTGGGGGAATTAAGACATGTAGTTTCATTTGTACTCATTGAGTATATGGTCTATCGTTTTAATTTTAGTTATGTATATTTTTTAGTTAAATTGTGTTTATATAGTTCCAACCAAGTCAGCACATTTTCATTTGTAAACATCCCTTAGTATTTACATTAAATTTTAATCATCACTAAACATATGAATTATACTTTTGTGGACAAATATAAAAATGGAGACCCAATTTTGAATGAGGCACGCAACTAGGATACAGACCATGTTCCGTTGCACGAAAATGATATAAAACTTTATATTAGAGAATTCCTTTTCTATTTTTCTAAAATTAAAGTTTGGAGAAGCAACATTCATGATCATAGTGTGGTCCGTACTGGATGCTCCTGTGCCAGCTCTATACGTTGACTGGTTATACTGTGGGTTATAGAAAATGTCAAAATTTTCCCCACCATGCAAGATCTAATTGCAATAATTATTCATAAATCCCAATTAAACAAATAAAATTTTAATTTATCAACTTTTCTAAATTATTTATCTTGACATCTACTTTTTGAATAAGGACATTAAATTTTTCTCTCGCTCATCCAATTTGGGTGACTAGTTGCAAACTCAATAAATGATTCAATTTGTGTGTCTTGCTTGTAGTTTTGTTCTTGTTTCAAAAAAAAAAGAAGATATACTATTTAAGATAAATTTTAAAAAAAATCAGTAGAGTATATTTTTATCCTATCTTACTCCAAATTAATGCACAACTATATTTTCCACAAAATTAAGATCCTAGTGCATCCATTTCCGAATTTAAATTAATTAAATTGGAATGCACATTCTACAAAATATAATAAACATCAATTCAATCCGCACTCACAACCATATATCATGCAACTTCAATCTAACATCAATCCTCAAATTATAAGAAATAATTACTCATAGGTCCATTTTATGCGTGTGTTAATCATAGGTTTATTCATTATTTTATTATTTTTAGGTCCAACTTTTTGGGTGTTAAATACCATTCGCCCTTAACATTTTTGGGCATATAACACTGAAACCTAATTATCTGCCGTTCAATTTCACTATCACTCTCCCACATCCTTCTTCTCCCCCAAGCCACTTTTTCCTATCGCCGGGCCTTCTTCCCCTTCCCCGCCACCATGGCCATCCAAATAGTTCTCTCTCTCCTCACCCATACTTTCTCTCCCATCACCCACCACTACCTACATGTGTCGCCGCCACCACCTCCACCACCAACACACGGGCGCCCGCCCCGCCACCACTTGGCGCAAGATTTTAAATTTTAGATCGGCTCTTCGCTCAGGTTTCCGCCGACCGACGTCTCAGATTTAATAGATCTGTTGATTGACGGTGGTGATGGCAAAATCGAAGCTACGATCGGTTGCCCACCTCCGGGGATGTAGATCCGATAAAAAATTTCAAGTATTCTTTTAATTAATTGGAACTATAGATATTCTGGGGCGGTGTTGTTTATGTTTTGTGGGGATCTGAAATTGAAGATGAACTTGTTCATGTTTTTCATATTTTTTTAAAAAATGTATATACCTTACAGTAGGGAACGAGCCGAGTCGAGTCGAGTAATCTTGAGTTCGAATCGTTTTGAATAGAATACTCAAAACTCGAAACTCGACTAGTACTTGATCGAGCGCGAATTTTTAAGCTTGGTCTCGGCTCGACAAGAAACTCGATAGTCTCGAGCTCGGCTCAATCTCAATTGCCTGTATAATTTTATAAAATTAAATATAAACTATATTATCAAAATATAAGCACATATATTTAGTAAAATTAATGGCATAATGCGAATTTTTTTAATAGAGTATCTTTTTCCTGATAAAAACAAAAATCAATGGCATAATAATAATTACTCGAGCTAAGTATTTATGAGCTCAAACTCGACTCGACTCAATTATGCTCGAATCAATTTTAATTTTTTTATGAATCAAGCACGAGTAGCTCGCAAACAGACTTGACTCACCTACCCCCATACACCTTACAGTAACTTTTACTAGTACAATATATAAAAAATAACAATGTATAATTAATAGAGTGGATGACTTTCTGATGCAAGGCCTAAGGCCTAAATACTAGTAAGTACAAAAAAAATTCCTATTTACTAGGAGGTGCAAACTAGGTACCAAATTGACATTTTTACCCTTAATTTCGGTCTTCTTCAGCTGTGGTCCCGAGATGGTTGAAGTCAAGACTTGCCTAAGAAAAAAGTGAAAAAGGCATCAGAAATTTCAGATCCCTTTTCTCTTTCTATCCAAATCAATTATTCATTCTTTCTATCAAATTCAATTACAGTTTCAATCAATTATTCTCTTTCTACCATCATCAATTATTTTTCTATTCAGATTCAATTATGCTTCTGCCTTATACTCAATAAAACACATTAATTGCCATTGGTTTTTAAAATTGGCCAAATTATACTCAAATTATTCTACTGTTTGATAAACCCAGTTGCAAGAAAGAAAACATTAAAATCTTGGAATTTCATATCAAAATATTGTAATATTACAAAAATTTCATATCTAAAATCTTAAAAATTACAGAATTTTACATATTTTTCATCTAAAAAATCAAAATTTACATATATTTCGAGATGCACATGTTCATTTCTACATGCACGTGTTCATCAAAATGATGAACCTATGCATCTTCAACTGAGTGACCCGGAATGCGACTCGGAATGCAATCAGTTGACTCAGTGACTCGGATAGCAATTCAGTTGACTCAGCACTGCTAACTCGAACGCTTTCTCCAACACGAACTCAGTGAGTTATAGATCTTGAGTCATCCAATATGCACATATGCATCTCCAACCTTAAAATCCAGATCCACCTTGCCCAATCTCCAAAAGGTCAGATCTAACAAATTTCATCAAAAAAAAATTGAATTAAAATTCCAAATCAAATCCTCAAATAAAATTCATCAAAATCCGAATCAAAATTAATCTTCATCATCATCAAAATCAAAATCCAAAATTACAGAAAAACAAGTGTTTTCGTCAAAAAAATCAATAAACAGTTACATCAAACAAAAGTAAGAAATAAACTAGCCCGGCGTGCGGCGTGAATGGGCGTCGTCTTCTTCCTCGAAGGGGTGGAGGCACAACGGCGACGACGCGAGTAGGGTAGCGATTTGGGGTTGTTGGGGTTTCTGGTTTTTGCTGGGGGCGCGACAGAGGTGGTTTGGGTGTGGAGGTTGCCGGTGGTTTCTGGATTTTTGCGGAAGTGGTGAAGGGGGGGACGATGTTGGATTTCTGGGTGGGAGACGGCGGGGAGGATGGGGAAGAAAGTGGGCCGCCGCGGATTTCTTGGTGGAGGAGGCGGGTGACGGCGGTTTCTGGGTGGAGGTGGGCGCCGTTCTTGTTTGAGAGAGAAGGGAGGAGATTGATATTATCAGGGTTTCAAACGTGGGCAATGAATTTGTGGAGGAATAAATGTATGAAATGAATTTAACAAGAAAGGGGGTGGTATTTTAGGTTGTGTTTGTTTTGAGATTCACACGGATGGACTTAGAATTTTGCGATCTCCGTCTCATAAGAGTTTGAGATTTAAAGTCTAGTTTTTAAATTCTATATTCAATGCACAACTATAAATACTTATAAAACCTATTATTACTATTTTCAATAGATCACACTTTATACACTTTCTTACTCTTCTCAATATAATATAATAATACAAGATCAATTACTATTAAACATTGATTTAATATAAAGTAAAATTTCACACTACTCAAATCCCAAAACAAACACACACACATTTACTATTCATCAAGGATATATTCAAAATCCCTGAATTCTAAAATATTGAATTGATCCGCACACTTAAATCCCAAAACAAACGCACCCTTAGATTTTTTGACTGGTGTTTTGCACCCAGTAGTAATTTAAAAAGCAATGTGTATCTAAAAGTGAGGTCAAATGTATTTTTGGACCTAAGAGTAATTAATTCTAATTAATATAGCAGCAGTCTAATTATTGTTTATTGGGTGAAGGCAAGCGTATTACAACTTGGACTTTAATTCATATTAAGTCATAGCTCAGACTTCAAAATTTAAATTTATAAATTGTAATTAATTACCCTGAAGCATTAACTACCGTCGTCTTTGTAGGAGAGTAATTATAGCCGTATTTAATGAGTAAGATATTAAATTACTATTTTATCGAAATAAACGAAAATAAGTTAATCACATTTAAATAACATTAAATAACCCGAACCACAATTGAATGATAATAAGGTGGCAGTGCTTTGGGGCGGGTTTGGCCAAACCTGTAACCCGCCCAGCCATTTTTTTCCTAAACCCGTAACCCGTCCCGCCCCGTCGGGTTTTTTGAACCCGTTCAACCCGCCCCGCCCCATGAACCCGAAGGATTTAACCTTCCCCGCATATTTAATTTTATTTTCCCTTTATTTTTTATTTTTTAATTGTGATTTTAATTTCATACATACTACCTCCGTCCCCATAAAAGCGTCAAGGCCTCTTTTTTTATTATCGAGTTTTTGTGAACGAGTTGTTTATTAGTATTTCAAATGATAAAGTGATTTTTTAGTTAATTATTATAGATCTACCTCTCATTTATCAGATGATCTTTAAAAATTATTTTATCATTTCAAATACTAATAAAAACTCGCTCAAGAAAAACACGATAAAAAAAAAAGAACGCCAAGACGTTTCTTTGGGACGGAGGGAGTATCATTTTTAAATACATATAGTTCCTAAAAATAAAACATAAACTAGAATCATTCAAATTAAAACAAACAAAAAATACATAATATCATAATCAATCACACATTAAAGATGATGATGTGCAATTGAATGAAATTGGAAACAATTGAATTAAGTAACAAACCCTAGAATAGATTACTTAATACATTTAATATATACTATATATATATACCATGACCCGGCGGGTTTTTTTATCGGGGTTTGTTTATACTACGACCGCATTTGCATTAAAGTGGGTTTCCATTTGATAGGGTTTTAACCCGACCAGAACTCTTGTTTGATGGGTTTAACCGCCCCATCAAAGGATTAAGTGTACAGGGTTCGGGTTAAAACCCGCCCCATTGTCATCCCTGTATGCTACCATAATCTATAGCAGCATGTGGAAATTGGAGACAAAGTTCAAACAAATTACATGCTTGAAATTTTGTATACGTCTGTTCAAAAATGAAAGTTTGTACACTTAAAACCTAAAATCATATTGCATACAACTATCTATCTAACTAAATTAAATAATAAAAATAGTATATCTCCTATAAACACCAATCTCATAAAATATATATTTGCGAATAATAATAAAAAGAAATAAAAAGAGGCTTCCCTTTTTCCAAAAAAATTGAATTAAGAGAACATCTATCAACCCCATTTTCTTTAATTACACCTCCAGAAAAAGTAAAACAACCACTACGAGGAAAGTAATTTCCAAATTATAAATTACAAAAAGAAAAAAAGTTTTGAATATGAAGAAAATTGGAGTTGATAAACGCCCGAAAATCTTACTTCATATTCTCTCACAATTTGTAGATGATGAGAAAGCACGGCAACAACGCGCGCGTGTCAAACACGTGCAGCTCCCCATTTTCCCCACTCACCGAGTCAAACCCGACCCGCTCATGCAGCACCGAGTCGAACCCGTGCTGCTTCAGAACCCGACCCGCCACGACCCGGCAAACCAGCATTGCCCGTCGCCCTTTCCCGCCGCCGCCCCTCTCATGCGCCACCCCGCTCCCGGAATACGTGCACACCGCCGCCCTTTTTCCCCCTTGAAACATCCACGCGCTGCCCCCGGATTCACACGCTCCGCCTTCCACGGCGGTGCCGAGGCTAAAAAACCTCATTACCTCATTCCCGTCGGCGACGCACCGCGCGTGGTCTTCTCCGCCGGCGGCTCGGTGCTTCACTGAGTCGCGATACTCCTCAAACCGGGTCAGTGTCCGGGTCAAGTTCCGGATCTTGAAGACCATCTCGACCCGACCCGGGAAGCCCTTTTCGCCCCAGCTCGTGTGGAATATTATTTCGACCACATTTCGAGATGGGTGGTCTTTGACCAGCTCCGTGAGGGATGGAAAGAAGGATTCTGCGTTCACGGGTCGGCCCGGGTCTAAATCGGGCTCCGGTTTTCTGGAAACGGGCCGTTTCGGCTTCTTCTTGGGCTTGGGCTTTTTGGTGGTGGTTTCGACGACTACATCTTTGAGGCCTTGAAAACTGTTTCGGCAGGAATTAGATAACGGGCGGTTGGGGTGGTGGTGGACGACGTCGTTTAGTGCATTTGATTTGCAGTAGAATGACTTCATCCATCCCGTCGCCATATATATGATATATCCCGCGCGCCCACTTGCAGAGCCTCCTTTCAATTCTCTCTCTCTCTCTAGATCTCTGTTTTCTCTCTCTAGTGATATATCTATGTGTGTATATGCTACTACATTATGCATGTAAATGCGTATTTGAGCCTGAGATGGTAATAATATGTTGTGTCATGTGAATGTATAACGCGGAAATGTTTTTTTTATCTGAAGTGGAGAAAACATGGACCGATATAATAAATGAGTGCAAACAAGACTGTATAATCTACGTATAACTAATTTTGTAGCTATATTGCTGTGCACATGTGAGATTACTGAAATGCCCTTCCCATAGTAATTCTACGTCTTGGCCTTGGACCCAGATATAGCAATGCAATTTTTTTTAACAAAAACTCATATGAAACGGCCTCATACATGAGACGGAGTACAAACTAGCCTAAGTGAACACACGTAGGAGGGGGTTTGATCAGCTCGCTCGCTGATACTTAGGACCCAAAAAGTAAATGTTTACTTCGGTATATAATTATAACTTATAAGATCGGCCTTGGTCACTGCGCTAATGACCGAGTTCACACATTATTATCTCTCAACCGCCACTCGATTGAGTTTCGGAGGTTGGGTGTAATGAAATTTGGCAACATAGCCAGAGTAGTTCGCCTTATGCAGCAGACTTTCACAAACAGCCTCGATGGTGTCGCGAGCCAGCTACTCATATTCGTCACTATCGAATGAGCCCAATATGCTTTCGTCATCTTCATTTTCGTCATCATCCATACGTGGAGACCCCCTCAAATCTGGCCCACAGCCACTGGCGGCACCGAGAGTGACAAGCCTCGCCTTTTAATTACCTAGAGGCCTAAGGGCAGGCGGATCTACCACATTTACCCCCGATGCAAAATCTGAAGAAAGCTCAACCATCACCGCTTTCCCGGTGCGACGGTTCCCTACTAATGACACCACCTCCCATGTTCTACTAGCCCTACTGTTCCCATTTGACATGTTCACAACGCAAAAGGAAGTTCAGAGAAAAGACTCGGGATTACCTTGGAGAATCATAGAAGAAGAAACGCGATAATGATATCGAAGAAGTCGCTGGAAAATTTGCATAGATAGTTTCCAAAAACCGCACTAAGCTTGCATAAAGCCAAAGGGAAGGACGCGTCAAGTCGTGTGGATCGCGTCGTGTTAGACTCATCTTTTTTGTTTCTCACGTGTACCGGTCACCGCACCATTGTTGCCTACAATCTATGGCACGACAGACGAGGCCGGCAACAACAACTACTAAGTGCGAAGTTCGAGGGATAACTTCGAAGCGTCATGATGAAGCTTTCATCAATAAGAACTCTAAAGGTAGCTCGCACACTTGGACTAACGTGAAGTATGTGCAGTGGCGGATCTAAAATTTGAAATTTGGGGATACATTTGAGTATTTTTTTTCTTCTAATTATACATAATAAAATACAACTTTATTTTTTTAACACAAGATATAAAGGAGGTACATTTTATTTACCCCATGTACCGCCCTCCCTCCGCCACTGAGTACGTGACACAGAGGCAATTGTCGTGAGAGGTAAAAGTAGATGATGGACCCCACCTCGTGAGGGACCTACTTTTGTTGTCATCAATCAAGACAGTACACAGAGCTAGTAGCGATGTTGGGTTCGTTCCGAACTATAGACGATCGAGTTCGACCTTATATGAGGTAAGCTATACACGAATAAGGAAACACATGGTCAGAGCATGATATCTTCCTTAAACACTAAGGATATCAGCGAGAACGACGAAGTGACAGTCTCAGGTACCCATTTAGGAATGATCAGAGGCGTCAGGTGATAATCCCGAGGTTCGTCCAGGTGTCTTCGATCTGACGGCCGAGCTCCTACGTGATCCGGTGAAAATCTGAAAACTAAGATATAAAGTGCTATGTAGTATCACATGCATTAAATATAGGAAATCAAGGCATTTAATGGCCGAACGGTAGCTAGTTGGAGGGTGAGATCCACTCTCCCAAAATGTACTATAAATAGAGAAAATTAAGTCATAATAAAGATTCGAAAATTACCTACCAAAAACTCTCTTGAGTTCTCGCTTTCACATTTATTGAAGAACGTTTATCTTGTTCTTCATTTATTACCTATCATCCGTATTTATTGTCTTGCAATCACATTTATTACTTGTCTGATTAGCTAAAACCTTCAGCCGTATTAAATAAATCTCTCTCGATAATTTAACTATCAATAATATCATTCTGGAGTTTTTCGGACAAATTAAGAATATTTTTTATGCCAAAATTAATTTTGATTAATGATAATTAAATAATATTCACGTTGCACATTTTAAAGAAAATGAAAATTTAAATAACCATGAAAATTATTGTTAATGGTATATATGAAAAAAAATAGGAGAAAAAAAATGTCAAAATGATATTTATTATCTAAATAATAAAATGACATTTAATTGGAATTGGAGGGAGTATATATATACTTTATGTTTTTTCTAATTGTATGCTTCCTAGCTACCACCATGTCTTCTTGCTTACAGGTAAAGCAAGAATAAATGTTGGTTACATTCTTGGTATTATATCACTCAACATATTGCAAGCAAAGCAAATAATAACTCTTGAAAAGTTAGATTAAAACTATGAATTTGTGAGATGCATTATAAATCTTAATTGAATTAATAAATTAATAGCTTAAATGATAGTACAATACATTTATATAAACTAAATCAATCACGAAAAATAATTCGTGAATTGAAATTTTTAGATGGCAAAAACTTTCTAGATATGCCATTTTCACTAATAAATTTGGAATGTGTCAACGGATTTGTACGGTACAATTTTTTGTAAGAGATCTATTATCTTTTCTCTGTCTATTATTTCATACTTATTTTTTTATTAATCCATGCCCGTATATGTAAATAAATAAATAATACTACCTCCGTCCCATTCTTTAAGTGTTTCTGACTGTTCATAAGGATTTATTGGAATAGTAATAAAGTGATAAAGTAGAAAGAGTTGTTTATTAGTATTTTATGTGATAAAATGATGGATAGTTGGGAGTGGAATGAGTTGTTTATTAGTATTTTATGTGATAAAGTGATAAAGTAAAAAAAATTGTTTATTAGCATTTTAAAAAAATTTCTCTTAAAAATTGAGATAAAAATAATGGCAAATTTCTCTTAAAAAATGGGACAGAGAGAATACGTCAGCATCTTCTGACTAAAAGGAAAACACATCAGCTTACACGACAAAGTCGGATTCTCATAGAAACCTATATCAAGTGTATAACACTACTACACATTTGAGCTTGCACAGCTGCACTTGGACAGCCATTTTTTCAAACAGCTCTCCAAGTAACAACTTGGAGAGCGGTTTTATAAAAAAAAAAAAAAAACATAGACAGCGGGTTTGAAACCGCTGTCCAGAATAAACATTGGACAACGGTTTCAAACCATTGTCTATAATACTATTTGCACAATGTTACTAAATCATTGTCTAAATAAACACTTGGACAAATGTTAATAATAATGTTTTTATATATATATATATATATATATATATATATATATATATATATATATATATATATATATATATGAACCGAGACCTAGCTCAGACTTCATTTATTTCTCTCCAATTTCTTTCTCCCCAAAATCACCTTAAAAACCGAAGACCAAATCGCCTCCGCTGCTCGGTTTCCTTCAACAAATTGTCGTTGCTGCCGTTGACCTGCTAGCTGCCGGCGTCGTCGGCTTCTCCCCCCAAATCGTCACAAAGACCCTCCTCCCCTCCTCCTTGGCACAAGGCTCCTCCCGCCCCCCCTTGCCGCCATGCCCGCTTATCCTCCTCTACCACCGCCTCGCCTCCATAACACTTAGTTGGTACAAATGGATTGTGCAATCTTTAATTTTAATTTTTTTCAAACTTTAGCTTTATTCATATTGCATATTCCGTATTGAACATTATAAATATGATTATACAGTTGAATTGAACATTAATATATGAGTAAGTTAATATAACTTGTGTTAAAAAAATCAAATGAATAGGTCTTCCATGAAATATTTTATATGCAATATCTACTGATTATAAGAAAAGTGGGGCAAATAAATATAAATATAAAATGGGGCCTCAACTCAAGTCGTATTTCCATTGAATTTTTCAAGCTTTAGCTTTATTCATATTATATATGTTGCTCTTGTTGTTTTTTGAACTGAACTAATTTTGTTGTTTATAACACTTAGTTAATTTTGTTTATATTATATATGTTGCTCTTGTTTTTTAGCTGAAATATTATATTTTGCTTCATAACACTTAGTTGCTCTTGTTGTTTATATTACTGGTCTACTTCAGAAGACAATGTCATTCAAGCTTAGCTAATACACATGTGTTCATAGTATAAGAGTATGCTATCAACTGAAATTTTAATTTATAAGTAGATGATGCAGATGTAACTTATAAGTAGATGTATCATGTATACTGCATAGATAGTTCTTATCATGTATGAAACATCAGGTTGTGAATATTGTTTGTTTTTTGTTTATTAAATGTTGTTTCTTCTGCTTTACAAGATCATGTCTCAATACACATGTGTTCATAGTATAAGAGTATACTATCAACTGAAATTTTAATTTATAAGTAGATGATGCAGATGTAACTTATAAGTAGATATATGTATCATATATACTGCATAGATAGTTCTTATCATGTATGAAACATCCGGTTGTGAATATTGTTTGTTTTTTGTTTATTAAATGTTGTTTCTTTTTGCTTTACAGGATCATGTCTCGTTTGCCATATCCCGGAGATGATGGAGATTCTGATGGAGATCATGGCGCATATGATCATGGTGCATATGAACTTGAGAGAGTGTGACACTGATGCTCCCACCACCACTAGCAGCTCCGGGGAGAAGCGCACTCGGGGTATAGTTATAATGTCATCTATTAAGAGAGCTCGTAGCAAGGGGAAAACACTTCAGGTAATTTTATTACAATTGAACAGTTTGAAATCGATAAATATATTGATTGATCGTTGAACCTAATTAAATACTATGTTATCATAGCTTATCGCTCAATGAGTTTGGACAGGCAATAGGAAAAGAGAGTGAGTCGTTGTCCTTCTACATTGGAGCTGTTGTCAGGAGCGTGATCCCTATCGTGCTGCCAGCCAACGACTGGCGTAACCCCAAACTGACTCATTTGAAGGAAAGATTATGGGACGAGCTTACGGTATATTAATTATATATTTATTGAAAGTTGTAGTATGACCCTTAAATTTACTAAATTGTTATGTTATATGCAGATAGACTACCTTCAGAGGTCTTGACCTCACAAAAAGAAGAAGCAAATATTGTCATAAGTGGAGTAATGGCCAAGAATTTCCGGACTTGGTTGAGAAGTAACACACGAGATCCGGAATCGGGTCTTTACTCGGCTAGTCCGCCTCCCCGTATGTCGAATAACCCTATGGTGGCTCCATACTGGGAGGAGTTTGTGAGCAGAGCAATGGAGGATGATTTCCAGGTAAAATTGATCAATGTCATTTCCTCAATTTCTAATGCCCTAAGTTTTTCAGTGTTTATCATATTTCTATTATACTGTAGGATCGAAGCAAAAAAAATCACGTTCAAGCCAAGTCGATAGAGGCGCGATATCGTGGATCCAACAAAGGTTATGCACGAATAAGAGAAAATATGGTGAGATCAAAATCCTAACTTTTAATTTTTTTTATATATTCACTTTTAATATATCTAATAAAGGGACACGTTCATCACTATCGTAGAAAGAGGAAAGAAGAAAAGCTGGAGAGGGTGAGTCTATTGTTACCCGTTTTGACTTATTTCAGACTACCAGAAAGGGTTTAGACGGGAATATTCACGATCCCAATGCACAACGCATCATCGAAGAAGTGGTAATCTATCCATTTATTTATCTTTCAATTACAAACTATTATTTATAAACAAATAATTAAATAATAATCTTTTGTTTTTGTGATTCAGGAGCTTCTATCTCAGAACATGACGCCTGACGACATTCGCATGATAGGCTCTGATGATCTGTTTGGATAAAGCTATGGGTCGCCAGAGCATCCGT
Organism: Stenogyne calaminthoides; assembly: GCA_037126765.1. Lineage (NCBI taxonomy): Eukaryota > Viridiplantae > Streptophyta > Magnoliopsida > Lamiales > Lamiaceae > Stenogyne > Stenogyne calaminthoides. The sequence goes on along the minus strand of JBBCBC010000023.1, from coordinate 8,235,231 downwards.
GGTTTTTTGAGTGTCGGATATGGCGTGATTTAAGACATCTTTAGCGATGGTACCTGGTCTTCAAGCCATGAATATGATGGGCATACTAACGGAACAGGTTGCCAAGTTGACTAAAGATGTGGAACGTTTGAGGTCTGAGAAAAGATCGAGCCACGGAATGTCGTCGAGTGGAGCAAGCTGTGAACATAGTGTCGCTAATGCTATGTTTTCAGCTAACCCTAGGGACGACTTTATTGAGGCACTTCAAAATGTCTCATAGGTATCAGATATGCATGTCTCACATTTATTTTAATTAAAGACTAGTGTATCAAATTTTTCTAACTAAATATCTTATTGAATGACCAACGAGCTTTACCAGATCCGGAGGATCCCGACGGTTGGTGGTCGGTGCTCGTTTACGGCTCCCATGGAATGATTCATGGTCATCCCATCACTCCTGGTTTCGTGAGGGTCACACTCGATGTACCCGTAATCGGAGAGGAGGATTCAGCGGTGCCAAAACCAATCGATGAAGCCGTCACAGTCGGAACAACGGTCGGGCACTTCATCGAATGGCCGAGCAACTTGGTCTCTAGCACCATGAGGGTAAAATATTTGTTATTAAAGTTCATTATCTTATTTGTGGTTCTAAATAATATTGTAAATTAATTGTAGAATCTGCCGACCCCACATGAGGCTAAATCGAGGGACTCCACTGCTCTAAGACTTGGTTATCCCATGATTGGAGACTTAGATCACGATGATCATTTATAGTCTAGGGTGCACCGGATGGTATCGTCTAATGCTTTCGATATCGTCACAGTTCCCATGTTTGCTCACTTTCATCAGAATACTTTCCAAGAATTAAATCGATTGAGGAACATGTGCGCCAAGTCTTGAATGATTTAGTGGTTGAGTGCAACCACCATAGCCCTTTACCTCAGGCATGTGTTTACTAATTCTCAATATTCACTTTCTGTATAGTTTAATTTTCTTTTTAAATATTAATTAGCGTATATATGTTGGTTAAAGATATTTGGGTGAGCTATATCTCTCCAGAGATAACCGAGCAAGTGGAATGTACTCCTTCGTCTCCCCAAGTGTCTTGCATAATGGGTGATAGGGCATGCACCATGGATGAGTTCGTTAATCACATCTTTGAATCTAACGGGGAGCGATCATCTCATTTTTTTTGGCCAACATATGTGGGGTAAGTGATAAACATTTCGTTAAAATTTGTATTCATGTTTATAATATTTGCACATATATATGCTAAATTTGCGATTAATTTTAATACTCTCAATATAATATAGGAATCATTGGGCCGGGTCGCCATACACATGAATACATTAAGTGTGTATTTTATGGACCAAACTGTGATGATGGAGTTTATTCTAATCATGCGATCTCGTTTCATATATGGAAGCGTAAGTTCATTTTTAATATTCTATACAATGATTTGTTTTACTTTTTAAAATTATGCATATTTAATCTATTTTTATTTTTTAATTATAATAATAATAGTGTGATGACGATGTATCGGAGTCGCCTTCAGAGTCAGGGCTCAAGATCCAGGTTAAATAAAGTGAACTGGATTAACATTAAGATAAATTTAATTTAGTAAATTATCAAACTAATTAATAGAAAGAAATCATAATTGTAATCGTTATTATATTGTTAATCAACGTGTTCCGAAAAACGAGATAATGACCATTGTGGACATTTTGTTTGTTGCTTTATAGAAGATATAATCCGCGCTTCTATAACGAACATTTCTCCCAATGTAAGTCAATTATTGATTTATTTAAATTATTATTGATTGAATAAAAAATCATACTATATTGAATGATTCGTTGTTTGCAGTTTGTCTATGAACGCGAGCTCAAGTCTTACTCTAAGAAAAAGACTGGAGAAATGGAAAAACGATTGGACGGGGTACCTTTACAATCGTTTCTTATATTCATACGATCAATATTGAGAGAATGTTTTTTGAAATATTGGTAGCATGTAATTAAATTATATATTTGTGATGATATATATTTCATGTTTTTGGTGTATTGGACGTATGTTTATGATTGTATGTTTATATATTTCGATGTTTTGGTATATATATGTGATTTATGGTTTTATTATAGGATTTTTGGTTTATGTTATATGGTATTGGACGTATATATAAGTTTTATTATATGGTATTGGACGTATATATAAGTTTTATTATATGGTATTGGACGTATATAGTTTTATTATAGGATTTTTAAAATGTAAATTAATAATTAAAAAAAAAGATATTGATGGCGGTTTTCAACCGCTGTCTATGTAAAATAAAAACTAATAAAAAAAAAATCATCTTGGCTTGGACAGCGGTTATCAACATTCTGTCAATATAAACTTCAAAAGCGGTTAAAACCATTTGTCAAAGTGCTTTTTTCTTGGGCCGTTTTTTTATCATTATCCAAGCTTGGACAGCTGATGCTTGGAGAGCGGTTATAACCGCTCTCCAAGGTCATTTTTCACAGCTGTCCAAGACCAAATGTGTATTAGTGTAAGCTGAGCGATCGGAAAAAAAAATATCATTTTTCTCAAATTTTCAGAAAAGAATATCCCATGCATTGCTCACCAAGAGGAGTCACCATTATTGTTTCTACTCTAAATGGAAATAACACGCTATACAGACGACACTCGCCCCATTCATGGTCGACTGTAATTAAAGAACTCACTATAGCGTTTCCAAATGCGATAAGTCTCAATTGAATAGCTTGAAATATTTATTTCTATACCTTTATATAACTAAGGTTTTAAAAGTGGTTTTAAACGGTGATGTGGCAAAATCTAGGCCCTCTATTTCAAAATACTCTAATCACCTTCATTTTTAATTTAGATTAATCTCAACCATTGATTTCTTCTTTTATTTAAAATATGCTTTATTTTTTAAATAATGATAATATTTATGCATAACAATAGAATTTATGCATAATAATGATAGTGCGTATACATAACAGTAATATTAAAAAAAAAAGAGTTTACCACATTGATTTTGTTTAATTAAAGAGTATTTGACCATATCGTCAAATTAAGTTGAAAATTTCTCTTTATGAGTTATTGTCAAGTTTATCGGAGGGGGAGGGAGAAAGAGAGGAATCAGTCTTCCTAAAATAATGGAACGTGAAATTCTAATCTTAATCTTATTCTAATTAATTATATGACAATATTATTTAATTATGTATACAGCTGAAATGACAAGATACATCAAAATCAATTTGGCAAGATACATCAAAATCATTATAGTATATATATATATATATATATATATATATATATATATATATATAGTAATGATATGAAGCCTACTATTGGGCTCCTTATGGAGCCTAATAACTTATTTGACATTCTTAAACTAAACTCTAAACTATGAACTGTAAACCTAAATCATCAACCATTCGGGCCAGGTGAACCATGAACCGCTTGGGCCGATTTTGGGTCGGGTCGAATTGGATACGGACCGGGTAAAAAATCTATTAGGCTCCATAAGAAGCCCACTAGTAGGCTTCATATCAATTCTGTATATATATATATATGTGTGTATATATATACTCCTAATATTGTCATTTAAAATTTCAAATTGTGTGGATACATTTCCCAATCAATAGAAATTTTAAGAATATTTTATTAAAAAAAAATTAAAGTTAATATTAACATAAAAATAACGTTAATTTGTCTCAAAACTCAGGATATATAACATAAAAAGAGAACACAAAAACTTGTATGCAATATTGCATACAAGTGATATGTGCAATTGAATTTTTTTTTTTTCGTGGGTCATAAATTTGGGGCAAAGTTAGAAATGTATTGTTTGGCGTAGTCAAGGGTTTCCTTCTTCTTCTCGCGCAGTCACAGACGCTAGAAGAGTTCTTCTCCTTCCTCTTCTCGCGTAGCAACAAACGGGACCAGATCTCCGTTGATTTTGATGGCGGCGCGTCTCTAGATTTTTCCTCTTCTTTTCTTGTTCCTCTTTTTCTCTTTCTCTTCCATATTCTTCCTGATTTCTTCAATTTTCTCGTTATCAAAATTTACAAGTCATTCTATTTTTTTCCTACGATTTTGTGAAGCAGTCTCTCAGATCCTTCTGCACCCTTCTCACGCTGTTCTTTAAATCTGTAACTTTGGACTGAGGATTTATTTTTCACGTTTGTATTTGGTTTTGTTCATGTAGTAACACTCTTTTGTTCATAGGGTAACATTTTTTTGTACATGTAGTAACACATTAAGTAGTTCTTTAAATCTGTAATTTTGGACTGAGGATTTATTTTCGCGCTTGTACTAGTTTTTGTTCATGTAGTAACACACAAAAACAACTTGAAAAATTTTTTGGACTGAGGATTTTTTTTCACGCTTGTACTGATTTTTGTTCATGTAGTAAGATTATTTTGCTCATAGGGTAACACTTTTTTGTTCATGTAGTAACACGTCAAGTTGTTCTTTAAATCTGCAATTTTGGACTTGGGATTTCTTTTCGCGCTTGTACTGGTTTTGTTTATGTGGTAACACATTTTTCTTCATAGTGTAACACTTTTTGTTCATGTAGTAACATACAAAAATAACTTTAAAAAAAAATTAAAAATTATGTGCTCAATAAGAATTGAACCTGCGACCAAATACACTAAAAATAGACCAGACCCATTAGGCTACAACAATTTTTTATAAAAATATCCTTGCATGAAATGTAATAGTTAAATAGTCAAGTGGCATGCCCAACTCGCCCTGCCCGAGCCACCCGACCCGCCCGCCCCACCACATGACCCGCGAATTTTAGTCTTTTTTGTCTTAATTGTGTGGTATTACATATAAGTCTAGTGTGCAATATTTCACACAAGACCTACTCAAAAGAGAATATGAGGGAGTACTGTATTAACGGGGTGTTTGTAAAAAAATATTTTTTTGAAGAAGTGATTAAAATTAGTGATTATAAGAAAATTAATTAATAGTAGAAGTTGATGCTGTTTGTAAAAAAATTAAAAGGAAAGTTGATAGTGTTTGCAAAAAAAAAAATTTATCAATACATAAAAAATGCTCATAAGCTACCAAAGACACCTCCCTTTCAACTTTTAGTTTATAACTTTTGAGAACTTATTTAATCTAATAAAATAGAAATAAAAAACTCCAAATTGTTTATGCACACATTTCTAGGTGACTATAACACTACAAAAACACTGTCATTTAACAAGGGCTATAAAAGTCATCTTTAATAACAAGGGTTTAAAGAGGATTCTGATAACCGTTGACACTAATGAGAGACTTCAAAGCCCTTGTTGTTAAGAGTGGCATTAACGAGTAATAAATTTTCCCTGCGTTAATATCGAGGACTTTAATAAAAACCATAATAGCCCTTGCCGTTAGCAAAAGGTCTTGGATTCGAAATCCAAGTGTGCCCTATGTATAAATTAAACAAGATAAAAATATATAATACATATTTATTAGAAGTGAGAATTTAATGAATGAGTCACTTAGCCCAACAACAATTGCCCTTCACATAAGAGGGAGAAGTCACGGGTTCAAGACCTAGGTCTCGCAAATTTAACTGATTCACTTAGCCTAATGGTAGATGTGGTTCACATTTAAGCGAGAGGCCCTGTGTTCAAGACCCAGGTCTCACAAATTCTGCTTATATTTTATAATTTATAATTTTAATTTAGGGAGAGCAGTTATAATACATATTTATTAGAAGAGTAAATCTCGCAAATTTAACTGAGCCACTTAGCCTAATGGTAGTTGATGTTCACATTTAAGCGAGAGGCCCTTTGTTCAAGACCCAGATCTCGCAAATTCTGCTTATAATTTATAATTTTTATTTAGCGAGAGCAATTATGATACATATTTACTAGAATTGAAAATTTTCTGCTTATATTTTATAATTTTTATTTAGCGAGAGCAGTTATGATATATATTTATTAGAAGTGAAAATTTAATGAATGATTTACCTAGCCCAATGACAATTGCAGCACGCATATGATGGAGAGGTTGCGGGTTCAAGACCCAAGTCTTGCGTATTCCACAACACTGAGGGTCTGCGACTGCTCTCGTTAACTTGAACGAGGGTTATTCGCTCTCGTTAACGAGGGTATGCTCTCTTGGGTTATTCGCTCACATTAGTACCCTTGTTAAATTAAGTTAACATATTCACATTAAGGATCATTTCCTCATGCACTCGGGGCTGCTAAGTGGGAAAAAAGGTACGCAATTCGCTGTTTGTCTTTGGGAATGTGTGATATGGTGTATTTGGAAAGCAAGAAACAAAGTGGTCTTTGTAAAGGTGGACTTTAGCCCGTAAAAAATTCTAGAGGAAATTAAGAGAAGGCTTTGGAGCTAGTGTCTGGTGAAAAATTTCACTTTTTGTAATGCTTCCTTAGATTCTTGGGTGTGCAATCCTTTGTCTGTAGTAGTCCTATAACTGTCTGTGTAAACTCTTGTTGGCTATTCCTTATAGCCAAGTTAGTAATAATATTATTTTCTTGCCCGATCAAAAATAAAAAAAATACGAGGGTAGACTCTAATTAACGCCCTCGTTAAATTATAATTTTTTACAAGTGAGGGCTTAATTTCTTGAAAGTCAATTTACTAATTTTATGACATCATAATATTTAAACTAAATAATTTTATAACTCCGTATTTTAATTTTTTAAACTTCGTCCATACTTTCCATAGCATGTGTATCTTATCTTTGGCATTATAAAAAGGTCAACAGCTAGAACGAGGGGTTGGAATCTTTTATAAAAGTTTGAAAAAATACAGGTGGTATAAGAAAGAATAGAAACAGAATGGAAACTGGCAAAAGTGTATATATATTACGTCTCAAAAGCACTGAAATTTAAACCAAAAGCAGCATGCACTATTCTCCCAGCAGATAATGCCACTAAACTCTCATAATCAAACAAGGATTTAATTGTTTTATTATAGGTAAAATGGTCATTGGTTTCACTTGACCTCGACAACTTTGAATTTCCCGATGAGTACTATTAGTGTTACATAAAACAAAATTTTGACTAATTTATTTTTCACAAATTCTTGATCGGGATGATAACATGTTAGATAAATCGTGTGATGGATTTAAATTAAGGCTCAGTTTATAGGATGGATTTGAGGCTTTGAAGTTTAAATCCACACATTTCAAAATTCACTCCACATTTTTGGAAGACATGAGGAATGAATTTCTAAATCCATTATTTTTAATAAAGGGATTTTAATTGTTGGAATTAGAGTTTTTTTTTTTAATTTATTTTATCTATATTTAAAGGAATTTCAAATATTACTTTAAACTTTGTAATTTGAAATTCATTATTATTTTTTATCTGAAAATGTATTTATTAAAGAATAAATATTTGAGTATAAGAAATTTCATGTACTAACAAAATGAATGTCATTAGCATTCTAGGTTTTTTCTAGGATTAAAATTATAGAGGGATGAAAACTTTACTGAACACCAACTCTAAAATCTACATTTAATTTCTCATATTCTCAGTTGTTTTACAAAACAAAAACTTAGGTGTACTTGTGTGTATAATACAAAACTTCACAGAGCTTATTCCAACTTTAACTGTGTTCATAGAAAAAGCATTATCAAAAGTATTAGTTTATGTAAGAAGATTATTAATTTATTTCAATATACAAACCAAAATTAAAGAAATTCTAAATGCATTCATTTCAAACTCATTGAGATCTCAAATTCCTATATATATACAAACGCAATTAGTAACATATTTTCATGAATTATTATGTTAATTATACGATTTAATATAAATCAATGAGTAAGTATTTGGTGAAACTTGTTCATAGTATGAAATTATACTATTACACTTATGAATTATACCACTACACTTATAATTTAATATCATTACACTTATAAAGAAAATTAAGACCATGGTATTAAATTCTATTGATATTAATTTATAAGAATAGGAGTATCAATTTATATATATATTATAGTAGTAATTTCATACTATATAAATAAGTTTTATAGGAGAATTTGTGATTAATAATTAAAACAAGATTATAATAGTGCGTACTCTACATTGTAAAATCACCAATTATTAATATATTAGAATCAAGCTCTGTAAACAATCAAACATCAGGTTCTATATTAGAATTTTACATATTGAGTTCAAATTAAGTACACATATCTAGTAAATGGACTCAATATATTCTTTCTAGGTAATCTGGTAAATCTTTAACTCGGTAGTGCTTAGGAATCAAAGGCTGCAATCTTCCAATAATTACATATGTACCTCTGTCGTCTGTTGAGCTAGATTTTTTACTTTATACAACAAAAGAGGATTTAAATAAAAAGGTCCCATAATTTTGCACCTTTATTGAAAAGGTCCTATATATATCATTTATTTTAATTTAGTCGCGTATGTATTTAATTTGTGTCGATTTAGTCCCGTACTGCTGGAAGTCGACCACTATCATCCAAAACGACGTTGTTTTAGACGCGTGGGCGCCACACGCCTCTAATTTTCGCCAAAAAATGCTGAGTCCCGATCAAAATTAGGGGCGCGTGTATCACACGCCCAAAAAACGCCGTCGTTTTGGGGTAGTTTAACTGGTCTCTGGCGATTTTGGACTAAATCGAAACAAATTGAAAACATACGAGACTAAATTGAAGCATGTGATATATACAAGACCTTTTCAATAAAGATGAAAAGTTACGAGATCATTTTGATTTAAATCCCCAACAAAAGAGCTACATACATTTTTTTGATAGGTAAAACGATGACGTGAAACCACCTCCTTTGATGCTTTAACCATTTGAACTATTTTATAAAAAAAAATTAAAAATTAAAATCTACATACATATTGTGTTGCAACTTGCAAATAGTCTCCCTATTTACATTCGAGAAATTGTTACTCCCTCTCTCCCATGAGGAGTTAAATATTGAAAATGACACGCAAACTAATTAAAATGAATTTTTAGTGGGTTTGAGTGAAATAAAATAAGGTTATTGTGAGTGTATTAATATTATGATTATTTTCATTTTGGGAATGTTTAAGTAATGTTAGGACGTCCAAATAAGACAAGTGTTCAAGTAATGTTGAGACGGAGGGAGTATAATACTCCCTCCTTTTTTTGTACATGTCGTTTTAGTCTTTTGAATTATTTGTGAAGTAGATGTCGTTCTGGTATTTTATCCCCGTTTATCTCATATTTACCCTTAATATTGTAATTTCAAATTTCAAATTTCCTAGAAATGTGTTGTGTGTTTAACTTTTCAACCAATAGTATTTATTGTTAAGAATATTTAAATAATATTAATTAAGGTTAATTTTGGAAAAAAAATATATCCTTAATTTGTCTTAAAAACTCCAAAATGACATCTATTAAAAAAAGGAGGGAGTATTTGTTTAAGACTCATTTCATAAATTAATAAAAGTGAAGTTGGAACACAATATCCCAATATACATATATAATGAAACATGTGATTTGAAGATGAATGATTTAAGTCGAGCTTACATCGTGCGAAAGCTCCCTTGTCATAAAAAAACATGAACTAAATAATTAAGATTTTTTTGTTTGTATTTAAACAAAGAAAAAATGGAATTTGATTAAATTCAAAATGCGAGAAAGTGCGGGTTTGCCAGGCTTTGGCCTCACGCCGGCAAAAAATCTGTAGTGTATCTTGGCGTGCTTCTACTGCACTTGTATTTGTATATATGTATATATGTATTTCTCTATTCTTTTTATTTATTTTAGTTTAATTCTGTTTCTGCCCTTTATTACAAAAACCTATAAAACATGATTTGTGGAGCCCCAGAAGTTTGTACTCAATTTGGTTATCTCCTAATATGGGCGCAATTGCATGCTTCTCTTCTCTCACACATATACATTATACATATATATGATGCATTATATATTATTATTTCAAAGTTCTAGAATTCTATGTAAGTTGACCGCCATGAATAAATGTACTTCTTCAAGTTCAAATTAAATAAAGTCGTCAATTTTCTTACAAAATAGGTATCGTTTTAACAACTTTAAAATTGAAAAGTAATGATTTTGATTTTTTCCAGTAGACTACTCAGTAATTTAATTACATCTATAATGGACTCTTTTTCAACTAAAAAAATAATACCTCCCACAAATATAGGCTTGTTTTCAAGGTTCATAAATCTGTTGCATAAAATAAACTAATTACTATATTTAAGATATATTATTAATTTTATTTTTATCATTTTATCCTGAAAAATTAGTAGACAGAAGGGAATGACGAAATGGAATAGCTCAAATGATTAGAGCATCACTACTTATGATGTGAGGTCATGAGTTTGAGTCACCATTTACACGATAAAAATAAAATGTAGACAGAAGGGGAAAAATAAAAATAAATATAAAGCAAAAAATTAATATTCCAACTATAATATATAGTTTCCATCTCTTAATTTGTATTGAAAAACTTGTAAACTTATCTTTATACTACAAAAAGTAGTTTTAATTAAGACTATTAGATTTGAGCAATATTTTGTAAGGAGAATGAAAATGTAATTTATCCAATGTAATTGTACATATTTTTCATTGAGCTACCACTCATTTTCTTATTTCTAATTAAAACTCAATGTACATGTAATAACGAAAAAAAATTAAATAGAAGAATTCAAAATGAGTCTAATATAGTACTCATATAAATCAAAGAAAAATAATACTATAACCAAATGGCTAATTAAGACAACTAAATAACATAAGAAGAAGATAATATAAAAAAGATAGCGAAAGAATTAAACATATAGTCTCTGAGTTAACACATGAAAGTAGGAAGCTAGACGCTGAACAGTTACAGTCTTGCAATAGCAGAGAAGAAATGATGATTATATGTACATGTGATATTTTAGTAAAAAAACAAAGCCCGATATAATTAAAGCATTTATATCATTTGTTGGTTTGTTACGTGACTTAATTGTTTCATTCCAACGGGGTTTTAATTACTGCCAGAAACCTCTAATGGGACCTAACTTCTGCCAAAAATTTTAAAAACCCATCATTTTTTTGGTCCCGTTAAATTCTCTAATTGCTGAATTTGAAAAAAAATAATGTCAGCATAAAATGGCAGAAAAATGGTTAAATGTGTGGTTTTCGGACAATTGTGCGGACAATGTTTTATCGATTGTTTCAAAAATCATGCATATTCTTAGACTGTGTGTATTTTTTGAGTGGTGTTTTGGTTAAACTTGTTCATAGTATAAAATTTATATCAATTATATTTATAAATTAATATTGCAATATTTATTAATTATTACCACTACATTTATACACTAATATCATAGCATTAAATATTGTAGGTATTAGTTTATAAGAATAATAGTATCATTTTATAAGTGTCAGGATATCAATTTCATAGTATGAAAACTGATATCATAATATTAAATGTATGACATGTCTTTCTATAAGGCCAACGAATCAATCGATTCAGACGCATAGACTGCGTTTGTTTTGGAATTTAAGTGTGCGGAGCAAGTCAAAGTTTTAAATCCAAGGATTTAAAATCCTTGATGATTAGTAATGTATGTGTTTGTTTTGAGATTTGAGTAGGGTGAGATTTAACTTTATGTCAAATCAATATTTAATAATGATTGATGTTATATTATTATATTTTATTGAGAAGGGTAATAAAGTGTATAAAATGTGATGTATTGAGAAGAGTAATAATACGTTTTGTAGGTATTTATAGGTATAGATTGAATGTGGGATTTGAAAACCAGACTTTAAATCTCAAACTCGAGACGGGGAGCGCAAAATCCTAAGTCCATCCGTGTGAGTCCCAAAACAAATGCAGCCATAATATTTTTCAAAATTTTAAGGGTCCGTTTTTGTCAAAAATATATATATATATATATATATACATTATATATAATAAATTTAAATATAAACAAAGATTGTAGTCTAGTTTATTGGTCAATCGAATTTATTTAATGTATTTAATTTATCCGAGTTTGAACTCTATCTGCTACAAAACTAATAACTATTTCCCTTATTCTTTTGTATCATTGATGCAGGGAGAAGCGTGAACTGAACAAAATAACTTTCTCAATCTCCGTTGATTCCAATAGGAATACCGGCAAAGAGGAATAATACGAGAAATCACTCTCAATATTTTTAATTCATAATAAACTTAACTGAATGAAAAAGTTACAAGACTGACTCTTAAATAAAAAAATCCTAACACTAATTAGGCAATATAATAAATGCTAATAAATAAAAATAATTACATTATTAACTAATTTCCTAATCAAATCTTGATTTATTATTTGATTATAATAATGCGCACCATCAAATAGATAATTTTTAGTGGATTGTTATTTTTGTTAGTTTAAATATTGTTTAAATATTAGTTTATATTTTTTAGAATATTTTATAATGTTGATTGATATTGAAATGAGAATTTGGAGCCCCAGCCTGATCAATCCGCATATTCATTTATGTATGACTTCAATATTTATTTTTTAAGAGTTTATGTTGATGAATAAAATATGAATTGTTGGTTTAGTTCTTTAATTTTCATTTTATAGTATTATCATGCCTCAGAGTACACATTTGAATACCAAAAAGAGAAAAAAAAACTAATGATATAATGAATACAAAGTCAAGTTGGAGATATCAACAATTATCTTTTTCCACCAAAAGAGTATTAATCATTAAGAGTTCAAATATAAATAAAAATTTAATTGATGAAAAATGAGAGAATAACTTGAAAGGTGAAGGGGTCCCTACATCAAAGTTCGATTCAGGTCCTAATACTTGTAGGACCGACCCTGATTAAATATTATAGATATTAGTTTATAAGAATAATGCATGGTATTAGTTCATAAGTGTCATGGTATCAATTTCATAGTATGAATAAGTTCCACATGCACTACAAAAAAGACGGAGTTTAATGACGATTTTACAACCGTCGAGAACCGAGGGTCGCTAACATTTAGCGACGGTTATTTCCAATCCGTCGCTAACTAGCGACGGCTTACTACCGTCGCAACATAGCGACGATTTTGGCTATGGGCATCTGGGTTCGGACCCGGGTCAGAATAACCGTTGCTGCACCGTTGACAATATAGCAACGGTTTAGCGATGACAACATTAGTAAAGACGACATAGACCGGTTAACTTCCATCGCTATTAGCAACTGCAAATGGTCGTCGCTATATCCGTCGTTATATCGTAAATTTTGAAAAAAATGGCTCACGATGGTTCGAACCCAGGCCCGGGGCTCCTGAATGGGCAACGAACCACTCGAGTCACGGACCATCTCGAACCCAATCACCGTGCATCTCATATATAAGCGACCAAGCCTCCCAATTAAATTAGGCAAATTTTTGCTCCCAAGGGGGACCGAACACAGGACCTAGGGGCGCCTGAACGGGGGATCAATCTGCTCGGAGCACTTGCTTTCTTGCGTTTAGTTAATGAAATTAATTCTATTTGTCAAAAAAAAAAAAAATTACAATTTTATTTTAAAATTATTTATTTCAATTATCTATTTATTAATTCAATCATATTTTTATATAATAATTTTTTTAATATAAATTAAATTAAGTTTGTATTTTTTAAGTCGTTTTTTTAAAAAAAATACTATCCTTTCTTTTAAACCTGTAATACTTTCATATTTAAAGAAGTAATACTTTTCATTTAAACAAGTTTTACTTTTCATTTAAACAAGTAATACTTTTCCATTTAAACAAGTTATACTTTTCTATTTAAACAAGTTATACTTTTCATTTAAACAAATAATACTCTACTTTAAACAAGTAATACTTTTCTATCTAAACAAATTATACTTTTCTATTTTACCAAGTAATACTTTTCCATCTAAAAGTTATACTTTACTTTTAAACAAGTAATACTTTTCTTTAAACAAGTAATATTTTTCTGTTTAAACAAGTAATACTTTTCTTTAAACAAGTAATACTTTTCTTTAAACAAGTAATACTTTTCTATCTAAACAAGTTATACTTTTCTATTTAAACAAGTAATACTTTTCTATTTAAACAAGTAATACTTTTCCATCTAAACAAGTTATACTTTACTTTTAAACAAGTAATACTTTTCTTTAAACAAGTAATACTTTTATATCTAAACAAGTAATACTTTTCTATCTAAACAAGTAATACTTTTCTATTTAAACAAGTAATACTTTTTTTAAAACAAGTAATACTTTTCTATATAAACAAGTAATACTTTTACATCTAAACAAGTAATACTTTCCATCTAAACAAGTTATACTATACTTTTAAATAAGTAATACTTTTCTATTTAAACAAGTAATATTTTTCTTTAAACAAGTAATACTTTCTATCTAAACAAGTTATACTTTTCTATTTAAACAAGTAATACTTTTCTATTTCAACAAGTAATACTTTTCTTTAAACAAGTAATACGTTTTCCATCTAAACAAGTTATACTTCACTTTTAAACAAGTAATACTTTTCTTTAAACAAGTAATATTTTTCCATCTAAACAAATAATATTTTTCTATTTAAACAAGTTATACTTTACTTTTAAACAAGTAATATTTTTCTATTTAAACAAGTAATACTTTTCTTTAAACAAGAAATACTTTTCCATCTAAACAAGTTATACTTTACTTTTAAACAAGTTATACTTTTCTTTTAAATTAGTTATATTTTTCTTTTAAACAAGTAATACTTTTAAGTGCAAACAAGTGATACTAGATAGTAAAACAAAAATATAAACGATAGAAACATTATATATACATAAAAGTAAATTGTTGACAATAAATAATTAAAAAAAATATGAGTCTCATGATCATGAATAAAAAAAACAGAGTTTCATGAAATCGCCCCCCGGGGTAAAAATCATCCTGAATGTCATCAACACCATCATCCCCCAGATTAGTAGCAAAATTATCAAACAAATAAGAAGCATCAAAAAGATTATTATCATCGTCACCGCCACCGCCACCGCCACTCAACTCCGACCCCGGCCCCACTGCCACCGCTGCCACCAAGACCACCACCGCCACGACAAATCACCAGGCCACCGCTACCACCGCCACCACCTAGGCCAAGGTTGTCGTCCTCGAACCGGGCTGGACACCCATTCGACTAGCCAGTCGGGATGCAAGACGCCATCACTTCCGTGCATTTTCTACTCTAAGCTCGGCCATGACCCCCTTCCTAATCTCCTCAGCTGTCTGCTGAGGCGGCGGCTGCAGAGCTGAAGTAACAGAGGTCTGAGACGAGTAGGGTTGTGTCTCCACGATCAAGGCGTTCAGACTGTTGGGGTTATACTGAAAAATATGCTTTTACTTTGTATAACCAAATTGGATTTTCTTATTTATTTACTGAAATAATATATTAATCACTATTTCATTAAATATGAATGAATTTTATATATATTTATTGCAAACCCGTTCAATAAGTTAAGTATGTATTACGTTGTAGTTAATTTGGTGATACCAGATCATAGAAGATCAAATTAACAGCTTCTCGTAATTAAGTACAAATTCACAACCCAGATGGAAATGAACAAACCATCATGAAAGGTTGATGTATAAGACTCGGATTGACTTGTTTTGACCAAGAGATTATACTAGTGCATTTGGATGCGTTGAATAGAACCTACAGGAGGATAAATTATTCGGTACTGAATATACAAGAATTAGATCTCAGTGGTGTATTATTTCTTAATCTCCGTCCCTTAAATAGGATCGTGTGGAATTAATAACTATTGCTTTGACTTATGATAGGAAGAGAGTTAATGTGATTCGATACCTTATATCTTGGGCAATATTATTAATTATATGACGATTGTTGTCATTTAATATGGAGAATGTGTGCAAGTACGTCTTGCTTGATTTGTCCCCTTGGTGGCTCAGAACCTTTATCATACCAAATTTTACAAGTGGAAATTTATTTCCGGTATGGATAATAACGTTGAGATGTCTTTACTCCTAGGACAAAGATATTAATTAATATAAAGCTTGTTCAGTGGCTTAATTAATTAATGGACTAAGATAATCATAAACACGAGAAATAATGACCGGGAGCCATATTATAGTAAAGTCGTAATATGAGTTAAGATGGATAGTTCAATATTAATTTTATAGTGGAGTAAATTAATATTAATGGACTTGAATAATATTTGACCCAATATTATAGCTTCATAGTCCATTCGAGGTCCAATCTTATTTCTCCTAAAGGCCCCTCAAATAGCCCAAAATAAAGTCCAATTAATGAAAAGGAGAAGAAAATATTCTTGCCTAATATTTTCTAATTATTTCGAAAATTGTAGGAAAAAGAAGAAGAAAGATTTTATTGAAAAGATTTTATGGAAAGAGATAAGTATTCTTGGAATACATAATTATCCCATAAATTCAAGAAGTCAAATCTTGACTCTTAATAGCCTTGTATTTTTCGAAAAAATAGGATAAAAGGGGAACAAATTTTTTATGAAAAAATTTAATTAAGGAGAAAAGAATATAGGAGATATATTCAAGATTTCTTGGAGATCAAGAAAAAGATTTTCTTCCTTATTTTTTCATTGAAAAAATCGGCCCCCTTAGTCCTATAAATAGGGGATGAATTTTTCATCCCCAATGCAATTCCATGTGTTGGAAATATTAGAAATCCACAAAGGTGGTGGCAAAATATTTTATCTTTTTCTCTTGTTAATATTGTTTGTGTGAATCCTCCCATCGGATTACGTTCGTGGACTTGAGACATATTTGGGAAGGCTCTTTGGGTTGATCCAACGTCTCAACGGTTTTCTCTACAAGAGGTACGTAATCTCGTAACTCCTAGATTCCGCATGCTTAGGATTTACGTGGATTATGTGTACGCATGATTGTTTATTTTTTATTAATTATTATGTTGAATTGATTTATGATTAATTCATGTTAGTAATTAATCGATTAATTTAAATATGTATTTAAAATCATCTCGAATAGATCCGGGCATCCATAATTTCCCAACAACTGGTATCAGAGCTCTGGTTTCGAGCTTTGACTTTTAAATTGTTATTTAAATTATGTTGGACATTAAATTGAAAATTGGATAGTATAATTGCTAGATCTGTTTTGCAGGTATCCAATTGTCATGGTATTTAATTTGTTTATTTTTCATGCGTATGAATGTTGGTTTTAATTCGACTCGTTAGGATTTGTTTTTCTCGTGAGAAAATCCACGAGTAGATTAGGCTATTTGATTTGTTCAATGTAATTTACTAGTCTAGATTTAAGGTGTATTTATTTTTTGTTAAATAAATTGTAACCTGATCGAAGACGAAGATGGAGTCGAGGAGTTAAGACGGACCCAGAACCGTACGTAGGCAATGTGCATGGCGCGAAACGTGCCAAGAGAGGCACGCTTGTACGACGCGACATCGCCATGGCGAGCTAAGCGTGAATGGTGACACCAAGGAAGTAGGCCCGGACGCCATGATTTAACCGGCGACGACACGGGCGCGACAGGCCGAATGGGGCGGAGGCGAGGGCGACAGGGAGAGCTGACAAGACGGTTGCAGAGACATCGATCGACCACCGCCGAGGCTACCGAGGGCGACGCGTCTTTGTTCCTTAGCGAGACGGGCTTGTCGCTTCGGCCAAGTGGTTGGCCGGATGCGGGCGAAGCATCATTACCGCGAGCTACTGGCGTGGCGCCGAGATGAATTTTTTTTCAAGATTTAACGAGTGGGAGAAATTCAAAGGCGGCATTTCTTTCAAGATCAAGCCAAGGAAAATCAAACCATGACGGTTGGATAATTTGTGCCCAATATGTTTATTTTCTGCTTTGTTTGATTTATTGTTGTTTTTCTTATGCTTTATTTAATTTGTTTAAATGTGTTTGCATGAGAATTGCCCAACGAAAAAATCTCAAATTCAAAAAATTACTAAGTATGTTTTAATAATTAATTTGATTTTTTAATCAAATTAATTTTGACCTCCATGATTTATTTATTTGTGAAATCTTTTGGAGAAATTCTCCTACGGAACGGCCAAAAGATAGCTTTCACATGAATAAATTCTCAAAAGGATGATTGTGAATCATTATTAGTGGCGACGATGATCCTCCCAAGAGGCTCGATCAAAACGAAGTAGTAATTCTGTATTTAATCATGGTTATTACTTAGGTATAAAATTGATATGCATATACTTCACCGAAGTCCCTGTCAATTTTATATTGGTCAAGTGGGAGCCGACTATTAATTTTTGAAATTAAAAGTTTGTAACTGTTCTTGTTTGTAACCTGCTTGAATGTGATTTAAATGATGACCCTCCCAAGAGGCTCATTTAAATCTATTTTGAGATGTTGACTGATGCATGTTCATATTTTTTATGAGATTTTAATATGAATCATATGATCGAATTGTGTGATTTTCTTTGTGTTGATCCGGATATTGACACAAGATGTATGTTTATTTTCAGTTTCATCATGTTGCAACCTTTTAATCCACTGTTCAATATACTAAAACACAATCTGCTTACTGGAGAAAACTTTGTTGATTGGTATCGAAAACTTACTATCGTCCTCACTGCATAAAGCCATAACTGGGTTCTTACTACAACCAAACCAGATAAGCCATCTGACGAGTCAACTAAAACGGTAAAGAAAGAATATGCTGACTGGGAGCGTTCTAACGAAATAGCAAAGTGTACCGTCTTGGCTTCAATGTCAGATGTATTGCAACACCAACACCAAAACGTTGAGACCGCTGCAGACATCATGATCAATCTTAAAGCGATGTTTCAACATCAAAACCGCGTGACTCGCCAGATCACCATGAGGGACATGCTCTCAATGAAAATGGTGGAGGGAACACCCGTAAGGGATCATGTTCTACAGATGATGGCTCACCTTAACAAATTTGAGGTGCTTGGAGCTGAATATGACATCGAGACCCAGATCGATCTCATACTCCATTCCCTGCTCAAAAACTTTGAGCAGTTCAGGATGAATTATAAAATGAACAATAAGAAGTTCACCTTGACTGATCTGCTACAAGGTCTTGTCTCGGCTGAAGGGATATTAGGAGAGAGCAGGCAAGCTTTAGCGGCAATTGGTCCATCTTCCTCTTCTAGGCCAAAAGGAGGCAAGAAGAAGAAGAAAACTAAAAGTGAAAGCCAAGCTAACTCAAGTGTTACCAAGGGCAAAGGAAAGGTGAGGAAGGAGGCTGGAGTGAGGAATCTGACTAAGGGGAAGTGCTTCAACTGCGGTGAAAAAGGACATTGGAGGTCGGCTTGTTCCAAACACAAAAGGAATGGAAAGAAAGGTAATTCTCACTTACTAGTTGCTGAAACTTGTTTGGCGGAGTATGCTACCCATTCGTGGGTAGTGGATACGGGATCCACTGATCATGTTTATTTCACGTTACAGGGGTTCAAGCGGACCCGACAACTTAGTGGAAGTGAGATCCTCATCACACTTGTCGCGAGTCGTTTTATTTGAGGAATATGATGTGGCTAATTTGGTAACAACTCACAAACAAAACATGCACGTGTAAAATAAACTATAAATAAGATGAATTTGTTGACCCAGTTCATCAGGAAATGACTACTCTGGGGGCATACCAAGCCAGGATGTGGTATTGCGAGCTTTACACGTACAATATTTGATACACCTTATGAAGATGAATCGTTACCGATGAAGATAATTTGGAGAGTTAGCATATGAGTGCTAGGGTTCCTGTATGTGTGGATAATCACTCGAATTTTTCTGTTCCTCGCCTCTCTGGGGAATTTCTTGTGTGGGTGTAACTTTTTCTGGGAAATTTCTCTGAACCTTTCTCTTCTTCTTTTTTCTTCCTTTTATAGCACTCCGACAAGCATGAGCTGAGTTGGCAAGCATGAGCTGGAGACTCTGGGCCATGCATGAACTCTTGTGATACGGCCACTTTTCCAACTCCGTCTTCTAGGTTGATTCTTCGCTTTTGCTTGTCTATAAGACACCTTTTTGGTCGTCCAAATTAATCTTTTGCTTGGTTGGATGGTTTTTTCTCCCCTTTAACCATGTTAGTTTTATGCTGGAATATTGTCCTCCTCGAGCATACTGATCCCTCAGGATGTCTGGGTCTTCGGGATATCTGAGTGTCGAGCACTCTGACCCTTCAGGATGCTTGAGTCTTCAGGATGTTTGTCCGCGAAAGCATCTCGACCCTCGTGATATCTGAGCTTTTCAGGATATCTGAGTTGCGAGCATCTTGACCCTCGTGAATCCGAGCCTTCGGGATATCCGAGTTGCGAGCGTGATATTGAGCCTTCGGGATATCCGAAGTTGCGAGCGACCATCGGGATATCCGAGCCTTTCGGGATATCCGAAAGGCGAGCATCCAACCCTCGTGATATTTGAGAAAGGCGAGCATACCGACCCTCGGATATTCGAGAATTTTGGTCGTTCAATCCTCGACTTGTTCGCGGCCCTTAGACTTGTCTGAGCTCATTTGATTCCTTCCTTTCCTGATCTGAGTGGTGAGTATGTTTGTTTTGGGCGACAAGTGGCGAACTGGTCGAACAAACTTGTTTGGTCAATGGACGGCGAGCACACTTGTCCATCAGGCTTTGACTATTTTAATAAATATTACACGTGTCGCTCTTACGTGTTCGATTAATCCTGAATTATTATATCAAACACAACAACACTAGGCAATGATACGAGAGTGGCAGCTGAAGCAGTGGGAGAAGTGCATCTGTCTTTTGAAGACAAGATTTTAATTTTAAAAGATGTTCCTTATGTTCCTATTTTTCGGAAAAACCTTATTTCAGTTTCTAAACTATTTGCCGATGGATATTCTGTTCATTTTAATAAGCATGTTACTGTTTTTCAAAACGATGTGATTATCTGTCGTGGAACTTTACGGAACAATCTCTATATTATTAACTGTGCACATCACTCACACAATGTGATCATATAACACATCTACTATTTCATGTAAAAGAAAGCGTTCGGCTGATGTGAACGAAACATTTCTTTGGCATCTAAGATTAGGTCACATTAACCCAAAAAGGATTCAAAGGTTGGTTCAAGATGGTTCATTGGGGTCTCTCCAGATTGAACCATTTCCAACTTGCGAATCGTGCTTAGAGGGTAAAATGACCAAGAGGGCATTTGGAGCCAAGGGGCTTAGAGCTAAGGAAGTGTTAGAAATCGTTCACACCGACGTGTGTGGTCCAATGCAAATCAAAGCTAGAGGTGGCTACAAGTATTTCGTTACGTTTATCGATGATTACTCACGCTACGGATACATTTTCCTAATGAAGCATAAATCTGAGACCTTTGATAAATTCAAAGAATTTAAGGCTCAAGCAGAGAATCATAAGGAAAAGACTATCAAGTTTCTACGATCTGATCGTGGAGGCTAATACCTCAGCGATGAATTTTTGAACTACCTGTCAGAAGAGGGGATTGCATCCCTGTTGACTGCACCCGGTACCCCTCAACAAAATGGGGTTGCAGAAGAAGAAATAGAACACTTTTAGAAATGGTAAGGTCAATGATGAGTTATGCAGATTTACCAAAACCGTTCTGGGTTACGCTTTGGAAACAACGACTTATATTCTGAACTTAGTGCCATCCAAATTAGTTCCTAAAACCCCGAGAGAATTGTGGATAGGGCGCAAGCCCAGTTTAGGACACATCAATATTTGGGGGTGTCCGACATACGTGTTGGACAAGGAAGCTGGTAAGTTGGATGCACATTCAGAATTAAGGTTGTTCATTGGGTATCCCGAAGGAACAAAAGGATGCATTTTCTATGGTCCCGAAGATCAAAAGGTGGTAATCAGTACGCACTTTAGATTTTTGGAAGAAGACTATATGAACGATAAAAAGCCTAGAAGTGAGATTACCTTAGAAGAACTTAAGGGGCCAACTCCATTGCCAACTGTACAAAATGATATACCAATCGTCACACCTACACAACCGGAACCTCGTCGTAGTGGGAGGGTTGTCAGATAACCCGAGCGATTCTTAGGGATTGGAGAGTCCTCGGACTTGACCTCAGGAGAAGAATTAGATCCATGGTCCTACAACGAGGCGATCCAAGATAAGGATGCAACATCTTGGCAAACAACAATGGAAGCCGAGATGGGTTCAATGGATCACAATAAAGTGTGGGAGCTAGAATCAGACCACCATAGTTCTTCTTCCCCCTCTGTCAGTAGAATCCCCCATAGCGACGCTAATGCGCCGGAGACGAATGTCTCGGATTCAGGATTTCGTTGGCAAGTTCGGCAACCGTTTGCCGTTCTTTCCTCCGATTCCGACGAAGCCCTAAATGAATTAGATAGGGACTTGGTCCGTAGTGATTTCTTGGATGATTCAAGTGATGATTCTTTGCCCCAAACTCAAATTAGGTCTAGGGCTATTGATAATGTTGATGCAGATAGGAATGACGATATTGTGAGGGGGGAAATTTTGATGGCTGAGAATGTGACCGAATTGAACATAGGGGTAGGTGGTGAGCAAAATTCTGAACTCGATATACCTGTTGGTGTCCCTCATAGTCCAACATATAACGAGTATAATGCTCGTTATAGTTTTGATTGGCCTAAGCAACCTCATAGGATTAGGGTTGAGAATGAGTACCCAGCAAGCAAGATAGCGAGCATAATTGATGTAGATATGCTCGTCACCGCATAGAAATTACTGAAACCCCAAGGATGTCTTTTTTCGGGCACCGGTCCTCGATGATGGGTGACCAACCCCCCGAGGTTGTTGTGTTTGTGAATTTGGACACCATGGAAGTCCGCCTTCGGTTCCCCCTCCATCCGCCATCACCCGTTTGCTCGTGGAATGGAACATTACCATCACGCAACCGGGCCGAATGGGTGGCACATGATTATAAGTTTTGACTTTGTTCGCAAAATGAAGCCAAGATACTATCCTCGCCAGCTAAACTTGCTCGATTGGTGCACTTGACCCGTCCGAAGGGCGAACATGGGTGGTTGTTCATGCAAGCTAATGCCAAGTGCAAAATCATTGAGGATGTGCCGAACAAAATCAGTGATTGGAAGGAAAAATTTTGGTTCGTTGGGGGCGATTGGAAGAGCCCACTTTTCCGGAAGGCGTAACCAAACACTCGTTTAGAGACATCTCCACCGACTTCGGGGTGCACCAAGTAAAGATTTTGTGTCTTTTGTTCTTCAATTTGAACCGATTTTAACTTACTCTTTATTTCGTGGATTCCAGTGCGATGGACAAAGCGAGACCAACGACGGCTATTTTAGCAGCGTTTGGAAAATTGATCTCGAGTCTCGCTCGAAACGATCTGTGAGAACCCTGAATACCGCCAATCAGAGGAAGAAAGGAGGTTTATTCGTGCCCCCTCATCATCTTGTTGGTGTTAATCCTGCTGGTAAGGATTGCCTCTTTTATTTGAATAAACTTTGTGCCATTTTGCTCGCTGTTTTCCTTTTGTGCATAATGAATTATTTTGTTTATAGCTTTTCCCTTTGCGGACTGCTTGTGAGTACATCGTAACATACCGAGCTCGGAGAAAAAAGACCACAGAGCTTGTTTCGATTCAGCCGAGCGAGAGGCTCAAATAACAAACAGAGGAGAGGGAGAAAGCGAGCAAAGCAGGCAAGTCGAGCATCCACGTCCGCCTCGAGAATCGAAAGCTAACCGCAGCGATTACCTGCTCGGCCAAGCAGGGGGATTAGAAAAACAAGCTCCACCGGCGAAGAGACCGAGGATGGAAATCGGCGGGGGGCCGAGCGAACAAATCTCGACGAAGGCCGCCCGGCGAATAGTGGGGACGAAAGCACCGACGCCATTAGGGTGACTCGGACCCTATCGCCGAGGCGATCGAGGAGAGGCCTCCGTGGTCGGGTCGGTTCGCCAAGAATCGTTGAAATGGAGGTTGGCACATCTTCTCCACCTCCCGCCGGACCCGATCATGGACTCCATTGAACCCCGAGCTTTGGTCCCCGAGGATAAATCATTCTTGGGATGGGATCCCTTTCGTTAACAGTACATTTTGTTCGCTTTGCTTCGCCTCCGTTAATTTCGTTTCGCTTTTTCATATTTATTTGCTCGGTGTTTATGTAGGTTGAGTGGTTGGCGCCTTGATGCCCAATTTGAAAAACTACTTCTACTCGCCGAGTGTTCGAAGGTTAAAGGCATCCCCGAAAGCATAGCCAGAAGCGTGCAGACTTGCTCGAGCATGGACTACCGAAAATTTGGAAGAGTCTACCACGGTCCCCTCCTCCGGAGAACATGCGTGTTGGTCCGGGTACTTGGGGCCAATCTATGGTCGTTTTGAGAAAGCCTATCGCCGAGTCCGCCAACCTTCATGCCAACTACTTGGCTTTGATCAGAACTTCAAGAAAAGGTGGGCGAAATAACAAGACTCGGGGATGAACCGAGGTTGGCTCAGAACAGCATCCTCGGCCTGGCCGATGCTCGCCGCTCGGGAGGGCTGAGAGGATGCCCGCCAGTAAAGGAGGAAATGAATCACTCTCGCCTGAGGAGGAGGTGGAGGAAGATACTGGAAGAGCTCGGGAGGATATGAATGTTGAGCCAGAGACTCCGAGTCAAGGCGTCGAGGCCATGGAAAGTGAGAGGAACGTGCTCGGCCAACACTCATCATTCTTTGAGGAGACCAACACTCGTTTGGGTCTCCAAAAATTCAAAAGTCGCATAATGAAGAGTATGTTGATTCCATGTCCAACTTCTCCTACATTTGTGCCTTCACGATGCTTTATCCGGTCCGCTTTCGCCATGCACTCTGGCGAACAAATTGCCCTCTTATATCCGGGTTCAAAGAAGATGCGATCGATAACCCACCAGATCACAACCTTCCAATGTCAGATTTGAATGATCTGTGTGATTTGTCCATTCTTCCTGAAGGGATCGAAGTTGATGATCCTATTCTGGATGAGGAAGATGGCTCGGTCGTGAATACTGCTGGTGTTGCTGGCTAAAATCTCCAAACTGAGTTCGGGCCCGATCGTCGGTGCCGAGAAAAGGGACCTCATGTGTGATCGAAAGAATGTACCTCCTGGCGAGCATTTGGTACCTGACCATACTGAAGGAGTTATTGCTGAGGGGGCTGAGCACGATTTGTTCGACATCTCTCTTCCGTCCACCCCCAATTATGAATTTGCTCCTTAGTGTTATTTTTGTTTTGTCTAACATTTGTTGTGTAATTTTTTTTTGTCTTCTTCATCTTTTGTTCGAACAATGTCTTCCATACTTGTAATTTTTTGCCGACTTCTTCTCTTTTGTTCGAACACTTTTGGAACTGAATGGTTGAATTACATATTGAATTATCTCTTCTAACCTGATTATTGTTGAGGATGAATGTGGTTGTTGATAAATGATTGATACTTGTGTGGCTTGATGTTTGCTTTGTTGCTTTGTGTTCGCTTTGTTGCTTTCCAGTTTTTGCCCTTTTTTCCGAATGAATTCGAACATTGGGTTTGGCTTTTATGCCCGCCCCTCGATTTTTTTTTTCGGTTTTGATTGTCTTATTGATGTTGTAATCGGTTGATCTTCTTATTTAGGTGAGACCAGATGGGTTACTTTATGAACCCCCCTTTCTTAGTTCGCGATCGTCTTATTTAGGTGCGATCACTTCGTACTAGGGCCGTCTTTATTTAATTTGCGACCAAGACTTCATCGTGGGCCGCGCTTAAGGGTATATCTGTAAGCACGAGTCGTCTTTTGCATCAGATACCCATTACTCTTTTTTTTGTCATGAATCAAAAGTATTTAACTCGTTCGTCGGTGAACATAGACTTGGGCTCGTTTGTCTTTGTTCGGGCCGTCCGGCTTTAGGTCGCGACCTCAAATAGGCTTGAACTAGAAAATCTTATTCTTTAACAAAAAATACATATATTTTTTTTTTTTGCAACACTTTGTATTCTATTACAACCTTCATATTTGAAGAAGACTATCTATTACACAACTATAGATATCGGACTAGGGTTTTGAATTTAAACCTTGTCTTGAGTAGACATGAACCGCCTCACTTTGTCCAAAAGGAATTGATGTTGACAAAGATGTGGCACATCATCCTGTCTACCCTTCTTTTTCCATGACT